>CM056559.1:21090564-21690564 GCA_029721515.1 Synanceia verrucosa
GCCTGGTCTATGCCTGGTCTACGTTAACAGAAAGAAATTAACTCTGGACACTGAAGTATTTTTGCCAGTAATATCATCTTTGCAGCATTCAACAACAGTATTGCACGTTTTCCTAATATCCTACAGCCCTAGTGAGTATGTTGTAGTATTATTGTGTCTGTTATGCAATTATTTTTTATTGTGTTTACCCTTAATCTTTTTGAGTCATTTAAAATCTGACACTTGAATGCTGTTGACGTATTTCGACGTCAAAGTGTTTTTTTGGCAGCAGGTTGCTGATCACGGTCTCCCGCAGCCTGAGAGCAATATTGGGGCTTCTGGGAGATGTAGTCGGAGCATAAGCAGTGGACCAAATGTGATAATGATAATAAATCTGAATCTGAACCAAAAGTTCGGACTCAATGAGATTCATGAATCCTTGAATCTTCATGAACCCATGAATACCAGCAGATCCATCCTCTCTCCCAACGTGCTGCAGCCTTCCCTTCATTCATAACTAGCACTGTATCCTGTTAACTTCCACTGATATAAAGCACTTCTCTATGTCTGTTTAGATATTTTTTAAAGAAGGTTGGTCATTCACGGCTGGTTCTGCCTGTACTCTGTCAGTGCACTCCGCAGGGGTCTGCAGTTATTACAGTGAGTCACTGCTCTCCGGTTCTTTGATGAAGCCCTGCGTGGGCTGCAGTGTGGAGGTAGTTTGCCCCAATTAATGTTTCAGCCACAAGTCCAAGAGCCTTGTTATTCCACTAAATGCTTTTTATCAAACTTATTTTAGTTGGGTATTGTTTCCATGTGGAACAAGCACGCTGAGCTGAACTGACGTGTAGAAAAGCATGAAAGAATTTTAGGATAAAGTTAGCCTTCTCAGTGACGGTGTCTGACTCATGCTGACACACTGAACCTGACTTCATGTCTTCTTATCAGATGAAAAGCTCAGCGTTAGTGGCAGGTAGAGTTGAGCTGTGTAGGTGAAGCTTGTTTCAGACTTATTAACAGTGTGTTTGAATGTGGAGGAGATTTGCTAGAGCGGTGCAGTCTCGGATCTTTCCATTCAGCCTATGTCCTCCTTGACTTTGTTTTCCCTTAGGGTAGAGCTAATAATGGTGCAACATCCGATCATCTGATGAAGTTGCAAAACTGAGAAGTCATCTTTTATCTTTGGCCTTTAGGAACTGTTATTACAGTGTCTGGTTACCTCTGTGCACCCCTGCTACAGTGTTTCTGACAGAAATTGGTCATTTAAATGAAGAGCCTTTGAACAGCGTGACTTGACCCTCGATCAGCAGCTGCATCTTCCTCAGAAAGCTGCACCGGGTCAGCAGCAGCTCTTCATACAACAGGATCACCATGCTGTGCAACATGTAGGATAACATGTATTGCATCATGCCACATCCTCCCCAGTGCTGTTACTGTGGCGATATGCAGACGTGTGTCTCCAAAGCCGCTCAGGCTGAGGAGCTAATGCCCCACTGATGCTGCTGCATACATACCAGTAATAGAGTTTAAAGGATGGATGCAGCCTCTGTTGCTGCACAGTACAGTGTATGAAACTGCTCGGCCAATCAGAGGCATGACAAGCTGAGTCAGCTTGGCTCAGTAAGTGCATGGCATTGGCATTTGCAACAGATTTATTTGTGACAGTGATTATTAAAACCCTCTGGCGGCCATATTGGAAGTCAATCACTAGCAATCAACTGATTAAGATTCTGAAAATTCAATCGCATGAGCAGAAAGCTGCAATGCTACACTCTGATATTAGTTCAAACTCCTGGACAGATGCAGATGTTCATGCATGGTATTCCATTTTTTTCGATTTCCATCATCCAATGTACTTTTTTTCCTCACCCCCAGCTTGCAGCTGCTGTATATTTGTAAAGCTACTTCCACCTTTTCTAGCTCAGGGGCACTTCAGCAGCATGGACAGCAATTTATTTTTACACACAGACACACGCCATTGGTCCAATGGGACCTCCTATGGAAACTGTCGCCTACAGGCCTCTGCAACAGGAAAAGAGTAAACAGATTCACTATTCATACATCTGTTCACATGATAATAAACACTTTGAATTGAATGTCTTGACATGCTTCCTATCTAGATATACATGGTTAACTCTGAGCTAAATAAAGCATACTAATTAATATTATAATATCCATCTCTGCTGATTGATCCCTCTAACTGTGACAGACTGATCCTTTAACCAGTGAGCTGTGTGGATAAAGTCAGGACTGTTACCAGGTGTTAATACTGTATGTTGAAAGATGTTGTGCTGTTGCTGATGGTCTTCACCCTTCTTGAAACTAACACAGATGTCCACATTCAGCTGTTACGTACAGAGGAGCGCACTAAGTGCATGATAAATCTGCTGAGGAAGGACTTTCCTGACAGGTATGTGTGGGTGTGTTGTGCTGTCTGAATGTATTGGTGTGTGCTGTGACCTGTTAGTGTGAGGTTGAGCGGCGCATGGAGATACGACATCCTGATGAACACATGACCAGCTGAGAGACCACCTGGACTATACAAACCTACCTGACCTCACACACACACACACACACACACACACACACACACACACAAAGCAAGGACTCTGGGTACTTGGACAGCTGAAAGGTGTTCAGTTGAGATGTGTAATGAAATGAAAGGAGTTTGTACTCTGAGTCCTCTGAGTGTCTGCTTCACATTAGCCTCTGAACACTTTGTTTTGTCTAAGAATCAAGACTTTTATTGTAACTTTTAAAGTGCTTATTCACAAATCCATCAGTTTCTAGAAAATTAGAGCACTGCTTGTTGTTGTAGTTTTCAAAGTGGGGGTCATTGAGTGGGAAAATCATTTGTTTTCACAATAATTCACCCACAAGTACCACAATAGCGGCACATCATACACAATATTACTTTTTTTTTTTTTTTTTTTTTTACTACTTTTTCAATATAATTTCCAATACTCTGTCTCAATGTCGTGCACAATAGTACTTTTCTACTGACACTGATACTGACTTTACACAGTGGAGGTATCAGCAGTCATGTCTGAACCCTGCTACAGTTCGTAGTTATTGTTTTATATGAGTGTCCGGGGTGATGCCTCTCTAAATGAATCTTCTCCTCTGCAGTCTTGTCTCCTCTTTTTCATTCCTATCTCCCTCCATACTCTGCTGCTTGCCCTCCCTCTAATGTTACATGCCATTTCTCCAGGGCTCCTTGTGTTTTGTGTCTCAGCTACAACCTGAAAGATTTATTACAGCTATTTGTTCCTTTTACCAGTCTCCGCCTCTGCCTCCGTCTCTCTGTCCATCACTGGCATTTACAATTATTTATCTGACTTGTGTTCCATTTTTTCCCTATTCTTTCTCTGACTTATGTTATTTTGTTCGTGTAGTATTTTTCTGTTTCTGCCATCTATCCTAGCACCAAGGTCTAAATGACTGGATTGATTAAAATGGAAGCTGCTGCTGTCAAACAGTGAAGGTGATAATTTTGACTCAGAGGTCGTGTTTTATGTAGTTTAAGTCCCTTTGTGTGTATTGTGCTTTACCTGGCTACAAGACAAACTCAGCCTTTGAGACATTAAAGTTGGTATTTAATATGTCAGGAAATTTGCCTCCCGTCCCTGGTGACAGGTGAAGGCCTGCAGGGGGCCAGAGATGATTAAAGATGGTGGTAGATGTAATCCTAGACTCTCAATAATTAATTTAGGTGCAGCCCATGCTGCTCCTGATTCTGAATTGTAAAAAATATAAGATGAGGCCACCAGCCATTTAAAAAAGACATCTTTCTCTTGGATTGCAGGTATTTAAAGGTGCTCTATACAGTATGATATCCAGAGCATTGATAATGCAACAAACTACAGTAGGCTGATCTGAAGTTAAAGTCCTTCAACTGCAGGGTTGATGGTTCAATCCCCAGTTCCTTCTATCTACATGTTGTCCTGTCCTTTAGCAAGACACTGAACCCACAAGTTGCTGTTTGGATGCTTTACACAGCAGCCCAGAAGACACCCAGGCTGTTTTAATATCTCTCTTTTTAAAAAGATGTTACTCTTTGCTGACTGCCTCATGCCGCTCTAAACAGCAGCTGAAAATCTGAAAAAGTCCTGGAAGGTTTAGGTTTGTACACATAAGGTCCACGATGAAAGTCCAAGACCTGTGGGATTTGTTATTTATTGCAGGCTGATTATGTCAACTCTTGTTTTATCTTTGTTCATTCTGTTAATATAATCTTAATGCAAATCAGCATTCTATGTGCAAAAATAATTATGTAAATCAATGTTATTCTTAACCAATTAAAATGCATGATATTACCAGGCATGCACACTGTACCTCACTGCAGGTCCTGCCTCAGCCTGGCATCATAAAATCAATGTTTAATCACAGTGAAAGTCAATAGGTGACCTGCATTTTTCTGTACTCATTCTGGAGATACTCCCTCATTAGACCAATGATGCTTTCCAATATACGAGCTAACTAATACAGTATAAGTGCTTGAATATTAAAGTCTTTGTCTCCATGTTTGTGACAAGCGCACAGACACTTAATGTGATTTATTTCATCACTGTCAGTAAACAAAACTCTGAGCATCTTTTCATTAACAGTGTTTCCAGACAAGACAAAAGTACGTCATGAGCAATGAAGATGTGTTAACGGCGTACTGAAAGTGATGAAAATTAATTTACAATTTCAGTCAGTGGGTCTGAACGGAGATAGAGAGAGAAGGAACGAGGAAGACAGAACAGAGAGAAGGAAAAAGAGATAAATGAGGAAATAATTAGTTATTAGTGGCGTGTTGTGGAGACACCTATGTAGAGCATCTTGTCTCTGTAAGAACTGTGTGATGAAGTGGCTGCTATCAGCATGACGCATTTACTGTTCACATGATTAATCAGTCTGTTCCTCTCAGCTCCTGTGAAAATATTTTAGAGATGAATCCAAAAATATGGTGCTCAGTAAGCTCTGAACATTAGAAATGGTTCATCACAGCAGTACAACTTTTCCAAAAGCGTCCCAGAGCATGCATCAGGATTTTCAACACACGCTTTAACATGTTTCTCTTAAAACGAGTTGCTTAAAATTGAGTTGCTTTGTCAGCCTGTTCAAATTGAGTTTATGCTCCACTGCTGTTATGGTAATGTGACGTTACACCATGAATAATGTTGTTATATAGTCTTCAGACTAACATGACAGGCTCTTACAGTCTGTAAATTGTTTCAGTTATTTTACTTGCGCCACATTAATTATCTTATGCTGTTATTATTCCAGTGATGAATTGCACATTGTCACGTATCTGATGCAGCTTTTCAGTCTTCTTTATCTTTACAGTCAGTCGCTCATGTGCTGCTTAATGACTTTCCTGGGTTTCGAGACATAACATAGCTTTCATGTTGTCCTATGTTGGCTGGTGCAGCTTTGTATTCCAGGCTTGTTTGTGTATCCATGACCATGTGCAAAGAGGTAGCGTGACCAGCCAATTCACCACGATTTCAGAGGAAACTTCTTGTGAATCAGTGTATAGTAAGTCACCATCTGGCTTCATGTCGGAAACGTCAGTCCAATGTGGTGATGCTAAAACAAAAGTAATCCAGGAATAAATATGTTTCCCCACAAACGTCACAAAACAGCCAAGTTTCGCTGTCTTGGAACATAATTTTTAAGGGACCAGGCTGCTCTATAAGAGGGGAGAGACAGTGGGGTTTGTTGCTTGGGGTTAAGTGGCTGATGGCTGTAAAAGGAAATGATCATTTTATCGACTCTAGCTAAGCAAATCAGTTAGCTAAGGCCACACCCAGAAGCTACAGCATTTGGTATTACAGAGTAATACCAAATGCTGTCCTCTCAACACGCCTGATTTAATTTAAGAGCAAATAAATAACAGATCCATAAAACAAAGAGACCATATATTGAACTATCAGTATAAAGCCGCCTCCTTTTTTTCTCAACTCAAGGATATTTCTGTCTTTTTACTCCTTTTTCCCCACATCTTGCACTTTCCAGACATACTTTGCATTTCAGCGCTTTTTGGGACATCAGAGAGAATCCATGACAGCAGCGTCTGAGCTGATGGGGTTTATCTAGAGCAGCTAGCAGGAAAAAACAACAAGCACAACTGTAACTCAATTAGTGCTCTGCCTGAGTGGGGTATTGGTTGTCAGCAAACGACAGCAGGAAGAAGCTGGTCATACCGAATGTGACTTATCTCCAAAACTTTTTTCTCTCTTTGTTTCAAATGAAGAACGAGCCCATAATGTTTTAAGTGCAGACACTGGAAAGGTTTAATAAACGTGAGTTTCAGTTTATTGTGTCAGAATGAATGCGCTTACAAAATGGGGGGCCTATAGCTGGCAATTGCCCCTAAAAGGTTAACCATGCAAATACAAATCTAAATAAAATCCTTCTTGCCGAGTGTTTTGGGTTTCATCCCATTGGTTTGACCTTCATAGCAGAGAAGCAGAATGCAGTGCCACACAGGTGAGGCCGCTTAATCTATTTCACTATCATAGAAGCAGAGATGGGATAAAAACTTATTGATTTACAGATATTTGTATTTTTTGTGTTTTACCTCCACCAAGGTTATGTTTTCACCAGGATTTGTTTATTGTTTGTTTGTTGGTTTGCAAAACAACTCAAAAAGTTGTGGACGGATTTGGATAAAATTTTCAGGATTGGTCAGAAGTGGTCTAACTTAAAACTGATTCATTTTTAGTGGTGATCAGATTAGATTCAACGTCACCACCAAATATTAATCAGCTTTAAGTTAGGCCACTTCTGGCCAATCTTGAAAATTTTGTCAAAAACCGTCCATAACTTTTTGAGTTTTTTTTTTTTGAGTTACAAATAAACAAACGTCGGTGAAAACATAATCTCCTTTATGGCGGAAGTCCCCGCCGCCGCCTTGGTGGAGGTCTGCGCTCTCTGAGTGCTTTTTGAGTTCAAAATGAAAGTCCCTGTTTGGAGAAATAATCAGAGACTTGAAGATTTCTCTGAGGTTATAATCATTATGACTCCACACCACCCCTCTGATCCGACCTTCAGCCTGAATCTTGTAAATTGCCTTCTTTTGTGGCCATGGATGTGGGAATTGAAAGTCTCTGGTGGCCACAGTACATAATGGATGTGCAGCTGGTATTTAAAATGGATGTGTTGCCACTAAAATGAGACAGGAGAATGGGGAAATCAAGCTCTCTACACTCTGTGAGTCGGTGATCGACTGTTCTAGTGTGGTGCTACAACATGGCAGTAACGGTGTGTCAGCATGAAAACACACCCTGCTGCTCAGCATGAGCAAGAAATGACCCACTCTTCCTTCCACCCATCTTGCTGTAAATGTGGACCTCAGCACTGGGTGGGCAGCTGAAAAATGAGAGACATGTTCTGACTAGTAAGCTGACCTCTAATGCAGTGGGTGCACATCCAATGGGAGCAGAATCCTCAATTATGGAACCATTGTATGTCCCTTTAGTGAATCTATTTTCCATTTCCATCCTCCTCCCTTGTTAAATGAGCTCTGCTGCATGCATGACGGCATCAGTAATGTACTGGAGTTAAAAGGTCCAGTCTGCGGAGGTTTGAGGTATGGCCCTTAACCAGATGAGAGGGATTGCAGCAGTCCTGGTAATTGACCAGTCAGTCAGTGGTTTGTTCTTCACACTCTAAGTAATGAGGCTGAGATGAGACCAGTGAGTGACCTCTGGGTCTGGAAAGTTCCTGAAACTCTTAAATTCTGTCTAACATCCAACAGGGGGCGACTCCTCTGGTTGTATATCAGTCTATTAGAAAATGATCCAGACGGTGGTGCAGTAGTTAGCACTGCCATCTTGCAGCAAGAAGGTGCCGGGTTCGATTCCCAGCCCGGGCCTTTCTGTGTGGAGTTTGCATGTTCTCCCCGTGTCTGCGTGGGTTCTCCCTGGGTGAGTGTGAGTGGTTGTCTGATTTGGCCAGGGTGTACCCTGCCTTTCACCCTAAGACAGCTGGGATAGGCTCCAGCCCCCTGCGACACTATGTGAGGCTAAGTGGTAGAAAATGGATGGATGGATAGATAGAAAATGATCCTACTTCCCTCTTGATTTACCCCCTCAGTAAACATTAGAAACATGTTTATGGTCTTAGTCTCTAGTTTCAAGTCTTCCTCAATACAACATGTTGTTAATTTAGCAAATTATGATCCAATTTAGAGCCAAACAGACCATAAAGCAGGGGATGCTTCAGGATGGTTCTAGCTGTTGATTGACAGTTTTTGTCTTTGAGCTTTGACCCTCTCACATTGTGTTTTCAGTTCAAGTTAACTGGAATATTTTGGTTGTCTAAAAATGTCTTATTCAGCGTTTGGTTGCACTCCAACCTCGTGTCATCGCAGGTTGCAAATCGCTAAGATGGTGATGAGTAAATGGTGATGTGACGGCCATATGGTTTCAAAACTGTAGTCGAAAAAAAACCCCAAAAAAAACAATGGGTGACATCCACCTCATGTAGACAGTATATGGATGAGGGACATGTACACAAATATATTACTGTGAATAGCCAGATGACCTCATTGAGTGGCAGTTGTTTTATAAAACCAACCAGCAGTTTTTGTTCCGTCCACCACTCTTACCTCCGTTATCTTGCTCTGGGAAGCCAAAGTGTTCCCATGCTGGTGATTTAAATGAAGCCAGTGGCTCCTTTACTTCTAACTTTCACTTTCGTCACATTTCTTCTTCATTTTTTTGTAACTGCTTCTTCTTGTGTAGCTAAGGATGGATGCCGGCAGCTTTTAGGCTCATTACCACCACCGTAACGGTACGGGATGAATACATATACTGTCACACCCCTACCATCTGCCCTAGCTAACATCTCATAAGGGTGACATTTCCAGACCGATGCTTGTCAAAGACAGACAAAGAGAAGAAATGAGGCCGTTAGTTGCTCAAACCTGTGAAATAGCTGTGAGTATTTTAGGTGAAATGTCTGCTTGTGTTTTTTTTTCTGTCTGATGAAGACTGCATGGAAATGTCACATTTATTTAATGCTAATACATTTTACAGAGGAGTTGCACAGTGTACAGGCTTCTTCATTCTTCTTTTTAACACCTGGGAGGTTTTGGGATGTGGGTGTTGCAGTTTTTGCATGAGCATCATATTAATACCTCAAAGGAAAAGCCTCCTTTGTGTTTTTATTCTGGCTTATTGCTCCTTTTCTAATTATTGTCAATTAGTGGCATGAAAACTATTACAGTCTCACCCTAGAGCATTTTATTCATTATTTAATCCAGTTATCGCACCGCCCATACTACTGTTTCTCTATTTATTAGATCATATTTCTTTTGGACGTGTCAGTAATCAGTGGTCTGCAGTTTTAACTTCACCTTTTGGTATTGGCTTACTTTGCTTATAGCTTTGACTGAAGGTGGTTCAAAGAATGGAGTAGCAACTTTTGCTAATGGAAAGTTTTGGTGGAAACGTGCCATTACATTATATTACATGAACATGTGTGTTCATACACAGCACTACTAGAGCTGTCCTGCCCAGTGTGTTTTATTCTGGTTTTAATCAGTTCAAAACACACTGTCTGCAGCTCTGTTGCCATTCAGCTGGCAATCAAGGAGCCCCTCAACTTCAAAAAAGCTTGTTTATTGTGTTAAAAATGTTTGCATTGTAATGAGAGCATTGCATTGCCTCACCCCCAATGACATTACTGGAATGTATTGTGAATGCAATTTGGAAATTGCCCTCTACACTCACTTTTTCCTCCCCTGTCAAAGCATTTCCTCCATCCATCAGCAGTTTTATGTCCGTAGTTCTTGCCAGGCACACTATTAAATAGATTTCTTGTTGTGAACTGAGCTCTTTTTCTCTTTTTGCTCTTTTTCGTTTTCTTCAGAATCCTGTTGCCTGGCTATCGTGACTACAAAGCTCTGCGAGCGTAGTCTGGCCAAGCTACCTTGTAAACCGAGTTCTCAGAGGGTGGGCTTAACCCGCGTCTATCAAATGCCTCTGTGTGCTACTGGACGAAGCTTCAACCAGTCGGACCACTCTTTCCTCTGACGTATGCGAAGCAATCAAAGTTTGCCGCTGCCACGTTGACAGGGAGGTAGGTAGGTTTCCGGTTGCAGAACTAGTGCGTCATTGCCTTAAACACGCCTCAAATGAGCCGTTGAAAATGCTAGATTTCCATTGGTCCCCATTCCTGGGGAGATTTGCAATTGAAGAGATTGCAACTTTGCTAGACTGACATTTGTGCAGCGTCACAGGAAGTATGGGCAGACCCAGGCTAGTTGCATCAGAAATATCTCTGCATTCGCTGTTCAAAACATCTGAATATCACACATGACTTTCTCCAGGTATCCACCTCTGCCTCCTCATTACTGTTTCTATAGCAGCAGTGGGAGTTGAGAGATTTCCTGAATGACAAGCGGAAAAATGTTTTACCTGTCTGCAACCTTTACCTGCATTGGTGCAGATGTAACGGTGGACAACACAATAACATGCCTGTCTGCGACCTTGTCTGCACCAGTTGGATGCTACGTCATGCAGAATGAGATGTTGTTGAGTAGAATTGAGTTGAGATTTCCTTTCATGTTGATAAAATACCATTTTCAGAGCTCCTTACCCATTAACTGTCAGTTAACCAGTCATTTTTAATAAAGAAACACACCATTTCCTCAGTTTTGAGCTTTGTTGCTACTTTTTAAAGCACTGTATCCATTCAGTTTGTGTTAAATGCATTTTGTGTTTTGGTTGCTGTAGTCATCCTCCGTGTTCCACTTTATTGAGTTTTTCTTTATGCATTTACCTGTGTGTTAACGCTGTTATAGGATATTGCCTGTGAAGCAGCCTGCTCTCTTATATACTCTCCAGCTGCAGTGACTGTGTGATTGTTTTTGTGTACTGATATTGGTTCACATCTGCTTCACTTGTTTACTGTTGCGCTCTGGAAATATCAGTAGTCGTGTCCCACTCATTACATTTTCATTACATTCACTTGGCTGATGTTTTTAATCAAGTGTAGGATTTTATCTTTTTGAAACCTTATAGTTTCACCCCTTTACACAGACACACCTCTCTATGCTTGTCTGTATGCATGAACGTGTCTATATATGTGCGTTTTATACCTTTTTTATTCTACTACATGTATTTCACAGCTGTATTTAGTAATGCAGTTGCAGTTTGTGAGAATCAAACACAGTGAACTTGTGAATATTTGATAAGTAAGAAGAAGTATGGGGTAAAGCTAAAGTCAGCTGCAGGCTTTAAATGCCGAGCATTTTTCTACGTTAACTGTGGTGAAAATCAGAGCACTGGACTTTTGAATAAAGATGACATTATTGAATCGTTATTGAATAAATCTGAACACGTGTTTCTCTCAGACACAGGTGGTCACCTCTAGAGAGGGCACTTGAATGCTGATTTTCAACATGGTTACTAATAACAGAAATTATTTAACATTTGGTATATACTGTATGTGTCCTGTCTGACACCAGCCTTATGTCTTTATTTTAAAGAGCCAGTGTGCAGATTTAGTGGCCTGCAGTGGTGACGGAAAATGTGAAAGGCGCTCACTAGAGAAAAACAGTGTTTGCTTTGTCCCTTATGAGCTTCAGCAGAATCATGCAGCACTGATATCAGGAAAATGTACAGATTGGCTGAACGCCAGCACTGTCTATCATTAGCAAAGAGCTCTCGTCTTCACTTGGCACCGACTGCCACTTTCACTGATTAGGACTCGGAAGCGCTCGTGTTTATTTGGTGAGTTGCTAAACGTCAGGAAATTAAACTTGTCTGCTCTCGGCCCAAGATCTTCTGTGAGGGAAGAACCCTCACTCTGCAACACTGAACTCCAGCAGGCTCATTCTCCCAGTTTCATTCTTATCATATTAGGAATTTAAGCTTAGAAGCTTTAAAGGTTGCAACCAGGATCTTCAGTATTTGGATCAAGTAGGTCCTGCGTCAGATTTAGGAGACTACAGCTGTGATGTCAGCATGTCAGATACATATTTAATGACCTTATAAGTTACTGGCTGGTGTACAGTAAGTGCTGGTCAGCAGCTGTTCCAGATGCTGCCTTCTGATCAGTCATGTGACACAACAGCAGAGTATAAACTTCTTCAAGAGTGTGAAATACACTTTGTGGGATCACGCCCATCATCTCTTTCTCATGCTGGAGCTTTCTTTCATCAGTGCCTGCCCTCCTTTACCTTTCCCCTGTCATCATTCCTCTCTCTTCTGTTGTCTCTCTCACACTTCTCACACACCGATCAATAATTCAATCTATACAGCCTTGTTTTGTAAAGGCGAGGATCTCATTGCTAACTGAGGCACGTCTCAGCAAGAGGAAAGCCAGGCAGACAAACAGAATGGTGGTTAGTCAGACAGACAGGGAGGCAGACAGCTTGGAGAATTTGCCACTGAAGTCCAAACCAGGACAAATTCAAATTCCCATGCTATCTAAGGCTGGATGCTCTCTGGACACATGTACCCAGACACATTCTCCTTTAACCTCAGAATGTTCTTTACTAAGAGAAGTAAGGAACATGTTTAAGCGTTTAAGCTCTAGATGACTATCAGCACACCTCCAGTTTGTAGAAACAGACAGGAGAACGAAGCACTGCTGTGGACGGAGGCAACCAGGAAAAAATAAGTTTTAAACGTATTAATATTAGATTTAATTTGATTCACATTACACATGTTACGGTAAGTTAAGTAAGGTAACAAAATGCATCCATTGCATCCAACCAGAAGCGCAAAAGCAGTAATAAACAATTGATAACATATATGTAATGTACATGTTATGTACAGGTTATGAAAAATATATACAGAAGAATTTATTATGTAATATAGCACTCGAAAGGTCACATAATCAGACAATGGATTGTGGGTCACAAGTTTTGAAAAGAGCAGCTAGAGAGAGAACAGTATCAGTTCTCTGATGGAAAGGGCAGCCTGACAGCAAGGTAAAGCAGTGATAATATTGTAAATATGGCGCACACTTAAACAGATACTGTTTTAGGTGTCTAAATCAGGTTTTGCAGCTGCCTCCGTCCAAAGCAGTACATTACTTTGCTCCTGTGCTGGTTCTCCTGTCTGTTTCTGTCAGTAACACACTGATTCTGGATCAGTGACTCATACAACCCAACTACAAAACACCCAAACTCTCCCCTTGGTGATTTTCTATAGCATCAGTGGAAATAAATTCTCTTCAGGCAAACAGATTCTTTATTGATGAGTGAGGCCATTTTGTTTTGTCTTCAGTGTCTCAGCTTATTGAGCCTGAAGAGAATTTGCTTTAGTATTGGGTGGGTGTTGCACTGTGGTGGCCTTATATTTGAGGAAATCTGTGTGTGTTGTAGAGCTGCAGGATGTATTGTGCTACAGATTGATTTTGAATAACGTCCTACACATGCAGTAATAATTAATGTGTGCTTGTTTTAAACTGAGACAAAATTGTAGCATCAGCAAGAAGTCAGGCTATATTGCCATATCTACCTATAGGGCTGGGTGATAAATTGATTTTACCAATTAAATTCAGCTTTACGGACGATATTCAAAACAAAGAAAACATTTCACTTTTACTCTTTATGGTACAGAGTGACCACAGCGTCTCTGAGCTCCTGTAGTCCATGGTAACTCTCGTCAGATACAGGCTAAATGCTAAGCTAACAGCTAAGTGTTTGTCTCTAAAAATGCATCACCACCTCCATTGTTTCAAAGTGGTTCCGTTTTGCAGAACCCAATATTTGGCAGACCAGCGCGCAAAGAGACCTTCAGCTATATGTACCTACACGAACAATTAATCACTGATTTTTTTTACTTTACCTTTAAAACTTTATCATTGATCATTTCCCAGCAGTTTCTCAGATCATATCATCAATGATTGTCTGATCAGTGATGTCAGTATGGACTTGATCTCTTAGACCAGAGTCCTCATGATGTTGACTGGTCTGCAGTCAGCTGGCACCATTTAACAAGTGCTGTAGTTAAATTCTTCCATTTAGTTTCATCCTCAGGTGGAGCGGGTGGAGAAGTACTTAAGTGATATTTTAATTAGTTTTACACAAGCTGCATATTAGGGTTCATGTCTCCACTGAGCCATCAGGGCGTTTTTTTCAAAATAAAACAAACATTCAGAAGCATATTGCTGGAAGCTGCTGGTAAGAGTGTGTTGAAGAGACAAAATAAAAGCACACAACAGGTTTCAAAACATAACATTATGCTTTGACTGTCATTTATCCATCCATCCATTTTTACTGCTTATCCTCATAGGGTCACCGGGGGGGGCTGGAGCCTATCCCAGCTGTCTTAGGGTGAAAGGCAGGGTACACCCTGGACAAGTATCCACCTCATCACAGGACACATAGAGACAGACAACCACTCACATTCACGCCTACGGACAATTTAAATTAGCCAATTAACCTAATCCCCATACATGTTTTTGGATGGTGGGAGGAAGTTGGAGTACCCGAAGAGAACACACACAGACACGGGGAGAACATGCACACTCCACACAGAAAGGCCCCGGGCCTGGAATTGAACCCGGTACCTTCTTGCTGTGAGGCGCCAGTGCTAACCACTACACCACCGTGCCGCCCGCGACTAGCATCTAATTGTGATTAATGTGTTTTGTTCTACTGTACAACTAACAATAAAAATCAGTTTGCTAGATTTATTGTAATTCATTGTGTACCTTACTTTCTTTAATTGTTTCAGGGCAGCTGAAACCCCCCCATGACCCCATGAGTTTGGCTAGGGTAAGTGAACTTTCTTTGTGCTTTTGTGTGGGAATAAAGGGTGCAAAGACACACACACACACACACACACACACACACACAAGCAAAGAAGCACAACCTAATGCACGCAAAGTTGTGATGAGTGTTTGGTTTATGCATGAACAAATGGTTCATGGGTAGAGAGCCAGCCATACACACACTCAACCAGTCTCAGTGAGTCATGAAGAGGCTGCTTTGTTACTGAAGCCAGCTCGCTCTCTGGTTTCCTTCTCTGAATACTAAATATCTCACTGCTGTTATCCTCTGCCAGGAAACCAGCGACTGCTCAGTGTGTGTGTGTGTGTGTGTGTGTGTGTGTGTGTGTGTGTGTGTGTTCCTTATGACTTTGTTACCTGCTCCATATATAAATGTTTATGGCTGTAGTTTCCTGTCGGTGTGCATGATGTGGAAACGTGAACGTGTCTTCCCTCAGGCCTCCATGTATTGAAATGCAGCAGCTTGTAATGACAGAGCACAGACTTGTTGCCAGTGTCAAACAGGTTGTTACTATATAACACTGTTGCTCCCTTTGCACCATTTATCTAGAAATTGTCCTTTTTCTCTTTTCGCACTCGTTTTTGTAGCTTTATCGTGCTTTCTGGTTTCGGCTTCTTTGCTTCTGTCTTCTTTCATTTCACTTGATGGGTTTGCATTCATATATTTTAAGTTGGGCAAAGTCTGCATTTCCAAATTATAAAGATTTTGCAAAGTTTTATGCCCGTAAATCCCAAAGTGGCATCAGTAAACGACTCACTCCACATTGGTGTTCACAGTACCAGTCGGTCTGTATTTTGCACCAGATGAGGAAAGCAAAAAGGGCTGGAGAAGGAAAAAAGTCTAACATCTAATATCTAAGTGCTGACTAAGGAAACATATTTGGGTTTTTCATTTTGCCCATTTTTTCACCTGATTTTTCCTTGGTCAGATAGTGTTGTGCGTTTCTTTGAATCATTCCCTTTGATTCAGGGCAATAATGCTTGAGTATTTCTACTCTACATGTTGTCAACATAGTCTGAAGCATAGGTGGCAGCATTAAAACCATGGACATCCAGAGGTGCAGAAAATGTATCAGGTGTTAATTTAAGGTCATGAATTTGTTCAGTTCACATTCAACAGGTCATTATCCATTTAGCTCTACCTCCTGAGACTTTGTTTTAGTAGGGACCCAAGATGCATGGAACCTTGAAATGAGTGTAAGCTGTGACCTTTAACAGTGAAGGAGAGTGTGGGGAAGCTGTGCTGTTACACTAAAGAAGGCTCCAACAAAGAAATATTTTCTCTAGTGGCAATTAATTTTCTGTTTCTTCCATTCCCTGCCTCCTTCTCTTTTATCACATTACGTCCCAGTGAGGTCAAGGGAAAGGGAAGAAACATAATACCGTGTTGTTAGGTGAAAATTATGGACAATAAACCACAGAAAATGTGCAGGAAAAAGGCAGTGGATGACTAAAAGTTAATAACTGAAAATCACAGCAAAACAAATACCCTAAAAAAAGTCTTCTATAACTGCACTACTTCTTAAATCTAAAAACACAATAGTACCTTTGCCTAAGCGAAGAGAAACTACTGCACTTCATATTTTTTATCTATATTGTATTTTTCACATTGCTGCCTTTGAAATGGCCTTAACATTTTTATCTATTTTGATTTTTGTATCCATTTTACACTTTGATTTATTGCTCCTAAGTATTTCGTTGTACAGGGAAATATCTCCTTACTGTTCAAATGACAAGAAAAAAAAAAATAAAACTGATCCCTGCCCAGTCCCACAAACCAGTGCCTCTGTAAAAACAGCAAGAGCTATTTAGCAAAACTAAACTAGCCATGTTAGTAAATTATAGATGGTATATTATGTTAAGCACAATATAATAGCACAGAAGAAGCACAGCGGTGGCCTGATGTTTGCAATCACAGCCACCCCAATGTTGAGCTACGGGCCACTTTTATACATTTTAATTCCAATTAGTTTCATTATTCCTGACTGGAGGGCTAGCATGTCATGATGAGGCCAGGCGTCCAATGGGACAAGAATAATTACCCCACCATCACAGTGATTAATGCTCAACCCGTTTCCTCCCCTCTCTCCATATATATTTGCCAAACTTTACAGTTTATTGCTCTCGTTGTTTCACGTTGTATTTATTGCCTCGGGGCAACATCTACGTGTTTCTCTCTTTTATGCATGTGTATGTCACTGTGTGTGTTTGTTAGTAATGCCAGAATAAACTCCTCTATGGCTGCCAGTAGATGAAACGATGTATTATCCTGTCATGTAAAAGCTGCTGTTTGACAACAGATTAATTGTTATCATCATCATCATCATCAGGTGTAGACATATTCCTCCTTTTGGGATTTTATGCACTAGTTGTTTTCTATTTTTTCATTTTGCTGTGTCATTTTTATTTTTTTTCTACCTAATAGTTAATATTACAGTTCAGATGAAAGAAAACAACTCATTTAAAGTGCCGCTCTAATTTGCCTCCTGCTGTATTGTGTTCAGATAACATGGTAACTACGGCTGGTGAAGTCAAATAGCTCCAGGTATCCAGCAAAAGTCACCAGAGCGAGAAACAAAAGCACTAATGACGTTACGCTCTGAGTTTTTTTTTTTCAAGGCGCATTGAGGTGGAAAAAAAAAGAAGCAGCAGCACACGACATGCCCCTGGCTGCTGAAGCAAGCTCTGTGTGTGACAGCATAAAGCAAAGCAGGATTCATGGTGATGAGCAGTCAGTATATCTAGAAATGTGGACATACTCAGAAGTAAGACAAGTTTCAGTGAGTAGTCTATCACCAATAACTCTGCTCTGCCGTGGTTTTTCATCACTGCTTCACACCAAAAATGTTCGCTCTACTATTTTAACAACTGAGTCAGATCTGTAAAATATCTTCAAAATATAATTGACTATAATGACTCATTCTGTGCTGTTTCTTAAAGGTCACCTATTATGCAAAATTCACTTCATAAAGGTGTTCAAACAGGTGTATCTGTCCCCATAGCCTGTGAATGAGGCCCCAGGAGTGCCAGCTCCTTCCCCAGCTCCGGAGCTCGTTTAGCACTGCAGCTAACCGTGCTCTGTTATAGAATAATGTATAGAAAACACCTTAGCTAGCTCCGTTAGCGGCAGTGCTAACGCTACAGGGACATGTTTACAGACGGAGCACTGCCGCTAATGGAACTGCGAACTGCAGAGCTAACATTTGTGTCCTTGAGTAATTAATATCAGGAGACATTCAACATAAGCTCTGTGAGCTCAAAGCTCATTTGAAGCTAATGTTATACACTTATTTGTAATTTGGGTGACTCTGCCTACTGTTAATGGTACTGTCCGTGCACTGCAGAGTGACGTCAGTAGCCTCTTTTGTCAGTGCCAGTAGCATCTATAAGTAAACATAAACACATGGTAAGGAGAGAGAGACACTTCCTCTCTTCAGAGAGGGGGCGTGGTCAGACAGCTCAGGAAAATTTAAAGGTACAGACACAGAAACAGCCTGTTCTCAGCAGAGCTCAATACAGTGATTTTTTTAAGTGGCTGGAATTCAGGACCAGGGCTGAGTTTGGGGTAATACACTTTGAATACAAGATTTTTGGATGTCTGAGACCTAAATAACATTGCAGAAAAAGTGTATAATATGGGACCTTTAACATTTATTCTCCTGTCAATCATCTTTTCTCCTATGTAAGATTTACTGAACCTCTTTAAATATGTGGCACCTGTGGCAACCATTTCCCTGCTTATGTATGTCCTCTGAGAAGTAATGTTGTAATATCACAAGAACTGAGTCATAATTTAATGAGAATAAAATCAACCTGTGCTTGTAGTCAGACGTTATACAGACCGCTGAACAGACATGGGAAGCGGATGTATGCTGCTCATCATCAGAGACACAAAACAGAAAGTTAAAAAATCACTTCTGACCAGGACAGTATCTCCCCATCTTGTGGCTTGTTGTCTAAACTTCACCACCTCTGATAAAGTGCAGCTCACAGGAGTGTGGAGAAGAGTCCCAAACAGAGCAAAGGCTGCTGCTAACATTAGAATATCAACCTGTGGCCTTGGCTTGCTCACTCATTTTCTCACTAATTTGTTTCTGTTTCTGAGTAGTTTTTGTGATCGAGAGTATTGCCAGGGACGACCAGTAGTCTCTGGATATTGGGAGGGACGTTGACACTTGGTTCCTTTGATGCTTTTTTTGGGGGGGGATGATTTCTTGTTAAGTCGAAGTGTGAAGTATTTCCATCAGCTTTTATTGCATCTTATCTGTCTTTATTGATTGGCCCACTTTTCTAACTGACTGTTTTCATTTGGGCTTATAAATGTGCTAACAGGAAACCCATCTTGAACTATGAAAAAGCAGCTTTCTAGCACAGTGCCTCTGCGTCACCACCTGCCTTCTTCCACTCACACCTTCCTTCCATCATCCAACCATTGTTTGCCAGAGGCTTTTACATTTCCCTAGTTCCCCTCCGTTTGTAGAATGAGCAGTGTGGGATTTGAACCCATAACCTTGTTGCCTCCAGGGACAAAACATCATCACCTGAATGTTTTCCACCAACAATCCATCACTTTCACTGAACAACACAGACGGATGCACGCCGGCAGCTTTGAGTTACTGCTTGAAAATGATGAAGTTTGATCAATAATTCTCCATTAGAGAGATCTAACATCCCTCCTATGTGCTGAAAAGACATAAAATCAATAAGTCTAGCTTGGATTTCTGACATGTTAGTCACAGCGCTTGGTATTGGATTTCTGTCTCAGAATTCTTCTTAATGTGCAGTACAACAGCATGCAGTGTGTTGCCCTGTTTTAAGGCAAGTTTATGTGAACAATACACCCATAAAAACTAATTAAAAGTTTATGTGTATATAGAGAGAGGCAGGAGGGATTAAAGGGATATTCCACCCCTATGTGAAATTTAGTCATTTCCTCACAGTCCCCAGAGTTAAATGAGTGAGCAAAAGTTTTTTTGCCAGCTCAGCCATTGCCCAAAACTGGCAATGCTACTGCTAGCTTAGCTTTGCATATGCTCTGTAATGTATTGTTGCCAGCTAGCATGTTGTTGCAACAGTGTTTCCAAATAACTCAAATTTTTTCCTAATTACTTCTCGTGACCTACATTCACAACAAGTACAAATAATGCAAATTAACACAAATATATTGACTACTAGGCCGATTTTGACTTGGGACTATATTCCGGCTAAGCAGCGCTGCCAGGCGCAAAGACACCACGCAGCACATGAAAACCCCCAACTTCCATCAATAAATAGAGTAACAGAGCACGGAGTTGTTGTTAGAAGTGGAAAAAGGAAAAATGGTTATGAGCTGTGTTACAAAGGGCTGCAAATGCAAGCAGAGGAAACCCTCTCTTCGTAATCCCCCCGTGTGAAATGCTCCTTACAAACATGATATTGATTCATTTTCTCCACTGGTGCTGTTGAAGGAACGCTAAGTGCAGCAAGTCAAAGATTTCTTCGTTCCACTACTTTTGGAATTCTGTGAAACAAATCCAATCAAACCTTTATGAAATATCACAATAAAACTTGGATAAAACTATGGAAATCTACGGGAAATATCACCACCCATTCAGTAGATTTAAACCCAGTTATGTAAAGTTTGATTTTTAAATTCAGTGACTCACTCGACTGCTCTTCACTGAGGAGTATTCATGAGGTCTTGCATTTGCAAGACGGGCTCGCTGGGCCCACATCAGCGTGTGCGTCGTCACCCCTCAGTGTGAATCATCTCATGTCTGCCAAAGGTTACTTTCCTGTGTGTCATCTCTAATGGTGTATGCCTGGATACAGAGACGGCAGGACAGGGGGTCGATGGTAATTGGCTCTCTGTGAGGAGACCAAAGGGGAGTTGAAGGTGTGTGTGTGTGGAGGCACAGTGATCCATAACGAGGATATAATTGATGATGACTTGACTGCAGTGTGTGTTTGTATTAGAGGACACATTTTCTTCCCTCTGCTCCTTCCTCTTTCCTGTCTCAGCCTTGCCTCACTTAACACATCCTAATAAGGTCAGGAAGGAGCAGACATGTTTGTCTTCAACACCTCTTAGCCTCATAAACTCTCCAAAAATACATCCATAGTGCCACACTCTGTGTCCATTTGCTGCTGCGTCCTCCTTTCCTTCTTCCCTCTGTTTATCTTCTCTTTTTTTCTTTTTCCACTTCACTCACTTCCACTTTCAGTCTCCTGGTCACAGATCTGTTTTGCAGATACAGTAGATTTCTGTCTTCATGTGATAAATAAAATCAGGAGCACCTGGACCACAGAAATAGAGCTGCAATCAACAATGATGTTCATTGTCAATGATTCTGTCCATTTTTTATTTATATGTATATTTTTTTAGTTTTGTTTGAGGAATCAAAATAGCCGTATTGTCAGGTGTCTTCACACACACAAACGCTGTGTCAAACGCTTGATGATTCTCACATAAAATAAAAAAGAATGTAAACATAGAAAATATAAAAAAATATGCAGACATTTTCTAAACCTAAGTACTGTACAGTTGATTATGATAATAAATAGATAAAGTGATTATAATATTGGATCTGATTATTAAAAATTGCACATGGGATGAAAGATATTTAGACTTTATACAGGCAATTCAAGAGAGACCTGTTCCAGGCAGACAAATATACACCGATCAGGCAGACCCCCTTCCTAACATTGTGTTGGTCCCCCTGACCTTTGACCCCTGAAGGTGTGCTGTGGTACCTGTTACATTGGCTTATGGCCTGTAAGTTCTTTATTGTGGCTCTCCCTCTGCCGATGAGCTCTTTGTGCTGGTGGTGGTGTTTGTCTTCTCTTCTTCTAGAAATTCCTCCATTTGTGAGTCAACTCTGTCATCACAAAATAAATACTGTGAGAATCAGGGAAAACATGAATACACCACAAGCAAGATAATCCAGTCAGACATGAGCAACTGTGAAACAGTCCTCTAAATAATTGCACTTTCAGAATGGATCAGTTAAATCTGAGCAATATTTGTGAAATTACTCCAGTAGTATACCAGTAATATATCTGGAGTATTACACCCACCTGCCCTGTTTGTCAACAAATAATCCAGAATAACATACAACCACTAAATCACATTTTTCTGTTCAGGAATGACAGTAAATACCTGGAGTTTGCATCTCACTCAAAAAAATAATAGTAATAATATTGTCCTTTTATATTTCTTTCTGCTTTTTTGTGAAACAGTAAATTTGAAACTGCATGGATAACAACAATTTGCATTAAAGATATTTTGATCAAAGAGCTTGCACATACTTCACTATTGGTGTGATAAATTTGTTAAGCACTGTAAATATTTAGCAGTGTTTGACATTAGCAGGCTATTTATGGGGCTAACCTTGGCTAAAGCTAAACCCACATCATGGGTCCCTTTGCATTTCCTGTTGCAGTGTTTGCGAATGCAGTGGCTAACAGGAAGTAAGCCTGGACCAAAGCTGTTGCCTCAGCAACAGAGCGGCACTGAGAAGCTCAATGGACCATTTTGCATTATTATTTCCCCTTAATGGATGTGAATGATGGCAGCAGGTCACAGGAGAGGCATTTTAACAGCAGGTGAAAGTGACTCAGGTTGAATTATCAGACACACTGATCACAAGCTGTGCTGTCAAACTGTTTCTGATAGTAATGCTATTGCTGTGCTGCACTGTGAGACTGCAGGTGAATGTAAAGAAGGGTATCAATGAGTACACAGCCCGTTGTCTCGCCCCACTCCTCTGTATTTCTGTTAGTGGGTTGATTTTCTGAATGCTCGCTCTCTCTCTCTCTCTCTCTCTCTCTCTCTCTCTCTCCCTTATTTTTTCATTTAATTCCCTACACTCCTGCTATTCATCAGCTTTATGTCTGTCCATCTCCCTTCATTGAGTCTCTTCTTACTTCTTATTCAGATGATTTTCCAGCGCCTGTGCTCTTATTTGATTTTTCTTTTACTTCCTCCACCGTTTTCACATCTTCCCTTCCTCTGTTCCTCCTTTTATGACCCCTCCTCCGGCTATTTCTCTTCTTAGTCCCTTGCTCCTCTTTATGTTTTCTAAAACTGCAGATTCCTCTCTGCAGTGCAGATTTGTCTGCCCACACCCAAAACCTCCTTCCTCCATCCATCCGTCACGCTGACCTGGCTCTACAGTAAATATACTCTGGTATCTCCAGTGTTGGTCCTTCTGTCCATGTTCAAACCTGAATGAGTCTGTCCTGGATTGGAGAATTACAGCACCTTTTGTCATTTGGCAACACTCAACATCCCATGAGGCTTTGAGAGTGTACCGGTGGTTAGACTCATGGGATCTTAGTCAACAGCAGCATCCCTGTTGAACTGTCGTCACAGGAGCTCTGCTGATGCCTCCTGGGGGCTGGAGTTCCTGAATGCTGTGAAAATAATCATTGTTGTATGTTTAGATAACTGAATATGAGCCAAAACTAGCAGAAGTTTATTCATTCATGTCTTCACTTCATTATACTGACTACAGTTACAGCACATGATGAAAAGCTTCTGACCAGGTTTAGATAACGTAATATTCCTACTAAGCTGATTAAATGGCTAATATGAATAATGAGTGATATTCTCCTTTAAAGACATGTAATGTAACTGGTGGAGACCTCTTTTAATTCCTTTAGGAAAGATTATCAAATTATCCAGACACAGTTATCAAAAAAAAATTTACTAAATCCTAAAATATATACCCAAACTGTGCAAATAGTGTGCAAGTGTGCAGAAATGTCCCTCTCTATCCAATGTGGGTTTTCTTTCAGACATGGCTCGATCTTTTTGAAGTTTTGTTCAGGCTGAATTTAGACTGTATGCATGTCCAAAGTACGCTGCTAAAAGCAGAATAATGTCAACATATCCCACAGCCTCCAAACAGAAGACACTGCTTCAGCTTCTCTCTTTGTCAGGATTTCATGCTTTTCTTTGACATTAGTCAGTTTAATATCCTCATATTTTTGGTCCGTCGGTTGAATAAAACAACCACTATGAACATACCTCTGTAGGCTGTGGGAAAATGAGTTTCACCATTTGATTGATTTAATAAAACTGACAGGAACTTAACAGACTATTTATCCAGTTTGGGATGAAATTAAAGAGCCTGGGCATCAGGGTGCGTCAGGGTGGTAATTCTTATCTCATGTATCAGACTATCTTGTTCATCACTAAATGATAACAGGCTTCAGTGATCACAACACAAAACCATCACACATACACACACACACACACACACACACACACACACACTCTGTTACTCATAGTAATGAGCAGAGTGTTGGCTGGCATGCAGGGAAGGCAGCTCATTGTAACTATAGAAGGACTGGGGGTGGGAGATGGATGATGCTCAGTGTCTCACAGTTTACTGAGAGTGATTATTTCTCTGTGCTATGCTCAGACTTTGTGTCTCGATTCAGCTCTTCTTTCAGAGCAACTGTTATTATTAGTGATCAGATGAGATGTGTGTGTCCAGCGAGGGGAAGCCAAGGTGAGGAGATTTCCCCACAGGTTAATAAAGTCACCACTTACTGCAGACATTTTACA
Source organism: Synanceia verrucosa (assembly GCA_029721515.1). Classification (NCBI taxonomy): domain Eukaryota; kingdom Metazoa; phylum Chordata; class Actinopteri; order Perciformes; family Synanceiidae; genus Synanceia; species Synanceia verrucosa. Next base: position 21,114,839 of record CM056559.1, read on the forward strand.
CTCAGTATCTGGATGTTTCCCTTCATCTCTTCTGTGTGGTTTTCACCTGGTGGCGCTGATACACAAAAATGAACCTAATATGGTTTTAATTCTATGAAAATAACACCTGCATGGCATCAGTGGAACCTCTAAATATCAGTCCATTGAAAATATTAAATCACCGCTCCTCCTTACTCTGGCTTTCAATACAAGTTCAGCGTCATTCATTTCATTTTTCATGATTTTTTTTTTATTGTGCTATTTTATTTATTTGCTTATTTTATATTTGTGCCCCAGCCTGCATGTCACATTGGTCAATTGAGGCAGTTTCATGTGCTATATAAATAAATACAGGAGCTATAAGCTGGTGATGCCTTTTTACAGTGAAGTCTGTCCTTGTGCAGACTGAGATACAGCTGTAGAAATCACCACCTCCATTTGTGGTTTGGTTCTGAGCAGTCTGGATTTGCCAAAAAAAAACAGGTCAACATGTCTTATTTCTTCATAAGAAGCAGTAAAGGTTTCAATAGGCTGTGAAAATGTGGAACAGGCATTACCTTTGACCTCAGTAAATAAATATGTAGAAGTCCATGCTTTTTGTTTAAAAAACTGTCTTTTTTTAATAGAGGAAGACAGCTTTTAAATCTCTAGTCGCAGTGAAGACACAAACGTTCGCAGATACGCCCATGCACCCAGATAATGAATAATGACACCTTCAAAATAAAAGCAATGCTCAGTGTATTGCACAATGTACACAAGGACAACCAAAGGGGCCGTACGATGCCCAGGTCTGACTGAGACAGTTAGAAAACCATATGCTGCATCCATCCAGACAATGTCTTAGTTGTATTTGTATGTCTGAGTGCTCTGGCTGTACTGTGAAGGCATTATTTAATTTAATACCCAATAAACATGAATGAAGGTTGTATCAAACTAATGGTGCTGGTGTTAAAAATGGAGCTGAGATGACCTTTAGTGAGGCTGGTACAGAGATAAATCACTGCATACACACACACACACACACACACACATATTTAGAGCAGAGATGTATTATGGGATGTCACTGTGAAGCTTCAAACATGCCCTGCCTGCTTTAGTCTCTCCCTGAATGAACAGAGCAACCTTTTCCATCACTGCATTATTATTCTTTCAACATTGTGATGTTTATTTATAAAAGAGGAGCAGACCAGGCAGCTACGAGGAACCAAATGTTAAGTTCAAGTGATCCACTTGAAGGATCTCTTGGTTCTTTCACACTTTATGATGCAAGCATCTCGATCAGCCATTCATTCACAACCTGTCCTGTGAAATCAACTGTAAATCACATTGTACAGTAATACTATCAAAAGACTATAAATGAAAATAAGCTTGTGATAGTTGAAATTGGGGTTTAAAATAAGTTCTTCAATTAACGGGAGGTATTTGAAAGACAATGTTCTTTAGTTCACTCCAGGTGACTCCACTCACTTTCTCTCTGCTTTGGATTTTTTTTCCTTTTTTTTTTTTGTCAGCACCCATTCTCATCGTTTAACACCTCAAGATGGGAGGTGTCAACTTTTTATGAGATTAGTGCATATTTTAATCTTGTAGAAATGTGTAATAATATTTTTGTGCATGTGTGACCGTCACCAGCCCTCTCTGGAAACTAATCTGTCATTCTTAATTGGATTTGCTTATTAAGAGCCAGAGAGGAAAGTGTTGCTCCATTGTGAATTGAAGGGGAAACAAACAGATGATAGACAAGATGAGATATGATGGGTGGGGAAGGGGACAAGCAGGCAGTGCCATTAGAAATCAACAGTGTGGGCTGCTGTGATAATCCCATCACCTAATATCCCTGAAATGAGTGGAGGAGAGAAAAAAAATTGAAACCGGCAGAAATTTTTGCACCAAGGGGCACATGTGAAGTGTAGAAATGCATAGAAAGCATGAATATAGTGTGAAGCCTGAATAGTGATTTAGCCCATTCTGGCAGGTCTGCTTTGGATTTTAAATAATGTCTTTTTTGATAGATTTGTTTCACTCTCCAGTCACTAGAAATAACTCTAAATGAGATAATATCTTTGGATCTCTCGGATAACAGATCGCTGCTACAACTCAGCCAGCTCAACTGTGTCCGTTTACAGGAATCTGCAGGGAAATTAGTACGAGGTAGCAGTGAAAGCATCTGTTCAGGCTGCACAGCTGGACTGTTTCATTATTAAAGTGTCCAAAACAGTTTAAATGGGGAGTTTGTTTAAAAATTGCTCCCATTTGTTTTCTCTGTGCAGCCACGGTGAGTTCAAGCCAAATGTTTGTAACAACGGTGTGACGTATCGCTCTAGTTTCAGTCACACAGAGGACAGGAAAGCCGTGACAGGATGACAATAAACTGTGTACAGGAATATATAGGAGCTGTATAGGAATACAAAACAAGTGTGTTGTAGTGCAAAACCACAACAACAGAGATCTGTATCACGGTTGATTCAGGGATATTTGAATTCATGAATGAAATGTGGTTGTCCAGCAGATTTAAGGATCAATGGCCAAAATGTTTGCTGGCAAATATGCCAAATAAGTAAATGTTGACAGCGTAATATTGTCACGATTTAAAACTTAAAATCAATTAAATCAAAAGAACAATCTGTGATTCTAATCACATTCTGAAATACGGTGGCTAACACCAAGTCACCATAATGACTCAACACTGCTTCTTCCTTTAACTTATTTTCAAATGATGTCAAAATGCGCTAGTATATGGCTATTTAAAACATATTTTGTTCTGTATGACTGGGACTCTGGAGAATAAACAGCGATAGTGGCTGTTAACAAGAGGTCGAGTATAAACTGGAACTCTGGAAAAAGTAGACAGTGACTAACAGGCGGATGCACACATAGCTGGTCGAGGGTAAAGCTAAATTATAACACTTCATCACAAAAACCTACATTCAAACGCTACGACGTTGCAGATTGGTGATGTGTAATGATGTGTAAGAATATGTAATGGAGGTTTTTATACTGGCTTCTGCTGAAGACATCCAGTTAAACATGAATCCCTGAAGCTGCTGCTCTCCACTCGTACTGTTCACACTACAGGCTTTTCATGTATTCATGAGGACAAACAGTGACCGTGTTAATTTCATGAACTGTAATCCTACTCAGCAACACATGCTGCACCTCATAGTAATCTAATCTGTAACTCTAAACCCACGAGTGCAGAGTGGAGCCTCATGTCTTCCACATGGATTCTCATTTCCTCTGTGTTCAGCACTGAGATATGATGAAAATTATTTTCATTTCTCAATCCTGGTCCTCAGTAATTCAATAGGCTGAAAGGTTTATTCCTGCTGTTTAACCCTTTAAAACGGACCATTTGCGTGATGCTCCACCTGTCTTAAAGCTCGCCACTGATGTTGTAGCTGACTGGAAACCAGCTCCTGTTTCATTTGTGCTAGCTATAATGTGACAGACTCACACACCAGTGCTAACATAAGGTATCTGTCATTTCCTTCGTGTGAATGTAATTCAATAAAAATAATTGCATACAAATATACTAAATGTCTTTTCCAGGAAAATACTCAAAGCAGTATAAAATAATGAAAGATCTTCAAAATGCAAAAGGACAAAATGTTTCATTTTCTCCCCGATGGAGATATGAGAGGAGAAGCTGAGCAGGAGGGATTGAGCGTCAGCAGCTTGTTATTACACCTCCCTGTTTTCCTGCTCCGCTGATCTCATCTCATCTAACGTTCAGAAGAAGTGGATGATAAATAGCTCAACCTGCTGCCATCACACCCAATATGTTGCTGCTCCACCACTGGTTTCCTCCCAGTATGGTCTGATTCCATGTCAGCCTCTGCAGATTACAGCTCAGTGTGATTATTCCCACTGTATCTGTGATGTTTTTCATGGTGCAGGGAATAAGGTATAAGCTAGTGGTGTATTTTGTTTCTTGAGTGGCATTAGGAGAGTTTCTTTTTTCAACTGTTATACAATGTTGACTAAGGTCACCTGGTTTTCCTGCGTTGGACAGATTCCAGATTAAATTGAAGTTATAGCCTCCATACTCGAGTGCCCGAGGGTCCACTGGCATGGCTTGAAGACTGAGCCCTGCACAGCCTGCGGGCCTCAGAGGGAAATAAAAGAGCCACCAAATGAGACACAGTGTCAGCTTCAGTAACATATTAGTTCCACCTGTCAGCTCTGTCTTTTTCACCTTCTCACTGCTGTTTATGACACACCTTTCTGGGTAAACAGAGCAGCAAACAGATCATAAATTCCACTGACAAAAAGCATTTATCTGCATTTATTTATCTGCGCGGTCTAAAGCACATGCCTTGTTTTTATGAGCTCCACAGTGCAAATGTGTGTGTTTGTACCAAGCAGCTCAATCACAGCCTTCCTCTGGGCTTCCCCTGAGGCTGCAACCTCACACACCTCCTCCTCACCACCTCCTTTTTTATCAAATGTATGAAAAAGCAAAGACTTTAGACACTGCATGAGGTGTAGCATCGCCTCTTGCCCGCAGCACACACACGTTGTAAATCGTATTGGCCTGCCTGCGTTTCATGTCCCTCAAGTTACATAAAACTCAATTAGCATTTGTCACTCAGCTTCAGGGGCCGTCAGTCACAGCAGTTTATCTTCAGGTCTGTAACCAGCAAGATAGTGTCGCTGGAGCTATGGCTACAGGCCTTAATGTTGCTTTAATGTTTCACAGTTAGTAATGGCTCTTCATGATTTGTAGGTTTATAGGCAAAAGTCTTCCTTTACTCCGTCACGGAGGCTAGTGAGGAAATGAACCAAAGATCAATGTGGCTGATAGTGATTGAATTGATCAATTCAGATCAGTGATGTCAGTTATATTAATTTAAATCAAATGACCTTTTTCAGCTGTTTTAAATGAAGCAGCTGTAGTATCCTGAAGGGTTGCCAAGTATTTTCTCATTTACACTTTTATTTGAGTAAAATGTCAGAAAAGAGCATTAGCAAACAGAAAAAGGTAACAGCAGCTGAACTAATGAATGTTCACCACACTGCAGCGTTCACAGTCATACAGATGCATGCTCTGACCAGCACACAAGGACAGTGTCTCAGTGTTAACTCTTTGAGTGCCAAAGATGTACTGTATATGTACGTCTTTGGAAATGGAACGCTTGAGTGCCATAAACTTACATATACGTCTTTCCTTTTTTTGGCAGCAGGGACAAAAGAGCGCTGGCACTCAATTAGTTAATATATCTGCTATAAGTCAATATTTATGTGATATTTGTCAGTGTAGTTTTACTGCACAGCATCTATGCAGTGGAGAAGAGGGTTGGCAATCAAATATTCAATTTTTTTTTGTTATATTTGTTGATCATCAAATATGACAACAGTCATTTTGGGAGTGGCTTTGGAGGCCTGAACTGATTTTCTTTCTCAATAGATTGAGGGAAGAGTACAACACTGGGCTTGTTTTTTCTTGTTGGATATTTTTATTTTTGAAAATCCAACTTCCTCCTGCTAGTTCCACACTAATTCTTCACGACAGAAGGCTACAGATCTGGCTCTGTGGTCCAAATGATGGAAAGTCATGATGTGAAAACAGTAAAGGACATCCACTGGTAAAGTGTAACTCTGACCACACCATGCTTTGCTCTACAGGGAGACCATAAAAGCTAAAGAAACACACTGCATGCTGTGTTTTTTTCAAAAATAACATGTCTCATGTCAGATCCCTCTTTGCTATTTAAAACGACACAGGCAAGAAAATCACATTTCAGTCTCACATCCATTTTGTAAATAGGCCATCTGTGAGGCACACACACACATACACACACACACACACTCAGTCCCACCCATTCATTCACAGTCAGCCTCACTATTTCCTTAATGCCACCCCAAAGACCCCACAGTGCTCACATTTTCATAAATCAGCAGGCTGGAGGGATGTCTGCTGAGCAGAAGGGGGAGATGTGGTGTTTTGTTGAGGACTAAGAAGGGACGGATTAAAAGATCACATTTCAGGGAGCTTTTTGTTGTTCTGTAATCCGAACTGCTTGTTGTACAAAACTGATCTGGCTGATTTAACAGTTTCACCGTCTTTTCCTGCCCCTTCAATATGGAGTGTTTTTTTTTTTAATATAATCCTGCTCTGTTGTACTGTAATGTCTCTGTTTTATTATTCCTCTGCTTAACACAAACCTCATCATTTTATTTCAGTTTGGATTTTATTTTTTGAGTTTGACTCTGACTCTTACTGAATGTTTTTTTTATATATATACAGGTCACTTCCTGTCACCTTGCTTCTACTTAAAGCATTAAAGTCCACAACCATTTAGAAAAAGAACATTCTGTGGCTGTGCTTAGACATCTCAGAGTACTTTGTTAAAGCCAGGGAAAGGTTGTGGTCCTGTTTAAATATTGAAAAAGTCAACAGTTCCTTGAAGCACGAAATGGGATGTTTTTCACCATTTATTCAAAACCTGACCTAAAGGCGTCGACCTTCTAGATGCAGAATAATACCTCAATAGTTATAGTTTAATTTGATATTTACTATATATTTATAATAAATATTTTAACACAACACATTCTCATACTTCACAGGTGTAGTCGTTGGGTTTTTAGTGGCAGCACATCTTCTGCACTTCCTCCTTTCCTCTCAGTGCTCTCCATGATTTTTAATTACTTTTTTTAAAATTGAGAATATTTAGTTAGTTGATATTTTTTATTTGCCTAAAATCTTTGTCTTGTGTTTTATTGTGATCATAATCATGATTAACTAATTGAAGGAAAAATCATCCAATGATCTTGAAATTTTTCCATTTTGGTTGCACAACAACAAGATGGCAACATCCAAAATGACTTTAAAAAATCTTGAGGCTTCAAAACTCCACAAATAAATGGCTAGTGTTTTTTTTTTCTCTTATGAACAGCCTAGAAATGTGTTTCCTATCATAGATGAATACAAAACTGAAAATGAAAGAACTCAGCATTTTTTTTCACCTGACCGCTTCTAGTTTCCACAATTATGCTGTACCTCCATGTATGTTATCTGTGTTACCCGTCTGTCTTTAAACCAGACGTACGTTTCAGATGCTGAGTCAGCTTAAATGAAATGCAAACAGAATGCATTATGGGTGTGCAGCAGCAGAAAGCCACCTCTGCAGATGAAGGACTATCTTAAAAGACATGTAACACAGTGAAACTGTAAAATGAAAGGAAAGGCGTGCAGGCTAAAGTCTACGTGGTCTCTTCAGCTGTGGGTATTGAACTGGCTCACTAAATTATTCAGCACCAGCCCGGAGTTCATAGAAGAAAGGCAGCCTCAGAGCCTCACACAGTTCACAGGCCAGTGTTTCTCCTCAAGTGTTTCTCCTTCACATGGTGCATTATGAATATAATAATGATAATAAAACAAACGGTTGAGTCCCTGTTAATAATATTGTCTTGCAGCTTGAATCTTGGTTATCACAGTTAATTTGAGTCATTGGGTAAACAGTGGCAGGTAGCACTAATATCATTTCAACCCAAACAATCAGCTGTCAACATTAAAAAAGACCTCTTATTTTTATAATTTGCATCAGTTTTTGTGGGACATCATAATGTGTAGTGGTGACGTAGAAAAACATTACAGTTGTACAATCATAGACGAGGGCAGAGCTTGAAACAGCCAAATACTGAAATACTGAAATGCATCTGTCATGAACTGAAAACACACTGAAAGATAGCGGGGCTGGTAGCATTAGCGTCTCCTAATTTATGGTCTGTTTGACTCGAGAAGAAGACTTGAAACTAGAGCCTGAGACCTAAACTCATGTTTACCATGTTTACTGCGGGAATAAATCAAGAGAGCGTAGGATCATTTTCTAATAGTCTGATATACAACCGCAGTAGTCGCCCCCTGCTGGCTGATAGACAGAATGCAGTTTTAAGGCTCTTTAATGGAGCCTTTTAGCTTTCTTTGTGTCGTCCCACATCTCCCTGTAGGTTTTGTGATACAAGCGAATAATAACTGCTGAAACTGAAACAGTAACACATCCTGTCCATTAACCAGAACTTAGATAAATCGATGCATAAACAAAAATAAAGTATTGCACTGAAAATGGACGTAGGTAGAGTTTGTTAGTTGACACCTGCCGTGGTTTGTTCTGTATGACAGTGTCCGTTTCAAATTTGATTTGCTGCCTGTTACAGTGGCCTGTTTTTTGTATGTGTTTAGTATTGTGCAAAAGTATTTACCAAGGATTGATCCATTGTTCTGTGGCAGTCATCTGTGTTTGTCTGCCTGCTGCTGCCAAAACCAGCCAACACTAATACATGAAACATATGAAATGAACACAGCATGTATGTGCAGGCGACAGATTAGTGTGAGAGGAAGCAATGGGAGTAAATTATTCAGGAAGAGTGTGTGTCTTTCCTTCAAAAACACTGGAGTAATAACAGTGCAGTGTGCAACGTGCCAATTTTGGACTGTCAAATATTCATCCGTCTCTCCGTCATTGTCATCAAGTAATTGTATCTTCCTCCTTTCACATATGAAAGTAGCATTTCATCAGGTTTCTCTCCACTCACTGACTCCAATCATCATGATTGATCAGCATGAACGGATTCAGATGCAGCATCAATTCCACCTGGAAATTCCTCTCACTCTTCTTCACTCTCTTTTCCTCTCTTCATCTATTTTTCCTCCCTCTTTCCCTCTCTGGGATATGGTTCGCATTGTCTCTCTGACAGAGAGTGATTCCTCCTCCTCCTCCTCCTCCTGCAACTATCTACTGCTTCAGTGCTCCAGCTCACATATTAAATTATGCACAGAAACTATAGAGAGATGCAAAGAAAAGATATAATCATAGAAGATGATCATCACATGTAAACAGGCATCCAAACTGGCAGCTAAATATAAAAAATAATGTAAACTCACTGATGAACAAATCAAAACTCCATTAAACTAAATTGTTTACATCTGAAGCAAAATGAGTCTGGTGGCTCAGAGAATAGACAATGTCCTCAGTTCTGTCATTAGAGACTGTTGTTGCCTGATGGCAAGGTAATAAGGGCTGAAAATATTGTAAATTTTTGCATTCACTTAAACTGACATTGATGTCTTTAGGTGCTGCTGCCCCTGCCTGTTTCTCCAAACTTAAAATAAAATTTTAATAAAAAAATCTTTGGATTTATAAAAATGTTTTCTATTGATCCATCATATTTTTTCAATTACTGTTGTACTGAACTGAATAAAGGTGGTTAAATTAACTTCAGAATACCTTCAGTACAAACTCTTCAAAGCCAGAACATGTAGACATGATGAAATAACATCAATGCCAAGAGCAGAGAGAGGTTGGACAATGAGGAGGTTGGAAGCGGTGCGAATAGATTGGCAGAAAAATAGATGGGAGAGGACAAGAGGTTGAATAGTCTGCTGGAATGAAGACAGAGTTCAGCACAGCGACGAACCAAAAGAGTGTAATTAGAGAAGAGAGAGAGCAAAAAATACACACAATACTAGAGCATGATTAGAAGAGAGAGAGGATGATTGAACAGCTAAAAGTGTGAAAACAAAGGAAATGTCCTATGAATACATAAACACCACACAATTAGGAGGGAGGGGAAATGAAAGAGGCTGATTGAAGTTGAACACAATTAGGAGGAGATGTGAGCAAGCGAGAGGCTGGAAGAAGTGAACAAGAAGAAGTTCCCCTTTTGTTTATTGTGTCCATGGAATTGGAGATGTGGTTTACACTGAATGCAGCACTGCTTCATGGAGTTTAGCTCTGGAACGACTAACTGAGGATTTACTGTTTCCTGAATGAGGAAGAGAAAGCAGAGAGGACAGTTACTGTGGAGGACAGTTACAGTGGAGGACAGTTACAGTGGAAGATAGTTAGTGGAGGACACTTACTGTGGAGGACAGATACTGTGAAGGACAGTTATAGTGGAGGACAGTGGAGGATAGTTAGTGGAGGACAGATAGAATGGAGGACAGATGTAGTGGAGGACAGTTACAGTGGAGGACGTCATCCGTCTCTGATCGTTGGACTTCCCACATCCATCATGAAATATAAACTATTTTCTGGTTAGTTTGGTTTCTAGACTGTTCTTGGTTGTTTAGTTATTAAAGCTCTAATGAAATCATTTCTGCAGATGAAATGATAGTTTGTCATCCTGAGGAAGGAGGCTGATGGGGAACGAAACAAGTTATTGAGAGTTGCATCACTAAACTCAAGTACTGGATAATATGTAGTAGATATAATATGTAGTAGAACTGATTACTGATCTTTCACATTGTGTAAAGACACAAATCTCTACCTGTAATCATTCCACAGGCTCTTATTTTGACAGTGTACTGACATGTACTGGATGTACTTGAACACACCGTGCAGTAGTTGATGAAGTGTAGATGTTCATCTTTGTGACTGCTGATGAAAGGTGTCAGTGTGCATCTTGCTGAAGATGATGCGACGGCAGTTTCACACGGTGTCGCCATGGCAACCGGCTGAGGCGGTACTATCTATCGGTGGTGGAAAACAAAACAGAGAAAAGGACCTGGGACCAGAAGTGAGTTGAGTGGAGTCATCAGTGTTTATGAAGCACAGGCGAGGCTAATGGGATCTGAGGTTTCTGTCACATGGTGTCGTCCATCCCACACTGTGAGCTGTGACCACAGAGGTGAGCTTGTGACAGGAGAGACGCTGAGTGGCTCTGACGGAAGTACTTAACCATCTGCAGCAGGGACATGCTGGTGTAGACAAGAACACATGAAGAAGATACATTTAAGAGTTGATTTTAAGATGAGGTAGAAGGTTAGGTTAAAGTCAAATCACGGTGGATCGTATTGTCACTACCATACCGATCCATACCGGAAACCCAGTTTGTACTGCGCATGTGCAAAACGCGTCTACGTCCGCTGGGCAGCCTACTGAATCATTTTACGGCAGTTACTGATCAGAGTTGTTAATTTTCTTAAACATGCCTTTACAGGTTCCTTAAATCCTAACCTTAAACTCAGGAGGTTCAGAAGAAAAGCGTGAAGCTGCTGATAGATTGACACATCCATCCTCACAGACATCTTTCCCGCTTTTACTTTGAAATATTACGACTCAGCAGCGTGTTGCGACAATGATGAAGCTCTGTCGTAAAAACTGTGAGAACAGGAAGTGACACCAGTTTTGCACTTGCGCAGTACAAATCTGGTTTCCGGTACAGATCAGGTAGGACACATATAATCGATTTCCTTCTACTCAGTGGCCACAGGGTGGTTCTTTTCACTGACGCTCTGCTACAACCTACTAAATCGTGCGATTATACATGAATTTGCGAGATTTCGTTAGTCAGTGAGATCTCATTATCGCGATGGTAGCAGCCTGGCGAAGCCGTAGCAGGACAACAGGTGATGGACGTCGCCGTCGTGTGGAAATTAGGGGTTAGACGACTCGGTGGAGACATCAAACGTAACATGAATCTTGTGTAAAAATTAATTTAAATATCAGATTGAGCTGGTAGCTACGAGCTAAGCTAATGAGAGGAGGAGCAAGTCTCCACAGACCTGAACTGTTGTGAAATGCAAAATAATAGAACTGCAAACATACAATAAAAAATGTGATGAATTGCATTAACTATTGAAATTCTGCTAAACATTAGTCATGTGTTCGGACCACAGGGACCAGAATGTAAATTAATTTCTGGGGACCCCAACAAGGACCTTTAACTCTAGTACTTCATTCATGAAACAAGTCATACTCCAATATCAGACCACTTTAGGACGAGGGGAGAGCGTTGTTTGAGGGAAGCTCTTTGTTTGATAACATTAAAACAAAAGACAAACTGCACAATCATTCACAGCAGTCAACAAGCCAACAACAGTTTAGTAAACATGTAAACATGAACCCCTGTTGGAGGCGAATACAGGCTTATTCAGGCAGTCAGTGTGAAGAATTATTAAAAAAAAATGCAAAACTTGTTCTAGTTGTATGACCACGAAAATGAGTAACAATTTGGAAACTTACACTTAACTTAAATTACATTTTTTTCTTAAAAAAAAAAAGTAGTTTTGAGCTGCAGGATCTGGAATCAGCTGGTTAATTATACCCCAAATAAATACGTAGTTATTGCCTCCAGTTTACCGATCCCTCTGCAGAAAAGAGCAGAAGTAACTAAAAAACACACCCTCAGAGCACATGTGGGAATAGTTTGTAAATGCTCTGAATTAATTGTTTGATGAGAGACCAAAATCCTGCTTTATATGCAAATAGAAGAAGGAAGTCGTCTGTAAATGGGACCTGAGGCTCTGCTGCAGTCTGGTTGTCAAACTTGGTGTGGGTGGAGGGTGGAGGGGGCTACATATCACTGTGTGCTGACATTAAAAGTTGATTTCCATTAACTCAATGAAAATCTAGCTGAGCGGGTGGTGCATGGTGCCTCATTCCTGAAGTATGAAGCAAATTTATCTTGCTGTTCAATCCATGTTAATTCATTGAGTGCCAGTCCTTTAATAAAACTGAAAGTGCCTTGTGCCAGCATTTTTGGCCATTTTGAGTCATCATCTTTCAAGACCCACAGAATATTTTGTACCATGTCTCTGAAAACACAGAAAAGTTAAAATGAAAGAAGAAAAAGACTCTATTTCATCATGAAAAAAAAATGTTGTTTTTACCTTGTTCCATTCTTTTTTATCTCAAGTAGAGGCCAGTTTCACCAAAAACACCACTTTTTGCCCAGATTCCTTTTTGATCTCTGATCGTGATCATCTCCACTTCCTGCTTTGATCTCTGCGACGTACACCATCTCTTTATGCACCCAGAAACCCCAACATTACTCACAGGCTGTGAGTAATATTTTGTGTATGTCATATGTTCTGCAAAACAAATGACAATCCTCTTACTTTGTGGTTATGCTGCGTTCGTGTTGTATCAGAAGTCGGGATTCGGAACTGGAAATGACATCACACCCGAGTTGATGCCGTTTGAGTAAACGAATTGGAAAACCAAGATGGAGGCTTCCGATGAAAAGTTTGTTGTGCTTGCTCTGTTGGAATGCAGAAAGCTAATGCAGCAATATGAGGTTCTCAAACACAATTGATAGGCACAAAGAAGACGCAGTGGGAAAAACGTTTCACTCTACTGTAGGCTGAAACATATAACGCTACACACTGCTAATCCAGGGCGCTGCCATCTTGGATTATGACGTTGTGGTCAAGTCGGGGTTGGTGAAAACTTTATGAGTTGGAAATCCAACTTCGAGGGGCGTTTCAGTTGAAATTTACAACTCGGAATTCGTAAATTACAACTTACGAGGACAACAGGAATGCAGCATTAGTATCAGCATATTCAAGATGCTAACAGGGTACATAGGGTGGTAAACATGCTAAACTTTGCCCAATAACGTAAATGTGAGCATGTTAGCATGCTGACTGCCTGACTTTATCAGTTGCCTGGCAGAGCTGCTGGCAGAGCTGCTGGCGTAGCCTCAGACTCTTCAACCAGCCTTTGTCTGGAGAACACAATCTAGAGAAACATCTGCTTCGTCCAGTGAGTGGCTCTATTCAGCTGGCAGGGCCAAGTTTAATGTTTAATGTGCGGTCCAAATGATTTGGCTATTAGCACACTGGCGTACAGCTCCTCCGGGTAATGTCCAGATCATTTCCTGTGTGCATGTGTCTTGTTTGCTGTGTGTGATTCTCTCCATAGTTACAGCTGAATCTGTTGTTTAACAGAGCACCATCTGGGCTCCTTAACTCTGTAACTCTTGGAGAAACGAGCAGAGAGCTGCTAGCTAGAATCTCCACTGTGATGAATGGCACTCACTCAGCTGCTGTAGGTGTGACTTTTGAACGTCTGGGTCGATTTCTTTGAGTTTTCCTGGTATGTCTCACTTCACTGATGAGTGAAGGTCTCTGTCTTGAAGTGTATTTTCATTTTAAAGTGATCTCCAGTGGCCCCACTCATAGCCCTCCACTTTCTTTGAAGTCACTCATCACTTAGCGTCAACCAATGTCAGTGCTGTCCACATTTCCCACCCGTGGGTCAACGCCAGGTCACTGCGATTGATGCAGCGTGAACAAATTCATTGAAGAGATTCCAGCCAATGGACTTGTCAGGAATGAATAAATGAAGAGCACTGCTGTTGCCTCCTCTGTGCGTTTGATAAGCAAGACCACAACGGTGAGAGTTCATTTCTCTGCAGAGCTCATCCCCCGAGCGTTCTCAAATCAACTGAGTCAAGAGCTTTTCAGTGTTTTTCAGAGTGCCACTCCATGGTCTTCACGGCTGCTCTATGAGCATTTCTATATGCTTGTGTATTGCAGTCTATTCCTGCCTGTGTCTCTAATTATGTTGCTTCTCCATTTAGTTTGCATGACGCAGTAACGATGCATCCACATCTTTGCTGCAGATATGTGGGGACGCAGGAAAGTCTTGCTCAATATTTTCACTGGACACACTGATTTGTGCATTGAAAGTAGATATATTAACAGTTCGAGGAGTTATTGATATAAAAAGACAACAGGTAGATAGATTTGCATGTCTCAAAGGGGATTTTACAGCTGCAGTATTCATTGCCCTAAATCTGATTTAAATGAATGTCATTTAATGTTTATTTCACCAGAAATGCTTTTGGAAAAACACCTTTCTTTATTTCTGCATTGCCATCCTAGTTGCTGAGCTATCTGGTGTTATACACTGATGTTGACAAGACATAATGCTCTTTATTCACCTGCTGAAAACAGATGTGGAAGCTGCAGAAGAACAGCTGCATGAACACTAAAGTGGTGATGAGAACTGACCTGAGGCTGCGCTCCACCAACAGACTGCAGAGGCTGCAGCTACAGTATTTCTAATTAGGAAATGAGTGACCTTTTATGTAGCCGAGCTGGTGATAGCATTAATGAGAGAGCATTACTTTCTCACTCAGTGGATTTCATTTAATTGTTTTTTTTTTCATTTAACTTGTTGATTCAAGCCACTTAGTCTGCGGCAGGAAGCAGGGATTTAAATAATAGAGAAAGTCGATAGGGTGAAGAGCTTTAAAGTTGTTTTTTGTCTCACTTTTCAGAGCTCTCTGGCTTACAAATGTAAATGGTGGCATTCATCTGAAGAAGTTACTGGTAGAAATGATGGGAGACAAACAAAATAGATTACAGAGCAGAATCAACAACCATATTTACAATGTTTATATTTTTTGTAATGTATTTATTACTATTGATGTATTTCTGTTCCCCCTTCAAACAAACCTTTACAAGGCTACAGCTCTCTTCAATGCCACCAAACTCCATTGACAAAAACTGTAATTTTGTATCACAGTAACACAGTAGCTGCTGGTCGACCTCTGCCTCGATCAGTTAGTTTATGTGTGACTTTGGGGAAGCTGAACTAAACTTTTAAAACACCAGTCACACAGTAACATAGAGGAACTAACTATGTAGGGATGCTCAATATTGGCTTTGTGGAAGAATTTCCTTTGGGATCAGTTTTATCTTATCACTTCTTATAACTGGCCATGACTAGGCAAATGAAACAACCGTAAACTCGATCCACCCTGCTCTTTCGTACGACTAAGAAAATAGTGGAAATAAAACCACGAAAAGGCACAAAAAGTTCAATAGATTCAGTCCAGACTAGTAGTTAACACATGAAGCTCCAAACTCATATGGTGTCCACCATCCGTGGGACACACTTGGAAATAATTCCAAACCAGAGACATGATGATAGTCAGGCACTGGACGAGCCAGTTTGTTAGCCACAGCTAGCAACCCACTTGTTGTTCGTGTTGTTGTTGTAAAACATCGTCCAGCGCACCGGTAAACGTTGCATGCTGCCTTCAGGAAAGCTGAAGTCTACAGCCGTTGAACATCAGTTATGAAAACCTGATACCGATATTTCCCGATATAAAATTTTTATGTTAATATTGACCGATAATATCAGAGGGCCAATATTATTCTGCAAGTTAAAATTTTGTCAAAAGAGTCAAAGTGGTGGCTTTGAAGAGAACATAGATGGTCGTAACAGCTTCTGTTCATTGTCAGAAAGGGCGGACTGATAGGTAAAGCACTGCAAATATGAACATAGTGTACACTTATAGTGATTGGGTGATATTGTTTTTTTTAAGTGAGTTTTTTAGGTGGCTAAAATATCTCTGCCCACAACAGTGTTTACAATATATAGATCTATATTTACTGTAGGCAATACACTGACCATGGATCAGTACAACCCCACTTTAAAATACACAAACTGTCCCTTTAACAGACAGGCCAGAGACACAAATAAACCACCTAAACCTAAAACCAACTGACATATGATATTGTCTTCAGGGACACATTAAGGGGGCTTTGTTGCCACGGCAATCTGAAAATGAGTTTTCGATAGATTCATCCTTGAAGAACATATTGCCTGTCTTGAGGAAACTAATCTTCTTTCCCCAGTGCAGTGTAGTGGATGTTTTTTATGATATTTTGAATATTTCGTTTGACCTGACCTTTAGAAAACGTTGAGAGGTGTCAGAGATAACGGGGCTGAGGGCCGACGTGTCATACAGAGTAAAAGAGCACAGCGATTACAGACAGACACCTCAGAAGGAGAAGGAGATTATTTGGTGGTGAACTTCAGCGTTGTCTCTCCTGATGTTGACCTTTAGCCCTTCACAACCTTTACGTCAGCAACTGTGTTCTGCTAGGAGTGGAGGAGAAAACCTTGTGTTGATTAGAGAGCCACAGACAAGGTCACAGCTCGTCAATTACATATTTACACACTCACTGTAGTGCAGTGAAGGACACACACACACCTTTTTACATCTGATTAGAAATAAAATAACCAAAGAATGTATCTTTGAGCCCAGCTATATTCCTAAGTAACATTTAACATCAACTGAACACTCACTATTGGTCCAAATTGGTTGTTGTGAACCAACCGGGTCATGTGTTTTGCAGCAGGTTTGCCAGTAAAAGTTAAATAATCCCTCTGGCCGCGCTTCGTCCCAGCATCGAACATCACCACCACTCTAGCTTTACTTCAGTAAAAGTAGCACTAATGTGCAGAAACACTCTGTTACAAGTAAAAGCCCTCAAATTCAAACGGAAGTAAAAGTACAAAAGTATTAACATCAAAATACATGGAAAAGCAGTTGAAGCACGTTGTTTGCTATGTTGAGAGCCATTCAGAGGCAGTAGAAATTTACCCGATTATCCTGTATTTTGTGTGTACTTTTGACAGCTTCAAATAAACGTACTGATTGTAAAAGCATATGCTACAGTAGAAAAGAAATCCAAACACACAACCAGTATAAGACTGGTAACAAAAAACAAGAAGGATATCTATTAAATACACAAAATGTCTTAAAAATAATAAATAAATGTCTTCAATCAAGTGACAAATAAAGGTTTTGAATACTTAACATGAACTTGACTTTGGGGACGAGGAAGCATGATGTGGACCTGAAGCCATAGACAGGTGGGCTTGAGACAGGACTTCAAAATAAAATAGGAACTGACAAGACAACATGATGACAGAAACGGAAAAACTTTTAACAGAACTGAAACGTTTTGTTTTACTCACATTTATCGGACACAGCTGTTGTGTTTGATGCAGCCCTCACTATCTCATTATTCATCTGATCAGTTGAAGCCACGAGTTGAGACACATCACATGACCACATGATAATTACCAGGCACTCACTGTAAAAAATTTATATTTATTTCTTGTTACTGTAGCAGTCTCGATATGTTGTTAATGCCAGTGTGACACAGTAAAACTCATAAATAAACACATTTATCATGAAATGTTTCACTGGCATTTACATGTAGTTGTTCTCAAGTGAAAAAATATCTTTTTCAACCTGCAAGGTTGATTTTGTCTGTTTTCTTTTATCTGGTGATAAACTTGAAAATGTTTTTGCTTTATAATTTCCGAGGAGGTCCCTGAATGCATCATTCAGGTTCATCTCTGGGTGGATGAGGATCAACGTTTTTTGCATCATAAAGACAACTTCAGTGTGCATGATTCCACATGATGAGGTTTTGTTATTAACTCTGTGTAACCCCTAACACTTTACTGGTCTGAAAAGTGTTTATGGCCCATAGTGGGACACTAAAACTCCTTCAGGCTCTTAAAAGCAGAATTTCATCAGGAGCTGTGAGCAGCTTCTGGACTGCTATCAGTCCACTTCCTGCTCTGCTCTCTGTGGAAAAATACTGCTTCAATTTGTGTTTGTGGCCCTCTGTGCGACCCGTCTGTAGGGATGATTGCTCAGCTAATTAACTGACATTTATACAAATGAGACCCGATCAACCAACCCATATCATTCACATGGTGATGTGGTGAATTGATACAGATAGTAGAAATTAAATGTGCGAGGAACCATTATATGTATAGATATGCCTCCCACACATTTTAATTTCACTTCATGTCATGTCAATTATTATAAATTATTCTTTCACCGTCTTTCATTTGTAAAACATAAAACAACCAAGATGAACTGACCAACTGAGGCTGTTCTCATACATTGTTCATAATTCTGTCTGCGAAAAATAAGGTCCTGTATTTCCACACAGTCTTTTGGTGGGTAATTCTTGTGATCATGAATGAGTGAGAGTAGTTGCCTAAACTTAATCTAACCTTTATTTTGAAAAGACTGCATGTATGTGCAGTAGTGAGTGGAAACTGACATACGTTGTTAGAAATTGAGAGAATGAGGAATAACGTTTCATCAACCTGTAATATGAACCGCTGTTTGAGGATACACAATGGACATGAAGTACAGTATGAGATCCAGTATGTATAAGAGCTGAACAAATGCTATTAGCCCTCACAGAGAGCTTCCAGCATCATTTCAGAGCTTTAGAGCTGGACTCTCTTTCTCACTGAGTTCCCTACGCTTCGCCATTTTGATCAGGAGTGAGGAATTCAAACTGAATTCACCTTTCTAGACCCAAATTTGAGCCAGAACACTGGAATTCTCTGAGAAGTCAGAAATTAATCCAGAATAACAAACAACCACTAAAACCCATTTTTTTCTGTTCAGGAATGATAGGAAATAACTGGAATTTAGCCATCATTAACCATTACAGAAACATTAAAAGTATTTAGGTAACTGTTAATTTAGGGCAGCAGTGGCAAACACCTTACACTGGTGGTGGGATGATAAATTTGATAGCCACTGTACACACACGCACACACACACACACACACACACACACACCAGTGAAAAAGGCTAAGGGCTTAAAGGGCTAGAGCAATGTATTCTGGGTAACAGTAATGGCTCATTAGTCGTATCACACAGCAACTCGGCCAAGTGGTGATGAATAGCCACTGTTGGGGGGGTCATTACTGTGTGTGTGTGTGTGTGTGTGTGTGTGTGTGTGTGTGTGTGAATTCATGAATGTGCACCTTGTTTCACTTCTTTTCTCTATTTTTTATTTGCATGTGTGTGTGCGTGCGCATCCATCCATCCATCCATTGTAGCTCATGTTGTCATGTTGTCAGGAAACCGCAACAGGACTCTATTACTGCCTCCTCATGGACGACCACCCTGACATCATCAGCTCAGCCCTGACACTCTATTACTGCACTACTAGCTTTCTCTCTTTACAGTGTGCTCTCCCTGCCTCTCTGTCCTTGACGCCTCCAGCCATCTCCTCTCCACCTTCCACTGCACTAATTCTTTCATTCGTTCCTCCATGCTCTCTTTCTGTTTTTCATCCCTCAAATCCTGCAGATTCGTCTTCAGAGCTGCAGTGTAACAGGATTTATCCCGAGTGTGTACATGTACTGTATGTGCCTGTGTGCATCGACAAAACAGCATTGCATTAACCAACCAGGCCTCATCAGGATGATTTGTGTGTATGTGCACATGCACCTGCTGTTTCAGCTGAATTGTTCTCATCAGCCAGATGTGACATTGATGGATGTATTCATGGATGCCGTTAGGCAAAGCGTGACACCAATGAATGAATTAATAGAGTGTAGAGAGGGTGTGTGTGAGCTTGATGAGTCTCAGAGGTGTGTTTCCAGTAATAGAAAGCACAGGAAAAGGACACATTAGCATATTTTAAAGAGTGAAATATTAAAGGAAGCAGTGTTTTTCAGATCCACATCTTTCTCCGCTGAAATTGTCGCTGCTACGTTCAGCGTTCAGTTGGACTAAAGACACTCAAAGGAGGTGGCTGTTAATTTTTTTCACAAGAACAAGATCACAAAGAAGTTTTTTTTAAATGCACCTTGCTCACCAAGCGATCGCTAGCTGCCCGAGGCATCAAAACCGTAGTCCACTGTGACGTCACAGTGACTCGTGTCTGAAAAAGGGCTGGGCATTCAACTTCTTAGAGGCCAACTTTGTGTCTGTTAATGTGAATTTAGAGCTATTTCTTCATAAAAACATGTATTGAATATGAAACAGGACACATTTATGGTATATATTTACAGTTGAAATGCTCAACTTATTTGAGTTATGCCTATTTTGGTGGTGTGAACGATGCACTAAAGATACTGAATCCTATCTTTACACCCATGCAGGTGTCTGATCTCTCTCCCCTTCCTCTCTAAAGATTCCCTAAAAACTGTGATCTTATCCTTCAGGTACGATTGTCACATTTTGCACAGTGATGGATGTTCTCAGTTCTCACAGGTCGGTCAGTATTTTCCTGAATGTTTCTTAACATCAACATTGTTATTTCCTGAACTCTGTGGCATGATGCTTACATCACTGTTCCTATCTTAAGGTTTGATACAGATTCAGATATGAGACTAGGTAGCATTAGTTCTGTCATGTGAATGCATCATTCAACAAAAGTCTGAGCTGTAAAGGAAGGTGTGCCCTGCCTACTGAGCAGGCTTTATTTCTTACCACACTGTGAGCGCCACTGCTTCAGGACACAGACTTTTTTCTGAAATCATCTTTACTTTTTCTATTGCGAAGATGACAAAGAGGAGTTCAGTGTGCAGGAGCTCATTCAGTCCTCAGTGAGATGGATGGTGTAAAAGTGAACGTTAGGTGAGACGGACGCATTGTCCATTTACCATCTGTGCTGTACAAGCTTCAGCAGAGAGGAAACAGACAAGAGACACAGGGGAAGTGAGAGGAGAGGGAAAATGCCAAGGATGTCACAAGGCCCGATACTTCGACACAGAGTCAGTGTCAAAGTGCTGAAAATGAGACCGTCAGGGGTGAAGTCCAACAGCGTCTCTAAACCGAACCATTTTGGTATGCACTTGTTCGGCTCGGCACATGGCTGTACCAAAACAGCACAGTGCGTCGACAGAAAAGGAATGAAAGATGATAGGGAACTTTAAATCCACATGAGTTCCACATGGACATGTTGAAGGAGTGCACACTGACACAGAATCGCATGCGTAGAGTGCACAAGGAACGTACCCGAGACAGACTTTGTGGAGGTCCCGTCATTTCAAAGCGGATGTCTGCCAGGCCTGTGCGCGCAAAACTCAAATTTTACGACCGCATGACTTCGCTCCACGCACTGGTGTCTCACTGACCACTGAGCATCTTTCTTTATTGCCATACCGAACCAAAAAAAATTAACCATGGGTTTCAAAACCATAAACGTGCTGAACCGAAAATTTTGTGTACCGTTACAGGCCTAACTAACACATATGTACTTCCTTTTTGCACAACCTAAATTTTTATTATTGTGTATATTATATTGTATTTTTCCACATTGCTGCTTTTAATTTGCCTTATTGCCTTTAAGATGCCTATTTATGTGTTTTTCACACTGATTTATTGCTCTGAATCTTGACTTTGGCTCTGTGCAGGACTGAGCTTATCGGCTGCTAACAGCTAGCGCTAACGAGCTCCCATTTCAACATGATTTCTTTCTCTTTTCAGTAAAAATGAGCAATGGGTACTGCTAAATTATAACATCATTGTTTTACATTAGTTTTTTGTGAAGTGGTATCAAATTGCTATAGAGAATAGTAAGACTTCACTGATATTCATATTGACTTCAAAATTCCATTGTGACATCATCAGAAGCTACCTGAGAATTTCTATTCAGTATCTCATATTTCATATCAAATTGCCCTAAAAGTATTACACTAGAGAAACTTTAGTGTTTCTGACTCATATTGTGTCAACTCCCAGAACTGATCTGAAATAAAATATGTGCAGGGAATTAAAGAAAAATGTTTTTCCATCCTTCACAGCTCCTGTAGAATTTAAGTTCTTTGGTTGAGTTTGTTTTTTGGGAAGGAGTCAAGGAAACACCCAGAAATGTTTCTGCAGGATTGAATAAAAACAACAGTGCACTAGTTTCGTTTCTATATTTAAAAAGACCAGGAGCCATGGCTCATCTGGATTCTGTTAGCACCATTATTCCCTCCTGTCAGAAGAAACTGTTCTAGCTGGAAATTAAATGTGGAGTCCATCCAGCGGAACTTTGTATTAAATTATTCATGTGGCGTTCTTCTCTGTACGCCTGTACAGGTGTTAAGACTCTAAACAAAATGTCTCTGTGAGCGTTGTGCAGAATACCTTATGAAGTTTAACAGAGGAGACAAGCAGAGAAAAACATGGATGCCTTTTCCTGTGTATGTGTTGCAGAGATCTTCCCGATCCCAATCAGAGTCAATTTAATATTGAGAAGCTGTCAGCAGAGTCCACTCCCATATTAATCATCATACCTTAACGTTATAACAGCTGTCATCTTCTAAATCTGACACAATTGGTCTAAATACATCAATTTAGTGACAGAATTAACATCATCTGTAAACTGCTGATCTGCCACTGGTGACTTTTTGCCATTTTAGCCGTTTGATGAATTTTTAGCATTTTTACTTTGTGAAGCTTTTTTTTAACCGTCAGTCAACTCGCACAATACACACAAGCATTGCACAATAATTATCTAGTACACAGCATGACTGACATACAGTATGTGCTATATTCTAATCAATTTAAGCCACCTTCCAGAAAGTAAAATTCAATATAAATCCTCCAAAATAGCTTTATTAGCTTTTTGAAAGGCACATTCTTACATTTATTTTTGTTTTTTATTGTTCCATAACTTAATCCCAACAATAGACATGCATGTATCCTTTTTTAGCATATTGTACCATAAACATATAAACATCTCTAAACTCATATTTGTACTCCTGTATTGACAAAAAATATGCACTCAACATTATTACCTCCGCCAAGTGGGTTATGTTTTCACCGGGGTTTGTTTATTTGTATGTATGTTGGTTTGTAAGTTTGCAAAATTACTCAAAAAGTTGTGGACAGATTTTGATGAAATTTTCAGGGTTGGTCCGAAGTTGCCTAAATTAAAATTAATTAAACCGATTTGACAGCACCTCCAAAAATTAATCGGTTTTAAGTTAGGCCACTTCCGGCCAATCCTGAAAATTTCATCAAAAACCCTCCATAACTTTTTGACTTGTTGACTTGTTAGAAATGCGTCCAGGCTCAGCTCTTGTCATGCAGCTGTGATATTAAAACTCTTGCTGATCCCTGATCCAGT
The DNA here is from genome assembly GCA_029721515.1 of Synanceia verrucosa. Lineage (NCBI taxonomy): Eukaryota > Metazoa > Chordata > Actinopteri > Perciformes > Synanceiidae > Synanceia > Synanceia verrucosa. Next base: position 21,138,237 of record CM056559.1, read on the forward strand.
AAAACAAAAGTTGAACAGAGGCGACGGATGTTCCCAGGCGTCGCTGAAACACATCCACCCGTCATCCTCACTGTTCACACAGACTCAGCATCCTTCAGGTTGAATTCCCAAATTCCCTGATGTGTTTGTTTGAAGTCAAGAGTGGGATAAGCTTTATATCGACAAACTTGCTGTGGTGGTGAGGTGGCGAACGAAACAGTTTTGTGGGGAGCTGAACTAGAGTTGGCTCTTGTGGATATGTGGTGAATTTTCTGTCACCACTGGGCTCCACTTCAGCCCAGAAGAACAGATAAAACAGTATGTTTGAAGAGGACGAGTCAAGAATTCAACAGCGAAATAATGTTGGGATGGTACACAGTACGGGTCCTTGTTGTTTTGTTCACTGGGTTTTAGAGCTGAGGAACTGCAGCTACTTGAGCAGATAAACTGTGAACTTGCAGAGGAAACCGTTGAACTACAACCACAGACTGTAGGAAACATGGACAGCGTCTCCGAGACATCATCTGTTAGTGTCTGAGGAAACCACCAGGAAGCTCAAACTCCTAATTTTTCTGATCGGATTCAGCCTTCTTGACATGGTGTCACTATATTTTCTTTTTAGTGAAAATATTTTTTAAGACTAAATTAAAATGATCCAAGTGTCTGTTGGATTTATGAACAATCCATTTTGAGCCAGTCACATTTTGGGTGCCACTTTATGAAAATACACTGAAACCCACTGCTTCAACTTACATTAAGTGGACAGAAATATGTGGCCTGAGCTGCACTCTAGTAGAAACCACAATCCAGGTGTAGACTCGTATTTATATTTACCATAAAAAGAAAATGGTATATACGTTTAGGCAATATTTACATGCGTCTCTGCTCCATTGTTGGCACATTCCTGCAGGTCACTGCGAAGTAACCATCCAAAGCAGGATTTAACAGGAATTCACCCTTCTCTCTAAACTGTTCTTTGTAGCAGCTCAGTGGTGTTGACACTTGTTTTTCTGTCGAGTGAAACAAGCTAACTGCGAATGTGGAAGAGGAATCTGTGTTTCTCAGGGGTTGGCTGTAAAATGTCACTTGGTTAGTTCATCCAGAGTCTCTAAAAGGGTCTAAACTTCCATACTGAAGTACAGATGGACTAATAACTAGAATAGAAGAGAAGTTGAGCCGAATTTCAGGCGATGGAGGGAGTTGAGTTAGTACTGCAGTTTGGCCCCACACCTAAATAAATACGAACATAAGCTGAAAACACCCAGCAGACACACACAGCCGGGATTCTCTGACTGAGGAGTTTTTGGCAGCAGCCTCAGGACTGAAACTGAACAGAATACAATAAAAAAACAGTCTGAGCTAACATACAGCCCAGGCCTCACTCTTTTTCCTCTGCTTCCTCTTCCTTCCATCCTCTATTTAACCTCAGTTTATGCTCTGACATCACATCCTCTTTGTAGTCATCCAGCTCTTATCCACAGGTATGGTACAGTGAATGCACCAGTACTGTTAGCAGCTAAAGAAGCACCATGCTATGTTGTTGACATTGTGAAATGATTGGTTAGGCTTAAACAATGAAGCTATGGGTGTAGGTTTACTAGGTTAGAAAAAAGACCATCCTAGCACATCAGTGTAACGCAGCATCATAGCATAACAATGTAGCATTACAACATAATGCAATATGTAATGCAACAGCATAATGCAAGAACGTAATGCAACAATGTAACAGAACAACATAAAGCTACAGTGTAACGCAACGACGTAAAGCAACAACGTAACACTGACGTAACGCAACGACGTAACACAACAACGTAACACAATGTAATGTAACGTAACAGCTTAAAGCCACAACAGTAGTAACACAAAAAAAACACTATCGTTTAGGTTTAGGAAAGAACTACAACACTGCAAGGTTTGTAGAGAGAAGAAGACAGAAAATCTTCTCCCACCCTGAAATGAGGAGCAGTAACAGCGAATAACAAACCAGCCTTCAGCCGTTTCTTTATTCTGATTCTCAGTCACGTTTCAAACTGTCAAGCTCTCAGGGCAGATCTGGGACCACAGAAAGATTTTCTGTTTGGGTCGGTGAACTCTAACATGTCTCCCTGCTCTGTCGACTGACACTGATTGTCTCCTCCAAGAGAACAAGGCTCAGCAGGCATAAAGAAAATGATTGTTTAGAGACCAATTTGCTCCTTGATTTGGCCTGCGTGTCCCCTAATGAGAGTTTGTGTGTGTGCTTGGAAAAGAGAGTACGTTTGTTAGTCTGCCTTTGTGAATTGTGCTTCATCATGTGAGCTTCAGTCCCAGTGGACAGTGAGACTGATAAATGGGACATCAACGACCAGAAAATGTTTGCTTAAAGTAGTAATCCTCAAGGTTTTCATTGAAATAAATGTCTAAAATGAAACAATGAAAGTCACTTTCTGTCGGTGCTTGAGCTGATGATGTGTTGCGGAAAGTTCTTCTATTATTTAGAATTGTGTTCCTATACTGAAAGTATCACAAGAAAAAAATGGCTCATTATGCAGAATGGCCCATATCAGAATCTTATATACAGTATATTATTACAAGAATAAGACAAGATAAACCTTAGCGCGTCCCACCAACTGGGAAATTTTACAGTATTATAGTAGCAAGTGGATAGTCTAACAAAAGGGCCTACAGAAGGAATAATAAGTATTATGTATAAATATTATTATTGCTGTATTAATGTGTTCATCACTTTAATGTTGCAGCTGGTAAAGTCGAGGTAATTCCACTTTATTACTTAATCTGTAATATCACAAAATATTATATTTGATAACCTTAATCTGTAAAACAAAGTAGCTGACATAGTAAAAAGTGTAAAGGTGCAGAAAATGGAACTGAAAATTATACTTCAGGAAAGTTTTTTTTAATTGCCCTAAATTAACAGTATTGCCGATTCCAAAAAAAAAAAAAAAGTTTCTGTAATGATTAATCCACCAGTATGTGCAAGCTGCTTTAATGCTAAAATATAATTATTGTTGTTATCCAGGAATAGACTGACTGTTCTCTTTGTACTGTGGTAGCTAGCACGTCTTCATGAATAATTCATGTTGGGAATACTCTTCCATATTCAGGAGTGGCCTCAGCAGTGCAGTTTAATCCGCCGCTGGCCGTAGTGCAGCACATCCACGATTGCCATTTGATTCTAGTTTATTGTTGCACTCAGCAGCTCCAGTTCTGTGTAAAAGCTTTTTCCTGAGTGGACAGTGCAAATAAAAGTTAATGCAAGTGTTTTAGAGCTCACAGCGGCATGCCACTTAATATGCTCTTCATTAGTTTGAGACAGAAACGTCATAAAAGCACTTTTCTCTTGATTTTATTTAGTTTCGCTTCCCACTGCTTCGCCTGTGTTTGTGTGTGTGCTTGTACACCTCCTGAGTGTTGCTAAGCAGCGATGTGCTGTTGCCAAAGTGCTGTTTGTCTTTGAGAGTTCCCATGAGAGAAAGAGAGATCAGGATAGAGACAAGGTTGAGAGGAAGAGAGAGTAACACACACAAACAGATGGGTTTGTATTTTCTCTAATTACCTGATTGGTTTCCTCAGAACAATGAGTGCATTTGATTGGTTAACATGCCTGGATTAAAAATAATAACTCATCCCACAGGCATACACACTTGCAAATTCTACGAACAATCAAGTTTAAATAATTAATTAATGATCACAAGTCTTAAAGTTATTTTTTTAAAGTGAAAGTAACTTGAGGTAGAAAGACTTGGTTTAGGATGCAGTAAACTCACCTTTGACATACCCTATTTTTCCCTGATACATTGCAAACAACCAAGTTGTTTCTGCGTTAAGGACTGTGCTGCTTCCCAGCTAACGTTACCTCGCTCTCACCCTGCCCATGTCAACACGAGAGGTGCCACTGATTTACATCACATGGCGTTATTTAGTAAAAATGGATGTTGAAGTATATTCCTTCTTGTTTTTTTCACTGTGGTTTTGAATTGGATATCAAGAATGAATATGAGATCTCACTGGTATTGATGTCATCTATGACACCTCTGGTGTTGCGGACTGTAGATACTATTGTGCTATTACTGTACGCTGTTTGTGTTGTGTGGTGAAATGATAGTGTCATAGTGTTATTAAATGTTGCAGCTGGTAAAGGTGAGGTGATTCAACTTTATTACATGACAGATTAATCTGAAATAATAATCACAAAGTATTATATTTAATAATCTTGAAAGCAATTTAACTGTGGTGCAGCGTCACACAGCTTTAGTCCGATTTGTCCATCATGGAATTTGTTGGATTTATGGTTTGATTTATGGTCAGTAATTCTAATAGTAGTTCTGTGGTACTGAATTGGATATGAAGAATCAACATGTGTGTTATATTGCTATAAGGTAGTGAAAAGTGTTTGCTCAGCTCCATTGCCAGGTTACAAGATGCACTAAGCTTTGTTTATTATGGGATTCTCATCTGGTTTCAGCAGAGCAGCATCCTTCAGTAAGGTTTGGATCAGCAGCATCTTGGTGGTTCTCAGATGCAGCACTGCTTGTTTGTTACCCTGTGCTGTGTCTCGATGCATGTATGTGATCAGCTCATTTATCACACTAATGATGTCACTGCAGGTACAGGCTATTCATTAAGCCACATGATGGATGGGACAGGAGAGAGATCTTATACCTGTTGTGTGTTCCTGTTCATAGGTCATTCATGATGGATGGTGTGTAGATGAGTACCGATGGACCACACATGATGTGTGTTGTTGGTTAATAGATGAATAGCTACAGTATTTTACACTGTGGGATAACTGAGGATCTGACTTTGCAGAATAATTGCAGCTCGGGTTTTATTTTAGCCATCACTTTGACAGTCAAATTAAGAGTGAGCACACCCACACATTGTTCCATTCATTTTCTTTTAACATATAAAACAGATTTGCCTCAGCTGGGGGTTTGTTTAAAACTGTTGACAAAGCTGAATCAAACCTGAACCACAAGAGAATTCTCATTTGAAACGATAATTCAGGACAAATAACGTGCTTTGTTGTTTCTTTTGAAGAGCTAGCTGTTGAAAGTCACACTATTTAGAGGGCTAGAACACCTTTTCATATGCAGTTTATACTGTCTATGGATGAAGAACCATAGCTAAAGGAAAAAGTATTGAAAAGTATTATAATAAAGTAGAGCCTAAATTAAATTGGTGTTATTAGGGAGAGGAAATAGAGAAATTGTAAAGCTGTATAGGTATCTGTGTGTGTTTGTGTGTGCAGAGGTCCTGCTGGTGACGCAGATGCCTCCTTTTGTATTTTTGCCAATCAGCAGTGACATCACCTCCCTAAAGGGCACCACACCCACCTACAAACACCGCTACCCAGACAGGAACATTAATATTTGACTTGACAAAAAAGAACAAACATGTTGGCATTTTTACTGTTCGCCCCACCATTTCAGAAGTATTGTTCTAATGTATCCTTCCTGTCAACTCAACAGCAGATGGGGTTATCTTCACAGATACACTCAGGTGCACACTGGGTGTTGCTGTTTTGCTGTTTTGCTCCCTCCATACAAAGGCTGAATCATGCATTAACATCCTTGACAGCTGCATCTCATCGTCATCCTCTTGAGAGACACTTTATAATTATTCCCTCGTGGAAATTAGTGTCATCAGAATTTACAGCAGCTGGAGCACATCACTCCTCCGCCAGCTGGCTGCAGAGGTGTCTGACGAGGGGCAGTCGCTCATCAAATTTCCTTTAACTTGATATATGGGATGAGGAGGTGGTGAGTTAGAGGAAAATGGATGCTGCTGTCAGACCAACATTCATTTACAGTGACACAAAGGAACTCTCAAGGCATATTCTAATAACAAATATACAGTAATAAAGTTTTATCATGTGTAGGAAACTTCTTCTTATAAATAAGTTAGGAAACTGAAATTTAGAATCTTAAAGCATCTGGGAGGGAGCTATTGGCAGAAAGTATTGTATGTATTATAATATTTATTGTGGGTGGCACGGTGGTGTCGTGGTTAGCACTGTCACCTCACGGTGAGAAGGTACCGGGTGTGATTCCCGGCCCGGAGCCTCTCTGTGTGAAGTTCACATGTTCTCCCCGTGTCTGTGTGGGTTCTCTCTGGGTACTCCGGCTTCCTCCCACCATCCAAAAACATGCATGGGGATTAGGTTAATTGGATAATTTAAATTGCTCGTAGGTGTGAATGTGAGTGTGAGTGGTTGTCTGTCTCTATATGTCCTGCGATGAACTGGAGACTTGTCCAGGGTGTACCCTGCCTTTCACCCTAAGACAGCTGGGATAGGCTCCAGCCCCCCTGTGACCCTATGAGGATAAGTGATAATTTATGTACATTCACCTGAAACTAAGTAAAGGTGAAGTACAAAACTGTTGAAGTACATGGGATTTATCATTTCTCTGTCTTTTTTTTTTGTCATGGTGTCAAATTGCTATGGGGAATAATGGATTTTCACTGGTATTCATATTTACTGTTATATTTCAGCTGTCATGACATCCTTTAGTTGCAGTGGTTAAATTCAGCACAATCTTAAACATATGCAATGTAAAACACAACATTAATGCAGCACTAAGGTGAATCCGGATAGTAAAACATTGACGGGACATTTTACTGCACACTACTTTGTGTACTTTAATATGTACTTTGCTGATGATATATACGTACACAGTTATGTTTTAAATGCAGGACTTGTAGTGGAGTATTTTCATAGGGTGTTGTTAGTGTTTTTACTTGTAGGCTCTGAATACTTCTGAATACTTCTTCCACCGTTGGCCATCACTCCTCTCCAGTTGGTTTCTTCCCACAGACCAGTGACATGACGGTGACCTGAAGACGCTTAATTATTCATACTGTAGGCGAGATTGTGTGCATAAACTAGTTAGTTTCTCTACTGTATGTGCTGTTTTTTATTCTTTCTGATTATCATCATCATCAGCATAGATAGTGCTTTCATTTATCTCAGCCTTTCGTATTAGCATATAACAGTGTTATTAATGTTTTTAAGAATGACAAATATCCTTCAAATGTGGGGAATCCATTGCAAAGTAATCCGAATATGAAATCTCCTCTCAGCGGTTTAAATGAGACAAATGAAATGAAATGAAATAGGGTTAGGCTTGGCTCAGTGCTGGTTGTAGGCCTACTGGACAACTCCTCAGTGTCCACTGGTGTGACTGTGATTGGTATAATCACTGGTTTTAAAATAGAAAAGACAAATTTCTTGATCAATAGACTCAGGTGGCGTCCACACGACAACAGAATTCTGTGAATCCAACAAACTTTAATACTGATTCCACCTTGTGTACAGTCGGCTCCGGCGTTATCAGAGACCCAAAACGGTATTTTCTGACAGCGGGTTCCGGAGTGAGAAGATCTGACAATGCTTTTTTGGAGTTGCAGTGTGTACCCAGCATTGTTGCTAATGATGACGTCACATCGTCATGTGACCAGAAGTAGTAGTAAACAAGGACTTCATGCAGAGCAGTGGATTAAACAGAGTGGCGACACTCCCATAGGCATACGCTGTACAGCCTGGCGGACCCCACTTCCATGTTATGGAACTCTCAATAGTTCCAACATGGCCGCCTGTCACGTCGGACGCTGTTCACTTCTATGGCCACAAGGCAAGCACTCACCGAGGTAAAATGATAAAATATCAACCAGTTTAACGGCAATACGTGTGTTATTGATATCGAGGGGACCCCTTTATATGTAAAAATGTATGTCCCAAATGTAATTACGTTTTTTTAAGTCAGGAATTGGGATCGATTTTTTTTATTTTTTATTTTATTTTTTTATATTTTTATGATAATAGCTGCCTGCATTTGACATATGATTTTATTAAATGTGTTTATATGTTTTCCATTCATTTCTGTGGCTCTTACAAATTCTCGGCTGTCATGTGGGTTTTGTTTTTGTATTTCTTTTTGCTTGTTTGTCTGTTTTTTCAAATACTAAATAAAATATTGTTAAAAAATGTGTTTATATGTAATGATTTGTATGTATCTGTGATTGTTCAATAGCATTGGTGGTAACAGTCAACTCTCACTCTATTGACATTAAATCATGCATACACGTTATTGATGACAAACACGTCTGGTTTTACAATATCAGTTTATTTTGAGCCTTCTCAAAATGTGTTTTTTGTGATTTTTTTTGCTTTCACACACACACACACACACACACACACACACACACACACACACACACGTGGTTGTGACATTCATTTAAATTGCCCACATAAAATCTCTAAATGAGAAAACCATAATTTATCATCATTGTCCAATCTCAGAAAGTGTTCGAGAATAGCCTTATGTTGCTAAATAAGAGATCACTTTGCATCAGGTTATGATATAGTTCCTTATTATCCAGTTAGTGAAGCTAGCAAAGTTTTCCCTCCAAAAACACAACCAGACAAACTTGTCATATTTCACTTTTATTTGTCATACAGGCACTCAATATACGCAAGTGACTTTGACGTGTACACAGTAATCTAATAAGAGTTGCAAATGTTGACTTATTACGGTTAATTTTAATATTTACCTCTTAAATGCGCACTCACTGCAGTCTGTCCCGTTGAAGAGCATGGACAGTGCAGGCTACGCTTGGAACTATTGAGGGGTACATGAACCACGTGACCGCTCCGACGGCGAGATCCGAAGTTGTCGCACTCTGTTTAATCCACAGCTCTGACTTCATGCGCATGCTCATTGCATTCTTTTGTTCTTTTTCGTCGGCCTTTCTGTGTTTCTTTGCAGCGCCACCTATCGGCGTGGCATATGTATTACACTCGTTATCGCGTTGTCTTGTAGACAGAAGTACTTCTGGCAACGTTCTCACAGGCCTTATCATGCTGTTGCTTCACAACATTTTGATGAAACTACAGGTGTGAAAAAAATGTGAACCCTTAAGAAAACTGTGATTCAACCAGTTGTAGCACTTTAGCAAGAGTTTGTGATTTCCTTGCAACCTCACCACTACAAGCTGCCAAATCCTACACACTTAAAATATGTTGTTCACATTTTAGGAAATGTAATTAATATTTTCCGGATAAATTATTAACCCACCACAACCCACTCAGTATCAATCAGACATTTTTGTGACCCCAGGCTATCTCTGCAGCCCGCACATCGATACTTCCCAGACAAATAAAGGTTGAAACCAGAAGTGCTGCCACATCCTGATCTCATTAGACAGAGTGGTCCACTGCCTCTGATCAGGAGATAAAAGCCCTTGAGGCTCAGACACTTTTAATCTGGACCCCCTGATGCTCTGATGATGTGAAAGAGATCAACAAATAGTCCTTCATAAAACAAGATGCTGTGATGTGAGGAGAGCGAGTGGGAGAGTCAGTCCTGGCTTTGTCTTTTCATTGTTCAGAATTGTTTCATAAGTTTGGACAGGACTTTTTTTGATGACAGTAAAATGACCTCCTGCCAGCTGAAGGACAATTTTACTGGCACACTTTAATATATATGGAGCATACTCAAGGAGAAAAGGCATTAAGAGGGAGAAGAAGTGAAAGGGAGAGGACAAAAATAGGCTGAGAAAAGCACCAGGGACAGAAAGGCCTCTCTCTGTTCAGTGTGTTGCTGCCTCAGCTAATAGTCTGCCTTTAAAGGACTGCTGCCTCACAGTCTTTGAGCTTTTGCCAAACCCTTCACCACTGTCAGCCTTTAACCCAGCAGGCAAAGAGCAGTGCTGGCCATTTGCCGAAATGCTTGAAATAAACCAATATTTATGGTTTTCTCACAAACAGTCAATTATCTCTCTCTCTCTCTCTATGTGGTGTGATATTATAGCTACAGCACAGTCACTTTGAGTTGTCACTCGTTTTGAATCCAATGTGGCATCGAACAGGGTTTCAATCAAACTGCGTTTCCCAAGTAAAGCTTTTATCTAGAAATGCGGTGATTGTGAAGAACTTTAATAGACAGAAAGTTCCCAGATCTGCCGCTGTCTGAAGGTACATATTGTGCTTTTAAATGACCTACTTAGTCATCATGTTATCGGGACTTGTCGCCCACAATTGAATTCTTTTGTGCATAATTTCCTCTGGGATGTTTATGCTCTGTTTATTTGCAAACAGCTGGTTGTCATATCCAGCTGATGCCCGTCCACTGGAACCCGTCAAACCTCCACGACAGGAAGCACCCGCCACCCTGAAATAAGACACTAGATTCCCTCTAGAGCCTGTTATGTTAGTGGAGTGGAGCTCTGTTCATCCACCAAGTCATTCATGATCATGTGTAATGAATTACTGTTTATATTATATTGTTTTTGGCGTATTTTATTTGAAGATGCAACACATTCTCATCCCAACTATACTGAGGCTTTGTCAGACCCGTTGGCGTCTCTTTATGGCTGCAGTAACCAAAAAAATTATGTTGTGAATCCAAACAAAACCACTTAGTCAGGTTTTAGAAAAAAAAACATCAAGGTTGAGCTTGGACTAACTGCGTTTGTACTGTTGACTTGCTGCCCAGGAGATTTCACTCTAATCACTTGGCTCAAGACCTGAAAGAGTTTTATGTCACTTTCTCAGCTTCTGTCACTTAAAAATCTCCCTGGGTTTCTTACAAAGTGAGACGGCCTCAAAATGTCATCAAATATAAGCACATCTGTATGGTAGTGATAAAATCATCAGCACAAATCACTGATTAATATTCAACATTGATTTGGAGAATGGAGGAAAGGAGGGGGAGGACAGTAAGTCAGTAGACTGTACAAAGTGTGATTCAGCATCCCTGAATGCATTCTTGCATCAGTAATGTCTCAATTGAGTATTTAAACATGCACTGTAACTGTAATAACTGGTAAGGTTACATGGTGACATCTATTCATTTAAACTCTTATCCTATTCACCTCCAGTGTCTCCTGTAATGATTCAGTGTATAAATGCACAGTGGAGCTTCAAAAATATGATGCTTTACAACTAAACATATTTTTTTTTAGAAAAAATTACAGTAGCTACGAGGCCTGCTCAATGTTTTGTTATCATCCAGTGGCAACTTGTGCGATAAACACATGGCTAAGACCCATTAAAGGGCATTTTGCTATTTTCATACTTGTATTTGTGGTTTCTATTAGAAAATATTTGAATGCTTTAATGTAAAAAAAAATAAATTTGTACTGTATCCACCCTTTACTTTCTGTTTTAGCGCCTGTCTCTTGAAGAACCAGCACAGTAGAGGTGGCTGTAAAGTTGTGTGACATCACAACATTATGGTCCTGACGGCTTATAGGAAGACATGGTTCATGAATTTCAGTTTGTATTTCTCTGTGGATTGAGCATTTTGATACTTATGGTATTTATTTTTGCACCTAGACCTGCTTTATAGTAACTAATGACATGTTGCTTTCTACATCATGGGACCTTTAACTTGTATTCTCGCCTCTTTGTTAAAAAAAAAAGAACAAAAACAGCATGGTCAGCTGTCTGATAGTATTTTGGATTCATGAGAGACAAGTTAAGAAGTGAGAACACTGTTCAAGTAATATCATAGCCACATTCAGAAACATCACTGCATATTTCCTTCATTTTGTGTAGCAACATGCTCTCATACAACAATCAAGACTTTAGAAAAGATAAACTTCTGTCTTCACTGTTTTAGGTTAGAATAAGTGGTATAACTTATGGAGTATGGTATGGAGGTTACAAATATATATATCTGAGTTTCTCAAAGTCAAGTATTCCATCATGACCTCCTTGTTATCAGGACTACCTCCTAACGGTGTATGGGAACAGCCAGTTCAGGCACTTTGTTTGGCCCTCTTGACCGTAAATCAGAAAAGAAAGATGATCCAGTAGTTAGGGGACATTTAAAGTTATAACCATGGATGCACTAAAGAAGGATAAATAAGTGTTGACAATAGTCCTTCAAGGCTTTTTTTAGAGGCTGAGGTATTTAAAGTTTTTAGTGCTTGTTTAGGTTTGGGCTTCTTAGTATTTAAAAAAAACTTTTTGTTAAAGTTTTGGTGTGGCTCCTTCTCTGAAGTGTCTCTCTGTCTTAGCTTGACAGAAATGACTTGATTTGCTGCAGTGCTTTTTTATGTTTGTTTTTTTTTTTTTTTTAGCTGGGTGTTCCACTGATTGAACTGTGTAACTTTGATATGGTTTAAGTTTTGCTGGTGGGTGTTTTGATAGACACTAGGCTTGTGGCTAGATCGTCATCCCAGATGAGTTGGTGCAGTGATGAAGGACTGTGATGCTGCATTATACCCGAGCGAGTCTCACAGCCGACACAACGTTTCTCCCCCAGTGTGTGGGTGTGCAGAAGCTTTTCTCACTGCAACACCTGTTTCATCTCCTTTGCTATCCGGCATCATTAACATTGAGGTTTTGTAGCAGCAATACTAAGCAGACCACTGTGATAGAAGAACATCATATCCTTTAGCTGTGGCTCATAAAGAGACAACTAAGGTTGTCCTCAGAGTGCTACAGGACACATATTACAGTAATGGCTTCCGATTCACCTCTCTTCCTGGTCACCACCGAAAGGAATTAATAGGAAGTGACCTATCAGCAATCGTTGTTTAATGCACTGTTTAAATGGCTTTTTGATGGGTGATGGATTGCAGTCAGAGGCTGATGAAGGCACTTAACTGCAACATGCATGATGGGAGAGGAGAGATCAGATGTGCAGGGTGAACGACAGAGGCAGCAACAGAGATAAAGGCAGGAGGAGGGATGAATGAATATCGGCTCAGCTGGCTGACATGGTTCTATTGGTACCATCCACACTAATGGATGTAACTGTTGTAATGTGTAATGGACTGGACTGGATGCTGGGTCCTCATCATTCCTGCAGTTCACACTTCTGCTCAATCCTCCCTTTATCCCTATGCTCCTTCATCCATCATCCCTCCTTTTATTTGTCCTCCTATCCCTCCTTTTATCCCATTATTCCTTTCCATCACTCCAGCTGAATCCTTGCTTCTATTCCTCCAGGACTCATTTTAACCCTCCTATCATTCCTCTTTATCTCTCCCTTTAACATCTCATATTCTTCATCCTTCCTTCTGCATCTCTTCCCTGTATCTCAAAATTTGATGCTTAAGTTCAGGATTATTTGGATTCCACCTTAGAGGTTGTTGTTCATTATATTTAAGCTACCTAAATGTGATCCAGTTGTGTAGCTGAATGTGTGAATCACAGTGGGCTTCATCGGTCTTCACTCTCATCATCACTTTTGCAATAAGAGAAATGAAAGCGATCACTAAACATGAGAGGAGAAGATGTTTAAATACATTTCAACATGTGGTGCATATGGTATTACCAGATTCTTCTAGTTCTTACTTCTCTGCAGATAATTGGAGTGTAATTTTTATTTCTGTTGTGTTTGTTGACTGAACTATTCAGTGGTGTCCTCTTGGGTCACAAGAGATACAGAGAAGCAAATATGGAGAATAAACTTGTTGTTTTGTTACACAAATGCAAATTGTCACCGCAAAGAATCTAAATATCAAACCTGCCATGTTTCCTGTGTCCAAATATGTTGCTGTCTCATGCCTGCTCAGGTTTATCACAGGAGTCAGCCAACATCTGTAGAGGTTGACCTTGGTTTGTTTAGTGTTTAGTGTTTACTGAACTTGTTAAAATATGTGAAACTGTCATTTTGGGACATGTCCATGTGCAGAGAGAAAACGGCAACAAGATGAATCTTTGTGATCAGGTGAACAACTGAGTTTGGCTGAGGTGTGTTTTAAAACAGAAGGTGCTTTCATTGTGGACGGATGGAGCGTGACTAGAAGATTAACATGCTGGAGGAAACGGGGTTCAGTCCATCTGTCCATCCTTTGGTTTCACACTGAGGTCTAAATCTCAGTTGGCAGATGCACTCGAGCAGACTCTCACGCACAAACACTGCTGTTTGTTGTCATTTTTGTCTGAACATAACCCTCTACCCTGTGGAAAAGTATAAATGTTGCCTTTGTGTGCAGAACAATGGCAAAGAGAAGAACTAAATTCTCTCTACGTGAGCTACAGGTCCTGACCGACGAGGTTCAGGAGTGTTCAGACAAGGTTATTAAACATGATAGAGAAAAACTGCATCTGGGATTCATAATGCCACGATCACTGGAGAGTCCGTGCACGACGAGACTCAAAAAATCAGCCGCATCCACTAGAAAGTGATGACAACCTGCCTGTTTCCTTTGCTGTGGAACTGTGGAAACATTCATAGATTGTGATCTTTGTGAATATTTTTGCAACATGGTTCGTAGAATGCTCCCCGTGTCTGCGTGGGTTCTCTCCGGGTACTCCAGCTTCCTCCCACCATCCAAAAACTTATGTTTTCTGTGTAAGTTTAGCAACTGTAAAAGCTGTTTTCATGATTAAAATCTCTACATAAATCAATGATTGTAACACCAAAAAGTTTTCAATTTGAAGTTAGTGGATTTTGTCATAGGTAGATCAACATGTTTTGGTCTGTAGTCTTCATCTACCGAATCTGCTATGAATCACTCTTTTCATAGCAGAATTGCTTTGTGTTTATCGTTTTAAGTTTATCATTTAAATTCAGCCTCTTATGCTGTTCAATGTTCAAGGACCTGCAGAGACTCTCTGCTCTCAAATGAGCAGTGAAAACGTCATATGAATGGAGGTTTTGTCAAAAAGATGAGTCAGGGTTTGATATTGAAAAGCAAAAGAAAATCACCTGCAACAACCATGACTTAACATTTAGGAACTCCAGTTTCAATATATCTCTTTTTTCCTCATCTCAGTGTGTTCATAAAAAATAATCAAACAACTTTTTCTCACTGAGTTCCCTAAGCGTCACCATTTTGAACAGGAATGAGGAATTTCAAAATAAATTCACATTTTTAGACCCAGATTTGAGCCTGAACACTGGAATTCTCTGAGAAGTCAGAAATTAATTAAGAATAACAAACAACCACTAAAACACATTTTTCTCTTCAGGAATGACAGGAAATAACTGGAATTTGGTTTCTTAATCAAAAAATATAATTTTATATTTTTTTTCTATTTCTTTGGAAAAATTAGAAATTTATGGATAACAATTATATTTTAGCATTTGATATATCATTTTGATTTAAGAGCCTGCACATACTGCTAGATCTACCATCATAGAAACATTAAAAATACTTAAGTAATGCTTTCAGTAATAATGTTAATTAGAGGCAGCAGTGGCAAACACCTGGTGGTGGAATAATACATTTGTTTAGTATTTGTAGCTTCAGAGCCCGGATGCTGACTAGTTAGCTTGTCCTTCTCCAGAGTGGTGGAGATGAATGGAGGGCCCTCTGATAGGCTCGTTTTCTGCTTGCTAACCAGCTATCTTGCTAGCTAATTCCACCAGTTAAGTTTCATTTCTGATGTTAACTGCCTCTTCACTGTGTATTTGCTCACTGTCTTCTCTGTCTCTTCTTTCTACAGGTGAGCTAGTCGCACCACCTTCAGCTCTTCACAGTGTTTCCCCTCCCTCCTCCCTCTTCCTCAATCTAATCCATCACCCTCTGCCTCAACCTTTCCGCCTGCTTCTTGTGGGAACATCACTCCACACCATGTCTTTCTTGGCCTCTCCTGTCCCCTTTCTCCCCCTTCTCCTGCTCTTCCTCATCCCGCTGCCTCCCTGCCAGCTGGAGTCCCAGCGTGGCGACCCCAGCAGTGACCCAGAGTCCAGGTCGGTCCCGCCCTCCATCTTCCCTTCCTCGTTCCCACCTTCCATGTCTTATGGCAATAACACCACCAAGAACAAGTGTGAGGAGGTGTCGGGGTGCAAAAGTGGCATTCTGCTGCCCGTCTGGCAGCCCAACCGGCCCGGGCTTGGTGACCAGGTGGCCAGAGCTGTGGTCTACTTTGTGTCACTCATGTACATGTTCCTGGGAGTGTCCATCATCGCAGACCGCTTCATGGCTTCCATAGAGGTCATCACATCACAGGTGAGAACGAGTGAATGCGAACATGGTGGTGCAGTTTAACAGGAATCAATCATGGGAAAATAGCTTTGATTGATAGTTATAGAGTGCATTACTTCATCTGTCATGTTCCCTGCTTTAGATGGGGGAGTACCCCCAAACCTCCCCTTTAGTTTTCAAATCTTCATTATTTTTAAGGTCTCAAATCCGATTATGTAGTGTCAATTTACTTCATCAGGAATAATGCACTGTTAAGTCAGTCACGTTTCCCCTGAAAAACCCTGAACCTCTCCATAATCAGTGGTGGTCAATTCACATTTTTTGCAAATAAACAGAAAACATGTTGACTGTGCAGGAAACAACTAAAATAGTTATAAACTTACTATACATGAAAGCTGTTTATAAGGAAATGCATGCGTAATTGATCAGCCATTAGTGCTTGTTATGCTCAAGGTTTTGTGTGTTTTTGTATGATCATATCCTCATTGTCTGTTTACTGCAAGCCAGGCCTGATCGGTTCCCCCAAATCCATATAGGTTTCCTTCCCCATCCATTTATCCTCTATAACAGTTTAAATGACCCTCTGCTGTTTTCAAAGACAGTTGTGTGTTTACCCAAGAGGATGATAGTCTTAAAGAATATCTATTTAATACAGCAGGAATTACTGGGGTGTAGTCTATCACTCTCAGTCTATAGCACTGTTGTGGTGTCATGTTAGTGTAATGGTTTGTCTGTTGAGGTCATAACCATTATAGAAATAGAGAGGAAGGATCCCTGGAGGTTTGAATGGAGGCTGATGTTCAGTGTGAGAGAGGAGGACGAGGAGGTGTGAAGGTCAGCAGGAAAAAAGAGGACAGGAAGGACAAACTTAGTTCAGGTAGTTTGTACATCTACATAAGCACTGTACATAAAGCAAATTCAGCTTTTTACACACATCAGGCATGATGTTATAACCACCTTCCTAACATTGTGTTGGTTCCACTTTTGCTGCATCACAGTCCTGACCTCTGACCCCTGAAGGTACTAAATTAACTTCTCTGGTGTGTTCAATCAGACCACCAGGACCAGCCTTCACTCCCCACCTGCATCAATGATCCTTGTCCTTTCATGACCCTGTCTCTGGTTCACCACCAGAGCTGCAGTTCTGGAGATGCTCTGACCCAGTCCTCTAGCCATCACTGTTTGGTTCTTGTTGTCAAACTAACTCAAATCCTGACTC
This sequence comes from Synanceia verrucosa, assembly GCA_029721515.1. Classification (NCBI taxonomy): domain Eukaryota; kingdom Metazoa; phylum Chordata; class Actinopteri; order Perciformes; family Synanceiidae; genus Synanceia; species Synanceia verrucosa. Next base: position 21,155,326 of record CM056559.1, read on the forward strand.
TAGAACATTTTTCCTGGTTCTAACATCAACTCTGAGGACTAAATGTTCATTTGACACCAATCAGTGTTATTCACTTCACCTGTCATAATGTTATACCTGATTGTGTCTGACAGCTTCAGTTACTATCAGTTTGAAATAAACTAAAAGATGTGATGTGTTGAGAAAATCATAATAAGCAAGTGGCAGCATTACCAGTTGCTCCATATTAGAATCATGTTCCTTTCGCTGTTTTTAAACTTTTTTTTTACTTTTCTAACTTTGCTCCACACACTGGTCAGATGTTATTATAGCCTATGGACATGCTCCTTTCTGCAGACATGAGAAGAGACCTTGGATATTCAGGGGAACAGCTGCTCTCTCCCCCGGATAAAGGGGAAAGCTGGCAGCAGTTTGAGCGGTGGCGGTACAAGCCATCTATTCCATCTGTCACCATGGTCAATGTAAACACACTGACCAACAAGAAAACCTTTCACAATGAATGACAATGTGACAACGATATATATACATGTATACAGCTGCACAATTTGGCCCACCTTCAGCTTCCAGGCAAAATAATTGGCCACACGTGCGGGAGTGTGAGTTTTAGTTAATGTTCATCTCATCAAAAAGTGTTTATGTGTGCCGACAGGAGAAGGAGGTGACCATCACGATGCCTAATGGGGAAACATCAGTGGCAACAGTTCGTATCTGGAATGAAACAGTGTCCAATCTGACGCTCATGGCTCTTGGCTCCAGCGCTCCAGAGATACTGCTGTCTGTTATAGAGGTAAACTCACAGACACACACACACGTTGTGTAGTGCTGACGTTATGGAACATTACATTATCTTACATTATTTTTTCTGGAGACTTAGCTGAACTAATCATAAACTCTTCACCAAGTCTGCACCCTAAAATGTGACAATTTACATTTTGTGGACTTGCATTTTGTCCACCAAAAGAAGGCAAGTCCCCACAATGTGACTGTGTCTAGATGTATGTCGGTAAAACATGCATGTACTGTACACATGCTTTATATTTTTGCAGGTATGCGGTCATGGCTTCAGGGCTGGTGATTTGGGACCAGGAACCATTGTCGGCAGCGCCGCCTTCAACATGTTTGTGATCATTGGGATCTGTGTGTGGACGATCCCTGAAGGAGAGACCCGCAAGATCAAACACCTCAGGGTTTTCTTCATCACCGCCTTCTGGAGCATCTTTGCCTACATCTGGCTCTACCTCATCCTGTCCGTCATGACGCCAGGTGTTGTGGAGGTGAGACAGACTCCATGTGGTTTGGAGGCAACCTTTTGTCAGCTGCTTAATTTTGTTGATTTTTTTCTCACAATACTATCAGATATGTCTGATACAGATGGAGGTTGGTATGAAGGTGGAAAGGAGACACGTTGGTTGTTGTTATGTCTCAAACAAACTGATAATGGAAATATTTTACGGAAGAGCGTAGTTACAGTTGAACTGCATCATTGTTTTCTCACAAAAGAAATGTTGACATGTAGTGATGGTAGGATGTAAGGAAGTAAATTTACTCAAGCATTGTAGTTAAGTACAAATTCAAGCTGCTTATGCTTTAAGTGTTCTTTCTTTTATGTCTTTCTTCTTTGTCCCCTATAAAACCTTTTAAATATTAGCTAGTAAGACACTGACAGGGAATATTTTACCCCACAATGGAAACTTTTACATACTTTCCATGCATTTTTCCGATAATACTTACATACTTTGAATGCAAAACTTGCTTGTAATGGAGTATTTCTACAGTGTGGTGTTAGTACTTTTACTGAAGTAAAAGTTCTGAATACTTCCTCCACCACTGCTGAAAATTCAGCTCAAAAAGGAACATAATCTGCTCTTGGCAGTATATATATGCTGCTGTATATGAATATTTTTGAGGCTGTACTTTAATGTTCAATAATGATTCATACCAGTTATTGTTCCTGTGCCCAGTTTCAGAGCTGTGTGCCCAAAGGGAGGAAGATGATCTTAATCAGGAGGATCTGTGTGTTTCAGGTGTGGGAGGCCCTCGTGACCCTGCTGTACTTCCCAGTGTGTGTCATCCTGGCTTGGATCGCCGACCGCCGCCTGCTCTTCTACAAGTACATGGGCAAGCGCTACCGTGCCGACAAGCGCCATGGCATCGTCGTGGAGACAGAGGGAGACTTGACGCCCAACAAGGGCGGCATGGAGATGATGGTCGACGGCAAGTTCCCACCACGAGGAGGTGCCGTGGTGCCTGCTGAAAGCTGTGGGGGCGCTACTCAGGACGGCACAGCAGGAGCTGCGAATAACATTGGTGCTGGTGGCAACCTACCAAACTCCAACAGCACCATGGTCAATGTGGAGAGCAGCAAGGAACTGGACGAGAGCCGCAAAGAGGTGAGAAACACGCTAGCAAATGATGAGAGCTTATAAATCTATATTCCTGTGAATCTGTTTGTACAGAAACACTGCAAGGTCATCTCTTGTCTGACTAGATGATCGTGTAACAGGCATACTGCTATAAAGCATCAAGTCTAACACTGACAAGCCAGGACATGTAGTCCGGTAGACTATATCTTTTAGCATCTACTGAAAATAGTTTGTGTTTTATTTTGTAAAGCACTTTGAGCTCCCGAATGAATTGAAAATTGACCCACAAATAATGTTTATTATTATGTCATTAGATAATACTCAAGTGTCTTTTATGAAGAAACTAACGACTCTCTCTGCCTGATGCCATGAAATATTCCAAAAGCTGCATAACGTTATAACTTTACTCCAGCACCTCTCTAATTCCAGCTAACTGGCTGGTGGTTGATTTGTTTCCATTCTGACGAACAGTTAATGAAGGAAATTTCAAAATTAGAACCCGTTAACGTATGTTCGCCTCATTTCTGCATCACAGATTGTTTATAGTATGAGTGAAATGACAGAGAGAGAAGAAGGTTTTATTCACTCATAAACTATAAAATGCATTGAGAGAAGCTTTTATCACTGCAGAGTGTACTCTGTAGTGAGTCTCTAATCTCATTTTTGCAGGTTTTGAGTCTGTGAAAAATGCAGTTAACGTAGAAAACACAATTTCTACTGTAGTGATTATGACATGATTTGCGCACAACAATGGATTATTTCCCTGCAGGAAACCTCAGAAGTTGCCATTTCCAGCCACAATGAATGACTCCAGTTTAGATTTCTGGAGTTTAGTGATTCATGCTTTGTTCTGATTTTTTTGACACTGATTATTTTTTAATTTTATTATTTTCAGGCAAACTATACATAGTGCAGCATCAAACCGCAACTCCTGGAAGTTTTTGAATTTAAATATCAGTAAGATGCAATCCATTAGTAAGTGGTAGTGGTCGGCTTCATATGAACTACATGACCTCCAACAATTTGTTCCACCAGCTGTGTGAGTCTGTAGTTTCCCACTGTACCATACAAATATTTCACTGTTCATCTTCAGATATAACCATATGGCTGATTTTTTTCTTTCAAAGTATACTGCCTGTAGTAGCATCAGAAACAGCAGCAGCCCTCTGCTCCGTAATGCTCAGCATGGGTTAAATTTACAGGTCAAATTTCATGTATGACGATTGTACTTAAGTTTAGATGTGAGAGCATCCGAAAAGAATGGATTTTAAATATTATATTTATTATTTTTTTAATTGTTTTTATTTTTTAAACATTTAGTTTGCAGAGCATCTGTTGGCTTTGATGCTGAGAATTAAGCTCTCGTATTTATCTGTCTTTAAAAAGCCAGATGAGCCAGAGAAAAACCTGGAAGAACTTAATTCAGCACTAAACAATATATACTCCTCCTGCCAAGCAAAAGGACATGTCTAATAAAATGTTACAAAAGAGAGAAAGTGAACAAATGGTGAATTAGTGGCTCTTTGTGGAACTAAAAATTTTTTGGGGGGGGGATTAACCATCTGTTTCTCTTCTTGAAAAAATAAAAATAATCTTGGATGTATTTAGACCTTGGCCTAAATCTGCTTGTTTTCAAATTGAAGGGGTGAAAGAGATTTTATTTCAGCCAGATGGCACTCTTAATGTATTGAAAAGGCTTTCAACAGCTTATTTAGTTGTAATTCTTTTTCACCCACGCATGAAACCAGGCCATCGTTCAGGCCTACAACTTAAAACATGAACGTGATTAGATGTTATTAACTAGTGCCTTTTTAAAGCTTTAAGGAAGCTGAATCAGTCTTCATGCTGTCAGTGTGTGGTTCACATTTTCATTGAGTTTGTCCTCTCGTCCTTCCTCCAGGTGATTCGTATCCTGAAGGAGTTGAAACAGAAATATCCAGACAAAGAGCTGGACCAGCTGGTGGAGCTGGCCAACTACTACGCCCTGCTGCACCAACAGAAGAGCAGAGCTTTCTACCGCATTCAGGTAACACACACATTATTCATGAAGAGTCCCTGAGGTGAACGCACAAGGTCGTCCAGACCTACTCAACGACAAAAAGTAGCTGAAGGACAGAGAACTTATGCAGCTTATTTCAGACTCAGCTCATGATGAACCTTTGGTTCATGAGAACGAATGAAAGTTTAAACAACAAACAGTGGTGGAATGTGTCTAAGTACGTGAAGTATTACACATGAAATACACATTTGTATCTTACTTGGGTCTTTTCTTCTCAGCTTTCTCCTTCGCCACTCCACTGCATTTATCTGACAGCTTCAGTTACTTATAATAAGATTTTTCCACACAAACAAATACATATAGCTTATACAATATGTTAAATTAAGTTACACCACCTAAAATAAGATAAGATACACTTTATTCGTCCAAAATATATATAAATAAATATATTAAATAAATAAGAATAATTAACTTAAAAGTAGGAAAAGAGCAGAAAATAGAGAGCAGCTATCGCAGGCTGCTGTCACCAGCGCCACCAGAAAGTAGGTGATGAATGAACTCAGATTAATGCATTAGTAATGATAATAGTAATCTAATAACAGAATATAATAAGAAAACAGTAACAGGAGACATTTTTATACTTTCAACACACAGCAGACTTTAAGATGATTAAATGCTTTGAAAAATGCAAGAAATAAGGAAGTAAAGTAAGTGAAGTAAATGAGGAACATTGTTTGTTTTTGACACATCCTGTCTGTCTCCGTCCAGGCGACTCGTATGATGATTGGAGCTGGTAACGTCCTGAAGAAACACGCTGCTGACCACGCTCGCCGCACAGCTGTAACTGACGAGGAAGCACCAGAGGAGGATGACCTGGGGATATGCAGTCGCATCTCGTTTGAAAGCGCCCACAGTCAGTGCATGGAGAACTGCGGCATCCTGACGCTGGCTGTGGTCTGCCAAGGTAACAAAATATTATTATTATTATTATTTTTATTATTATTATCTTAAGATGAATGCCTAGATTCTTACAACATTTTTTGTCTTTGATCAGTTTAAGTTTGAGTTCACCATTTTTCTCTAATATGAACACGAAGCTTCAAACCATTAAAGCAGCTTGGTGCCTTTTTTTTCTCCATATCAGCATATTCCTATCTGTCCTACTTCTCTCTTGATTTGTTACCTCCCCAAACATTGAAAACATGAGTTTATGATAATGAGAAGTAGATTTACCTCAGATCAGAGTAAAGATTTATCCGGGCGTAAAAGACCCTCTTGGTCGTATCTCTTCATGTAACTGAGCTGTACAGCTGAATTTAATATGTGTCAGGTTTTTGTGCACAGAGGCATTCATTCTTTCTCTCTCATTTAAATGAGAAATGACAATGTGCAGTGTGCCCAGTGTTAATCAGTTTTATTCGTGCTCTGCAGGGGGTCTGGCAGAGAACACCTTCTACGTGGACTACAGGACAGAGGATGGTTCAGCCAACGCTGGGTCGGATTACGAGTACAGCGAAGGAACACTGGTGTTCAAACCTGGAGAGACTCGCAAAGAGATTAAGGTGAGTGAAGAGAAGAGACAGACTGAGTCCATCAGTGGCACATAAAAGACAAGACCAGCAGACCTCCTCTTTGTCTTGTATTTAGTTTTAAATTCAAACTTTGAAGGTCACATATTGTAAAAAAGTGATATTTGTGTGTGTTTTTATTACAAAGCTGGTTTAAGTGCTACTTAAATAGTACAAAATTACTGAAACATGGAATCCATGAAGAAATACACATAGCTGGTATTCAGAAACTGAGCGTTTAAAACAAGCTGTGATTTCCCTCATCTTGTGACGTCACAAATCTACAATATTTAGAATATTTATGTTACATAGTTTTAAATATTTTCAGTATTAAATCTCTGTAAATGTTTCCCAGTGAGTTTCTGCTCATAGCATACATCAATAATAGGAAGTAAACATGGACCCAAGATTATTATCGTTATTTTTGTTTAATTCTGTCTGATTTTTTTTACAATACAGCATGTAAACACAAAATACAAGTATGAACCTGAATGAGCATGATAGATATATGAACTGTTGGGTACTGAAAACAATAATAAACTGACAAATTAAATTAAAACAAGATAGACAACTAGGTATATAGCTAGTGGCTTCGTAGCTGTATGTAGCTAAAAAATGTCAATAGAAATGTCATTAATCAAAAAAAACCAGACAAAATGTTGTCAAGCTAAACAAACAGACATTTGTTCCTAATTAGAGATTATCAGAGTCTCCATTTCTCCACCGATTTAAATGACTCACTTTACATTAAAGGGTTTATGATTTTGGTGAAGTAACATTCAGTTAACCATATAACTTTTCCCAAACATTTGGTGAAAAAGTGTTAATTTGTTTGATGGTAAACATTATTTTGGCATATTTTCCTGTGGTGTGAGTGACTGTTGAGTTGAGCTTTTTTTTTTACATGCTAACGGAGCTACTGGGGAACCAAGCTGACTGAAGAAGGAAGGACAGCAGCAGCAGCTGTGATAAAAGCATGATGCATAAAGTAGTTAGACTGACTGCAGGAATAGAGGACCAGCTTGTTGATTTGTGGTATTAACAGTGTTTATTCAACATCAAACAGCCTACAGCCACCCTGTCCATAGAAGCTACATTTACATAAAACTTATTAGTTTGTTCAGAGTCAGTTATCATTGTCAGATCTGATAGATGTATCTGAAATAAAGAAAGGTGCTGCGTCATTTCACACTATAAAGCTGATTGTTTTGGCAACACAAACACTTTATCATGTCAGTGTTGACAGTAATGGGGCCATTCTATTTAAAGATGTATTATATATATTATAATATACATTATGAAACAGGATATCCGTGGTACCCAAAAGTCATCTTTGTTGAAGGACTGCAGACAGAAGCTAAATGTGAACACAGCACAGAATCTGGATTCACACACAGTAAATCATCAGCTGTGACCAAACATGGTGCAGGAGGTTTTGCTTCATGGAGCTGCATAAACACTCTGCAGTGTGAAATCTGGAAGGACATCCGGGGAGATAAGAGGGAGGAGGGGATGAATAATCCCAGCAGCAGAGACAGATGTTGAGATTGAAGGTGACGCCAGAAAAATACTGCTGTTACTAATCAAACTACTACTAATCTCTGCTGCTATGATGTTAGCTGGGACTTCACTGTATTTAGAAACGCCTCTGTGGGATTGAAGCGCAGAAGCTTTTCAGTCTCCAGTCACAGGATGTTCCTGAAAATCTGAGCTTCAAACACTTTATTTGTGAAATAACTGAAGAAAACAAACCTTTTCTTCAAAATGTTCAGCTCTGCGCCTTTGGTTAGTTATTCTTACTTCTTACCCATTTTTTAATTCATTTCTCTATGTTTCATTTATATAATTTACTTCTTTATATTTATTGATATATTTTAATCTGTTCTGAATTTCACCACACTACTTCAAACTCATCCAGCTACTCTTTTTGTTACTGTTTTGATTGAGTGATTGCTCCTTTTTTGTCTTTGTATGAAACACCAGAAATAATACTATTATCATGTATATATAGTAGGTACAGTATTGCTTTTGATTAGTGGACTAGTTAAAACAATGAACATCAGTAAAAACTGTTGGTCAGAGAGAAAAAGCCTCAGTCTGGAGACGTTCTGGGAGGACATTAAAAAAAAAACAGTATAAGTGAACACAGGTACCGTCAGTAAATGGATGGAGAAACTCTTGGTGAGTACATTAGGTCAGTGTTACCCAATTCAGAAGCGTACCAGTAGATTTCACTGTGTGACCCTGTCCTGGTTAAACAGAAAGACAGAACCAATCAAAGGCTTCTTTTGTGTAACCAAGAGCCATAACCATTCAGTCAAGTCACTGATCATCAAAGTATTTTGCGTGATCATTGCTACTAATACTGGTATGGATACCTGCTGCGTGCAATACACACACACACACACACACACATAAATAATTGCTTCTGTATAGACTGTTTCAACACAACTTCATGTTCCTTCGGCACCTACAAGCCACCAAGGCTAACAGTTTAGCAAGCTAGCCAGTAATGTAATGCAACAAATACAAAGGCACAATGATAGGCCATTGGGCATATGAACACTTTCATACCTGTATGACTAATATTACATTATGATAACTTATCATCCACCAAATAATGAACTTTGTCAACAAACACAGCTCTCAAGCTTAGGGAGACCCTTCTTGTGAACACAAGTCCATTTGAAGGCAGCTTAAGTCAGTCACATAACCTGCAAGAGGAAATAACTGTTTAACTGTGAAATGGTTAAATGGTATCAGATGCTGTGTTATTGCTTTTGTATGGAACTGGTAGATACTTACAGCAGGTGTCAAAGGTCAATTCACTTCCAATCAAGTCTAATGATAACCACCGTCTGCCTCTCCAGGTCGGTATCATCGACGACGACATATTCGAAGAGGACGAGCACTTCTTTGTGCGCCTGCTGAATCTGCGCGTCGGTGACGCCGAGGGGATGTTCGAGAGCGACGAAGTGGGTGCCGCCCCCAAAGGCCGCTTGGTTGAGCCCCTAGTTGCTACAGTGACCATCCTGGACGACGATCACGCCGGCATCTTCACGTTCAGCGAGCGCATGGTGCGGGTGAGCGAGAGCGTGGGCACCATGGAGGTGACCGTGGTGCGCAACTCAGGTGCCCGTGGCACCGTCATCCTGCCGTACCACACTGAGTCAGGCACCGCCAAGGCCGGTGAGGACTATGAGGATGCCCAAGGAGAGCTGGAGTTCACCAACGACCAGACCACGTGAGTCTTTTTTTTTTTTTTTTTTTTCCGAGCTTAAAATATTTATCAGACCACTACCCAGTGTAAAGTGTTCACCACTGCTGCCATAAATAAAAAGTAGAGCTGATTACCTCAATATTTTTTTGTTTCTGTAATGGATAATCCACCAGTATTTGCAAGCTCTTTAATCAAAATATATGATATCTTTAATGCTAAAGTTATAACTATTCATGGATTCATGTTATCCATGGATTTTAATATTTACTGTTTTACAAGCAGAAAAAAGCAAAAAGCAAATAAATCAGATTGTCATTGTAGATGTAGAAGATGTGCTCACCTATTCTTGAGAGAAAAACAGCTGAGTCCTGAGATATTGAAATATTTCAGCTGTAGGTATGTTTTCTTCCTTTGTAAATATCAGTCTACAGTAAAGATATTGAGAAGTTGATCATTTTAATTTAGGGCTACAAAGAGTTTTACATCCATCCCACAGATTATTTTACTTACTTAGGACGTCACATCATCCGGTTGTAAAGTTAGTAATGTTGACCCAGAAGAATCCAGTTTAGTTTAGTCAGTGTGGCTTGTGATTTTACAGCAACTTCTTCACCATCGTTGTCACAGCATGCATATTACGGTTGCCTAGCAACGGCAGGTGCAACCTCCCAAACACTGATGATCAAAGGAGGGCAGGTGTTTTCGATATTGTAATATACCTAAACATCCACTGATTTTATTTTCTATTCTTTCAATAATAATCTTTGTTCAACTGCAGGTTGCATTGTTCTTTTATATCCGCCATCTGTGGGCTTCCTGTTCTTCTTTTTGAATTACGAATATGAAGAGTTATTAGACATCACGCAGGCCCAGAACATGTTTGATGTGGAGTTGATGCATCCCAGGCTTCACAGCCCATTCTTGCTGCACTCCGTGTCTTTGCTTGTTATATAAAGCACCTTTATATAAATCTAGTCAAGATCCAACTAAGCAGTATTAAAATCTGTGCTTTCTTACCTTACCTTACCAGTGAATCAGTGAGTTTCTTTCTTCTTCCACCTTCAACTGAATTATTGATACTGTCTCTCGCTGCATCCGGCTTCCTTCTGCTGTGATTTACTCAGCAGTTGGTCGTGATCAGACGGCAGTGGGCAGACCACCATGTAGGCAGCTCCATACTGTGTGTGTGTGTGTGGGTGTGTGTGTGTGTGTGTGTGTGTGTGCGTGTGTGTGTGTGTGTGTGTGTGAGAAATATTTTCATGGTGTGTCTGTAACAGAGAGAGGATGGATGCTGCTGTGCATACAGTCCTGACACTGTACTGTATGTTTTCTTCACAGAAATGAAAACTACTGGGTTTGTTGTTAATTCTGTCTTGTTTCTGTGCGTGTGCAGTCAGACGTTCCAGGTGAGGATAATTGATGATGAAGAATATGAAAAACATGAAAACTTCTTCATTGTGTTGGAGGAGCCACGCTGGCTTAAGAGAGGAATCTCAGGTAAGCATGTATAGCTGTACTGACTTCATTTGAGACACAAACACACAAAGACACACAAACCAAGAGGAGCGAACATGACATTTTTACTCTCTCAGACGATATCATTGTCGCTCATTACAACAACAGAACCTGCCTGAGAATCATCACATTTTTAAGTTTTCTTCAGTGATCCGACTCAAGAAAAGAAACCCAATGTCCAGCCAAGATTCACGTTTAGTTTGATTTTAAGTTCCACTTCAAAGCAAACATACATGCTGCCTCTCTTGCTCTGGTAAAAACATTTCATGTGACACTCTGTACACCCCTGTAAGTGCTCAGTTTGGTGCTTGGTTCCCCAAGTGTAACAATAAATAAGTAAACAAAAATAACAATAAAGTAGTTAAATTATGAAACTAATCATATAGCTCTTACAAATCATAGATTGTTACATGATCAGTTTTCAAAGATGTAAACAAATGCAGAATAAAAAAGCAGGGCTGAGGTTGTAGCTCAGTAGCTCACTGGCGCCATGGCAACATACTTCCTGTTTGTATCCTCCAACACAGCCTGCATATTATGGGGAATGCTGCTCCAAAGATTAGAATAATGAATATCCCCCAAATAGAAGTAAAAAAATGCATATTTAATTACATTATTGAGATTCAGAATGTCTCATCAACATGGTTCTGATCTCTCAGGAGCACTGAGACATACAGTAATTCAAATCAATTTAAAATTGTCACGAATAGCTCATGAAGAATGTGTTAATTATGAACATTATTAGTCCAAACTGTAACTGGGGCTCATATTTTATGAATAGTAATGAACAGGTAGAGACAGGAGAAAATAATGTTGTGCCATAACATAAGAAAGAGATGGATGCTTTTCACTTTAGTTTTTTTTGTCTTTATTCATGCACCACACATAACATAATGCCTGCAACATACAGTGTGATTTGCTGTCACTGAAATTCAGAAATTCAGTTACCTCACCTCTTGGAACACCAGTGAGCTAAGCACTGTAATGGTTGTGTTAATTCTGAACAAAACATGTGCAATAGGAATAAAAATTAAAAGAAATAAATACAATGATTTAAATAAGAGGAAAAGAATAGAGGTGTGAAAAGCTCTAACCTTTCTTTCATTCAACAAACTTGATCATTACTATATTTTGAAGGGAAATGTGATTTAAGATAAGATAGGATAGATCTGTCATTAGTCCTACAAACAGGGAAATTTGCGTTGTTGCAGCATTAAAGTGGACAGAGCAACATCACAATGTTTAGGGTCAGTTGCTCTGCTTCACATGTAATCCAGGTTATTGAAACCAGTGCAAACATCTATGTTATTTTAGATTGTGTTTTCTTGCTATGGCTCGCTGATGGTTTTCTTTTGTTCTGTTTTTCGCTGCTTCAGCGACACATTTCACCCACAGGGATCAATAAAGTGCTTAGACAATAAGACTCACATCCAGAGATCCATCCATTCATCCACGAGCCATCACTGCAACAACACAAGGACAGAGCCGCCTCCATATTTCTTTGTGATGTGGAAAAAGGGAAAGGCTCAGAGAGAGAGAGAGGAGTATTTTTTAGAAGATGTTAAAGCAGAGATTATAGAAGCACCAGCAGTTGTCAGACAGAGATGATGTTTGTTAACGGTAAATTACTACACAGACGTGATCTTCACAGGAACTCTATTCGCGCTTTCATCTGAACGTAAAGTGGAACTTGATGTGTTATTAGATGTTGCTGTCAGGCTGAATGTTTTCTATTGCTTACTGCTATTTTTTCCTCTCCCTCTGTTCCTCTTCACAGCTCTGCTGCTCAACCAAGGTGAGACCATCTGATTATTACTCCAGACTGAACCGCCAAGCTTGATTGCAGTTAGAGGCTATGTCTTCACTTGTCCAACCAACAGCCATCATGTGCTTTAAAATTATTTAAAAGGGAGAAATATAGAAAACCTGTCCCAATTTCAAGTCCCAATGAAATGAGAAAAACATTCCCTCTGTTAATTGTTGATTTATCTCTTATATGCTGAATACATGTAAAATATTATATAGTTTACAAATTCCACTGACTTTCCAGACGAGGGAACTGAAAATGCTAAAATGCTAAACTGATTTGTGGGTTTTAGGACTCGTTCCTGCAGCATTTTCCATCTGCCCTACATGGAGTCAGTAGTTTAACCTCCATCTGCCCTACATGGAGTCAGTAGTTTAACCTCCATCTGCCCTACATGGAGTCAGTAGTTTAACCTCCATCTGCCCTACATGGAGTCAGTAGTTTAACCTCCATCTGCCCTACATGGAGTCAGTAGTTTAACCTCCATCTGCCCTACATGGAGTCAGTAGTTTAACCTCCATCTGCCCTACATGGAGTCAGTAGTTTAACTTCCATCTGCCCTACATGGAGTCAGTAGTTTAACTTCCATCTGACCTACATGGAGTCAGTAGTTTAACCTCCATCTGCCCTACATGGAGTCAGTAGTTTAACCTCCATCTGACCTACATGGAGTCAGTAGTTTAACCTCCATCTGACTTACATGGAGTCAGTAGTTTAACCTCCATCTGACCTACATGGAGTCAGTAGTTTAACCTCCATCTGCCCTACATGGAGTCAGTAGTTTAACCTCCATCTGACCTACATGGAGTCAGTAGTTTGACCTCCATCTGCCCTACATGGAGTCAGTAGTTTAACCTCCATCTGCCCTACATGGAGTCAGTAGTTTAACCTCCATCTGCCCTACATGGAGTCATCATCAGTTATTTTTAGGGCTGTCAAAGCATAATTTTTTTAATCGTGATAAATTCACGTTAGCAGCAGTCATTTGATTATGTTTAAAAGAATAACAGAATCAGAAACAAGTTTATAGCCAAATAAGTTCACACATACAAGGGATTTGACTTGGTATGTTGGTGCCTGACACAGACATAGTGCAGAAAAGGCCCGATGCTTTGATTTTGATGAAATTGCATTTCAATGTGAATCTCTGTTCGTCTTTTAATGTTTGTATAGAGGTATTGAAACAAAGGCAACATTTAAAAAGCTGAATTTATTTAAAACTGTGTTCTCATCCGATGTAACTGTGAATATCATTACAGTCAAAGTCAATGACTTCAAACACATTTTGAAGTAAAATGTAAGTCTAAAAAAACGTTATGTATTTGAAAGATGCTCCTGTAGCCGCTCAGGTTGTGTGCTCAGCTGTTTGCTCTGCTCCACACTGTAATGGCCTGGCTCTCATCTCTGGCGTCTCTCTCTGGAGCCTTTGTTTGTTTACATTTGATCACAGCAGAACATGGCCTCTGTGAATCTCTGCACGGCGCAGTTTGGAAATAAATGCTTACAAATGAGTCGGCGCTCCACACTCTGGTCTTGTGTGCTGATGCAGATGGATAACCATGTTTGTGGCCTTTCTTCAGTAGCCAATTAGAGTGTCTTATAAGCCTGCAAGGGCCGTGCTATATAATATGCATCATGCTCTGCTTAAATATTGTATTGCTCTGTGTGACTATTTTGGAGCCCTGGGAAGCAATAGATGGAGTATAACTTGTCTATATTGAAGTTTTCACTGGATTTAAAGCAAAATAGAAGAAAGCAAAAAGACAGTAGGCAGTAAACGCTGATTCTGGGATATCAGTACTGTTTGAATTAGCACAGTCATGTCTGGCCACCAGCAAGTCCTCAGAGCTTGTGACAAATCAATGTAAACGAATGATAAACACAATTTTCTCTAAGCAGCTGAGCTGAATGAAGAAGCTGAACAAGACACGGAGTAGCTTTAACCTCAAAGATAGTCCAGTGTTTGTCCATTTGAAAGGGATTGTTCAGGTGTTTTGAAGTGGGGTTGTATGTGGTACTGATCCACAGTCAGTGTGTTACCAACTGATGGAAACAGACAGGAGTAAGGCAGTGTACTGCTGTGGACGGAGGCTGCAGCAAAACCTATTTTAGTTTTGGTTTAAGTCTATGCTATATTTAGAATGTTTTTGTCAATTTCCATACTGTCAGACAGCCAGTCTTTGTTCCTGACAGAGAATTGGAGCTGCTCTTGCCAAAGCCACCAGACTCCATTTAAAAAAAATGTAATTTTACCTCGCAGATCATATGCCAGTGTTCTTTCAGTGGAGTCTGGTGGCTTTGGTGACGGCAAAGATAATTGTTTCAGTTCCTCATTGGAAAGGCCGCTCTGGCTGCAAGGTAAAGAGGTGAAAATATTCTAAAAATAAAGGGATATATAGGTGTCTGTAATAGGCCTCAGTAGTGCAGAGAGCTCTGCAGCATCGATGTCCTGAAGGTGAGTTTTAGTTCACTTCGCTCGCAGCAGAGCGAAGCTGCTGCTGCTCGGAGGAAGCATTTCAGCGTAAATCGAAGCCACGTTTGAGCATGTGCGGTCATGTGTGTCTGAGTGTGTGTGAGTTTATGTCAGCCTGAAAGAGTGTCAATGAATACTGCAGGGACGGTCGCCATATGGTCGCTGCTTCCTACAGTCTCCTCATGATTAGACACAGCCGGGCTGCTTTTGAGAGAGGGGAGGGCTATAATCTCTCACACAATGTCTCTTTACTTCCCGACTCTCTCACTCCTGAGCACAATGAGAAATGAGAGGAAGTGTCTCCAAAGCTCTTTGTGGACCACCAGACTGTTACAGCCTCTCTTTGAAAAAGAGGAGAGACTTTCAAATCCCAAATTGGTTCAATTTCTCTGTTATTTCTCTGGGTGAACTCAGCTGTCTCTACTTGCTTGGCGTTGGATCAATAACACAAACTGGGCCTCACGTTGCCATTAATCCACTCCTTTTTGGCAGCTCTCTGTCTCAGTCCAGGAAGAAACACTTAACAAGAGGATCAATATTATCAAGAGGCCCAGGGTTAAACTTTGTGTGAAGAAGATAGATTAGATAGTAGCTTCACCTCAACTAAACTGTATTCTTAGATGTTTCAAGCGAAACTCGTGACTAAGAAAAATGAAATCCTTTTAACTGTGATATTTTGGGCTGTTTCAGATTAAGGTTGACAGTGGTAGCGAAGTGCTGAGAAAGTGTAGTGAGATTAATCAGAATATGATGTGAAATAACAGGTCAAGGTACCCATGTGTCAGCGGCTAACTGTGCTATTTGCACACATTAGGACGGTGTGTATATACTGTATGTACTTCATGTATATTTTGTGATATTAAAAATAATAACTTAAAGGCCAGACTTCTGATGAGACTCAAACATTCATCCACCACTGCTGGCATGTACTCCTACTACTATTACTGGGTGTAAATAGCTGCCATGTGAGCTAAATGTGAATGTTTACTCACCTGCTGTCTCTAGATCCACCTCTCTAATCTTTCTGTGTTGTTTTTCTGCATCTTCTCTCACACAGATATCATCCATCTGTCATCCTTTCATGTCTCTTTCCCACACTGTTTGCATCCCTAAATAAAATGCAGACTTTTATAATCTCTTACTTGATTTTCACTGTTGATGTCCTTGTTGTTTCCTTCACACCACAGAGGGGGCCGAGGGGCAGATGAGTGCTGAGGAGGAGGAGGCCCGGAGGATAGCTGAGATGGGGAAGCCCATCTTGGGGGAGCACAGCCGCCTGGAGGTGGTCATTGAGGAATCGTATGAGTTCAAGGTGCACCAGTTATTTATTTCTGTTTCAGCGGTGGTCTTCACTTTAACTTATTTCACTTATGCTAATGTACAGAAGTAAAATGTGCTAAATTGCAGCTGTAGATTTTAGCCAGTTGTGGCTCCATGATGCAAACAATTATAGTAACTCTGAATCTTTTGACAGTAGAAAAGTAAAAACATTTTCTTGTCAGAAAATAATACCAAAACCCCAAGGCTTACTTCATTTTTACCAATATACAATTTACAAATATTTTTACGAGCAGCATAGAATAAAATAAAATAGATCTTTATTTTCATAGTTGTTAAATAATGAAAGGCAGTTCTTCACTTCAAAACACTTGTGAAATAGACAATATATGGCATATAAAAATATTTTTAAAAAAATGTAGTAAGTGGTATTATAATTATAGTTGTTATTATTATAATAATAATTATTATTATTATTATTATTATTATTATTATTATAAGTATTATATTAACAGCTATGAATACTCAGGGAATAAATGAACATGGAAGTTATATGCAGTTATTCACAATCAGAGGAGCAAGCAAAAGTATTTAGTGCAAACAATGCCAGAGTGGGTGCAAAACTTGCAAAATAAAAAAAGCTTGAGGAGCGCTGGGCCCCTGTGGCTGTGTGCATCGCCATCATTTGAGGAAGACATTGTTTTTATGCTTCTGAGTGAAAAGCTCAAGAAAAGCTCTGTGTGTGTGTGTGTGTGTGTGTGCGTGTGTGTGCGTGTGCGTGTGTGTGTGTGTGTGTGTGTGTGTGTGTGTGTGTGCGCGCCAAAAATCTCTTGTGCTTCTTAAGACCCTAAATAACATCCAAATGAATCATGCCAATGCATGGACATCCTCCTAACTTTGAGCCAATTAAAAATCAACTGTGGACTGTTTGAGAATTAATTAAAGGCGAGGAGCGAGAATAAGCACAAAGCAAACAACATCAATCCAAACACTGTCCATTGAAATTCAATGTTGTCGTCTTTTGTTTGGTTACAAAGTCAATAGACTCCTTGTGGACACATTGAACCAACTGGAGGAATAATGCAGCTGTGTGATTGACATTTAGATTTAGTCCACCATTAAGAGTGGACTGAGGGTCTGAGTGGCTGGCAGGTTGTACTGTATTGTCTGCTCAGTTTTCTTCTTCGTAGTCAAACTTACTTAAATGTGAGGGGAAAAAATGTATCGTTATGACAGTTAGTGTAGTTCTGGTCACCTTAAAATGTCTTATTCAGCATTCAGTTGGTGTCAAAATATGCTTCACCCGTGATTTTCTCACTTGTGTGATGTGATGTGTCATTTTAAAAAAAAGACGACTAATGGTGTTTCAGCCTCAGCAGACTCACTCCCACCTGAGTGAATCTGTCACCTGTCCTCAGCTGTAACTGGTCACTAACGAAGTGACTTTTGTTCTGACTGGCAGAGCACCGTTGACAAGCTCATTAAGAAGACCAACCTGGCGCTGGTGATTGGCACTCACTCCTGGAGGGAACAGTTTGTGGAGGCGGTCACTGTCAGCGCAGGTGAGCTGTTTGTTCATGACTCGATGACTCGCTGACTTGTATTGAGGTATTATTATTCCATAAAATATCTATTTACATTGCCCTGAAACCAAACCTCTGAATGTCTAATGACAAACAGGTCATAGGACTCGCTGAAGGGTAATAAACCACCTGAGCTTGCTGAGCTGTGTATATATTAAGTCAATAAAGCTCATTAACTGAGGATGAAAAGGCCTTCCACTTCATCCTGCCTTCGGGTTAATGTGTTGATTCAGAGGTAGTTCAAGGCCACCATCTAGTGGAAATAATAGATCACTGCAGACAGACAGATTTACTGTGATGTCATTTCTGCAAGTGTTTGAAGGTCAAAGTCGGTATGAAACCTGCTGTTTGTATTTTAAAGGGATAGTTCAGGTGCTCTAAAGTGAGGTTGTATGAAGTACTAATCCACCGTCAGTGTGTTATCAGCAGTGACAGAGTACTAGCATGTAGGCAGCAGCAAAACCTACTTACCAACATACACTTCCTTTGATTCAATTGTCTAAAACATTACTTTGCTTCCATGTGGCAACTCCTGCTGCTTCTCCAAGCTAATGTGAAATCAATCAAATCAATACAAATGTGAAATAAAATACTTGCAATAACAGGAGTATCAACAAACCATATTAACAAGAACTGTGCAATAAGTGTGAATCATCTCACTGTAATAACTGTAAATATCACTCACTGTATTTTTATCTTAATTATTTAGATATATTATTATTATTTTTATGCTTTGACAACTGTAAATTTGCAAAGCATTAAGTATAGCAGCGCTCCTAATTTTATTGTATTCATTTGATTTGAATTGATTGACGATGGATGAGTACCTCACTTCACTTGGTGCACTTAAAAACTCCCCCACTTTAAAAACTCCCCCACTATCCCTTTAACATCAGTGTGTTCCTATAAAGTCCATGAAACCTGTTCCAGCTCTGCCAGGCTTTTAAATGTGTCAAAGCTCCAATCTCCTGATGTGTGCTCATGTTCCTCCTGTTTTTCTCTCCTCAGGTGACA
The DNA here is from genome assembly GCA_029721515.1 of Synanceia verrucosa. Taxonomy (NCBI): domain Eukaryota; kingdom Metazoa; phylum Chordata; class Actinopteri; order Perciformes; family Synanceiidae; genus Synanceia; species Synanceia verrucosa. The sequence continues at coordinate 21,174,125 of CM056559.1, forward strand.
GCGACGATGACGAGGAGGGTCGTGAAGAGCGCCTTCCTTCCTGTTACGACTATGTCATGCATTTCGTCACAGTCTTCTGGAAGGTCCTGTTTGCCTGCGTCCCGCCCACAGAGTACTGGAACGGCTGGGCCTGCTTCTTGGTCTCCATCAGCGCCATTGGCCTCCTCACCGCCATCATCGGAGATTTGGCGTCACACTTCGGCTGCACTGTTGGACTTCGGGACACCGTGACGGCTGTGGTGTTTGTGGCATTGGGAACTTCTATTCCAGGTGAGTGAATATCCTCTTTCACTGTATGAGAAGGTGGAGAAGGTGACATGGGTCAGACTACGTGAGCAAAACTAATGTCCTGATCAACCATAAATTAAATCTATCTTATTCAATTGATAATAATTTTAGCATTTTATACCAGAACTTACAAAATGACCCTTTCCTCTTTGAAATTTGTAATTTTACAGTGAATCTCCACTCTAACATTTTATCTACTAAAATAAAACAGCGTATTTTTACTGTCCAAAACCAGCGTGAAACCAATAATATACAATTTGTATACTATTTCCGGTGAAATATTACAGTATACAAACACTAGACAGTATGGTGGCATGACAACTGATTGCTTGATTGATTGATTGATTGATTGATTGATTGACAGCTCTGTAACATCAGTAAGTGTCGGATGTAACTTTATTAGACATAGTATAGTTTTAAAATTAGCTTGGACTTTCATAAATCATCATTCGGTCACATTGTGGTACAGGGTACCATGGCTACAATTATTTCAACTGGCAAGGAGGCTCTCAGGAAGTGACGACTGTCAAAAATACAAAGTACAAATAAAAATCACTCATGGAGGAAAGTAATAATCGAAATACTAAACGCTGATGAGGAAAATATAACAACTACAAAAAAGTAACAACACAAAATGGATAAGAAGTGGATAAGGAGGAAAAAGATGAGACTAAATGAGAAGGAAAGGATTTTGACTAAATGAAACAGGAAATGACACCCTGCTTACAAGCGTGCACTTTTGGGATGCAGTAGACGTGAATGACATAAGCTGACAGGAAGTAAACATGGACCCAAGCTGTTGTCTGTCATACAGTTTCCTCTGTTTCTGTTTACTCTCTCCTCACCTCCGCATCTCAGACACCTTTGCTAGCAAAGTGGCCGCCATACAGGACCAGCACGCCGACGCATCCGTTGGCAACGTCACCGGCAGCAACGCCGTTAACGTGTTCCTGGGGATCGGCGTGGCATGGTCGGTGGCCGCCATCTACTGGAAGATCAAAGGGAAGGAATTCAAGGTGGACCCAGGCTCGCTGGCCTTCTCCGTCACGCTGTTCACCATCTTCGCTTTCATCTGCATGGCGGTGCTGCTCTTCAGACGCCGGCCCTCCATCGGCGGAGAGCTCGGCGGCCCGAAGGGAGCCCGCCTCGTGACCAGCCTGCTGTTCCTGGGTCTGTGGTTCCTCTACATCCTCTTCTCCAGCCTGGAGGCCTACTGCCACATCAACGGCTTTTAAACAAGGCAGCGCAGAAAGCTCTGACAGAATATGGCACAGCAACACACACATATGAACACTCAGTCCACACAGTTCGACATGAAACAAGCGTAAGATTCATCTGTTTGATAGGGCTCACTGCGACCTGGGCACATCCTGGTCTCTGATGCAGGGATACTAAAACACTAAATCGGATACATATTCACACACACACACACACACACACAGACACACTACATGTACGCATGTGTAAACGGATCATAACACGCACACACATACAGTTACAGGTTTGATGAAGGGTGAGAGGAAGTGCTAGTGAGGGGCGAGAAGTGTGAATGTAAAGAGGTTAATGCAGCAAAGTTAGCAGAAGGTCAGATGGGTTTAGATGCTCTGGTAGGATCTGACCACTGATAGAGAAGAGGAACCTGTGAATGCCCAACAAAAACGAATCCATCTTTCATTGAAGTGAAAACAACAAAAAAAAAAACTGTCCCTCCTGCCACCTTTACTGGCACCGGTGAGGAGGAGCAGCACTGCGTTACAAAAAGGAGTACAATGTTTACAAAAACGTTGAGTTTGTTTACCACAGGAGGTTCTTATAAAGCGACGATACATGTCTAATACACTGTATAGATGAAGGCGCTTCTCCACATGCGCTGTAAATAGTAAAAACAAACAAAAAAACAACAGTATGCTGTACATATAGAGTTTAGTGTTTTCACCCAAAGTTACAAAGCTATTATTCTGTACAGGAAGTCAAATTATGGTGAAAGGAAATGGAAAGACAACAGTCAGGAATATCCAAACACTAGAAAGAGGAGTTCAGAGGGTGTGGGTCGACTAAAGCCGACCAAACAAATGACTCGCTGGTGAAATACAAGTTTCCAATGAGCCATATCTCCCTGACATCATTCGCCCTCTGACAGAGAGGGTGGTATATACAGTTTTTTTGCATGTATAGCCAGAGCATCCTCACACTCTGAGTCTCAAATATACTATGTGAACGGGAACGATCAGAATTCACATGTAAATGACATCCCCTGTATTTGTGTGTCAGCTGGTCTGTGATGCTCAGTCTGCCTGTATAAAGCTGTGTGTCGACGGGCAGGAAGGAGTTCGGTCTGACAGGAACAAAAAGGACTTTTCCTCCTCAGAAGGACCAAAAACTTGTGAAATGAGAACATTCGAGGACACGTGATCCAGGCTTTTTGCTCCACCAGATGGACTGAGATCACTGAACTGCAGCCAGACTAATCCGTTACTGTGGCATGTATCCTGACAGACAAATCCTTTACCTTTTAGTGACAACAGCACAGTCAGACAAACATGCATGGGTGGTCAAACAGGACCTAACAGTGTTAGTTTACTTTCCAGAGTGAAATGCCAGTAAATTACAATTAAAAAGGACTCCGCTCCTCAGTCTGCAGCGTATTGATTAGGACACTTAAATTAGGAAGCCAGTCTATTTCACATAGATACTTCAAGATGGCACCCATGTAATGCCTTAAAGCTCTCAAGTAAATATTGAGTATTTCAGCTGTACAAAGCTGCACTTTATTTGATGTAACTAGAACATATTGTGTTTCCTTAGCTGACAAACTGTTCATGCAAAACATGCGGGGAGAGTCACTGGAGGAAAACTAGTAACTAATGTTACTCTGGATCATCAGGGGATCGTGATAACGTGTCCCATCCACCTGTGCTCAGAGCATAATATGTTCCAGATATGCTAAAAAAAACAACTTTCTATGTTAATGGAGAGTGTGCACACTGTTTAAAAGTGCTAACTGGCTTAAGGTCTATCATGTAATGTTCTCCAGGCTTTTACAGGTCAGGTCAGCAGCAGACAACGCCTCGCTTCAGTTTCAGTTTAAAGGGGACATATTACACCTATTCCCAGGTTCATACTTTCTACTAGAACATGTTTACATGCTTTAACGGTCAAAAAAAAAACCACATTATTTTTATGTCTTAATATACTCATATGTAAAACTGGAGAAATTTGAATGGCTTGTTGAATCACATGTTTTCTGATCTAGACTGCCCACTAAAGACTTACATCACTTCCTGATGTATGTGCACACCGTTTCATTATATGTCCCCTGTAAATCAAAGGTAGTCTCTATGCTGTTCTCAGTGGAAAATGTTTCAGAAGCGCTGCCCTTCAAGGCCTGTATGTCTTGCTTAGTATTGCATGAACAAGCTATTGAAACTACTGGCTGATGGTCAAATCCACCAGTAAAAACTGCTGTGGTATTGCCACACCATCACATCAGGTTTATTACTTTCAACACATCAGATACATAAAGCTGAGGAGTCAGAGTGTGAAAAACATGCCGTGGCATCTGTAGTGCGCAGTTTGCAGCATCATAGTGTGGTAATAAAATAGTCAACTATTAGCTAGAAGCATCAGGAGTCTAGCATTTTCTACATGATGAAGATCTGACTCATGGTGTCAAAGTTATAATTATACTGTAATATTCACTGCCTAATATCAGTCACATGATATACTTTGTGCTGCAGGTGCATTACTAACATTTCACCCACAAATGGTAAAGTGCTATACAAGTGGCGTTTGATATTACTGTTAGTACGTGCGATAAAGATTTGATTGGTTTACCCTCAACTAACTATACTTTGTAAACTTTCTAAAGCATATTTTGTATCTTTTCCTTGCAGATATAGCCATGGTTGTTTTCTTTTGTATTTCTAAACAATGTTTAGAATAGCATCAATGTATACAGTTGATAGTGTAGATTGTGTTGTTACTGAATTTGTGGATTAGATTTTGATATATTTTCCACAGTGAGGAAGCTCCCTTTTCAAAACAGTGTCGTGTGTGATAACCAGAACATGACCCCATCTAATTTAACACAGAGTGTTTGTGTCACTTATGTATAAGATTGTTTATTTAGATATTTATTTATTTACAAGGAGATTATTTATCTATGGATAAGCTGTGCCGCGGGTCCTTGGGGCGAACCGTTTTGGAGTTTAGTTCAAGGAGTATATGTGCAATATACAGAAAATGACTAAAATGTGTCTTATTTTGTTCTCAGTTCACATGTTTTCCTGCTCCAGTGTTTGTTGTAACCCTCCGCCCAATGCACACGTCCTCATTTGGCTTCATTCGGAGGAGTTTCTGAGTGCAAGTAGCATGTTTACATGAAGAAACAGTGTGGAACATTGCCAGTATAATTGTCAGTCTTGGGTCACCGTGAGCTAAAGGAGAACCTGATTTTTTAATTAGTTGTGGCTTGGATTGGGGGGGTGGGTCAGTGGTGTGCGAGGTTGTAACCAAGGGCATCAGACTGGGGCAAAATGAGTTTGCAGGGCCCTCAGAGATGCTGGAATGAATAGTCATGGATGGGGCCCCTAGACAGTGGCTGTGTACTAAATGTGGTGTGACGCCCCTGGTTGCTGTGTGATCTCTAACAAGGATAAAGGATCATCGGCACAAGCAGGTACAGGATGCGTCAGGTGGCATTGGCTCAACGTTGACCCAGCAGGTGTGGCTCAGCACCCAAAAAAACAGAACTGTCCACAATGTCCAGACAATGTTCCATGTTTCCATGAACTTTTGTACTAACTGTCTGGCTCTGGCCTTTGCTGTTCTGTAGCTAGGTGTGGTCCCTCCCCCATTCAGCCTCTCTTCCTCACACCGTCCCTCCCCTCCAGTGTGTGTCTATGTGTTTTTTGCTTCCCTGTTCTTCTGCAGATGCATGTTGAACCCCCGTGTACATGTGTGTTAGCAGCATGGTCTACTGTGATGGACGCCTGGAGGCCTACTTTAATATTCCCCTGACAGTCCGAAAACCAAACAGCAAGAAGCTCTCAGTGAAATATGATGAGCGAGTGGCACACACAGACACAACCACAATTCTAAAAACTGAAGACAGACAGCATTTATGTCTACTGCTGACTCATTGAGCTGCATTTCGAAGCTGTGAAAAGGTCATGTTTTTTGTTTGTTGGTGTACTATATTTCTGTGTCTGTGTTAGTGTCCCTAACTCTTGTTACCCATCCACTTCCTCCCAGGTCTTGCTCTTCAATGTGTCTCTGTGTAATGTTTTTCCTGTGATGCTGAAAATGTCTCTCTCTCTCTGCCTGAATCTTTGTAGAGAAACAAAGACTGAGTTGCTACAATATCATGTGATAGACATAAACATTTATTCAATACTGTAATAAATTATTAACTGAGGACTAAGGGTTTTATTATGACATGTGGGGGGCGGGGGGAAATAGTTGAAAAAAAAAAACAACAACTTGTTTTTGAGAACATGGCATGTGGTGTAATGTGTTACCGAAAGAAAATGAAGGTCTTTCGTCAAGTGAAACTGACCTTATTTGAATATAGTTTATTTATTTTCAAGGCGTGGCGTGTCTGAGTCATTATTTTAGCACTGATTGAGTCTGCAGCAGTCAAACCCAACCTGGACAAGTTCTGCTTGAAATTACTGTTGGCTGACACAGTATATGCATATACTGTATATAATTCAAGTGATACCACAACTTTTAGCTGTAATGTCTGATAATAACACAGTACCACCTAAAATTAATGTTGTAACTGCACCACACATTTCAGCTTCACACATTGTTCGTAAAAGGTTAGAAACATTCGTAAAATGTTATTTAAGATTTACAACAAAAGTAAAACCTAAAGGGATTTTTTAGATTTCATGAGGGACACTTTGGTTGCCGGATTCTTTCAAGATGCTGTGGCCAAACCAACACAATGAGACATTAATTAGAAATAATCATGAAAAAATTATTTTTAGAAATTTTAGTTTAGAAATAACAACACACATTTTTCGGTGGCACAAATATAGCCATTCATACTGATAGTCATTTAAGATATTAAGTATGAGTGTCTTTATTATTCTCATTGAATATTTCCACTGGTGGAATTCACCTTGAGTACGTACTCAAGTGCTGCACTTAAAATCAGTTGGAAGTGCTGTGAGTGTTCCCATTTTATGCCACTTCTACTCCTCATTCCACTAGTTACCAAATGATAACGTATTATTATGGGTTAAGCTCAAAAAAACTAAGTAAAAGTGACAACAGGCATCTGTAATGATAGACTATAAATCATTCTGAAATGGGTCGCCTTGTATAATAACTACTTTTATTTTTCGTAATTTTTACCTGTGACAAAGTATTTATTCTACTGCCATTTCAGTAAAAAATGATTACTTCTTTCAGCACTGAAGCCGACAGAAAACATTTTAAAATTAATTTCTGTTAATTAATATTCTTATTGCGCCAGTGGGTCACCGTATTTTGAAAGTATTGACCGGAAATGCGCTATTTGCGTCGCAGTCTGCAGATGCGGATGTGACGTATGAGTCCTTTAGCAAGTGTTTCGTTTCAGCTAACCCGGTCAGCACGAACGGTAGGCATGAGATAGACTGGTTAATGTCCATGAGAGTGGATATTTAGCTAGTTTTCTCTGTAAACGTCAGTTAATTTAGTTGAAAACTACTTCTATCTTCTGTTTGAGGAAGTCAAATTCCACCTCTCCGTGGAGCTGAACCAGAAAACAACCGGAAACAGCGGGTGGAGGTAACGTTAGCGAGCGCGTGCGGTCGCCATTGTTTATGAGCAGGCGGAGAGCAAGGCCTTCGGCTAATTCCTGGCAATAACCGCTTACTGCAGACAAACATCAACATATATCCTGTGTATTTGATCTAAATAGTTATATATAAAAGCGTTTGTCTTATGTTAGGTTATCAGTCAATGTTATTTCGGTGTTGGTGAGCTGGAAATGCTCCTCTTGACCGCATGTATGCTAACAGGCTGATCAGCTTTTTGTATTTTAAATTAAATGCAGTTAGTCCTGGTGTGAGAAACTATTAAAAACAGTCGTCATATTGTGATTTAATTTTTGGGTTGGCCTCCATAAGACCAAATATTCACGTTAACAGCTAATGACGACGGTAATTCAGGTAATACATCTGTATAGAATTTAAGTCCTCTTTGTGATTGAAGAGAACACCGCTGATAAGTGACCTGATCACACAGACCGAATGCAAACGCAGGGGACCTGGTCGATTTGAGGAAGACGATTTGAGGAGGCCGGTGTTTGGCGCCTTATCAGGCCGGGAGTGAGGCGCTGTTGCACCTGCTGAGGCTCCAGACTAGATATTTTCAAGTAGTCACAACCTTTACTTTATACCTCACTACAAGTAAAACCTTATATCATTAAAAGTAGTCATAAGTATTGATTATACAGTAAAGTTGAGATAAATATTCATTCATCTCACTGTAGAAAAGGTAAAGTGACAGAACAATATAAAGAATAGCAACAGTGGAACAAAGTTCATATGAAAAATAGTAATAATAATTCAGTGTATTTCTGTAGCACTCAATGCTTGTAATAAAAACAACCTCCTAAACAGTTAAACACAAGGGGCACAAAACTAAAAAAAGCTATCATGAAGATATGTTTTTAATAAAGTATTATTTAATGTCTGAGTATTCTGAGGATGTCTTAAACTCATCTATATTCAGTTTGGCATTTTAATGTGCAGCAGTCATCATCATAAGTTTTATAATGTTGCTGTCCTGTGAGAGCTACATCTGTTAAAAGTCTACTTCACAGCCCTCTTTGCAGGGTAATAATTCAAGTAATCTTCTGTTAATTAATGTTAATTGATGGACTAATTGTTTTAGGTCTAATTTATGCTCTTTTCCCAACAGATAAGGAAAGATGTCATCGTCGTACTATTCATCTTCCCGGAGCTCATCTCGGGCCACTGACTGTAAGGTGTACGTGGGTGATTTAGGCAATGGTGCCGCAAAGGGGGAGCTGGAGAGAGCATTCAGTTATTATGGCCCACTGAGAACTGTCTGGGTGGCCAGGAACCCACCTGGGTTTGCCTTTGTGGAGTTTGAGGATCCCAGAGATGCAGAAGATGCTGTGAAAGGCATGGATGGAAAGTAAGTAGTAAAATGTCACGTTAATGTTTCAGTGGTCCTGTTTTTTTTCCTCAGGTGATTGAAAATCTACTGCTGTGTAATTTACAAGACTACAAAAATTTCTATTCCATTTCAAGAATCAAAACTGTCTTTGGCCTCTCACACTGACCCTTCTTCTCCTCAGGGTCCTTTGTGGTTCCCGTGTTCGTGTGGAGATGTCAACAGGCATGTCAAGGAAGGGTCGTGGGCGTCCTAGCCGCCGCCAGTTTGACCCCAATGACCGATGTTACCAGTGTGGCGACAGGGGGCACTATGCCTATGACTGCTACCGCTTTAGTAAGAGAGGAGGAGGCCGTCGCAGCAGGTAAGGGAACACGGTCTGTTGTGCATGTGGTTGTGGTGACATGACGTGATCTTGTGCCATTGAAGACAAAAATGGTTAAACATATTTTGTTTTTCTGTTCCAGGTCTCGCTCTCGTTCACGCTCACGCTCCAGGTCTCGGTCCAGGTCTCGGGGCCGCCGCTATCGCTCTCGCTCCCGCAGCCGCAGCCACAGCCGGTATGTCAGCACCGAGACAACCACAGTAGCTTTTTTTTCCCCATAGGGCTTTGTTCATCAAGTAAAATTTGATTGTGAATGAGCTCCAGGAGATCCAACCTCAGCAAATCGCACTGATTAGATTCAATGAACAAAGATCATTATCTAAATAGATATTTCACATCACAAATTAGAATCGGCTTCTCTGTAATTTTGAAATGTAATTGTGCCCACCATCTTCTCAAAATTGTAAAACTACATTATAAACAGACTTTGTCATGTTTATTAGTGTCAAAGTATGAGCTTCTGTTTATCCTTTTTGTGACGCCTGCTGTACTTTCTCAGGAGCCGTCGCCGATCTCCATCTTATTCCAGACGCAGGAGCAGGTAAGAATGCCGCCTCTTAAAGGACATGTTGTTGTGGGAGTACGTTGTTCGTTTTTGTGTTGTTAGCAATGTCCTGCATGTGACAGATGTAGCCATTTGTACAGTTTACTCACACTGATAGTGAATATCTTAAGTGTTGCCATCGTTCCCTCCACGGTTGACCCCTTTTTGTTTCCGGTAACAGGTCTGGCTCCCAGGCCCGGTCCAAGTCCAGGACTCCAGTGAGAAGGTAGGGGGTGTAATTAACAGGGTTTTCACGCCACAATTAACACACAGCTTGTATCTGAAGCACACTGTAGGCTAGCGTTCTAATTCTTGTTTAGAGTACCACAATCTTCTGTCCCAACAAATTTTGGCCCAGGTTTGAGTGATACAGACAAACATTACTACCAAAACACAGCATTTAATTTATCTGTTACCTGGGGATGACTACTTAATTTATCCGTTAACCGTGTCATGGGACAAACGCACTTCAGATTTTCAGTGTTGTACTTTTATGCCAGAACTTTGAATGGAATGTCTGGCTCAACCACCAACACGCTTGATGGGCATGTCAGTGGTGCACATTGGGATTTGGGGAATCTTTGCACATATGCGAACCTCTGTTACTGCCAGGTACCCTAACTGCAACACTACCCTAACCCTAACACACAACACAACAATGACCAAAGTCAAAAGGTGTTCTTGGGGGTGTTTATTTACAAGAAAATAATATTAAACAGGGAATTTAAAAGAAATCCCAAATATGAACACATAACAAAAGCAGGAAAATAGCAGGCATTACAATTGGTGTTGAGGCACCCCTGGGATGAGAGAGAGCCCAAACACTGCAGGGAGACCTGCTCTTGTAGGTAATGGCTCCACCCCATGATTTAGATCCACACCTGAAACACATTAGGGAGGGGCAGAGAACTAGAGCAGCCAAAAAAATACAAACAAGGAGAGCTACACAACACCCAAAGGTGGAAGAGGACGTAACAACCTCAGCAACCAACCTCTGCTTAGGTTTGCACAGATGTTCTGTTGAAACATAATTCCAACTTTGTCATTCTATAGTAGAGCATATAAATGTTGTATTTGTCTCTTTTCCAGTCGCTCCAGGTCTCGGTCTCGGTCCGGCTCTGCGCCCAGAGGACGCTCCGCCTCCCGTTCACGGTCACGATCTCCGTCAGCCAATCACAAGAGGAACAGGTAAACCCTCCATCTACATGCCTCCCATTCACTGAAACAGGGTGTAGGCTGTAGAATGCATTTCTAGGGCTGTTGTTTGTGTTTTACCAATACATTCTAAGGTGTAATGAAGCTCCAGTAAGGTGTAGGTTAGCCATTGTAAGATATCAGAGTTCAGACCGCAGCCATCTTCTGTTCTAAGAGAAGGTCAGTTATGTCCTATACATTAGCCAGAACTAGGTGCTCCACACTAGAGGTTAAACAGACCCTCCTTCTACCGGGAGCGTTGTGCCGCCACCAAACAACCGCCACTTGGCGGTGAGATGGATGAGCACCGAGGCACCTCCACCTCCTCGACACAAATCTGCATCTTCTGCCATGTCCTCTGTCTCTGCTGTCGGTCAGCAGTGGAGTGGGGGAGGGGTGGAGGACAGTGACTGGCCCTCTGTCTGGTGTAGAGAAGTATAAGTAGATGAAAGTTTAGAGCCCTCTCTTTCCTGTGCTCTCTTTTCCATGTCATGACAGCGTTGCACTGTTTAACCTCAGCGTTGATCAGTCTCGCTTGATCTTGAAAGGAGAGCACATGAAGGATAGTCTCCACTCAGTCTATAAACTGTTCAGACTATAAGCAGCCAAAACCTTTGAGATGTACCCACATATATTCTCTGTACTCTTGCTTTCCTTTGATAACCATAGATTTAGCTCCATTCTTATAGAAATGAATTTAGAGCAAGAGAGTTAAAATTGTATTTATTGCTTTGAACAGTGTTAAGCTAAAGATGGTCAGTATTGTAAATGTTTTTTTTTAATTTAATTTTAAATTGAAATTTCAGATCCTGAATTTGGCTACATAGAAGAGAACTCTCCAGAGAAAATAATAATAGCTGTTATCAGACAAAACTACACCGTTCGGTGTGAGTTTCTAAGTTAAGCATCTTTGCAGCACAGTTTTGTTTATTTTTCATATTTTCTTTAAAGCGTGTGGTGGGAGCTGAGCACCGCACTGACACCGCAGCTGATCCCAGGCCCAGGGTCTGCCAGCTGGCGGTGTGTACGTCCTGCGGGAGGGTGACTAAGCGCTGACCTGAGATCAGCCTTCGCCTGCATCTGGTCTTAGACAGCGAGAAAGAGGTCGACCTACCGACCGAGCCCTCCCCACAGTGAATGGGTGACCGTCTGTTCAACCGACGCACACGCTCAGACGAGATCAGCCCGTGCACACATACAGTCGTTCTACTAGAGTCACCCAACCAGCCAGCCAGCCAGCCTTCAGACGTACCAGAGGGCTGACCCACACAGATCAGAGCTCGACCACTACCTTTTTAAATCCATTATCTACCTACCAGACCCCCCTACCTACCAGAGTTCTTCGGCCTCTGTCTTAGCTTCTGAAAGTGAGAGAAAGAGAGCTGACGAGAGATCAGTCTTCAAGAACCTCCCAACGCAGTGTCTCTCCAAGTTGTAGTCATCCGTCCTACAGTCCTTTCATCCTTCGCTTCTCTGTTCTTGTTGTTTCTGCCACTGTCAAAGGTAACCAAAAATCAAACCCCCTGACAAGCTCATGTTTATGGTGAAAGAAAAAAAAATGCACAGGGTTGATGTAGTCTGGAAAAGTGGTGATTACAGAGCTAAAGTTGAATCATTTTAACAAGCATGGTCAGAGTGCATATGTGTGTGTTTGCATGCGAGAGTGGATGGTTGAGTGAGTGCGAGATGAATTTTAATGGGCTGATATCTCTGAGGAGGCTTTGTCAGAATTTTTTTTTCCTGTTGCAGCATCATTGCCATATGAGGGATGCTTTAGCATCATAGTACAGTTGAAACAGCTTCAATTGATACCAGGATATCCTAATCCATCTGGTTGTATTAGTATGAAAGCCAGCATACTTTTCTGACTCACAATCCTCAGTACAGCAGATATGAGGGTCAAAGTTCAAGGCAGAGTTGTGACTCGGCGGTATGTAAGCATACTACATGCCACACTGCGTGCTTTGTGAAAGAAGCTGCAGTACATATTTACAGTAAAAGGTAAAAGTACATGATTTAGAAGGTAGCCATATTCTCCTGGAGCTGCCAGAAACAAGCCAAATGAGATACAACAATGAAAGTTGGGCTGTTCCAAATAGCATACATTTTCGTTTTACTTTTAGTATGTACTGCAGCTCACAAAATACATGTACATGCGCATGTGTCTGCTGTACAGATGATTGAATAGTCAATAGAATTCAGTAAATATCGAAACGTACAAATGTCATTTATTTTAAAATTACTCAAACACTTATAGTGATCAGTTAGACCTGGACAGATGTGAGCACTATAAGAGTCTCCACAGTATTTATATTAGCACTCAGTGCAGTAACAGTGGTATTCAAGATAGGCAGTTCTCTGTATGGCCAGGTTATAGAACAGCTTCCATCCATCTGTCCCCACATCCTTTTGTGTTTGTAGTCATCAAAGTATTAGGAGCGCTAAATCTGTCAACAACTTATGTCAGTTATTTGAATGGGTGTTTTCTTTTTGCCCTTGGGTTTTAAATTATGTATTTAGCCTTTCACCCTGAACAGTTATTTCTTTCAAATGGAAATATTTCTTGCCTAATTTAACACTTAAAAACAGATTATTTTTTAAAAAAAAAAAAAAAAAAAGAAGAATCTGTGGCTCTTTCAGGTGACCCTTGCTCTGAGAGGTCAAGCAGGCATTCAGACAGATAACAAGTACCAGTGCCCATCCAGTCATAATGAACTTGTGTTTTAGATGTTGGGTGATGTGGGATGTTGTTTTGTCATTCCTCCACCCTCCCTTGTGGTGTACTAAGTCCTCTCCTTCTCTGTTTCAGTCGTTCCCGTTCAGGAAGTCCACATCGAAGCCCTACTCCAGCAGACGACTGAGTGAAGAAGACTTATTAGTTCCTAAACAGACAGACCCTCAGATCCCTGCACCGTCTGCTTTCACAACCCTACAGCAGCTGTTTTGTGTACTTGTCAGTTTAGTCCTGGTTTGTTTTTGTTTTATTTCAGTTAAATTTGCTCCCTAGGAATGTAGTCTTTGAGCAGCTTCTGATTGTTGAAGATATAGTCAGTATAGCAGATAAATCAGTTTTCATTTGACAGTGTTAAGTGCTGCTGCGTAGGTTGTTTCTTCCCTGAAGTCGTGACTCTTAGCAGTAATTTGAGCTGATTGTAAGGTAAAATTTCCGAGAAAGAAAGGAAAAGAGGAAAGGAAATTGATGCAGTTCTGGAGGGTAAAGATATTGCATTGAAAAGTTGCTTTTATTCCCTAAAATTTCTAATCCTCTAAACATTTCCCCCCACTATGAATCAGCAATATGATTTTTTTTTTTATTATTATTATTTTTATTGGGCTCCAATCCAATTTTTGAGTTCAAATGCTGTTTAATGTTTCCACTCATGATGGCATAAGGAGGAAGTTGCTGGCATGCATGCCTTTAAATATAATGTCACATTCCTACTGTTTGTTGTTTCTGTGCTGCACTGCCCCTTTTTATGAACCCTCTCAGCTTCACTGTGTGCTGAATAGGTTTTCCCCACGTGTTGACCTCTGATTTGTTCCAGTGACTTTTAATTTTAAACTATATATACAGTGCTGCTTGAACTGTTTTGTTCTGTTCCTGGCTTATGGTAAGACAGTGGCAGTTTTATTTTTGAATAAACCTCTTCCAACGTACCTCATGGTGTTTTATTTCACATAAGTAAGTTTGTTTTTGCTTTATATCAATTTTTGATACTTGACATGAAATATAACTGAATGATGAAAAGATAACAGCATTTTTCATTAGAGATAGTCTTAATGCGCATGCTAGTTTTTTTCACACTGTACTTATGTGCTTTTTAATTATGAAGTTATCCTAAATGTTAGCTGTTACAGCCATAAAAAACACTTTCACCATGAAAAATGTCGTGTTTGTGATTACGTGAGTTGTTTCCAGAATTGAATTTTTCTGCTGCTCCTTTGCACAAGCAGAAAGTGATCTAATGAGGACAAAAAAAATCTGAGCTCCATGACCTCCATGTATGACAAAAGTTGAGCTCGAGGCTGTCGACGTTTGCTGCGCCTCGTTCGTCATCCCCCGGTCACATTGATTGACAGCTACCTGAGCCAATCACAGCCCGTGCTGGGCGTGGACTCCCGAGCCTCGGTTTTCTTGACTTTTCCGTCCATTTCAGATGCTCGTCACTTACCATCGTCCTTTTTAACAGCGACAACATGGCTACTGCGGCGAGCCGTTACTACAGCGAAGACGGCAGGGCAACGAAACGACAGAAAACCGACGGAATGGCCACGGTGAGTTTCATATGTGTATGCTGCAGTGGTAGATTAGTTTAGCGTACGTAACAAAGGGCTCGGCTAGCTGCAGTGTTCGTCATTGAATTTGGTTCATTCAGATGCACGTTTGGGGAAAAAAAGATGTGTCACGAAAAAATAAACCAGCTATTTTTGTGTGAAGGCTTGTCGTGTATCGTGTTTTTATCAGTTTGTCACGTCTGGGGTTCATAGAGTCACATCCCGAAAACATATTTGTGTTGGTTTGTCTGTATGGGATCGTATAAGGGCGGTTTCACCGACCGGGCCTCTCCTGAAACACGCTTTGTTCTAGTACCGGTAACATTTAGCATTGTGCTAGCCGTGAGCTAACTGTGTCTCA
Organism: Synanceia verrucosa; assembly: GCA_029721515.1. Lineage (NCBI taxonomy): Eukaryota > Metazoa > Chordata > Actinopteri > Perciformes > Synanceiidae > Synanceia > Synanceia verrucosa. Next base: position 21,189,308 of record CM056559.1, read on the forward strand.
CTGTGATTATCACACCAGGCAGCACTGGAGTGGTTTTGTTTATTGTATTATTTATTTAACATAACTGAGTGTTATTATACATGCATGTTTAACCAAACCAATATTTACTCACGACACAATTGGTGTAAAGCGTCTTGAAAACAGTACGCGGCTATCACCTGCCCCTTCCCCCTACCGCACCAGAGGTTATTTTACTGACGTGTAAGTGTGCTTTCTGCAGTAAAATTATTACTGTTTGTGTTTTATTATTTGTATGTGATATTTCTGCATTAATATAACGACTACAATGTTACCGTGGTGTGAATGTTGTATTTTACTGCTGTAGGTTGGGCTGATTTGAACTACAAATTCTTCGTTACACACTCACAGATGCATGGTTTTAAATGGAAGATGGAGAAATGTAAACATGCAATATTAACCTCTGAAATATAATGGTGTAATAATGTTATGTGCATAAAATGGAAACAAATCAAAGGTACTTTACTAGAGTGGACTAACCTGCTCACTGCACCTATTCCTTTCTCTATGTTATTTAGTGTATACAATGCTCATCCATCAACAGAAGAAAATATCCTCTGGTTGGATTTTTAAAAGCACCCCTAAGATAGACTAAATTGTTTAAAAGTCATAACATGTTACAGCACAAGTAGTATTATACACACGCTCTTTGCATCTGTACACTTTTCAACCATAGTATTCAATTTAAAACAATAAGTAGATGGACAAATACGAAAAGCTTCTGTGTATCAGTTACTGGGGTGAACATATGGAACAGGTTTAATGGACACCATGTAATTTTTTTTCTCCTATCTAGTGGTTAAATTTGACTTTGCATGCATTGCAACATGGTTGGAACTATGGTAAGCAGAATGGGTCAACTCCGAGGCAGCCACTATCACAGTGGATCCCCGGCCCAGAGCTCCTGTAATTTTATGGCCCCTTTACACCTTTTTGGTGATGAGGAGTCGGCACGGTATAAGTGTGTTCTTGTATTATGACCAAAAGTGCAGTGCGGGTTTTAGTTTAGTGCCGGCTAAGTAAAACGGGCATTTCCACCTTGCTTTTCTGTGAAAAGTGAATCGCAAAACGTGGAAATGCATTTTGTCCTATGGGTACTAGCAGGTAGTGCTTTATTTCCCTCTCTGCAGTTTGTAGTTTTTGATAGACAGGAAAGACATGGAAGCCTCTGTATGAGTGACCCGCTCTATGTAAAGACAGATAACTGATTCTTCTCCCAGGAGGATGAGTCAGATTGTTGGCATATGTCATTTTACACCAATGAGGATCTATGAATGAGGAGGTTGATTTGAGGTAATAAAATACTTAAATTACAGTGTCCCTTTCAGTGAGGAAATGAAGAAATGTCCAAGCAAAAACAAGTTTAAAATAATGTACAAACAAATGAATTTAGCAAGCTATTATAATGATGGGAATTAAGTGTAATTTTCTGCAACTCAGGGATACGAAGATCCACACAAGACCCTCCCGTCGGTGGTGGTGCACGTCCGGGGGCTGGTGGACGGCGTTACAGAGGCTGACCTTGTGGAGGCCTTGCAAGAATTTGGAGCAATCAGGTAGGGGAGGAGAATGGCTTATGGGGAAAAAAAAAATATATATATATAATTTTTATATATCCAGGGTTTTTCCTGCGTTCAAATTTGCGTGGCGGCCGCCTCCAGCTATTTTTGTACCACCCCTAGCCAGAGCGATTGATATTGCTCAACACAGCTCCAGCTGTGTTGATTGAGCGATTGATGTGAACTGCAGTTGCAGCGTTGCGCCACTATTGAGGCGCTATATCAACAACAGTGCACCCGAAAGACCTGAAGCAACTACCGAAGAAGAAACAGATCGAATCGTGTTAGTTAGCGGAAAAAAACTGGGAAAAACACAATTCGATCTGTTTCTTCTTCGGTAGTTGCTTCAGGTCTTTCGGGTGCACTGTTGTTGATATAGCGCCTCAATAGTGGCGCAACGCTGCAACTGCAGTTAAAATACGTAGCTGCCGCAGAGGGACATCAATCGCTCAATCAACACAGCTGGAGCTGTGTTGAGCAATATCAATCGCTCTGGCTAGGGGTGGTACAAAAATAGCTGGAGGCGGCCGCCACGCAAATTTGAACGCAGGAAAAACCCTGATATATATATATATATATATATATATATATATACAGTAAAACGTGTGTTTATAGGTGTTCTGAGCGCACTAGGGATGGGAACGACACATGATTTTGAGAGTCGATTGTCGATGCCCATGTGTCGAATTTTGTCCAATTGTCTCTCTTCTGATGACCGTAACTCCTGAGCTGTGTGTGCTATCATTCAGTTGATTCTGAAAGCAGAGGAATTGGGCTTTTCGACAAAATGTTTATTACAGTAAAGTACAAACTCTGCGAGGTATCACTCGTTGAATTACAGACGAGGTTTTACTCTACACCCTGGGGGGAAAAAAGGAGCACTTCTCCTTACCGTCACTCTCGAATCCAGTGCTGGTGACTTGTTATTTACCTTTGACGTATTTTATTATTTCTTTACCTTGTGTGCTGCTGTCAGTTCACACATACAAACATGAAGTAGTTCATGTTCATAGTTCACTTAAAAAAATGAACAATGTTTACAGTCCTATAAACGAACTAGGTCATGTTTTTACTGTAACTGTAAAGCGCTGCGGACAGACATACATCGATGGAAAACTTTTTAACACACTTGTTCATGTGTGAGAACAATGAATTGTTCAGTAAAAACATGAGAAATTATACTCTGATTTTTTTTTTTTTCCCCCCCTCCCATTTAAACATATTTCTTACTCAGAATGGCATCCTCATGCCACGTCCACTACAGTTCAACACTATTTTTGTTTTTTGTCGAGGTGAGCGTGTGTCAATTGTCGGTCATCTTGTCGAAAAATAGTCCCATCCCTAGAGCACACAGTCATTTTGTATTGCTTCAAAATATGTTGATCTTTTTTTCCCTTTAATTCAGTGTTTTCTCTTCTGAGTTGACACATGCAGTGGAAGTTAACCAGTTTTTGAATGTGAACATGCCACCTGTTCACATCAGTGACACGTCTTAATTAATTTACAACCCCCAATGGCCATAAATGCTCATTTGTGTTTCAACAGGATTTCTGCTCAAAACGTGTCCCACAAAAAGAAATCTCTGAGAATTTAAGAAAACTTGTGATATGTGAATGAAGTTGCAGTTTGATTTGACACACACATATCCTTCTTTCATTGCGCTTGTTTTCAAGCTATGTGGTGGTGATGCCCAAGAAGCGCCAGGCACTGGTGGAGTATGAAGACATGAATGGATCATCCACAGCTGTCACCTATGCTGCAGACAACCAAGTTTACATCGCCGGCCACCCAGCCTTCATCAACTACTCCACCAGCCAGAAGATCTCCAGGCCGGGAGACTCTGATGACTCTAGGAGTGTCAACAATGTTCTTCTGCTCACCATCATGAACCCCATCTACCCCATCACCACGGTAAGTGCAAAGCTTCTCATATGTTTTTAATTAAATTATGCTTTTAAATACCAGTTTTATGGCTTCATTTTGTACCTCAGCAGCTGATGACCATGTTGTTGAAATGTCAGCACAGTTTGTCTTAAAGAGAGGCTGGTATACAAAATCCATCCCTTTTCATTCAAATCACTGCTAAAGGTCAACCACAATATTCAGTATCACCTCAACACACCTGGTTTAAGGGAAGAAATTTGATCTATGCAGCAGCAACACTTAAATGTCTTATTGACAACATTTTATTTAGACCAAATCCTCTAATGATTAATTAAGAAACTATTATAATGTAACTTCTAAGTCAGCAGGTTAACCAGGCTGGACCAAAATTTGGTCAGGAGAGTGTTAAGGCCTCCATTATGCAAAACTGCAAAGTATGTGACTACTTCTCAACACTGTTGCCCTGGTGACACATTATTCACCATGAAGAATGAAGCTGCGTCTAGAAGTGCTCTAAATCAAAGGAAACAATATGATCGCTGTGGCCTTCGGACTTGATCACACTCCTACAAAATATCAGCAAAGTCTATTCCCAGACAAACAGACTCCTCAGAACAATCTGAAGCTCATTTCCTGTGAAAAATTATGGTTCTTCCAGCACGTCTGGGGAGGAAGGGGTATTTAGTTGGAGCGACTTCACCACTAGATGAATTGAATCCTATACACTGGTCCCTTTAACATTTGAAAATGTTTCTGTTCAGTTTGTAAAGTATGTTGTTTTTTAACCCTGTACATTTTTACAGGATGTCCTCTACACCATCTGTAATAACTGTGGGCCTGTCCAGAGAATCGTCATCTTTAGGAAGAACGGCGTCCAGGCGATGGTTGAATATCCTTTTCCATGGCTGGTTTTCCAGTTTGTTTGTTTGTTTGTTTGTTTTTTTAAATGCACTTAAATAACAGACTGGTGGAATGAACAGACGAGTGGTCGATGTGATCTTATTATCTTTTGTTAGGCCTGTACCTCGGTACAAATGAATAAACCTGTTCTTAAACATACAGGTGCATTTATATGACCTGACACCCAATTATTAATTATGGATTGGCTTGTGAAGTCAATCATCAGGAGGCATATGTACATGCATACATTTTTTGCAGGTGATGGGTGACAAAAAATCCCTGCACGTTGCTCAGTCTACTGATATCCTACGTATCAGATGAAGAACATTTGTGTTCTTAACTTGAATTAAACACTGAATTAAAATAATCTCCTGCCATTGTGGTTGGATACAATAATATTTTGCAGGTTTTTCTCAATATAGGTTGACCAGTAAATAAAATGAGTAATGAAAACAGCATAGAAATAGCATGCATTAGTTAAATTGAATTTGCAGAGGTAGATGTAGATAAATGTGTTGTCCTTAACTCTGTCGTTACATTTGACTCGGTGCAAAGCGCCCAGCGGGCCAAGGCTTCTCTGAACGGAGCAGACATCTACTCTGGCTGCTGCACACTGAAGATCGAGTACGCCAAGGTACATCTGCAAAACACAAAGCATGCGTTCATAGACAAGATGGGCATGTTGGTCAAAGAATGACATGAGCGTCTGCACTATAACTAAAATGAAACCCAACAGGGAACGTTACCTTTCTGAGCTGACACAACGCCTCACAGCTAAATTTACACAAAGGTGTATCTTTTGCAGATAATTATTTCTGAACATTGTGTTTCCATGTACAAATAACCAATTCTAATCCTATTCACCAAATCAAGTCTACTTAATCCAGGTTGAACTCTATAATTTATATATTCATGTTTATTTTCATATAAATTGTGTTTCTTCAGCCCACTCGCCTAAATGTGTTCAAGAATGATCAAGACACCTGGGACTATACGAACCCCAACCTAGGAGGTCCAGGTAAAACATAAAAACCCAAACACAGATTCCTGACACTGTAAAAGATCCTTGCTGGCACTGTGGAGAAAACTCTTCACTGATAATGCTACTAAATAGATTTAAATTGTGTCACATATGTGGTATTTTTTTGGGAATGGCTTAAGTGGCATTATGACTGAAGTGTTTGCTTTAGGTCTTATTCTAACACGTCACAATGTGACGAATAATCAGGTTAGAGCATCACAATCCAGTTGTAAAACAATTTAGTGTGAGCAAAGTGGAATGGCAGGAACACATTTGATGGCAGAAAGATGACAGAGACGCTTTTTTTCTGTGCTGTGTTCCCTTTAAAAAGTCATGGTCATTATTGTAGAAACAGCAGTCCTGTGTAAGTAGCAACGCTAATTTTCAAGGTGCACAACCAGTCCTGTGTCTGGAAACACTGTGGTCTTCGCTGTGGCTAGCATTTTTGTTTCTCCTGACATGGGGTTGTTCTGGTTTACTCGACCCGATTAAAGGTCTGCTGGAAACAGCCCTCAGTTCATTTACATTAACTGGGTTCTTGACCTGAGCTGCAGTGACAGAGTGGTGGACTATTTAATATTAGAACCCTATTAACATATTTCAGTCATGAAGAGACAACCTGTTTTGTGCTCTTTCAGTCCACTTTGTTGTTCCTGCCTTCCTTAACACTCCTATAAATGAATTGAATATAATAGCACTGTTAATTATTTTTTTTTAACCACTTTGGGTAACTTATGAGATTTCCTTGCCATCAAGACTGATCATGGTCTTTCCCACTGTGGTCTAACTTCCACTGTTTTTTTTTTTTTTTTGTAATTCTTCCATTTAATTGATTTTGACCAACATCATACTGAAGCCAAGCACTTAGGGTCACATAGTTCCCACTCATTGGAGCCCAAATAGTGCTGATATAAAACAAAGTGGTTCCTACTTAAGACAATGTTGGTTGAACTCAAAGGGACGGCCTTATTTCAGTGTGATTTTTGTCTGGCAATTGAGAACAGAGGCAAGGACCAGCATCATGTAACTCTTATCTCCAGTGTCAAAAAATAACATACACAGGAGGGAGAGGCCGATACACGCTGACAACATCACCACTCTGCAACCACCATCTCAACTATCCACTTCTTCAGTGGGGACACAACCACTGACACAGAGGGCCAAATGTCCCCAGAGATACAAGGGGATAAACTGCAAGACACCACCCATTCAACATGACGGTGTAGGACTGATATTCCACTCATTCCTCATCAATGCATTCCAGCATGAGAGCCGCGAAGACTGCGCACACCTGGGGTGTTTTGGGCACTGAGCTACACTTGGGCCCTTCCCCCTTTCTCACCCATTTTGAGACACAAGAGAATGACACATTGAAGCAGGCCAAAGCTTGCATCTGCAACCACCACCAGCACCGTCTACACCAAACGGAGACTGATACCAGAGAAGACACCCTAACAGAAGGTAGTGACAGACATGTCAACATAACAGCCGACCCACACTGATACTTACCAGCCGACCGAGCTCACATTTTCTAAAAGCCTCGGCCCTTCCTGTATTGTTTTGGCCAGCGCTGCTCGTCACGCTTGTTGACACGAAAACAAAACATTCAAGCCATACAAGCAACACATGCGCTGAACGCAGCACCAACTGATCCAATAGACGACAACTGATGAAGACACTGCTGACAACACCATCGAGCACACTCAGGCCCACTTCTGTTTTTCATGTGTTTCTCCTCCCACATGGATTTCAGCTTATCTCTCTTGCTCTCTCATCTCTTCATCTTTTCCTCCCTCTGATTTTCTTACTACATGCATCCCTGTTTTAGATGTCCTCCCTCTCCCCCCCATTTTTTCCAGATTTTCTTCTTGATATTTTGAAGTCTCTAGAACCTGTGTAACGCCTTCCATGTGATGCAGGTTTGGCTATATGCGGCTAAGAGGAGCCAGCTTCCCCAACTGAAATGTGCTCTATGGCAGCCTCAAGGCCTACCAGTTGGCGCTAAGTGGACTATTCCAAAAAGGAACAAAAAGGACGGAAACACCAGCCAAACGGCCGACCAACCCACCAATGGGCATTTCAACTTGATAAAACCAGGAATCGCTCCTGAGGTGGAGAGTTGTTTCCCCCAAAAGAGGAAATGGATAACACTATGGGATGAAATGAATTGAGTGGTGGAACTGCTGCAGCAAATATCCTCCTTCCACTGTTTGTAAGCATGCAGTAAGTAAATCAAGACCCTCCTTGGGGAACATAACTGCACAGCACCACATGACCCCAAAGCCCAGCACCCAACATGGCCACACAAGACTGACATGACTCCATTTTTCTCCCTCATACAGGCTTAATCTTTCTTTGTGGACAAGGTTGTTGATTGGGGGTTCTGTCGGAGCCTGTTTTCCTAATGTCAAATCTACTGTACTCTCTATGTCCTGTCCCAGGATTCTCATCTATACATGCTTCCCTGGACTTTCTTTTGGGAATGAAATTTTTAATCTGTTTTTTAAAAAAGAAAAAAAAAAGGTGTGGACTCCATCTTAATTCACTTAGGATGTGCTAAATTCATTCCAAACCTTATTTTCTGACAAGCCAAGGAGAGCTTTCCATCCAACAGCCACAGTGGCTGCAGTTTAAAAAAATATATTAATAAGCTGCTGTATGTGTATGTATTAACAAAGTTGCTTTTAATCTATACAAGCCGGGTTGGTCACCTGCAGTGGTATCAGGCCATCGGCATTTCATAATGCGTCTTGTTTGATCCTAAATTATTTCCCAAATGAAGACAGCCAGCTTTGTCCTGAGTGTTTTTACTGCACTCTCTTGACATTTAACCGCAGAATAAAATGTTCCTTTTATGATTAACCCAGCTTTCCATTCTGATTGTGTATCTGCACAGATGGTGATGCAGATGGCAATGGGAGCAATGCAGGTATATGTGAGCGTACAAACTTTATTTCCTGTAAACTGAGATTTTTGTGATGCCTATCCAGAGTGACTTGTTTGAGATCCTCACCTGTTTCACCACATAGCTCAACCTCCACCTCAGTGTTTACCAGCTCCCCCCCCCCCCGTTCTGCTTTATGTGCTAAAAGTTTAGGGTGTGTTTTAGGGTCATTTCCATATGCCCCAGTATTAGTCTTGCCATCTCGTACATACATCCCCATGCCTCCTTTCCTATTTCCTTTAACTAATTTTAATACAAACCAAAGGCATCCGCTTAAATAATTTCTGCTACTTGTGGTTGTTTCCAGTCTGGAATGTAATGTGGGTGTCTGGGTTTTTACAGGCAGGATGAATCGATCTTGAACTGCATGTTTCTGTCTCAAATACTAATTTAGACCTTAAAGGTGTTATATATTGGAAATTCCGAGCATAACTCGGACTGAAGGCTAATTATGCTAACAGTGTTGACGGAGCTAACGGTGTTAACCTGACATTATGCCTCTAGATCTTTAACTACTGAATAGTTGTTTGCTGATATATTAATGTTCTGAATTCTGAATTTGGCACTCTCTATGTGAGGTTACCCATGACCAAGCACTTCTCTACTGTATGGTGTGTAATGTGAGGTAGATTTTGGCATCAGAATGCTCTCATGGTGCCATGTCTTAAACAATCAGGCATCCCATTCATGTAGCGATTGCAGCTAGTCTTGCTTCCAGTTGCTTCTTGTAGTATTGATCTGTCACCTTTTCTTTCTCTTCATTTTGTCTTCTGATCTCACAGATGATGTCAACGCTAACCCCAACAAGCGCCAGAGACAGCCTGCTTTGCTGGGCGACCACCCTCCAGAGTATGGTAAGACCAGAGAAAACCAGCAAACATACTGACCATAGAAAAATTGAGATTTTCTTTTCTGTACTCTGAAACCTTAAACTTCTATTTGTTACCTGAAATATTATGTGTAGACGGTGGATTATCAAAGGTGCTGTCTGCCACACAAACTCATTTTCTGAACATGTCAACATTTTGGAAAGGATTTAATCATGATGCTGTGTTGTCATTTTTAACTAACTGAATGTTTATGACCAAAGCTCAAGTAGTGATAAGGTTTTCTAGTTTAAGAAATGTTTTCACCTTTTGTTTGATTAGTGTGATTTGTTCTTGCCTTGTTCAGGAGGTGGTTACCATGGCTACGATGAGAGCTATGGTTCCCCGCCCTACGAGGGTCGGCGCATGGGTCCACCAATGAGAGGGCGTGGAGGGAGAAGCTACGGGCCGGGCTACGGACCTCCTCCTCCTCCTCCTGGGGAGTACGGTGGCCACGCAGAGTCTCCAGTCGTCATGTTGTACGGATTGGACCCCGTCAAGATGAACGCCGACCGGGTCTTCAATATCTTCTGTCTCTATGGCAACGTTGAGCGGGTCAGCATCTAACATTACTATCCTTCTTTTTTTTTTCTTGACTTATACCACGGTCCTTTTAGTCGTTATCCATCCCAGCCTTTTGTGTGAACAAAAGGGGGTAATAATAGCAGGTTAACAGATGATAATGATAGGCAAATAACAATCAGTAAAGAAAAATGTATAAAATGGAAACCCAGAACCAAAAAAATAGAACCAGAATGTTGGGGGGCATCTTCATCATATGCACAGCACTTCTGTATCACTGTAGATGATATAGGAATGTAAAAATAAATACCACAAAGACAGATGTTAATGGCTGTGTAATAGGTGTGAAATATCCTGAAGAACTGGTCCTGGATGACACATCAAAGCCTCCTCTTGGCTCTTTCCACAGGTGAAGTTCATGAAGAGTAAGCCCGGGGCGGCCATGGTGGAAATGGGAGACTGCTATGCGGTGGACCGCGCCATAACTCACCTCAACAACAACTTCCTCTTTGGACAGAGACTGAATGTTTGGTGAGTTCATGCAGTTAAACTCCAAAAAAGTTTTCTGTTGTCCAGAAGAGCATGGACGCATCTAATGGTCACTGATGTTTGAGCTTTTGAATTGACAAAGTCTGAGACAAACACAGTTCTGTTAATGAAACCCTGAAGTTAGTAATGTTATATTAACTAAAAATATTTACTCAACACTAATTTACCTTTTTTGTTGTTTTACAGCCTACAGTTCCCAAACCTTTTAATTTCACCTGGAACTTACCAGGTTCCTGAATCTGTTCTGTGAAAGACGGCTTTTAGATGACGCAAGAGAAACATTTGAACAGTATTCCATGTAGAGAGAATGAGTCGAGCCAGTCACTGCTATTGTGTTAAAATATCGGCTCATCCATATGTCAGACTATAAAGCCTTACTGTTGAAAATATTCCTGCACTAATTTTAATCTATGTGAACAAAGTTAAAAAGTTAAAAAACAAAACAAAACAAAAAAACATCATTTCATGCCATGTCTGATGGAGCATGTTAGAAGTGCTGACCCTGGTGTGTCTTAACTTTAAAATGCTGCAGCGTTTCCAAGCAGCAAGCCATCGTTCCCGGTCAGTGCTACGAGATGGAAGATGGCTCGAGCAGCTTCAAGGACTTCCACGGCTCCAGGAACAATCGGTTCACCTCGCCAGAGCAGGCAGCCAAAAACCGCATCCAGCACCCGAGCAATGTGTTGCACTTCTTCAACGCCCAGCCAGACGTCACGCCAGAGGTCTTCTCTCAGGTACAAAGAGGAATTATGGGATGTTTAGGTCATCACACGGCCTGTATTGTTTATTACCACGAGGAAGATTTGTCATCACAGCTGATTGTGTTAATGTACTGGGTATGGATGTATGGAAAAGAAAAATATTTAAAAAAAAAAAAAAAAAAGATATGCCCAAAACAATCAGCAAGCATCAGAATAAAAGCATTTGCTGTTATGCATAAAAATAAATGTTCTTTTTTGCAGATTTGTGATGAGATTGGTGTCAAGAGCCCGGTCAACGTCAAAATGTTCACAGGAAAAAGTAAGCTATCGTTCACATCACCGTAGAGAAACCTTTTAAAACAGGACAGGTAAATATGTTTCTCCAACCACCTCCAACCCTCTAACCAACAGGTGGTGCAGCTCCCAGTGACCGCAGTGCTTCAGGTCTGCTCGAGTGGGAGTCCATCAATGATGCCATGGAGGCTCTGGCCATGATGAACCACTACCAGATGAAAAATGCCGGTAAGCAGCTGACATTGTTCCCTTTTTGTGGGGCAGGAATTCAGATTGCGTCACAAATATTATCTATCGACCTCAGTGTCAAGTCGCCTCAGTCCCTGACGTGCAACTGTGTGACAACAGATTCAATGAAGACCCACACTGATTCAGCTCATGGACTATGTTGCTAGTTTTCTAATCATGTTTATTTTTACTTTGCAGCTGGTCCTTACCCTTACACCCTCAAATTGTGCTTCTCCACCGTTCAGCACGCCAACTGAGCACCAGACAAAGATTGGTCCACCATTCCCATATTCCCATGTACTTGGACCGTGACTGCTTGCAACACATCTGGAGGAATATTATTTTCTAGAACACCTAAAATTGTATGAAATAATGTTTCACAATGCAGTTGGTCCCAAAATAAATAGAGCTCCTCATATTTGCAGACTAAGCAGATCTAACAGGCATTTGACAGTTTTGATATTTGTGCCCCAAATGTGGTTTATAGAGTATCAGTACCTGTGTGTCTTCGATATTGAGTTGTCCTTTTTACTTTTTCTATTATGCTTAAACAGGAACCTGACATGTGGGAAAGCTTGTTTGGAAGAATTGGTTCTGTGCTCAGGTGGTTCAGTGGACAACATGGTTTTGTAAAAGAGTTGTCTTTTGGAACTTTTATTATAGCATACTTGTTTTCTTTGTAATTTTAATTGCTACCTAGTTAGTTCTGCATCTGTGTACAACGGAGAATTGTTTTGTTCTAAGAAAATTAAAAAAAATCAGTTTAAAATTGACTTTATGTTCAATTGATTTCTTTTTTTTTTACTTTTTTTTTTTTTACATTACAACCAGTGCACAAAGCAAGGTCCATAAAGACATGGATGACAGAGTCTGGTGTGGATGAACTTGACTGGCCTGCACAGAGTCCTGGCCTCAACCCGATAGAACACCTTTGGGATGAATTAGTAGAGACTGAGAGCCAGGCCTTCTTGTCCAACATCAGTGTGTGACCTCACAAATTCTTGACATTTTTATGTCATTTTGGACATCCTGTAAAATTGCTTTTTATGACTTTTTTTCAACATAAATTACCATGAATTAAATTAACAAACTATTGACTGTTTTTGGTGAATTTTTTTTAAAACATTTTATGATGTGGCTTTTTTTTTTTTTTTTTTTTTAATTTTTCAACATACTCTATGACATTTTACGTCATTTTGGACATCCTGTAAATTTTTTTTAACATAAAGTACCATGAATTCATTCAGTGTACCATAATTCTTTTTGGTGACTTTTCTGAACATTTTACTACATATATATATATATATATGTATATATATTTATATTCAGCTGTATTATAAGAATGTGGAAGTGTTTGGGAACGACAGCAACTCAGCCATGAAGTGGTAGACCACGTAAACTGACGGAGCGGGGTCAGCAGATGTGTGAAGAGGTCTGCAGAGTCAACCGCTACAGACCTCCAAACTTCATGTGGCCTTCAGATTAGCTCAAGAACAGTGCAGAGAGAGCTTCATGGAGTGGTCATGGCCGAGCAGCTACATCCAAGCCATACATCACCAAGTGCAATGCAAAGCGTCGGATGCAGTGGCGTAAAGCACACTGCCACTGGACTCTAGAGCAGTGGAGACGCGTTCTCTGGAGTGACGAATCACACTTCTCCATCTGGCAATCTGATGGACGAGTCTGGGTTTAGCGGTTGCCAGGAGAACGATACTTGTCAGACTTCATTGTGTCAAGTGTAAAGTTTGGTGGAGGGGGGGATTATGGTGTGGGGTTGTTTTTCAGGAGCTGGGCTTGGCCCCTTAGTTCCAGTGAAAGGAACTCTGAATGCTTCAGCATAGAAAGACATTTTGGACAATTCCATGCTCCCAACTTTGTGGGAACAGTTTGGAGCTGGCCCCTTCCTCTTCCAACATGACTGTGCACCAGTGCACAAAGCAAGGTCCATAAAGACATGGATGACAGAGTCTGGTGTGGATGAACTTGACTGGCCTGCACAGAGTCCTGGCCTCAACCCGATAGAACACCTTTGGGATGAATTAGTAGAGACTGAGAGCCAGGCCTTCTTGTCCAACATCAGTGTGTGACCTCACAAATACGCTTCTGGAAGAATGGTCAAAAATTCCCATAAACACATTCCTAAACCTTGTGGACAGCCTTCCCAGAAGAATTGAAGCTGTTATAGCTGCAAAGGGTGGACTGACGTCACATTGAACCCTATGGATTAGGAATGGGATGTCACTTAAGTTCATATGTGAGTCAAGGCAGGTGAGTGAATACTTTTGGCAATATAGTATATATATATATATATATATATATATATATATATATATATATATATATATATATATATATACGTATATATACATATATACGTATATATATATATATACGTGTATATATATACATATATATACATATATAATATGTATTATATTCTATAAATATATCATAGGAGGTTATATCAAAGGAGGTTTTCCATAAAGTGTTATGGAAAACCTCCTTTGACCACCTTAGAAATGGCATCCCCAGGAGGAGCCTGGACCCACTCACCGTTCACTTTCAGGACAAACCCAGCATCCTTGCTGCTTCCTGTTGTGTCTGTGACAGTGACCACATAGTATCCACCGTCCTGCAGCCGCAGGTCAGACAGGCCCATTGAGCCGTTGTTAAAGGGCTCCACTCTGCTGCTGTAATCCACCGTTATGTTGGTGTACACCCCGGGCTGCCAAGCCCCTATGGTGCGGCTCACCGCTCCTGACATAAAGGTCCATTGTATGGTGGGGATCCCATTGCAGGTAATATCCACTGAGAAAAACACATTGTCCTGCACCGACCTGGTCAGACTCCTCTGGGGAGAATGGATGGAAATGGCTCCAGCTTCAATGAAAAGAGTGAAGAGAAGTGCAAATACAGATTATAGATTATCAAGATATGGAGCCAGCGTAATTATATAGTGAATAAACAGATCATTGTTGGCTCAGATGGCACAAAAATACAGTCACACCTTTGCCCTTTCCTACTTTTATTTAGCTCCTGTTCAACCTTCATCAAGGCAGGACAGTAATTACAACATCACAGTGTGTGACACATTACAGCCCTATAAAAAACAAATACCTCATAGGTCGTGACACAGTTGAGCTTATTTGCATTTACTTCCCCATACTGTCCTGTGTCCAAATGACAAGATGCTTGCTTGAGAAATGAAACCAGTCAAACAAGATGAGCAAACGACCTCATTTTTATATAACAATTCCACAATTAAGGCCTCTAACTTATTTCAGTTCGCTGGGAAATACATGATCTTTTGTCACATTTTGATGTTGTTTTATATTTTTCAAGCATTACTGTATACTATACTGTATGTATAATTATCATAGTTTTTTTTATTTAGATAATTTTTTATAATAATGGGTGTTGACTTTGGCTGTTTAAAAAGTACTGCTAGCTACGCCAAATCTTCCACTGTTGCACATTTTAAAATACTTAAATTAGCTTGAATTTTTACGTCAAGCTTAGAATTGATAAGCCATAAATTGATGAATCTTGGTGGTTGATTGACATTTTTTTCCCAGGATGCAAACAGCTTTTTTTATCTACTTGGCCGCGGATACTGACCCATCTTTGCATGCGGTCAAGAGCACGTTACGTACGTTACGTACCGTCGACATAGAGATCCTTCGCCAAGTGACGTTAGCGGAGTTGAAGACGACTTTCGTAAGTTAATTGTGTACTAAATAACTTAACTTTCATACTCGAAAGGACACTGCTTCACTGTTCAGATAACAATTACTGAGAGGATCAATGGTTGTCGGCTTTTTATGGGTGTCTCACAGCAGTAGCAGTATTTTTTATTGTTAGCTAAGTTAACAGCAAGCTAGATGCTAGCTTTAGCTTGCTCGACGGACTTCACCTCCATGTCCGTATAACATGTTTGTCACTGTTACAGTAACATTAGCGGCTTCATTCCGCAGTAACACCGCTAATGTTCCTCACCATTTGACACTGTTTGTAGTTATGTCGTGTCGAGGTCGTAGCACGCATAATAATAATTATAATGTTAAAAATTCAGCCAGGGATGTGACATGTGAGGCTATGTAGTGTGCAGTTAGCTCTCCTCTCCACTAGAGCCTGCTGGAAGGGCTCTATTTGTTGTTGTGAAGTGAGATTTGAACGTTAAAAATGATTATTTTCTCATTCGTACAAGTTTGCTCCGCTTAATGTAAGTTGCATTTAAACAGAATCTTCCACAAAAACAACATGTACGCTCTAACGTGTTTGTAAATCGGGAAAAGGCGATTTATTAGTTGTCTGCTTCCTATTGGACTAAAGCACACCACGTGTCCAGGAAGCCAAATCAAGGTGCCTCTGTAAACACGTTTTTTTGACAAACATGGCAACACAGAGCCACACGGGTCTATTATCCCAAATGTGTGCTGTTCCTGTTTTATATGGTGAGCCAAAATTGTAGTGAATATCTCTGACCCATCAGTGAGATTAACTGTGCGGTGAATCACTCCGTTGCCGCAGAATCATTTCTGTTATCGCTTCTCGGCCTTTTGGCTAAGATCAAGTGTAGTATCTGTTCTTATCAGTTTAATATCTGATACGTCCTCTACCCGGGGACCATATATTAAATTGATTTTTGGAACAGGGAGATGGAATAGGGGCTTGCTCCGTCCACTCCACGCATCGACCTGGTATTGCAGTACCTCCAGGAACGGTGCACCCCCTTTTGGTTGTTTAAGTAAATACTAGCTGAAAATACTGGCTTTAGGTCTTGCTGTGGGAAACGTATTTATGAGATGCGTGACGTTTATTAGTAATATAAGTGTTGATTGAAAAATGATATGATTATATCTGATGGATGCTGTTGAACTGTGTAATAGAAGAGGAGAGGTTTTTTATTTATGTTTACTTGCACTATTTGTAATGTGAAATAGATATAAACCAAAACAAGCAGGTTTGGGAAAAAATCAGTAATGAATCCAGCTTTGTTAACATCAGCCAGTGATGTTGATGTTATAGAGTTTTATTGCTGATGGTAAGAATGACCTGCGGTCGCGCTCCTACAAGCAGAAGGCGACCAATGGGAATGCAGAATTGTCTACAGTGACTGTAGACGGCCAATCGCGTCTCTGCCTTCCCATTGGCCTCCTTCCACTGTAGACTCCCATTGAAATCAGAGTCTGCAGCTGAAGTAGCTGCTTCAAACCTCCACAGTCCCATGCAGAGTGAGAGAAGTTGTCCATGAAAATGCAGAGTAGATTGTTCACTCTCCAGACCAGTAGGTGGCGGTATGGCAGTTGTGCACTAGCTATAAACAAAGAAACCGGAAGTGGTTGTCCTGCGAGGGAAAACACAAGAGTTTTTATTCTCTCTGTTCTGATTTTAAAACGTGGATCAAACACACTTTTGGACATAGTATGATATAGCTCTGTCTTATCTGAATTTCCTGTCCTGCTGTTGCTTATTTGTTTGGAGTGAAATAGACACCGATGGTGATTTTAGGTTGGCTTGCAAATACAGCAGTGCATTCTGGGAAATATGACCCTTATTCTTAAAGTAAAATGCAAGTGTTTTTTTCAGCCTCAATTCAAACATGTATCTTCTATAGTCACTTCCTGGAGATTCTCAGTCAGACCCTGTTCTGGCTCCTGATTTTATTAGTTTTGATACTGTCAGGCCCATCCCTCAGCCTGTCATGTCTGTGAATGACTACCCTCTCTCTAGCATGTACAACTCATACTTACCTGGCAGGGGAGACACCATGATCAAGAAGGTGGTTCACCCAGGGCGAGGCTCACTCATTGCACTGCGATTGACTGACCTCTGCGAATTCCCCAAATGTGGGAATCTCGACTGCATAATTTCTGGTAGTGGGGGACTGCGTTCGCGCTCTCCCCTGATAACATGTCAAAAGAAAATCCAAATAGCAATAGTAGGTATTTCTACAGTTATACCTGCTGAGGAACTGTGTGATATTTATAATGTAGCTGTATGTCTCAATTCAGGAAGCAAGAAAAGTTCCTGTCACTGTGATGATATTAATGATGATAAACCCTCGTACCTACCAGTATGTAGTTTCATTGCATTCAGATTCAGTAAATATGAAATACACATGTATTTATATACACCTGTATATATGTTTTGAAATCATCTGCAGATCACCAGTCTGTAAATACATGCATTATGCAGCAGGAGTGAGTGAGATCCAGATCTCTGGTGTCAGAATACTTTCATCAAACTCATCATTTCCTCACTTTCCCCTCTAGGTGGCGCTGTTACATCAGCCACCATGCAGTTGGCAGAGAGAGCAGCTGGACTCTAGTACTGGATCAATCTACAGACCAAAACACTGCTTTCCTTCATGTCGGTGAGGATCAGACTTTATTTCAGGAGGAAGAAACTTGGGATGAAAAAATATGTTTTATTCTGTTTTAGATTAGTACAGATATTGATATTTTGATCGTAAAAGTGCTTCAAAATTCAAAAAGAACAAATGGGTGTGAGACAAAAAAATGAGCAAACAACCATTAAACTGAAATAGGCTGTTCATCAGCTGATCAAAAGTTTAAGACCACAGCCTGTAAAAGCCTAAATCTTTGCAGAAATTTGTATTCAGTGTCATTTTCTGTCAGGTATCCACACTGTCGTGACCTCCTGATGGCTAAGGCAAAAAAGCTTTCTCTCTTTGAATGTGGTCGTATTGTTGAGCTGCATCAGCAAAGCCTCTGGCAGCGTGTCATTGCTGCTGAGGGTTATGGAACAAAAAAGTCAAGTGGTAGACCCGGAGGATCCAATTGGCTGTCCGTCAAGACACGGGACGATCCTCGGCCCAAGTTAAGCTTGTCACTGGTGCCACCTGCAGTCCCACAACCATTAGACAGCATCTGCAAGAAAAGAATTTTAAGAAGAAATGATGCCTTTAAAGGCCTCGTATCCTTTAACGGCACAAAATTCTTCTTCCAGAGAAATAACATCACTCTTTTGAACCATCCTGTGTGCTCCCCTGATCTAAATCCACTTGAGAATATTTGGGGTTGGATGGCAAGGGAAGTTTCCAGAAATGGACACCGGTTCCAGAGAGTGGATGCCCTCCGTGAAGCACTCTTCACCACATGGAGCAACATCCCACTAGCCTCCTGGAAACACTTGCATCAAGCATGCCGAAATGAATTTTTGAGGTGATTAACAAGAATGGCGCAGCTACTCATTACTGAGTCCTTTTTTGAAATTTTTATTTCTTTTAGGGTTTTTCTGTTTTTTTATGAGATGTGGTCTTAAACTTTTGATCAGCACTTTTTTTTGTCTCACACTTTTGTCACACATTTTGAAGCACTACTTAGAACCTTCCTAAGATCTAACTGTGCAAAATGTAAATTCTTGCAATTTTTTGCTTGTTTTTCACTTATTAATTTGTTGTTATGTGTGTCTTGATGGTGTCTTATATGTATGTAAAGGGGTGATGGAAATTTAAAAGCTATGCTTTGTCTGTCCCCTTTTCAGGCCAGGTGTTGTTGTTTTGTTGTTGTTGTATTAGTATGTTGGTGTCTGTAGTTTGTCTTGTCTGTTTGCTGTGGTCTGGTGTGTAAAATAATTTTCTGGCTTGCTGCGCAGTGTAGAGTCTGTGTGTGTCTGTTTCTGCGTGACTCTACCAGACACTTAAAAGCCTAGAAGAAACAGACAGACGTCGTCTGTAGAGGAACTGACCTGCTCTGTTGAGCTGAGCAGAAGACACAGGCAGAAGAGATACTCCTCTCCTGGAGAGTGGGTTTGTTTGAGCAGGAGGAGGAGGAGTTGGTCTGAATGAATTTTCAAACAGGCAGATGGCCTCCAGCTCATTGGGTGTGTTAGACTCAACAGAGCTGAGGCTGACTGAAGTACATGGGCTTCCATCCCATCTACCTCCTTACATGCTTGTGCAGCTATCTGACTACCAACAAGCACCTTGTCCCAGAAGGAGTCTTCATCCTCCTCATCCAGTCTCTCAGGACTTGTCTGGTTCTTTTCCACATTCAGATGAGGTCAATTCAAGAAAGGGATGGTGCTCCTTCTTCATCATGTTGTGCTTAATTTTGTAAGACCAGATGGTTGAGGTGAAGGCAGGGTGAAGCCTCTCAGGTTGGTCTGACTACACAGGCTCCCAGATTGCTGTGGTTGAGTTGGTCTAGTTTGACTACATTTTTTAGAAGATGATAATAAGCTAAGATAAACCTTCAATAGTTTTTTGAGATGCATTTTTTCACTTAATTAGTTTTGTTTACTATTTTTTACGTATTTCTCTACTTGTTACATTTGTTTACTTATGTTACTGGTTCTTATTATTATATGGGCCTTTATTGTGATGTTGTACTGTCGGCTTTGCTGTTGTAACACTGTAAGTTCTGTTCTAATACTGTGTGTGTGTGATACATATTATGTGTATTACATATTGTCTCAAAAAGTGGTTTGAATTGAAGGAAAACAATCCTGATCCAGTCCCACCTGTTGCCCCTGCACTCAGCTCTTTCTCATTCATTTCCACTCTGATCCATCTTTAAGTCATTGAGCATCCCTAATCTGTATCTCAGTGGCTCTTTACTGTGCTGTTTCTTGTGGATCCAATGAGCTCAACTGAATTCATGTGTGAAGAGGTTATTGATGTTAGTCCCCATAGCCATTTCATACTTAAATCATTCTTCTTTTGGCATGCTATAGTATTTCAACAGTTTTCAACATGCTATAAAATGGTTTCTTTTCCAATATTTTTCACTAAATGTGGCTTTGAAATCATTCAACATACTTTATTAAGGCTTTCTGCTGAGTTGTTTGTTTTTTTTAAATCTCTCTCTCTGCATATATATATATATATATATATATATATATATATATATATATATATATATATATATATATATATATATATATATATATATATATATATATATATGTATATATGCACATACCCTCACAAACATACAAACAGTTAATTTTAGTTTACCAACACTGTACAACTAAAGAAGTTTTACTACTGAGTTTTACTTGGTTTTAATGTAAATAAAGGTAAAGGTAAATTTACTCACTCGAAGAAGCTGTTGGTCGTTGAAAAACAAGACAAACAGTGAGTAAATAGATTCACCTCTGCGGTGGACTAGACTGGAAAAAACATGTTGTTCAAGACAAAACATAAGTTTAAGTTAATATTAGTTTAAACAGTTAACAGTAACACTAAAGTAAATATGTTAAAGTTTAAATACATATTTCAATACATTTTTTTTTCATACAAATAGCCTACTTAATAATAAACATATATACATGTATATAAGTTTGTGCATTTATTAAGTACTCTCTTTTTAATCTGTTCGCACTAATTACAAAAATAGCACTGGACTACTGTGCATTCAAACCACACATTTTCACCTTCTGTACACACAGTAAATAATAGATCATTTATACTTACGTATATACTGTAAATATTATAATATATTACAGTAATAAATATGTATGTATGTAATAAATATTATAATATATTTACAGTATATACAAAATAATATATTATGTTATTTTGTATATGTATATTTCTGTATATACTGTAAATATATTTTTATATATATATTGAAACATTAACAAATAGGTTAAATATTTTAATACATTTATTTATTTATACACACATTAAAAATCTATTTCTTTTCTTTGTTTGGTATCTTCTGTAAATATTTGTTATTATTATTAATATTATTTCATTCGTGTTGTTTACTGCTTGCACTGCTGTGAACTCCCCATTCCCCAAATGCATAAAAATATATTCTATTTCATTCATTCATTTTCAGTTTTATTCTAATATGTATAAACTCTTAGCATTTACAGACATATGTCCTATCTTTATTTATTTACTGCTGGTTGGATTCAGTGTGCTGTCGTTACCTTGTACTTAAAGTTAAATTTATATTCAAATCTCCAGCAGCAGTTAAAAGTCCGTGTCGACTTTGAGCCTCGCCGGCCACCGTACCATAATGTTTTTAGCTAATAGGCTAAGTTAAGCTAGCTAAAGAGCATTTTCTCGAAGTTATTTTTGTTATTGCATACTGTTAACTGTGCTGCAACCCGCGACTTGTTCTACTGTATTGACGCTGATTTTATATGCGGACATTTTGCAATTTTAGCATCAAATACACAACTGTTGATAACTGGTTCGCTATTTATGTACAGCCTATGGTTAGCATTAAAAGCATCAGTGTCGCCATTTGCTAACGTCAGTTAACTGGAAACTTCAGAGACAGACAGGTGAGGCAGGTGGTTGCTGCAGTTAAATCGGTCAGTAAAGCGTTCAACGTCCAAAGGGCGATGTTGTCAGTGGCTGTGAGGTCAGCGCTCACTAAATGTAAGTGACGCTCTTTTTTTTTTGTTCTTGATTTTCTCTTTTTGCTGTTGTGTTATTAATGAAAATGTGCTGTATAGCGAACATGGCTCAGTGCACCTGAGCTTTACTGTACAGGTGTGTTGGCTCGCACTAGTTTTATAGAAACATTGTTAATTAAATGCGGTAAAAAAAAAAAAAAAAACTCTGTAGGTGAAAGGTCACAGTATTAGCATGCAAGGTTGTGTTGAAGTTCTCTAACCAGAGGTGAAATGAGTAGTCTCGTGTAAGTACTACTGCTGGAAAAATACTCTGTTACAAGTAAAATTTCTGTTAGGTACGTTAAGTAAATGTGTTAAAGTAAAAGTACTCCTGGTGTTTGTGTTAGGTGGAACTCATTTGATTATATAGCCTATTTTAATATATTTAATTTGTGAAGTAACTAAATCTGTCAGATGTAGTGAATTAGATGATAAGATATTATTTACATTACATTAAGGCATATATGTATAATTTGTACAAGTAGTGTTTACTCATTAATGAGTCATTGCAGAATTTACTGAGGTTAAAAAATGTTATCAGTATTAAATCATATAAATTACTTTTATGTATTATATACAGCACAGGATCATAAGATAGTCTATTTGCAGAAGTTCTTTCATACACACATATGTATTTATGTTTGAAAAGCAGTGTTACAGACAATTTATGAAATGGTAAAATGTATTTTGCTTTAATTCTATTTTTGCAAAATGCTTGAGGATGTCATGATGTGCTGGTTTTATCAGTCCAAATGTTTAAACCCTGCATCATGTCTGAGATTTTTATGTGGATGAAATAACTGCCTTTATTGCAGTGAAAAGAAAAATATCAAGGGTTAGGCTACATATAAGCACTTCCACCACATGTTCTTCCAACGTCTTGCTTTGTCCTAACAGTAAAAAAAACTTAAAGACGGTAGATTGGTAGATCAAAGTCAACGATCAAATCCTCATCAAAATTGCAAAACTGTAATCAGAATATTTGTTATTTTATTCTGCTTCCTGCTGCTGTCAGTATAGATCTCTCAACCAAAGTAATTGTTACAATTTGTTGACCTCAGAGGATTTCAGGTCGTCTGTGTCGTTCTGCCTCTTTCTTCTCAGACAGGAGTTCCTGGCTAACCAGTCAGGCAGTGATCAGGGCCATGTCGTCCTCAGGAAGCCTGTCCTCTCCTTACACCACCCTGGCGATCAGCCACCCAGCAGAGTCCATCACACATGTAGAGCTGCACCGCCCTGAGAAACGCAACGCCATGAACAGAGCTTTCTGGAGGCAGGAATCTTAATTATCATTTCTCCCACACACCAAAAACATGGAAAACTTTACAGGAATAGTTTACCCTCAAAATGATTATTTGTCTTTGAGTTCCTTAAAATCCAAAAACAGAGTCTTGATGAACTTAAAACTACAGTCTCACACAACTCGTGCGGAAAAATCCATTAAGTCTCATTTATTCTGTTGTACTTTTAATAAAAATTCACTTATTGAACTTTAGAGGAGTAGCTCATCTGAACAAACACGAGACTTCTACATCAAGACTTTTCTCCAGTTTCTTGATTCTCCGTTCACTGTGGAGAAAAACAAAAGACTTCTTCAAGAATTCAAGCTTCACGCAGAGTGAGGAACTGATCATTTTTGGGGTGAATTATTCCTTTGGGGGATTAATTTGTCTTCATTAAAAACTACATAAGTATATGTTAGTGCTAGATTTTGGGATTGACTTCCCAATTCAGCTTATTGCAGCAAGACATCTGAAGATTCAGTTAAAGTGGATAAATACCCATTTTACATAAATGTGAAAGCACTTCTAAGAATGCATATTGGGAATTTTAAATGTAGTTTTATTCCACAGTAAACTCTGTTGTTGTTTTGCAAATAAGTGCTAATATTGCTGGAAAAAAAGAATAAACAAAACCCTCCCTTTGTTAAATATCAGTGTTAATCATTAATTAAATTAAGTCTTATCTTGTTCTTGTGGCACATAATATATGTTACCAAAGTGTTAGTCGCATTTACCGCACACATATTGCACTTTTTTTTTAAAAGCAACTAGCATATACATAATTTAGATAGATTTTGAAATAATTAAATCTTAAATTTATATATTTTTTTCCCTCCCAGTGAGATGGTGAATTGCTTTAATGAGATCGCCGGTGACCCAGACTGCAGAGTGGTGGTGGTTTCTGCAGCTGGGAAGATCTTCACAGCTGGTAGGAATGAAGAAATGAGACTGTTTGCATTTGTTATAATGATACTGTGTTCATCGCTGAAGCTGTGGTTTATGTTACCATCCAGGTATTGACCTGATGGACATGGCCAGCGATGTGCTCCAACCAGAGGGTGACGACGCAGCCAGAATTTCCTGGAACTTGAGAAAAACCATCACCAAGTATCAAGAGACGTTCTCCGTCATAGAGAAGGTCAGACCTGGAGAGTGGTCCTGTTTCTCGCTGTTTTAAGTGGATTTAGAAGAGGTTGTCAAGGTATTTTATTTTCCTGTGAAAATATTGATCACTGTTTTCACACTCTAGTGTCCAAAGCCTGTTGTGGTGGCTGTGCATGGAGCCTGTGTTGGGGGAGGTAGGACATCATCATCCCACAGTCTTTCTGTAGATTTACCTTGTTTTATCTAACTGGGCTGACTGAAATGGGCAATATCACAAAAAGATGCAGTGTTTTCAGATTTTAAATAATGCAAAGAAAAGTTCATATTCATTTTTGATGTGATCTCTTAATTTTTTTTTCCAGAGCTGTATACTCACACACATAGATGTTTATTTTCATTACATTTACATTTATGGAGATATCACTACAATTTGCACACACTCAGATAAGTCAGCCTTCAGAAAATGTTTCCAGTGCGCTGCAAAGAGTCCATCAGAGGAAGGGGTGTAATTTAAACGTTGTGTTGACTGTGGATGCTGCGCTCTATGGCAGGTGTTGATCTGATCACAGCCTGTGACATCCGTCTGTGCACCCAGGACGCCTGGTTCCAGGTGAAGGTATGTACACATTCATCAGGTTAGTGTTTGGAAATGTGGTGATCAAAAGACCTGAAAAATGAAATGAGCTTGTCAGAAACAGTGCAATAAATTTAGTTTTGATTAATTTAATCACCTGAATGATGTTCAGTGTTTACATACAATAAAATAAAGACATGCTTGAAGAATGTCAAGATGAAAACAAGCATGTGGCATTTTGTTTTATGGAGCATGAACAAACAGTACAGACCAGGTGATAATGATACTCAGTCACTGTGTCTCCGTTGACTTTACAGGAAGTTGATATCGGACTTGCAGCAGATGTTGGAACTCTCCAGAGACTTCCTAAAGTCATCGGCAGCCGCAGGTAGAGTCCATTTGATTTAAAGAGAGTCTGGGGTTGAGCTCATATCTTGTGCTTAATGTTAAAGTCACAGGCTACATGTAGAAGTACATGTGATGCAGCATTTAAAGTGACTGAAAGCATCAAATGGCAATAGTTGTCAAATAGCCGAACACTGACAGAGCATCAATAACCAGAATATCAACAGATCCACTCTGTGACGGAAGTGGTTAAACGTTAACATGTGTGCTGCAACAATAAAACATGTATGTAACAAATATTTATTGATAAGCGCAGCCTCATGAACTCAGCTGTTCGCAAAACTATTTTTTCTTTGACTTATTATTACTTATTATTAAGTTTTATGGTGAAATATCCTTCAAATGTACATTTCACAGGGGTCAAAAAATCATCACTGGCTGGAGGTTCAAAAACTTCGCGTAAGGTTTTTCAGACAAAAATGCCATTTAAATTTGAATTGTTACTTTTGGTGCTTTAACATCAGAAAATATTTCATCTAAAGATAAATATTTACTATGGATCCTAAGCGCTGCCAGCAGGAAAGCCATAACTAGGAGATGGTTGAATCCAGGAATACCTACAATGATAGAGTGGATTGATTATTGTGTCCGATATTTTCAAGATGGAAAGGATTACCTTTGTTTTGAAACTGCAACAGGGAACATTTCATGACAGATGGAAAGATGGATGAGGTATATCAAACTGGTACGACCATCATTTGTTTGTGGTTTCCTTTTTTTTTTATTGAGTAATACTGAAGTACACACAATTGTTATTGTTTTGTTCAA
This sequence comes from Synanceia verrucosa, assembly GCA_029721515.1. NCBI lineage: Eukaryota > Metazoa > Chordata > Actinopteri > Perciformes > Synanceiidae > Synanceia > Synanceia verrucosa. Next base: position 21,215,308 of record CM056559.1, read on the forward strand.
AATATTTCTGCTGAAATTCATGGAATAAATGTCTTGAATTCCATAATGAAAAGAGAATTTCAAAAATAATAACAAAAAATCATCACTAATGACTAATAATCTCATACCAAAGGAGAATATCTGCATCTGTTCCAGTGTCTGAATCAGGAAATAAAGATAATAAAATGAGTTGATATCAAGACAACATACATAATCAACACTTATTAATCTAGCTGTGCCTTTCAAGTTATGTATGAAGTGCATAATGTTGTCATGTGACTCTCCAGTCTAGTGAACGAGTTGGCTCTGACCGCCAGGAAAATGTACGCTGATGAAGCCAAGAGCAGCGGACTGGTCAGGTAAGTGCACCTCTATAGAGTCATACATACATACATGTTGTTTTTACTCAACTTTTTATTTATTTATTTATTTTAAATTATGTCTTTTGTCCAGTCGAGTGTTTGCTGATAAGGAGGCCATGATGGCTGGAGCTCTGGAGATGGCCGGGGAGATCGCAGGCCGAAGCCCTGTAGCTGTACAGGGCACCAAAATCAACCTGATCTATTCCAGAGACCACAGTGTTGCCGAGGGGCTGGACTACATGGTGAGAACAACAATTCCATATTGTCACCATGGAGCTGCCTTTTCTGCTAGTCAACACTGAATTGTTCATCCTTTTCCAGGCCACCTGGAACATGAGCATGCTTCAAACTCAAGATGTGATGAAATCAGCTCAGGCCTCCATGGAGAAGAAGAGCCCCAAGACCATAGCTTTCTCCAAACTCTAAATCACGAACATGGAGCAGAAGGCAAGCACCCCTGGCTGCAGTACGAAGCTCGGGGCATGCCTCAATGTGGGGCAGAGTCAAACGTTTAACTCTGCCCACATTGAGCCTACCCATTGGCTAGAGTGTTAGGGTTAGGGGATCACATTGGGTTAGGCATACCACATCTGATGCTCAATGTTGAGCCACACCCCGAGCTCCAGGCTGCAGCCAGGGGTTACTCTCAGGAGCTGCTGTTCTATGTCATCCCTGCTGACCACCAGAAGGTGGTGCTGAAAACACTGAATGTTCCCTTCACGCATGTGTGATCTGAGCACGCACACCGACATCACCCTGGGTGACCAGAGAAAGGCAGTAAGTTCAAATGTAACTACAGTTCTATGAATCCCAAATGACCGCTGAGTGCATTACTCCGATCCTTGCGTTCATGCGAGAAAATTCTGAGAACAGACACTCTGTTGACACCGGAACTTATTGCCTTTCTCGGGTCACCCATTGGTCACAAGGGACATCGTTGGTATGCATACACGAATTGCACATGCACAAAGGGAACATTCAGTGCTTTCAGCATGGATTCATAGAATCATTATATACATAACTGTTGTTTTATTCCTCCACTGTGGCCTTTCTGTGGGAATCAGGTCAAACTGTCTTTGTAACCCTAACTGGTCATCTGTGGCCATTCGAGGATGAAGTCATGAGACTAAAGGCTGGAATAATACTTCTCCTACTGCGCACGACTCCGTAGCTACAGAAACCTCTTGAGCTCTCGCAGTTATCCATTGTGATGCGTGTTGTGCACCCCTGCAGTGAAATGCACCCCCTTCGGAAAGTGAAGCAATTCGCCTTAATATCGCAGATAAAAGCAGGGGAAAATACTATTTTATGATTTAATTATTTGTGAGGGAGACAGAAGAGAAGAACATTGGTTGATTGTCTTTAAAGCTTCTCTAAAGAGGGCAAATAACAATTGTTCTTCTCAACACAAAATTGGATAATAGTGAATGCAAACCACTAACTTTCGATATGATCTGTGAAAATATACCCCAGCCATAATTACTAATTGAATTAAATGGATTTTTTGAGCAGGTTCAATGTATTTGACTTGCGTTTCACAAGGCTAATCAATACTTTAGTTCCTGTCCTGTCGGTGCTGCTGTGGAGATGGCCTGTCTGTTTCTATGTAGGGAGAGAGGCTGCATTTCACGGCAGGGGTGCAACTAGAGGACCAATCACAGCCCTTGCCGTCTCCGTTTTCCCTTGGAGTGACGGACAGTTTAAAAAAAAAACCTGCTTCCAGAGAGGATGTAGAGGCTCTCGGGTGACGCAGAGAGCTTGCCGTGTCTACGTACGGCACTTTACGGAGTACTATAAATTGGACTTAAGAGATGGAGGCTTGAATCCTTCTGGTATTTGGTTTCTAAAGATCCATTTTATTGTTTGTGAGGGAACATCTTCTGCCTCTGAAACAGCATTTTGATAATGGGATATTATACTTTCAGGTCAAAAGTAAGGAATTTAAAATATGTAGAATCATGAGTTAGTTCAGGTCACACAAGTGACTGTAAAAACAGTAAGTTTTCAAACTCCTTTAATTGACTTCATGAATGTTTTCCTATTAAAAATAACTTATCGGAAAGCTTTGACTGAGTTTTTTGATGAATGTAAAGTAACCTGTTATTTTGAAAAAAATAACTTAGCAACAGAAGCGTATTAAAATAACTTAAAATGCTTTATTGATAAAACTCTACAGATTTAACTTAAATACAAAAAGAACTCCTTCAAAGTCACGACAGAGTCTGCTTGGCACGAAGTTTCTGTAAGGTTTTCTGTGAAGAGAAGGTAGAAAACAACGGTTTGGTGCTTGTACGTAAATAAAGTGTATCGTCCTTTTAAAAACTGTTTTACCTGGTGGAACTCCTTGGCCTTCAGTCTGTTCTTTGCAGAAGCTTCCTGTCTGTTCCTGATGGCCTTTTGATGCTTCACCTCCTCCAGTTGCTCATACAATCTGCAGAAACACAGGTACTCCACATCGGTTTTCTCATCTTTTCGTTTAATGCAAGGAATCAATTTTTAATGTTGTGGACAGCGTAGAGGTTAAAAAGTTAATAGCATTATCGCGTACCTCCGAGTTCTCTGGTGCATCTCTGAAACATCCCGTTTCCTTTGCTCAGGTGTGCAGTTCCTCACCTCCACGTTCATCAGCTTAGAGTTGCTAACTAAGGGATCACAGATCACAGAAATTACAGTAAATATTTACACAGATTGGGTGGCACGGTGGTGTAGTGGTTAGCACTGTCGCCTCACAGCAAGAAGGTACCGGGTTCGATTCCCAGCCCGGGGCCTTTCTGTGTGGAGTTCTGTGGTTGTCTGTCTCTATGTGTCCTGTGATGAACTGGAGACTTGTCCAGGGTGTACCCTGCCTTTCACCCTAAGACAGCTGGGATAGGCTCCAGCCCCCTGCGACCCTATGTGAGGATAAGTCGTATATAATGGAGAGTGTTACTGCCCACTTCACAAGGCAATGACTCATGGCTCACATTCAGTCCTTAAGTTGCCAAAGTAAGCCATACGACACGTGGTACAGCACAGAGCCGCCTGGGTGTTACATGACAGGAAAACAAAAATGTAGTATTTACTTGGTAATCCCCCGACAAATGAAAAAAGACTAAAAATAACTGTACTAACACTGTAATGACAACTGTAGTAACATTCCATATGATGCTGAACTAAACAGATGAGTGGTATCAATTGTTCAGTAATACAAAACCTAATAATGCTAATACAAGTGGCTAATACATAGCTGTGTATTTACTACACTTTCCAGGACACATAGTGGTAATCCATTTTTCTGACTTTAGTGATCAATCAAAAAAAGAAACTGCTGATGCTTTGTTGATGGCTAGGAATAGTGTAGCTGATCTGATAAAAGATACGTCAGGGAGAAAAAGCAAAAGGAACAAATGTCCACCAGGAGACGCAAAACGTTTCAAGATACAGAACGAACCGCTCTGCCCCATGATACAATGATGTAGCACTGGTGGTTCAGCACTGAAAGTGATAAGACTCAAAGTGTCAAACAATATGAAGGTACGTTACCTGAAGGAGGAAGGTGGGGCTTTTTCTGCTTGATGAAGTCAGATCTCTCAGTAGTTTGAAGCAACTCAGCCTTTGACTTGATATTAGTTTTATCTTGAGGTTGAGCTTTCTTTTCTTTAGACCGCTCTCTGGCTTCAGATGGAACACGGGTTACAGGCTGAACCTTGGCAGGAGCCAATTTGGCCTTGATTTCCTCCACCCTGCGGGAAGATCTCTGCAGCAGAGCTCTGCGCTTCTGCTCATGAACCTCCTGCTGGCCTCCGTTGGGACACCACTGAAATTCAAGGAGCATTCCAGAATCTAGGGATAAAAAGATTTTCACAAATTTACCAGAAATAGTCCTCAGAAAGAAAGGATTAAACTACTGTCCACAGACTGTAGCAGAGCTGTCTACTGCAATGAGCAGGCTAACCATCGACTGTAAGAAACTGACTCTAAATGGGACCATAATTCACGAAATGAGCATATCATGCTATATTGAAGACTAGAAACTAGAGAATGAGATCAAGAAATCATGTTTACAATGTTTCCTGAGGGAATAAATCAAAAGCGAAGTAGGATCATTTTAGAAAGACGATACAGGATAAATAAAGCAATATTTATACAATGAAAGGAAAACAAAAATAGACTAAAAACAGCACATATCCCCAGTCTGTTGCACTAATCAAGGGACACTGAAGAGACATGCCTCTTCCCAAACTGCAATATTCCACTTGTGCAATCACTTTGTGAACTATTCACACTGCTAAAAACCATTACACAATTTTTAGAAGCTTTCCACTTACATTTTCCAGTCACATAGTTTCTATATTTCTCCTTTTATATTTCTATACCTTGTTGTTGCTTTCTTTTGCACTGAGCTGCTGTATTCCTGAATAATGACAATAAAAGGAATCTGATTTTCTCAGGCTCAGGAGGAGTTGCCCCCTGTTGGCTGCTAAAGAGGATGCGGGTTGTTGTTCTGATGCTACCTGCAAACAAGAGGAACATATATATATATATATATATATATATATATATATACACATATAAAAACAGCCAGTCAAGAGGCCTTCCCCTGTCAGAGAACCACTGCTAATGCTAACAGCTCTGAAGAGATGAACTCACAATGTTGCTTTGAATCATTTGTTTGATTATGTCGATTATTGCTACTTCTTTTTTGATCAAATGCATGTCAGAAGCAAACCTCACAATTCACATTTAGTCATACTCAATGTCGTGATTTTACCTAGATGCCTTTGGTGTTTGTCCTCTGGAGTCTCTTGTTGTGACAACATGGATTCGGCCCCCTAGATGAGATAAGGTTTGTGTTCAGTGATCAGAAAACCTGCTGCTTAAGTCAAAAACATTTACTGTGCAGTCAGTCACCTCTGTCTTTTGGCCTTTCTGTCCCTCCTCCCTCCACCCATCTGGAGGTTTGTCTTCCCAAAGTCCCTCTTCCTCAGTGATGGTCTTCTCTTGGTCCTCCAGTGTGGTGTCGGTCAGGCTCACTAGTGTTATTTCTGACTGTTCCAGGATGCCCTTCTCACTGACAGCTTCCTGATCGACAGATAACAAGCACACAACTCAGCCAATGACAAGTTATTTAAAAAAAAAAAAAGCTTTTTCAAAGTTTACCAAGAAAATAATTGTACCAATATGTGATCTGAGATCGGGCAGAAGCAATTTCTGTCTGCGTCTGCTCCCTCTGGCAGTGAAATGCCCACAGCAGGTGCATCATCACACAGGGTTAAATGTGACAGGTTCTGAGCTGTCACCACCACATCTGATTCATGAGGGTGACTCTGGGAGGAGATGAGCTGGGAGAAGGAGTCCTGGAGGACGGGGGAAGCTGCCACACAGCTGGACGCCTCCTCCGCTCTGAAGCGCTCAGGTGACGGTTCAACAGAAGGATCACTGTAAGACGGTGTGGAAACACTGAGTTCCCCTTCAGCTGGTTGTCCTTCAGGGGACGTGAGCACATCGTGTTCAGGCAGGCGAAAGGTCATGGAAGGGTCTGTCGTTTCATTATGGGTAATCTCAGCCAGTAGTGGGTGGAATGAGTCCAAGTCTGGAAACACCAGAGACAAACATGGTAAACATGAACATAAAGCACAGTTAACCTAATAACTATGTAAATGTAAAATTTCCAGTGAAAGGATGAAAACAGCATTTTTTAATTTAAAAATAACTAAAGATACTCCCTCTGACACAACCAAACACTATAAGCTCATTTCAGAATTCCCTGTAATTGCTTGAATATCATATTCCTCACCTTCGGTCCTCTCTGGGTCCAGGTGCATTGGACTGGTCTGGCTCTGCAGGGTCTGGCCCTGTGGATGGGGATTGACATCCTGGACAGAGGCACTGTGTGACGAGGCTTCAGGAGGCAACGCCGGGCATGACGGCACACTGGCTTCAGTTGAGTCACCAAGATTCACGTGGGTTCTTTCACCTACAAACAGAAGTCAAATTGATGGCAAATTCACAATGTTTTTCCCCTGCTTGGAGGAAGTAGATGAACACACTTTTGATTTCAAAAGTAAATAATACATTTAGTGTCTGAATTAGACTGATTTTGTCTCTGTTAGACAGCTACTACTGACAGAGAGAAGAGCTTTAATAACACTCACATTACTGGCTCAGAGGGATTCACTTTCATTGAAACTCAATTGTTTTAATTCCTAAAGAGCGATGGGAATGGAGGGTTCGCTGACTGCAACATAAACCAGCCATTTGATGAATTAATTTCTATTTACTAAGTGTTTGCCAAAAATACTTCAGTAGAAGGTTGGAGTCTGTCTTTTGTTGAACCCTGACTGCAGGTTGCCTCCTTTTACCTGAGCTTCCACTGAGCTGGCCAGCAGACTCATCCAGCTCCCCGACCAGAGGCCTCATCTGGTCCTCCTCCTGACTTCCTTCCAGCCACAAGGCCGACTGCCCCGACAGAATCTGACCCATTAGCTGACCAGCGTAGAAGTCCTGCCCACCACTCAGCCAATGAGAGCTGGACTGGTGGGAGAGTCGGCCAATCATCCGATTTAGAGTGGAATCCCATCCGCCTCGATCAAAGCTCACAGAAACAGCCGGCCCAGGCGGCTGACCAATCATGGACGAGTGAGCCGATGGTTGACCGACCAGCTGCTCCATGGCTGAGTCCCTCTGGTCAACAGCGAGACATGATGACTGGTCTGTCAGCTGACCAATCAGAGGTCTGAAAGAGTCCTGCTCTTGGTCCTCAGACAGTGACGGGTCCTCGGCTGAGAAGTGCTCCAGGACTGGACAGACTGTGTTGTGCCTTTCCTATTGAAAAAAAACAATATGTGTGTGTGTGTGTGTATAAACTGCAGCAGCATCAATCAGCACACCACATACCATACAGTGTTTGCAGTTGCTTTAAGGGTCCTATATCAGGGTCATAATCAGGCTAATATTCTAGGTATACAGTTGCTTCTTTCAATGCTCAAATAAACTACATTTTGCTCCAGTCTGGCTGAATGTGTCTGTATTTACCTTCTACTGGAAACACTCTCTTTAAGCTAATGTCTACAAAAACAACCACAGCAACAACATGTTATAATTAAAAAACAATTACCAGGCTACTCCTCTGTGATCCTGCAGTGTCTGACAGAGGAGCCTGATGAGTCGTGGAGCTTTCATCTTCCCCTCTTGTCTCTAAGACTTGAACCAAAGAATGCTGAGAAACTGAAGAGCCGGGTTCTTCCACATGTGAGCCTTCACTGTCTGCAGACCAACCAAGAGCAAACAACACTGTACTAACATGATGCCATACAGACTAATGTGCAACCAATGTGAGTTTGCTGTACCTTAAAGGGTAAGTCTCACTGAATTTGACTTGGTACAGACACCTAAATGTACCTGTTACATTAAGCTTCCCTGATTTAAGACTGTCTCACATAAACGGCTGCATCGGCTGAATAAAAAAAAAAAAAAATTATAATATACGAACAGTTGAAATATTTAGCAAAGTGACCCTCTGACAGGTTGCCACCACAGAAGTGAGGCTCTCATCTCAGGTTTAGCCAGGGGGAAGCTGGCAAACTTTCCTACCTCAGTTTTAATATGTATGCAATAAATAAGCAGCCTTTACTAAAAGAGCCATTTTGCCTCTTCTTTGTACCAAATAACATTTCGAAGGAGCTGCAAAACATAACACGGCTTCTAAAGTTTTGTGTTGTTTTGCAGGATTTATCCATGTTTAGCTTACTGAGGGCTTGTTCGGCAAATCAAGATTAGCCGCCTGCAGGTAATGGTGCCAGCCATGGAAGTAGTAATGCATATTATAAATGACAAAATGTTATTACATTATAAGATAATTGTGCAGCAAACTAAATAAATATAATGACAATAAAACTATTTCCATGTATTCTTTTTCAAAGCCAGAAGGAGCCACAGCAGAGGGGCTAAAGACACCTGGTATAGTAGTCTAACCTGATAAACTAATATAACAGAGATGGTAACTGGAATCAATCCATCAAGCTGAAGAGAGACAGGGTATCCATACATGTGTAGCATACCTGTGGTTTTGCCAGCAGTGCTGAGGGAGATGTTAAGTTCCCTTGTGTATCGGTCTATAATCTGCTGGATGCTGCTGTCATTAAACAGAGAGTCTACAGCCAGAGCAGGACGGTCTGTGGACAAGCTGTCCTCAATGCAGAAGCTTTGACCGGATGGAGAGGGGACGTCAAGTATTTCTGCAGCTTGTCCTTGTCTTGCTCTGAGTGACGGGGAATCGTCTAATAAAAGGAGAAGAACAGATTTAGAGGCAATAGCAAAATCTGAAACACAACCAGTAAGTTGTTTGTTGTACAGTGTATGATCATTGTGGGTCAACTAAAAAGGTATAACTCTGATGTTTTGAAGCAGGTACTGTCCTTTAAATGAATTGTTTGTGTGACTGACTGTTTTAAAGGGTCATTTCAGATTCACCAAAGTCACATAATACAAGAAACAAATTGATATTTTTAAGTGTCTAAAATATGACTTGCCGCTGGCCCTGTCCACAGCAGTACATTACTTTGCTCCCATGCTGGAATTACAGCTCACTTCAAAACACCCAAACTATAACATAATACAACATAAACAGATAACAAACCACATTTGTTTCTTTAGTGAACAACGTGTCTGTGTGTGCCTCACCAGTGTTTACGTTTTGCTCAGGATCGGTGGTTATGTAGCTGCCTGTGGAGATGGTGGTGGAGGAGAGGCAGTCAGAATCAGGAGGCCTACATATAGACTGACACGTACAAACAAAGGAAAAAATAAAATGTGTTAAAAGAGATAAAACAGATTCAGGAGACACACACTGTACACACAGAGACAGACACACACAGAGCTCAGTTCAAGTGTAGAAACCATCATGAAATGTATTTTTAAACTAAAAACACTTCAGGTCCAGTAATTTGACATCATCGCTCAGTGTAAAGATATAAACACACACACACACACACACACACAGAGAGAAACAGACATCGCTATCACTCACAATCACACACAAAGTATAAGCTTCTCAGGCATAATCAGAGGGCTGAGGCAGTTTTTGCCAAAGCACTCAGATTTGGCTAGTTTTCATCACTGGTTCACAACATGTGAACCTCAGAATAACATAAATGTAGAGAGTGGAACAAGAAACACTGTGCCAGTATGCAATGAAATGTTGTCTCCAACAGAAGACAGTCGTGGTCACAAGTTTACATACACTTATGAAGAACATACTGTAATGTCATGGCTCTCTTGAGTTTCCAGTTATTTCTACAACTTTGATTTTTCTCTGATAGAGTGATTGGAACAGAAATGTCTTTGTCACAAAAACATTCATGAAGTTTGGTTCTTTTATGACTTTATTATGGGTCAACTGAAAATGTGACCAAATCTACTGGGTCAAAAAATAATTTTCACTTCAATTAGGCGCTTTTGGTAGCCATCCACAAGCTTCTGGCAAGCTTCTGGTTGAATCTTTGACCACTTCTCTTGACAGAATTGGTGCAGTTCAGTTAAATTTGTTGGCTTTCTGACATGGACTTGTTTCTGCAGTATTGTCCACATGTTCTCAATGGGGTTTAAGTCAGGACTTTTCGAAGGCCATTCTAAAACCTTAATTCAAGCCTGATTTAGCCATTTCATTACCGCTTTTGATGTGTGTTTGGGGTCATTGTCCTGTTGGAACACCCAACTGCACCCAAGACTTAACCTTCAGGCTGATGATTTTAGGTTATCTTGAAGAATTTGAAGGTAATCCTCCTTCTTCATTATCCTATTTACTCTTTGTAAAGCACTAGTTCCACTGGCAGCAAAACAGCCCCACAGCATAATACTACCACCACTGTGCTTGACGGTAGGCATGGTGTTAAAGGCCTCACCTTTTCTCCTCCAAACATATTGCTGGGCATTGTGGCCAAACAGCTTGATTTTTGTTTGGTCTGACCACAGAACTTTCCTCCAGAAGGTCTTATCTTTGTCCATGTGATCAGCAGCTAACTTCAGTTGAGCCTTAAGGTGCCACTTTTGGATCAAGGGCTTCTTTCTTGCACGGCAGCCTCTCAGTCCATGGTGATGCAAAACACGCCTAACTGTGGACACTGACACCTGTGTTCCAGCAACTTCTAATTCTTGGCAGATCTGCTTTTTGGTGGTTCTCGGTTGACTCTTCACCTTCCTGACCAATTTTCTCTCAGCAGCAGGTGACAGCTTGCCTTTTCTTCCTGATCGTGGTAGTGACAAAACAGTGCCATGCACTTTATACTTACAGTTGTTTGCCGTTAAGAGGTCATGCTATGAAGCTCATTTCATTGACACAACTTTCTAAGTCACCAAAATTGCTAATTCATGTTGCTGTATGTATATTTCTGACCCAGCAGATTTGGTCACATTTTCAGTTGACCCATAATAAAGTCATAAAAGAACCAAACTTCATGAATGTTTTTTGTGACAAAGAAGTATCTGTTCCAATCAATCTATCAGAGAAAAATCAGAGTTGTAGAAATAACTGGAAACTCAAGAGAGCCATGACATTATGTTCTTTATAAGTGTATGTAAACTTGTGACCACGACTGTAGCTCTTCAGCTGGACTGGTTACCTCTGCGGGGGGTCTGTAGCTTGTGACTGCAGGTCCAGAGTAATCGGCTCCTCTTCCAGAGTCAGAGGAAGGAGGTGACATTCTCTTCAGGAATGAACCTGGAAACCAATGCCCTGATTAACAGGGAATATCATCATTTTCTTCCTATGATTTTCCAATCAAATAACACTTTCCTCCCATCAGTGTTCTCTCTGAGCACTCTTCACCCGCCCTAAACATACCAGACTCTGAGGACTCTGGAGATGTTCCTGCCCCCATCAGCAGTCTCTCTCTCCAGATGAGACTGCTGGATGTCCTGGAGCTCGTTCCAGAGCCGCTTGATCGCTCAGCAGTCTGCCCACTGCTGGACCAAGAGGGGGTCTGCAGAGTCCTGTCAGAAGCCACCGACGATTCTGAATCCAAGTCCAGATTGTGAAAAGGAACTGTCTCAATATCCTCAGGGCCTGGGGATAAAGAACATCAACAGTCAACTGATATCCCTCTCCATAGCTAGTAACATGGTGTGGGTGATGAAAACAAACTGTCATTCATGTGATTTTAGGGCTGAGCTGACCTGTGACTTGGCTGGTGTTGACTGGTGTATCCACCTCCTGAATGGCACTGAGCTCATGTTGTTCAGTCATCATTCCCATGACGCCCAGCCTGACCCGGGTGACCGGGGGCTTCGCTGCTCGAGGAGGAGGAGGGTAGAGTTCTGAGGGGAGGACTGACGCTGTGGCAGGTCTGACAGGTTCATCAGGGACGAGATCTTAAAATTTGGAAAATTAGAAAATTACTCCACGATTCTGATGAAAGTAGAGTCTTGAAGTTCTGAATCCCAAAAACTGTGGGTGGGTTTGAAAGGTGTTTTCTTTAAAACCAACATCTGCAACACTGGTTATCATTGCCAGAAGCTATAAAAATAAAAGTTATCCTCAGATATTTAAATTTCCAACAGTCCTTGAAGGAATGATGTGTGAGGCATGCTTCCATCAGAAAAAAGCAACAAAATTTGAGCTTAAAAATTATAGTATTTCATCCAAATCACTTTATCTATGTTTTAAAATCTTTGCTTGCATGAACCAGATTCTGCGTTGCTCAGTGCGACTGGGAGCCATGACTGATTCACCCGAGATCAACAGTGCCATGATAAAAAGCTGACTGATAGACTGGTCACACAGAGCAGAGATGACAAAATAAAGTTAAAGAGTTCATCTGTGCAGCATGTGGAGTCTCAACTGTTTTTTCCCCCCAAAGTGGTAACAATGAAAAATGTTGTAAATACAGATTCTATATTTTTATAAAGTTATCAAATTATTATCAAAGAAAATTCTTCTTTTTGTTCTGATTTATAACATTACATCTATGGTTTTACAGCACAAAAGCTATTTTGAAGCCATGATTGTGCTGTTTCAATAGGAATTCAGTAAAATGTGACACAAGCAAAAAATGCCCTAAAACTTCTCAAAACCAGCATAAACTTCTCTGGTCTGTTGGATCAGACCACCAGGACCAGCCTTCACTCCCCCACCAGCATCAGTGATCCTTGTCCTCTCATGACCCTGTCTCTGGTTCACCACTGGTCCTTCCTTGGACCACTTTTGATAGATCCCCACCACCGCAGACCAGGAACACCCCACAAGAGCTGCAGGTCTGGAGATGCTCTGATCCAGTCCTCTAGACATCACCATTTGATTCTTGTTGCCAAACTCAAATCCTGATGATGCAACATTTTTCCCTCAACTTTGAGGACAAAAAGTCCATTTGATGCCTTATATATATCAGGAGCCATGATGAAAAGATCATGGCATCAGTGTTATTCACTCCACCTGTCAGTGGTCATAATGTTCAGCTTGAATGTATAAATCCATCCAGCATCACTTACCCTTCTCACCACTGTCACATGGTTGTGAAGGAAAGCTTCCTTTCTCGTCAGGGTCTTCTAGATGTGATAAACTTCCTCCATTAGACTCCTCTATAGCTCTCAGCAGGGACGCAAGTAACTTGAGGCGGGTCTGACTGATGTTCTCTGAAACCAACACTTCCTCTGCAGCCTCTGGAGCTGGCTGTGGGTGAGAAAATACATCAGCTAAGCTGTTTTCCCCCTAAGTGCACACTGACTGGCTGAGCTCAGTTCAAGTGTAGAAACCATCACGAAACATGTTTTTTCTTTTAAAGAAGTACACGGTTCAGGTGGAGTAATTTGACATCATCGCTCAGGACACAAACAAACAACACACACATGCACTAACTCATTCCATACAGGTGCACGTGCACGCGCACGCACGCACGCACGCACGCACGCACGCACGCACACACACACACACACACACACACACTGTGCTCAGTTCAAGTGTAGAAACCATCATAAAATGTATTTTAATTAAATACACTTTAGGTATGGTAATTTCACATCATCGCTCAGTGTACAGAAAAACAACTACATTGCTTTAGCTTCAATTGCAATTAGCTTTAGAATTAATAAGATCTGTCTGCTGTGATGTAGAATGTGAATGGTTGTCTGTCTCTATGTGCCCTGCGATGAGGTGGCGACTTGTCCAGGGTGTACCCTGCCTTCCGCCCTAAGACAGCTGGGATAGGCTCCAGCCCCTTCACGACCCTATGAGGATAAGCGGTAGATAATGGATGGATGCTGTGATGTAATGAAAACACCTGGACAGTAGCAGCCTCCTCACTTACTTGTGCATCAGTATGAATCAGAGCCTGCAAAGTCTCCTTTTGACGTCTCATCTGTTCCAGCTCCACTTCCTGTTTCTGCCTGTCCTCTTCTCGCTGCCTCTGCTGCAGCGCCACTGCCTCCCTCTGCTCCAGCTCCCGCCTCTGGGCGTCCTGCATGTCCCGCCTCTGGGCATCCCGCTTCTGGGCGTCCTGTACCTCTCGCCTGTGGACGTCCCGCCTCTGGGCGTCCTGCAGCTCCAGCTCCCGCCTGTGGGCGCCCTGCAGCTCCCGCCTCTGGGCGTCCGTGTCGTCACCCTCTTTGGAGCTCAGGGACCCAGTCCACAGGGAGCCATGTGGTGATGGCCCAGGCTTACCTGCTGTACGGCCTGGAAACAGAGGTGCATCATCTCTGGTGCTCGGGCTGAGATCACAGGCTGGCTGAAGTGGGGTGCTAGCTGAGCGACGTGTTGTGAACAGCTCGTAAGGCAGTGGCTCTGAGGAGGGTCTAACTCTATCAGTGAGGTGTTCTCTTCCTCTTTCCACTATGTTGTCAGCCAGCCAGGCAGTGACTCCCGGTCTCCCATTATAGGGATAGCTCAAAATAGAGTCAGCCTCTTCTGGCATCAGTCTTGCAGTGGAGCCAGGAAGTGGTGAAGGTGATGCCAACATGTCAGACTCTCTTGTGGGAACTTCCACAGGGGTTTGTGGTTTAGTGTGAATATAAACAGGCTCAGCAGGAGCTGCAGGGAGCTGCAGAGGAGCTGGAAGACCAGCAGGCTGACGACTGTGCAGATATGGGTGAATGAGGCCTGGAGGCACAACAGCAGGCAGCAATGATGAGGTGGCCATGTTGCGACGGATCTGTAGAGCTCGCTGGTATTCCTCCAGGCGCTGACGAGCTACCTCCACTGACCTCTGGTGAATCCTAAAATAAAAAAGGTGGCCCACAAAGTGACTCAAGTCAATTTGATTTAGATTTAGAAAGAGTATAAATATGCAGTTTTGTGCAAAGGTTTTAGGCAGGTGTGAAAAAAATTATGTTAACAATACAAAAATAAATGGCAGCTAGAGTTAAATGTAATAATTGAGGATGGAGAGTGGGAAACAATGTTCATTGGATGTCATAACGGTATCAATAGTGACATGTGGAAGGAGTTTCACTGGAAAATAAAGACAAGGATCTTTAAGATGCCTTCAGTAGTTTGTAGATAACCCAGCTGCGATATATAGCTGGACAGAATGTGGAAGGGTTGGCAACCACTCGCACATATTTTGGGATTGCCCAATGATGCTTCCTTTTTGGTAGGAAATCAAGAGCGAGATAGATAAAGTTCTGAGAATCAATTTACTCTTCACCCCAAGTCAGTTACTTTTCAATTTAACACCTGAAGACATGTACACCAGAGTCCAAAAGCACCCATTACATATACTCCTGATGACTGCCCAATTACAATTAAGGTCTGATGTTTTTGTGAGGTTTTGTGAGGCCCTTAACTGACGGGAAGCCCACACTGTGCTGTAATGTCTTAACTGTCCATTTATTTATTTATTATTAATATTATTAAAAATAAAAATATGGTTAAAATGGTGTAAATTTCAAAAATGGATGTACTAATAGTATAGAAATAGAAATCAAATCAATATTTGACGTGACCACCTTTGCCTTCAAAAGATCATCCATTCTTCCAGGTACACTTGCACACAGTTTCTGAGGTAACTCGGCTGGTACGTTGTTCCAAACATCTTGGAGAACTGAGGGCTTCCTCATCCCCCTGTGTCTCTTCATGTAATCCTAGACAGACTCAATAATGGTGAGGTCAGGACTCTTTTGAGGTCAGGCCATCACATCCAGAAATTGAATGAATGTTTGAGGCTGTTGCCCTGCTGCAGAATAAATTTGGGGCCAATCATATGCCTCCCTGATGGTACTGCATGACAGATCAAGTATCTGGCTGTATTTCCCAGCATTGAGAACACCGTTAATCCTGACCAAATCTATGACTCAACTGCAAACATTCAGCCCCAAACTTGCAAGGATCTTACACCATGCTTCACTGTTGCCTGCAGACACTCATTATTGCACCAAACTGCCTTCTGCTACAGACCTATGATATGAGACTGTCTTTCACAGCATCACCTTGGTTGCAGAGTTTGAGGCTACGTTTACACATAGCAGGATATTTTGATAAACAAATATTTCCTTCCCTCCATTTTCCAAAATAACATTGTGCACACATCATAGTTTTCAAAAAAGTTTCCGTTTACATTAACCTGCATAAATTATAAATATATTATAATTTATAAACGCTGTTGAGAGCCGTCATAACTACGGCAAGCCAATGAGCAATGTCGGAAGAAGGAGAAAGCCATGTAAGCCAATCAGAAGCCTCATCAACAACGACGACTAACACGAGCGACTTCCTGTTCCTCCGAGCCCTAATACGTCTCTGCTCCTGTACATATAGTAATAGAGGAGCTGTATTTGTAAAACACTTCAAAAGTGCTTGCACCAACAGAAATGCTACTGATACCCGGAACGCTTGACTACTCATAGACTACTCTGATTTCCTAAAACTCTGTTTTTCTCCATTTACATTCAAACTCGAAACCAGACTTTTCCTAAATCTCCATTTTGCCGTAGTTTTCAGAAAGAATCATATTCAGAGTAGAAATCATTGTTTGTGTGTAAATGAAAGGCACAAATGAAGGGAAAAGTCTCCGTTTTTACAAATACCCATGTATGTGTAAACGGGCCCTCAGTTCCTCACCCAGTTCTAAGCCTCCTACACAGCCGTTTCTGTTTTACTTAATGACAGCGTGTCAACCTACATACGTGTGATACTGATGAGCATTTGCACCTATGTTGATTGATCATACCCCTTACTATAATCCTACAAAATCCCTGACTTTGTGCAAGTGTACCTATAAGAATTGATATTGGTTTGAAGGCATAACACCAAATATTGATTTGATCCAAAGGATAAGTAGAAAAACACACTTTAAAACACACCTGTTTTGTTCCAACAGCCGCTGTTGGTATTCTTTAATCCTTCTGGCATGGTCGTCTTCACCTGCAGGAGCCACCTGCTGCAGAGTAAGAGGCAGCAATTATTCATCACTGAAGTTATTCTATTATACTGACCTTGCTTTAAATAAGATATCATATCTTCAAAGTGCACAACATGTCATTTTTGCCACATTAAAAATCAGTGTTGATGCTTTAATACTAATGCCACTAACGTTTGCGCAGCTTGTTTCTCTGATAGCTTAAGATCAACACACCTGATAACTGAAATCATTCATCAAAAAATGTCGACAACCACAATGCTGAGGCATGAGAGACAGGATATGATACCACTGAAATTAAAATCACAGATTTCTCTCAGCTTGAAAATTTGGGATAAGGTATAAAACAAGAGTTACGAATGTAACTGAATCCTGAATGACTGCCAGAAAGTTATTCTGGCAGTCAGCAGGGATGAAACAGAACAGGCCCAGTCATTTTTTAGACAATGTGGAAAAGGGACATACAATAGCTGAAGACGATGACACCTGTAAAAACTGGAATTTGACAGGAAGGAGAATAAGGTTTACCTCCATGACCTGAGTGACAGAGGTGACTTCCTCATCATGGACGGGTTCTTCTGGGTGGATAATAGGTTCATCCTGCATCATAACAGCCTTCAGATCTTCTCTCTCCTGCTGAGCCTCCAACAACATCTGCTCCAATTTGGCTTTCTGCTCTTCCAGCTCCTGAAGCAAAACTAACTGCTGCTGCTTCTCCCTGTCAAGCTCCTCTTCCTGAATAACAACAAAACATTTCTGAAGTTACTTTCACTCACTACCTGAAAGGTCGCTCATAAACCAGTTTACAGCTAAGCTTCAGTAATCAACGGATGTCCAATGTAAAGCAGAGGGAGAAAAACATTTGAGGCAGAAGTTGTCTCAAAGATAATGAAAAATTAGAGCCACAGCACTAAAATCAGTGCAGTTTCTGGACCAGGATGTGCAGGTATTTCATCCTGTGATTACAGGAATTTAATAAACAAATTTAATACTTTTTAGACCTTTTCAAGACCTCAACAAATAAAATTTAAGACCCAAAAAATGTCATAACAATTTCTTTTGTGGAAAATAGTCACTTTATTGTAGGGCCTGACCACTATGGAGTTTTTAAGGTGCTGATGCTGATATACAGCAGATATTTAGCAGGAAAAAAAAAATCCAATAACCTCCAATAATAATATTTTGTTATTTTTTAACCACTTAACAGTTGCAACAATGATTTAAATTGAAGGCATAAGACTTAACTTTTTTAATACAACTTTAATTTCACAACTTTCGAGAACAAAGACATAGACTTTGTGAACAAAATAACATGCAAAATTGCAGTAAATCTCTGAATACTGTGTTTTCCTATTGGCTTTAAATGCACCATCTGAAAATTTAATAACTACAGCAAATTTGCAGTAAATTCAAGAGAAATTAAGACATTAATTACCCAGATTTCAATTTCAGACTTTTTCATTCAGTTCAGTTCATTTACTAACTTACCTTTACTTACTTATTTTTCTGCTTATTCTACTTGTTTACTTATGTCACTGTTTTCTGTAAATTTCCTTGTTGGAGGGACAAATGGAGGATTAGCTTATCTTAAAATAAATATTCATCTGTAGCAAAGTGATTTCATGCTCAGCACAGAATTAATATTGGGTTAAGGCAAACTAACCTTCATCATATGTTTAAAATTTGGGTTCTCAACAATGGAGTATGGTTGCAAATCCGTTGCTATGGAAAAATCAATGGCCTTGATTATTGCTTTCACCCATTCAGAAAAACCACATAGGAGTTGTTGAAATACTGTCTGGAGCAGAGCAGAGTGTGTTCAGCTCCTTGTTTCTTGCTCACAGTGCTGATAGTTACTCCTCTCTAATGCTGTGCTAGTTTGTCGTGTTGCAGATGTGAGGCCGATCGCTACTGAACAATGTCGGCTGCACAGTAGCAGACAGCAGTTCATCTGTGGCCGTACTGTGACGGTTTGGTACGAGACGCGTATTGTTACCCCAGTCTCCAACAACATTCTCACATAATGTGATCTAACAACTGTCACTGGATATACCTGAGTACAAACATTTGAACCTGTGTCTGATAACCTGTACAGTGTTAGTTAGTTGGTGTTAGTTCTTATGATACAGAGGAATAGTTCCTGTTCTGTATCATATAAATGGAAATCAGCACGCACCCGTTTCTTTCGTTCTTCTTCAAACGTTTGGATCCTGTTGGCAAGTACATCAGGAAGAGGACGATCTGCTGCTCGTGACTGCTCCGTTGTCTCCAACACTGGCCAATTTATACAAAGAAAAACACTAAATGATTAAATACTGTAACTATTTTAACAGTGCAGGGACGTGTTTATTTGGACGACAGGAATAGATTATAAATTTGAGAGGAATTAATTAAAATATAAAAGAAAAAAACAGCAAATGTAAATCAGTAGCTTAATCTGCTTGACTTTTGAATTCTATTTTTGGAACAGTTGAAATAATAATGAATATTTATCTTTATTTTTTTATCGGTGCCTCATTTCACTTGTTAGATCAGGATCTCCTTCCGACAGGAGATTACCCTCCCCTCTTGCTTCTCTCTGTCTCTGCCAGGACCATGTTTGAAAGGGTTAACCTACATTGACTGCCTCAGCTTTGTGACCACAGTCAGAATTTGTTTTTTCTTGGTATTTGTAAAAACATGGCAGTGCAACATGGCAGCCTCCATGAAGGGGATTTGCTCCCTATGTAGATATGAAGGAGCTCATTCTAAGCTAACAAAACACAACATTTTTTTGTTTCAGGTGATTATACACTCATGAAAACATGGTTGTGAATATTATATTTCATTGCACATAAATCCCGATAAACGCTTGAATATTTTTGACGAGTTTTTCCTGATCTGAATCAAGGGTCATAAGGACAGAAGGTTTGTTAAGTATAATGTTTTGTGCTATGAAAATAGCAATCTTACCACACGTGGCCTTTTCGATTAACTTCATTACAGTTGACAGTGAATGATTCACCTGGTGGTGAGTGGGCAGGTTCAGGAGGCTCTACAGGGGGCAGGTTGTCTTTCTCCCCGCTGGTCAGAGAGCCTGTGTCGATGGTTGTGTCCCGCTCTGGGAGCTGGTCCGTGATGGCGGTTGGTGAATCGGCTGCAAGTACACGAGTGTTGTGGTCAGTCCAGTGGCTCCTCTGGTTCCTGATACGATCCAGAAGTTTCTTCAACGCCCGCCTAGGAGCAGGTTTGGAGGGCTCCACTGCAAGTAAAGAAAAAGCTTTAAATGCAGTTTGGAAAAGAAAAGTTTAAGAAAATGACATCAAGGTTACAGATTGTATTCAGATATGGTAACTGCAAAACTGGTTTGTACTTGACTGCCCACAGTTAACTTAATATACTGCAGTGTAACTGGCATCCTGTAACAACCCCTAAAACCTCTCAATAAAATTAGGTTTTATGTGTATCTGGTGCTTCTCTTAACCTTGAGCAGATGTTTCCTGCTCATTGTCATTGTGTGAGGTTCCTGTTTCCTGGGTGGCGATTTCATCCATTGTGACGTCCAGCTCTTGGTCCTGGCTGCCTGTAGACAGAGCTGGTAGAGGCTCCGGTACCAGCTGGACCACCAGGTCACCTTTAACCCCTGGGATCCCATACAGTTTAAAAAAGGCTCCATTAAAACTGTACAAGCAGGTGAATATCTCTTTTTGTGATTATTTGCAACACAAACACATTCATACTGTAGCAAGTCCTTACTTCTTTCTCCAGTGTACATGTCCTCAAAGGCAAACTCCATCTCCCTCTGGAAGTCCTCATTTGTCTCTTGTCTCTTATAGAGTGGCTGGAAGATCTGAGAAGGCATCTGTGACACCTGCTGCCTCCTCCTCAGCAGGTCTGTCTGCTGCAGGTGCTCCAGTTCAACAAGCAAGCGCTCACGATCCTAATGCACGATAAAATACACTTTGATACAAGGATATTATACTGATTTTTTTTTTTCAGGGGAAACATTTTAATATGTTACTTCCTGACATCACAACGTTAGGGAAGAAAAGGCAAGATGTTAAGTGAGGCATTTGAGGAGCTGCACTTCTGGGCAGGAGACTCTTTGGGCTTTGTGACTGTGTTGACCATTTACACACAATAAAGAACATAACACATTAAAGGACAGAGAAAAAGCACAAAAGCATCATAGATGCTCCCAAAAGAAACAACATTGAGGGCCTTAGAAATAAATAAAACTCAGTGCCAGCCCAACCATAACATACAGCTCATGTTGATGAGTACTAGAATTATCTCCAGATGCACGTGAATAATTTTAGCATCTGTCTGCTCAAAATACACAGGGTTGTACCTGGACTAGATGTTCTCTCCTCAGAGCCTCCTTCCCTCTTTGACGAGCCTTCTCAAGCCGCTCCTCTGTCCTCCTCATCTCCTCCTTCTGTAAATCCTGCAGTCTCCTCATCTCCAGCTCAGCTCCCTCGCGGGCATTAGGCTGTAGAGTACACATGTACCTATCAGACGACTCTGATAGGGAGGGAGAAAAATAAAATGCATAAAATAAATGGAGGGCTTACCTGCTGTGTGTCTGCCTCTCTATCAACTGTGCTCCCCAACATGTGGTAATGTGTGGCAGCAAAGGCATTCACGTCAGATTTCTTTACTACATGTGGCTTCTTGGGATTGATGGTCTGCTTGAACAAGAAAAAGACTTTGTTAAATGACTCATCTAGAAGCTAATCTGTGCAACATGATAAAAGACAGGACAGACTGTAGAAAATGCTCAGTTGTGTGTTGAGAGGAAAAACAGAGAGCCTCAGCTAAAACATACATGATAAAACAAGCAAGCATTTGAGGCCACAAAGGTTATTGTACTATCAAAATTAATCCTGTGAAATCTTTACTCAAGAATCACTCAATTTGTTGCAAGTAAAAAAAAAGTCAGCTAGCAAATCCAGGTGGCTTATCAGGCCAATAGAAAACGGTAAAATTAATGTTAGCGATTGGGAAAATTCACCTGAATGGGTTTTGAGAGCAGCGGTGGAAGGCTGGCAACTTTGGCTGATCTTTCCTTTTCTGTCTGGAGAGCCTTCTTCCTGGCATTAATGGATCTACAAGCAAGCAAATGAATAAACTTACAAACTTTATTCCATGTATGAAACTTGGCCTCTGCCATTAACCCATCCTTGGTTGTTGCTCAATGTTCAGTTATTTCTAATCAAATTCAAAAAAACTTCTTTTAATCAGGTTTCATCAGGTGTGATGATGCGTACCGGCTCTGCTGCTCATGATCTTTAAGCCGCTGTGATTTGAGCTCTTTCAGGGCCTCCTGATGACGCTTCTCTGCTTTGGCATGATTTTCCTCTTCCCTCTGAGCTATGGCTGCCAGGTTGGGTTCCTTGTGAAAACAAATCAAACTCAATGATTTGGACACTGTATTTGTCTTCTATTGAGATCATGTTATCATGTGACGGTTTGGTTCATAGTTTGATTTCAGCTTTTCCTTGGTTCAGTGAGACAAACTAATGAGGACAAGATAAAAATGGATTGTTTTTAGGCCAATATTATCGTACATTTTCTTTTGCACTTCTGTGTCCCTGACCAAGAAGCTGCAGGCTCTCCTGGTATAACCTCTGTAGTGTGTGGAGTTTCTCCCTTTGCTGTCGCTCCCAGTCCTCCCTTAGCTCCCCTTCCAGTTGCTCCAGCTCACGCAGCCGCCTCTGCTCAACCTCTCTGCGGATCTGCAGTGCGATGTGCCTCTGCTGCTCACGTACCTTGAAGTCAATGAAAAACAGACAAGCATATTCAGTCTTAAAATAGCAGTGGCTCAAACCAAGGCAAACTTACTCTGAAATGCCTGTCTTGAATGAGCCTGACGTATCGAAAGCGGTATTAGCCGCCAAAAAAAATGGAGCTTATATTTTTCATATGATTGAATAGCTGAACTCATAATGCATTGTATTTTAAAGTCAATGCAAACTTTTTGAGTAAAATCTCAATCTGGAACCGTGTCGGGCTGTGTGACAATGTTTTCCTCCAAAGCAGAAGTAGACAAGCCAGAGTAACTAATCAGATCCCAAGTCTTCTCCTTTCAACACTTAGACTTTATTAAAGGATCCTTTGTGAACATTATGGACAGTGAGGGTCTTTACACTACACAATGATTTATATGAATTTATCCATGATTGTAAAAAGTAAAAAGGAAGGGAATATTACCCACTTTGCCCATTTTGTGATGTAGAAATCATCGTAAAGCAGCTTACTTCACAATCTTAGTACGCTTACAGTATACACTTTTGTTGTTCACCCAGTTTTACTGTCGTTGCTTTCTATCTATATTCTCTGTGTACATTGTTATCCCTTGTTTGCTAGACGTATTTGGCTGATAAAACCTGATCCTGAATCTGATTTCAAGGCAGGTTTGTACTGTATGTGGGTCGGCCTGTAACCATTTACGAATGGTTAAATTACTGGCAATCTTCCTTAATCAAACATCCGTTGGCCGTTAATCGGAAACCGTCGACATTAACTTAGAAGCGGAAAGCACAACATTGTTATCACCTGGCACTAGCTTACCTGCTGTATTCGCAGTTTTCTTCGCCTTTCACGCTCCTCTCGAATAATCCGAGCCTCCTCGTTGGGGCTCGGTTTCAATTTGGCCACTTTTCTCTTCATTTTCCTCAAATATTTCTGGCGGACATTTCCAAAAAAGTAAGCAAGCAGTTAACGCTAACGTTAGCGACTGCTACATTAGCCCTGCTCGTCAATAATGGCTAGTCAGCTTCATTTTTGTTACAGGCACTTTAAGGAGGCACGAATAAAACAAATTAATTATGGAAATATTGTGGAAATGAGTCCGAAACGATGCCATACGTTTCGTTTATCAGCAGAAATCCATGCCAACGTGAAATAACCGAGCGGACGTTTTTTGTTTTTTTTTTGTTTTTTGTGTCCGGAACGTCACTTCCGTTTGTTTAAACTGCCCGCCGTTTCCGTTCCGTGCACATTAAAAGTCCCCTTGCTTCCGACCATACACCAACATGATCCTTACTCACAATACGTGCGTCCAGGCGGAATCTTTTCAACTAAATAGTATCAAATAAATAAATCGTTCACAAAATAATACAACGTGAAAATTAAAAAAGTACAATAAAGCGTTTTAAACTGTTAAACTCCTTAAACCGAGGAAGACCGGTAAGTCGGAAGTCGGAAGTGTCGGTTGGCGGGAGCGTGAGTTTAAACCAGCGGACACTAAGAGACAGAAAACTGATCTAATAGCGAGAATTTTGGGTTTGTTTGTTGATTGGATTGTGTGTTAGGTGCGTGTGGATTGAGTGGGGAGTTGTGTGTGGGATATCGGCCGACGGCCGATAGGCCCGGTACGACGGTGTCCTAGCTCAGCTTCTGACCGATCTGCAGGTCCCTGGCCGCAAGAGAGAGGTGAACAAACAAACAAACAATCAACGATACAAAAGATCGTCGTTCTAAAGGCTCGACCCTCGGAACTGGCAGTTGGCATAAACTGGTTTGTGACTGGATCAGGATGGCGACTCAGGTAGACGATGAGGAGGAAGGTAATATGGATTTTGGCGGATGGACGCCAGTTTCTAGTGGGAGAGGGAGAGGAAGAAACAGGCGAGACGACGTAAATAAACTCAGCAAGAGAAGCTTCGAAGAGAACAGTTCAGGTGATGATGAGAGAATAGTCCGGAAAAAAGTGATGAGAGGGATTTAAAGTCATTCTGAAATTTAGAAAGGAAGATGAAGAGGTTAGACTGAGTCCAATTACACTGAGCAGGGAGCTGAGAAAGAAGCTAGGAGAGGTGGAGATGGCAAAAACCTTAAGGGATGGCAATCTGTTGATAATATGTAAAACAGAGGAACAGAAGAACAAAGCACTACAAATAGAAAGCATTTGTAAGAAAATGATAAATGAAAGAAGGATTATGGGCGCTAACAGGGTGGTAAAGGGAGTGATAACAGGGATTCCTGTAGATGAGGACCTGGACAAACTCAAACGGAGCATTTTGGGGGGCGAAGTGAGCAGAGCAAAGAGACTACAGAGGACAGTTAATGGAGAAAGGGTGGATAGTCTGTCTGTTCTGCTGGAGTTTCAGGACACTGTACTCCCAGAAACAGTTAAAATAGGATATATGTGCTTTCCAGTCAGGCCCTACATCCCTCCCCCACTACGCTGTTATAAGTGTCAGAGGTATGGGCATATAGCAGCAGCCTGCAGAGGCAAACAGAGGTGTCCCAAATGTGGAGGGGAGCACAGGATAGAGGAATGCAAAACTGAGGGTCAGGAGGAATGCTGTAACTGTGGTGGACAACACAGGGTGACATACAGTCAGTGTGAGGTCAGGAAGAGGGCAGTGGAAATAGAGCAGGTGAAAGCAACAAACAACATCAGTTATGCAGAGGCAGTGAAGAGGGTAGATGGTCAAAGGGGAAAGAGTGTAACAGGAAAAACTAATCAGGTCCAAAGAGCAGAGGAAGAGCAAACGGAGGAAGCTAACACAGCATTGGCAGTAGATAAACTGATTCTCTTCATGGCCTACGTTATTAACTGTACTGATCAAGTCAAACACAAAACGGAAAAGATCAAGATAATTGTGAGGGGAGCAGAGAAGTTTTTGGGGATAAAAATGTGTCCTGGGAGCAGATTACAAAGCCTTGAGGCAGATGGGAGAGTGGGAGCTCCAGGTGAAAAAGGACCCTGATTATTTTACAGTGGAACGCTAGAAGCCTGATAGCAAATGGTCAAGAATTTAAGGGATTCATTAAGGAATAAAAAGAAACCAGATATCATATGTATTCAAGAAACCTGGCTCAAACCATCACTAGACTTTGTAATAAAGGCTAATGATAGTCATGCAGAGATAGAGGGGAGGGCAGTGGAGGAGGGTGTGCAACATTTGTCAAACAAGGGATACAGTACAGAGTGATGGGAAAAGGATCAGAGCTCGAATATGCAATAATTGAAGTCTGGACAAAAGAAGGAAACATTAGAATTGTTAACTTTTACAATCCATGCAGTAGACTGACAATTGAGACAATGAATGAATTGACAGCACAAATACAAGGGAAAGTAGTATGGTGTGGGGACTTTAATGCCCACAGTACACTGTGGGGCAGTGGGACTGATAACAATGGTGTGGTAATAGAAGAGATAATTGAGAGTAAAAACCTAGTGTGTTTGAATGATGGGAGTGGAACTAGAGTTGATATCAGAATGGGGACAGAATCTGCAATAGATCTGACACTGGTCTCACACTCAGTGGCAGGTATGTGTTCATGGGGGGTAAACAGAGAGACAACTGTGGGCAGTGATCACTATCCCATCATCACAGCACTAGGAGTAACGCTAGAGGAGTATGACTCTGGGGGAGAGCAGAGGTGGGCTTTTAGCAGTGCTGACTGGAAGAAATTTGGGATCATATGTGACAGAGAAATGAAGAAAATCAATATAAATGATGATGTTAATAATTTTAACCTTGCTCTGTCTAAGGCACTTCTAGAGGCAGCAAAGGAGGCCATTCAGAAGAGAGAAGGTAGGAACAAAAAGAAGACTGTTCCATGGTGGACAAAGGAGTGTGATGGAGTGATTAGGGCAAGAAATAAAGCATTCAAAGTCTTGAGACAGAACCACAGTGGTCAGAACCTCATTGATTATCAGAGAGCACAAGCAAAAGTTAGGAGGGTTATAAAAAATGCAAAGAGGGAATATTGGAGGACATTCTGTAACTCTGTGGGAAGGGAGACAGAAATAGGTAAAGTGTGGAGAATGATAAAAAGAATGAATGGGATTAAAGGAGACTGGGGATATCCAGTGTTAGTAGAGGGTGAGGTAACAGCAGTGAAGGACTAAGAAAAAGCTGAGATGCTGGCAAAGACTTTTGTTAAAATTCACAGTTCAGCAAACATCAGTGAAAAAGGGAAAGAAGGGCGTGTAACCACAAGAGCAGAGAATATAGAGCTGTTACAGGATGATGAGGACACAGATGACCCACTAAACCAACCATTTACAAAGGCAGAACTGAACCGTGCACTAAAGAAAACTAAGATGACAGCACCAGGAAAGGACCAGATTTGCTACATAATGTTAAAACATCTCAGTGAATCAGCCAAGGACATTTTATTAGAATTATATAACAAAGTTTGGGAAGAGGGAGAATTACCACAGAGCTGGAAGGAAGTCATTGTAGTCCCACACGCAAAACCAGGAAAAGACAGTACAAACCCAGGGAATTATCGGCCAATTGCATTATCATCTAATATCTGTAAAATAATGGAGAGAATGATAAATGACAGGTTAACATATTATACAGAAAGTAAAGGCTATATATCTAAATATCAGAGTGGCTTTAGGAGAGGGAGAAACACCATGGATCCTGCTGTTTGTCTAGAGCATGAGGTCAGAAAAGCACAGGTAAACCGAGAAGTGTGGTAGCTGTGTTTTTTGATGTAGAGAAGGCCTATGATATGATGTAGGGGTAGGGAGTATGAATCAAACCCTGGAAATTAGGTATTAAAGGTTAAATGTATAGATGGATTAGAGATTTTTTAGCAGGCAGATTCATTCAGGTGAGAGTAGGGAGGAAGTACTCTGGGAAATCTGCCATAGAAAATGGAACACCGCAAGGGAGCATAATCAGTCCATTATTGTTCAGCCTTATGATAAATGATGTGTTTACAGGTATAGAAAATCAGATGGGGGTGTCACTGTTTGCTGATGATGGGGCAATCTGGAAGAGGGGAAATAATCTGAATTCATTATGAAGAAAGTTCAGGTGCCATCACTAAAATAGAGGAGTGGTCATATAAGTGGGGTTTTAAATTCTCAGTAGATAAGACAAAGACAATGTTTTTCACAAGGAAAAGAATTAGCAGCACTATGAAACTAAAACTGTATAATCAGGAACTGGAGAGAGTGAAACACTATAAATACTTGGGGATTTGGTTTGATGAAAGAATCACATGGGCTGTACATATTCAGAAGGTGGTGGATAAATGTAAGAAAGTATTGAATGTGATGAGGTGTTTGGTGGGGAGGAATGGGGGCAGACAGAAGTGCACTAAAAAGCCATATACTGTGGGCTGATCAGATCAGTGTTGGACCATGGGAGTGTGGTGTATGGATCAGCAGCAGGCACATCTCTGAAAAGACTGGACAATATTCAATATCAGGCACTGTGGATTTGCACTGGTGCACTGAAAACAACTCCAACAGCAGCACTACAGGTGGAGATGGGGAGATGCCATTAGACATGAGGAGGCTGCAACTTTCAACAGTTTATTGGGTTAATTTACAGGGACACAGTCAGGAGCATCCAACACAACTCACTTTAAAACCGTGTTGGGAAAAGGAGAAAAGGGACAACAAAAGCTTTGGCTGGTTGAGCACACAGAAAGCATCAGAACTGGGAATAGCACAGCTAAACATCAGTCCTACAGTACCGTTACCAGTTATACCACCCTGGATACTTCCAAATGCCACAGTTGATCTCACGTTATTAGAAAAGAAAAACAAGAATAGAGGACTCATTTATAACCCGCAGGTAGTACAGACATATATTGAGGACTTTTCCAGCTTCAGTCCAGATTTATACAGATGCCTCAAAGAGCTCACAGATAAGGCAGGAGCAGCTTTTATTGTTCCAGAATTTAATGTAACAGTGGGGAGGCGGATCAGTGGAGAAGTGTCAGTTTATACTGGAGAAATGGATCGCAATACTGTTGGCAGTACAGTGGGTTGAGGAGACAAGACCACTAA
This sequence comes from Synanceia verrucosa, assembly GCA_029721515.1. Taxonomy (NCBI): domain Eukaryota; kingdom Metazoa; phylum Chordata; class Actinopteri; order Perciformes; family Synanceiidae; genus Synanceia; species Synanceia verrucosa. Next base: position 21,243,723 of record CM056559.1, read on the forward strand.
GAACAGTTATATGCTCTGATTCCAGCTCAGCATTAATCACTTTACAGGACAGTCAGTCACACAGCAGACCAGACATACTGGATTGAAGTGCAGCAAACCCTATACAGAATTCAGATGATGGGGCTGACAGTGATGTTTGTGTGGGTACCAGCACACATTGGGTTCAGAGGAAATGAGATGGCGGATAAGGCAGCAAAGGAGGCAGCAGGAAAGACATCTATCGATTTGACAGTTAATGTCAGTAAATCTGAAACTAAGAGCATCATCAAACAAAGACTGAGGGAAAGATGGCAAAAACAATGGGAGGAAGAGAGGACGGACGATGGTTTTACAGAATACAAAGGAAAGTGGGAGAAATGAGAAAAGCAGGAAGGAACAGAAGAGAAGAAACAATAATATCAAGGCTCAGGTTTGGACATACTGCATTGAACAGTACACTATTCATAATTAGAAAACATCAGACAGGGAATTGTGACTACTGTGGCCAAGAAGAGACAATAGAGCACATAATACTTCAGTGTCAGAAATATGAGAGAGAAAGACAGAGTTTAATTACACATCTCAGGAACATTAAAATACCACTGGATATCAGAGTCATTCTACAACAGAGCTCAGGGCACAAGAGTTACAAATTTATATTCCAGTTCCTTAAAGCAACGAGGCTGCTTGATAGAATATAATTTTTTATTTTTTTTTTATTTTTTTTTTTTTTAAGGGGTATTAGTAGTCATCCTGATTCACACTCCTTACCAGTTGGTGGCGGTAATGCACCAATACGTTGTTTGCCAACCGCCAATAAAACCCCACAAGAAGAAGAAGAACTCCTTAAACCGTTGGTATCGCGCTAGGGGGCAGCAGAGCAAAGTCGTTCCAACACAGGGTTCATTGCAAAGAATGATCCTTACATTCAGCTAACGTTACTGGAAAATATTCTACAAATTCAGCGAGTAACCGTATATTATACACTACTAGTGCATACTATCGGTAAGGCTTTCACTACTAACAGATTGTGGTGTCATTCCCTAACCCTAACCTTTTTTTCCGGGCTCCGTAGCTTCCTTTTATCCTGTGAAATCAGTTCGGGGCTAACGCTAGCTAGCTACTCTCATTTGCTAGACGCGGCAGTACTAAATAAAATGCAGTTGGTACAGTCGTCATGTTGTTATTTAGAAAATAACTTGAAGTTTTAAAGACGAGCCGACAGTCGTGAAAGAAGTATTCAAATCCTTAATACAACACTGTTATGTTAAACGTTACAAGTAACATTCAAAACGTAGTATGCTAACGTTCACCGTTAGCTCGGTTAAGTCGATTAAGTCAAGTTAACTTTATTTGTATTGTCCAATATTACAAATTACAAATTTGCTTCAGGGGGCAAAAGTACTAGATGTGTATTATACATTTGGGGGAAGCAGTCCACTTATTCAGACCTGTTTCCTGGTTTCCGACTTCTATTTGATTTTGTGGTTTACTGTTTTCTTCTGTCAAAAGCAGAAATCCACTAGTCTTCCTGCTGTCAGCCGTGTCATCATGTCCGGTGGTCCAGCAGTACGGGTCAGCATCGAGTCTTCCTGTGAGAAGCAGGTGCAGGAAGTGGCCCTAGATGGAACAGAGACATATGTTCCCCCACTGTCCATGTCCCAGAACTTGGCAAAGTTGGCACAAAGAATTGATTTCAGCCAGGGATCAGACTCTGAGGAGGACGGGGTGGAGGGTGAACCCAGGGACCGTGAGTGGATTAAGCAGGAGCCAGAGGAAGAGGAAGGTAAGGTATGCTCAAGAGAAAGCAGGGAGAATTAAAGCGTCAGAACTGGCACCAGCTCCTCTCAATCACTGATTCACTATTTTGAGGTGGGAAGAAGTTACATTTATTTGATTGCAAGGGTAACCCCAGATTATAGCATGTTATTCTCAACATTCAAAGGAAAATAGGAGGTTAAAATTAAAATCATTTAAATGGCCTTATCAAGGTGGTTTTAACCTTTATTTTTACAGCTGATCTTATGGAGACTAGGGTCTGTTTTGGACAGACACACAAATGGCGATCAATACTATACATACAACAATAGGTTAAAGTACTAAATGGAAGGAGAGTAAAAAAATACTAAAAGCACGATGGTAATTTAATATTTTTTTTAAAAAAAGTAACAACACATAAGGTAAAGAAAATTTGGCTAACATTATATTATTGTACATTTATCATTATTATTATTGAAAACCCTGTTAACAATCCTGTTCCTGTTAACAATAAAGAGCACGCAGGATAAGTAGAAGATAAGATAATATGATCCTATAGTGGCAAAGGAATAAAAATATACATAATAAATTAGTTAAAAAAAAAAAAGCAAAATATAGTAGGCCGACTGAATGGTTGGATTCACATTATTATTGCACAAATGGAATATGATATATGGATATTGCATGTGCATGAATTATCAGGGCATAGTTGGATGGATTCCAAACAAAATGTACTCTTATACAGTAAAAGTCACAGTGTTTTTCCTCATACAGGCACAGTGAAGTTTCAGCCATCTCTTTGGCCCTGGGACTCGGTGCGTAACAACCTACGCAGTGCACTAACGGAGATGTGCGTCCTCCATGATGTGCTCAGCGTGGTGAAGGAGAAGAAGTACATGGCCTTAGACCCAGTGTCTCAGGATCCAACAGCTGGCAAGGTAAACGGCTAAACATGTCACTGTCTACTATCACTTAAGGGGACAACCCTTTAACAACCCTCTTTTTTTCTCTACACCTTCTCTATTTTACACTCATATTAACTTCCATTCATAATGTTTCATGTCTTGGCCTTGTGCAGACACCTCAGGTGTTCCAGCTGATCAGTAAAAAGAAATCCTTGGGCACAGCAGCTCAGCTCCTCCTGAAGGGAGCAGAGAAGCTCAGCAAGTCGGTAGCAGAGAACCAGGAGAACAGGAGGCAGAGGGACTTTAACTCTGAGCTGCTGCGTCTCAGATCCCAGTGGAAGCTACGCAAAGTGGGAGAGAAGATCCTTGGAGACCTCAGCTACCGGAGTGCAGGTGAGGAAGCCTCCTATGTAAACTCAGCAAAATCTGTCAAAAGCTTTTTTTACAAAACTTTTTTTGTTGTTGTTGTTGTTGTTCGCTCATGCAGGTTCCCTTTTTCCTCACCACGGCACATTTGAGGTGATCAAGAACACGGACATTGATCTGGACAAAAAGATCCCAGAGGACTACTGTCCCCTTGATGTCCAGATCCCCAGTGATTTGGAGGGATCTGCTTATATCAAGGTAAGAGAAAAAACCCTAATGGCACCCTTAAGCCTTTAAAAGTGGAATCTCCCAAAGTTCTTGTTCGCATGGTTTTGTTTAAACTGATCTATAATTAAGTGTACAGTAGTATTCATATATTTTAGTTTTTATTCAGTCTTTATTTTATTCGCAGCAGAAAGCTTTAGGCCTCTTTTGCGTCATCATGTTGCAGAATCATGATAATGTTGTTACATTTCGTTATGTGTTGAATGTTATGAAATTGAGATGCCTTTTCACTCGATATGCTGGTGAAAATTAGCATATCAATAACTAAAAAGTTACTGCATAATTCAGATAATGTTATTAGAAATATTTTGTATATTTTGTGTCTCTACATTTAGAAATCTCTTGGATGTACATGTTTATTTAGTAACACTTTTATAAAAAAAAAAAACATTTATGTAGTTAGTTTTAATTGTCAGGTGCTGTTTTATGTCTTCAGGTGTCCATCCAGAAACAAGCTCCTGACATTGGCGATCTGGGAACCATCAACCTGTTCAGGAGGCTGCCAAAAACCAAACCTGGTATGGTTTAATTCATGACATAGTTGGTCTTTCTGACTGGCGTTAGACTGGTATCTGTAACTTCCTGCATCTCTTTATGGATTTGAAACATACTTCAATCTACTGCATACTACTGACCAAGTCACTGTGTAGTATACAGTTTATATTGTGTCCTGCATTTCTTATACAGTATGAAGCTGTTAAAGCAAAATATTTTCCAGTGTACCAGGTGGAGATGTGGTCTTTAAACACTAAACCAAATAAGTAAAACAATTGCAATATTGTCAAAAAATATCTTATTGGGCTTTCATCTTTTCCCATTCTTCTCACTTTTTCTTTCTTCCACCCAGGTACCCAGCAGTGGCACGTGAAGCTAGAGGCGGCCCAGAACGTTTTGCTATGCAAGGAGATTTTCGCCCAGCTGTCCAGAGAGGCCGTCCAGATTAAATCCCAGATCCCTCACATTGTTGTGAAGAATCAGATCATCTCTCAGCCCTTCCCAGGTCAGAATGCCTATGGCATGTTTATCATGAATGGAAAAGTAATGATGTGAAAACTAAAGTTATAGGAAGAGCTGTTTTTCATATTATTCCTAGTATTTGCATTTCAATTACTTTGGGTGTATAAGGGCAAAACTTTGTCAACAGACAAAACATTTTATCATCAGGATTTATTTATTTATTTATTTTTACTTAGTTCTTTTTTGTTCTCAGTTTCTTCTTTGTTCTTTTTCTCCAGGTCTGCAGCTCTCCATCTCGCTGTGCCACTCTACAGGAGAGAAGAAGAACCACCGGGCGTCTCCAGAGAAAGCTAAACCTGACGACCATCTTTATGTCCTGGAGCACAATCTGCATCAGATGATGCGAGAGGTGAGACATAAAGAGAGTTCAAGTGCTGAAGCTGCTGCCTTATAGAGACATGTTATCTCACTGCAGATCTGGTTGTGAAACAGAGCCACCGATCTGCAGTCTGTCCGCCAAGTTTATTTTTCAACTGGTAGAACCCGTTTCTCCTTCATTTGTTATTTCTGTTCCAGTTCCACAAGCAGCAGCTGAGCTCTGTGGTGATGCCGCATCCTGCTAGTGCACCGTTTGGCCATAAGCGCATGCGCCTCGCGGGGCCGCTTGCCTATGACAAAGCTGAAATCTCCAGCTTGCAGCAGAGTGAGGGGCTTCTTGAGAAGATAATCAAACAGGCCAAACACATCTTCCTACGGAGCAGGTAACTTCAGCTGCATCACATAACCAGTTCAGTCATGGTGTCGGATCATAATATTTCAAGCCACAGTAACATTAGAAGCCAACATTTAGCTATGCCAGCACCACCATATGCAAGGCGGTAGGGTTTAGTATGTCGTAGTTTGCAGTGGAAATTATTGGACATCTTGCAAATGAGTCAGTAAGCAAACATTGCTCAGTCCAAACATGTGACATTGCCACACACATCTCACTGTGATGCCATGTTTGGCCAAAAGATGGCATACTATATCCAGATACATTCATGCTTTTGATTTCCAGGACAGCACGGACAATTGACAGCCTGGCCAGCCGCATAGAAGACCCCCAGATCCAGGCTCACTGGTCCAATATCAATGACGTGTATGAGTCCAGTGTCAAGGTGCTCATCACCTCTCAGGGCTATGAGCAGATCTGCAAGTAAGTGGAGGAGACGAGGGACGGGTAAAGGAGGAATTAGAAATATGGGAAATACAAGCTAGAACCTGCCGGTGTAGTACTTATGAGCCTCTGTGGGTATCTGCAAGCTCTTTTTATAACGGTTCAAATGATCTAAATTGGAAGCTGTCGATTGCTTTCAGCTTTACTCCCATTATGAAATTAGGATTAGTAACTTGCATGTCTGCAAAATGTCCTGTGAGTTGTCTCATATTGTACGTTTTAGTGTAGTCCCTCATTCTGTTCGTGTGTCAGGTCCATCCAGCTGCAGCTGAACATTGGCGTCGAGCAGATCAGGGTGGTGCACAGAGATGGACGCGTGGTCACGCTGTCCCACCAGGAACAAGAACTGCAGGACTTCCTCCTCTCCCAGGTACTTCGCTCGCAGCTGGTGGAGGCTCTACTTCTACTCCACTAAGTTGTCTTGACAGCTTTAGTCACTTTTCAAATTATAATTTCCATCTCCTTCCTGTCCAGTGAAAACCACGTAGCTCCTGATGTGATGATGTTCAATGTTTGTGATAAACTGAAAGATGAAATGTTCTTTTATGTTATTTGTTACCCTTTTGGATCAGCTAGATAATGCATCCTGAAGCTGAAGACAGGTCTGTTTTGTGACACCATAAAAAAGTCTTTAGATACATGGTTCTCGCAGGACAGCTGCTTTACAAACATACGATAGGCGATCTTAAAGACCACCATACATTGATGTAGAGAAAACTAGCCAATGGTGCATAAAGGAGTTAAAACATCTAATACAGAGGCATCAGATATGGTAGTAAAACAGTATTATCAGTTATCAATATTTTTACTCAGGTAAGGTTTTCAGTGCAGTTACCTTTGTAGTGGAGTATTCTCACAGGGTGGTGTGCTGCTGTGTTTACAGATGTCACAGCATCAGGTGCATGCAGTTCAGCAGCTGGCCAAGGTGATGGGCTGGCATGTCCTGAGCTTCAGTAACCATGTAGGCCTGGGCCCAGTGGAGAGCATTGGCAATGCCTCCGCTGTCACTGTTGCTTCTCCCAACGGGGAGTATGCCATCTCAGGTGAGACAAGTGTTGTAAAATGAGATAGGATAATACTTTATCCATCCCACAAACGGGGAGAGATCCAGACAGGGAGTTTTCTTTTCCAGATAGGAAAGTTTGACTTTCTCCTTCTCCTGAATAAGGGTAGCAACAAGTATTGCAAGTGTGGCAACATGTGTGGAGCTGACTACAACTGAGCAACACTGTATATCAACTGTGACATCACTCAGAAGCTGGGGGATTGTTTAGAAATATCACTACAAAGTAACTCAACATTATGGCGCAAAGATGGCTAACACTGTAAGAGAATCCTATGGCAAGTTGAGAAAATCAGACCTGCTGATGTCACTGACATGACCCAAGCATGGCTCTATTAGCATAAGCAGCCCACTAGTATGATGCATCTTGTTTGTGTATTCAGTGCGCAACGGTCCAGAGAGCGGGTGCAAGGTTCTGGTCCAGTTCCCTCACAGCCAGATCAAAGAGCTGCCGAAGAGCGACGTCGTCCAGGACGCCAAGTGGAGCCACCTGAGAGGGCCGAGCAAAGAGGTCCACTGGAGCAAGATGGAGGGAAGAAACTTTGTCTACAAGATGGAGCTCCTCATGGCTGCACTGACTCCCTGTCCTTAGATCCTTAGATACAGTCAGTCTGCCGACTCCTCCCCCACACACAAAGCCATGGTTTGTTTACAGTTAGAGAGATAGTCTGTGTGCTTTCTGGTGAGGTCGTATGAGGTACTGATCCATAGTCGGTGTATTACCTACAGTCGATGATAGAGAGCACATCTCCAGTTTGTGTTCTGTTTGGGGGGAGGGCAGCAGTGAAATGTTTTTTACACACAAAAAAAAAAACACTTTGTGTTTTTGCCACATTACCTTGCCATACACAGTCTAATGAAGCTGTTATCTCTGTACCCGTAAAAACCATCAGAGTCCATTGACCAAAATAGTAATAATGAATACAGGAATTGCAGGTTAGTTTGTGTTATTTTGTGACTTTAGTGAACTAAACCTTTAAAACACCTCAGTCATCTTCTGAAGGTAATACGCTGACTATGGATAGGTACCCCCCTTTAAAGGGTGGTGAACAGCAGCTGAAAAGTCAAAAAGTGACATTTCAAACCCTTCTTTTCACCCAATTCGTGGACTTTTTAAGTACTTTCATAATCTCCTTTCCACAAGTGTCTGCTGCCTGCTCTCTTTTTGATAATGTGGAGCGTGTTTGTTCTCGAACAGTTCGATACAAAATAAATGTGCTGATTTGTCATGTTGTCATGAGAATAAAACTATGAATTTGATATTTTCTAAGTACGTTTCATGTGTATTTCATTGTATATTTTTATCATTCATGGAGCAGCATTTTGGATAAACTGGTGTTTCTTTTTTCAGCTTGTGAGGTTTTAGTTCACCTTTTTAAAATGAGACAGGCTGCGTTCCAAATGCATGTTTTTACTTTTAGTACATAGTGCAGCTGTTATGGCAGTAGTACGTGCTGCTGCATACTGTATGTATATAACTGGGTCAATATGACACTTTGTCATATTATTGGTCCTTGAACTGTCTTCCTCATATCTGCTGTGCAGAGGATTGTGTCTCAGAATAACCACAAAAACCTGCTGGTTTGCATACTGCAAAATACAACTGGATGTAGTGGTATTCTGGTATTTTTAATTGCATTTGACGCACTGGGATATACTACGTACAAAATAGCGTGAGTATTTGAACACAGTCTTTTTGACCAAATGCTGAGGTTCTCCATCTATTATCAGGTACAGGCTATCCGCTGGAGAAGTCTTCATCCAATTTCCAAACGTAAAGGAAAATCACACAATTTGTTTGCTCAACAATAAATACAGTATGTATTGTTTTCCAATGTCATGCGTGATATATTTACATTCAGTACAGTGTCATCAGCAGTGAACGGTAAATGTGAGTTAAATACAAATGTAAACATCTTGGTATGCAATTTTTCATAATTGACAAGCCGTCTTCTTGGCTGTAAGTAACTTCACTCAGTTATTTTATGTACACCTCTAACTTTTAAAAGAAGTTGTTATGTTTTATGAACAGTCTTTAATGTGTTTTGGTGCTGGGTACAGCGCTCAGCAGACGCCCATCAAAGAGGGTGCAGCTCCGTGGCATCACTTTCTGCATAAAAGGAGAATTTTAGTGAACACAGTGTACTGAAGTAACAGAGCAACAAATAGACCTTTGCACTCAAACACACCCTCACTTCAATACAAAACATAACTTCGACCCACATTCACGCCCATCAAGCCATATTCTACCTTTCACACAATGATGCAGCTGGGAGAAGATAAACTCCCAAGACAAACACACTTCTCATAGACACGTTTATATAACCTTTCTTTAAATGAAGGTCAGGTGTATAACCTCTGTGTTACTATCTAGAAAAGTAGCAGCCATGATATACTTTCTCACCATTTTATTCACCCAAGCCTCTGTAGTAATTCATCAACTCAGTAGTTAAAGTGAAACTAATAATAGCAAACTAGTAGATTCCACCATGAAACCCGCTCAATTCATTACTGTTATAAAGGCAGTTCATTTTTACACTTTCTGGAAATGTCACGTTTAAATAAGCAAATGAGGGATTATCTCATCAGTCAAATTAAAAGGTCTTGTTTCATTTTGTTGACATATTAAAGTCAGAGAATGATATAAATGATAAATATTGTTTCCATGTTTGTAAGAATCATTTCTACCGTACTTCATATGTTCCAATGTGTTTTACCTGGCATCTGTTTCCTGCGTCTCCACGCCACTATCTTCTTGTAGGCCTTGTCTAGTAGCCACATGGCCAGCATGAGGAGGCCAGCCAAACAGGCCAGAGCTAATGCAGAGACAGACAGGTACTGAAGATCCTCATACAGCACCTCTGCAGGACAGGGACACACAGGAACCAAATCATGTTTGCTTCAAAGAAAGCTTCAGGTACAGACGTTACAGAGATGCCAACACTAAAAGAAATGAGAAGAGGAATGTATGCATGAAGAGCATGCATAAGCATTAAGTGTCTTATATCGAGGTTACAAATCTTACTGTTAACTATTTCCACCCTGTGTTGCCCCTTTAACACTAACAGGGTGTGTCAGGGTATAGTGTTAGTGAAATAAACATTCAGCTTCTTTACTGATGGATTGTTGTCCATCCATCCATCCATCCATCCATTTTCTACCGCTTATCCTCATAGGGTCTCGAGGGGCTGGAGTCTATCCCAGCTGTCTTAGGGCAGAAGGCAGGGTACACCCTGGACAAGTCTCCAGTTCATCACAGGGCACATAGAGACAGACAACCACTCACACTCACATTCACACCTACGGTCAATTTAAATTAGCCAATTAACCTAATCCCCATACATGTTTTTGGATGGAAGCCGGAATTCCCGGAGAGAACCCACGCAGACACGGGGAGAACATGCAAATTCCACACAGAAAGAAATCGAACCCAGTATCTTCTTGCTGTGAAGGCGAGAGTGCTAACCACTACACCACCGTGCCGCTCATGGATTGTTGTGATAAACTCTAACTAAAATACCTGCGTGATCCTATCCTATAAAATCTGTTTCTTTTTTAACCTTTAGAAATTAATTCATAAACACCTTGACCACACATGAAAGCTGGTCAGAACAGCATCAGTGTGGCCCACTCGCTCCATTTGGGTTTAGGGCATTGCTCAGGGGCACCTCAGTGGTGGTAAAACAACAAAGGGGCAAGTGCTGCTCAAACCATCAACCTCCCCAAGCCTGCTTCTAACATCAACTGTTACCACAGTGCTGTTGAGCAAGGCAGTCTGATTGCTTAACACTACATCTGCAGGACCAGGTCAAGTGTTGTTGAGGATGTTTCACCTCTAAGAGGCCTCTTCAGTTCTGGAGTCCAGTTCACTCTATTTTGCTCTTTTGATTTACATTGACCTGGATGACTGAAAACCTTCACAGGAATATTAATACGTAGTACACAATCACCAGAATCAAAGAATTGTTCCACTTTCGTGAGCTTAGAGTGAGCCGTTTATATCTTCATAGAGATCCAGCTGCCACGTTCCTGTAGTAGCTCAGCACGTACAAGCCAAACATAGGTTTCGGCATTGTAGCTCTCCCACAGTGGTCAGTTGGTTGCACTCTGCAACCTCACCTCGAGATGTCACCTGGTGCTACACACTGCACCTTTAATAGGATTTAAAGATTCACAATTCTTTATTTATCATATGTGCAGCCGTGACAAGAAATGTCGGCAGTGAAAATCGTAGATCTCCCTTCAACAGTGCTGTTGCAAATTTTAATATAAAAAGGAACATCACACATAGGGTAAAGAGAATGAAAAAAATGCTGATTAAAAAAAAAGTTAGAATTAAAAATAGATTTAGGGGTATCGTTCACTCTGCCTTTTCCTTTCTATACCATAATAAAACTAATACTGTCTGAGAACTACACGCAGTGAAGGCTTTCTCTAAAGCTGGTGTTTGGTTTGTTTGTGGTGCGCTACTGTAGGAATATGACACTGTAAAGAGGACTTGCAACCCATGTAAATATGAAGAGCTCATTATTCACTAATGAAACCATAGTTGTGAATATTATATTCCATGTCTGCGAATAGACTGCTACACACTGTTAAAGCTACGATTCTAATTGCAAAATAAAATGTGGTCAAAGGAGGTTTTCCATAAAGTGTTATGGAAAACCTCCTTTGACCACCTTAGAAATGGCATCCCCAGGAGGAGCCTGGACCCACTCACCGTTCACTTTCAGGACAAACCCAGCATCCTTGCTGCTTCCTGTTGTGTCTGTGACAGTGACCACATAGTATCCACCGTCCTGCAGCCGCAGGTCAGACAGGCCCATTGAGCCGTTGTTAAAGGGCTCCACTCTGCTGCTGTAATCCACCGTTATGTTGGTGTACACCCCGGGCTGCCAAGCCCCTATGGTGCGGCTCACCGCTCCTGACATAAAGGTCCATTGTATGGTGGGGATCCCATTGCAGGTAATATCCACTGAGAAAAACACATTGTCCTGCACCGACCTGGTCAGACTCCTCTGGGGAGAATGGATGGAAATGGCTCCAGCTTCAATGAAAAGAGTGAAGAGAAGTGCAAATACAGATTATAGATTATCAAGATATGGAGCCAGCGTAATTATATAGTGAATAAACAGATCATTGTTGGCTCAGATGGCACAAAAATACAGTCACACCTTTGCCTTTTCCTACTTTTATTTAGCTCCTGTTCAACCTTCATCAAGGCAGGACAGTAATTACAACATCACAGTGTGTGACACATTACAGCCCTATAAAAAACAAATACCTCACAGGTCGTGACACAGTTAGGCTCATTTGCATTCACTTCCCCATACTGTCCTGTTTCTTTTGCCAAATTACAAGATGCTTGCTTGAGAAATGAAACCAGTCAAACAAGCTGAGCTGCATTAGCTTTTGGTGGAGCCAGCCATGTTGGCAAACCATCTGTTTTGGCTCATCAAAAATGTTCACAGGTGTTTCAGTGAGGGATCTGGTTCTGCTGGTAGTTTGTGTCCATGAGGCATGGGTTAAGAATTCCGCCTGACAGTGCCAGTGCTGACTAAGAAGCAGGAATGTGTGGGAAAAACCTCCCGCCCTTTATTTCAGACATTGCACTGAAAATAATTGACCTTGTCCCCATGTTTTAGCAAAAAAAAAACTGGAGCTTCCTTGTTATTTTCATTGGGATTCAAACTGTCTCTGGGGTGTACTGGCACCTTGGGGTGCAGACCAGGACTATCTGATGTTTACATGGACACGTCTGTCTGTACATGAGTGTGATGTGTTGATCTGCCCTGCCCTGGTATACAACTTCAGTTTTGCTCTCCTGCCACAGTTTTCCATTTAAGTGCCTTTTGAAAGGACTGGACCCTTATCCTCTGCATTCAGCAAACACAGGATAGCCATATAGGTGTGTTCTCAGATACAATATATGTATGTGTAGTGTTGTAATGCTTACCTAGGTGACACATATACAATGTGATGCTGAGAAATACAGCAACATCTTGTACATCCCCGAGCCTGAAATGCCACATTAGAATCCCAGACCCATTGGTCAAACCGCAGCAGAAGAATCTCCTCTGGGTTATTTCACATTCTGAAGTATGCTCCTCTCTGGATTCCAAAACAGATGCTCCTTGTTCCCAGGGCTTCCTCTTCCACTGTCCTTTGTACAGGTGTTTGAGTGTGTTGACTTTCTGCTGCTGTTTTTGTCAGAAATTATGAGTTCCCATCACAGAAGTGCTGGAGTTTCCCTCCTCTCTCAGGACTGTGGATTTCTCTTCATACCTGTGCAAGTCAGTGCCAGCCAGCCCACACCTATCGTACAGGTTCAGCAGCCAGAGATTACCGGGCAAACATACACTCAGCATTCTGGGATCTCTCTCTCTCTCTCTCTCTCTCTCTCACACACACACACACACACAGAAATCCCTCTCAGTTTACTTTACTACGTATCACCACCACCCCCACCCTGGCCAACAAACACTCACCTGAATACGCAGACACACTATCGCACAAAGAAACTAACACAGGTTGAATCACTGGGTATTCATGCTGTGACACACCTGGTAGAACACGTCAAACAGGAAGTGTGTGTTCACACGTATGCACTAAGGAACACAATTACAATGACTGACTCTCTCACACACACACACACACACACACACACACACATATATATATATATATATATATATATATATATATATATATATATAAATATATATATATATATACATACACACACACATATCATTCATTTATATTCATTCATATCAGTCATTTTATATAAAATTGCACAGTTAAGGCCTCTAAAAAATACATGATCTCTTGTCACAGTTTTTTATTTTTTTATTTTGTAATTTTCAAGTATTAATGTGTATGTATTATATAACTGGGTTTTTTTCAGATCACTGTCTATAATAATGGGTGTTGTCCTTGGCTGTTTAAAAAGTATTGCTATGCTAAATCTTTTTAAATTAGCTTGAATTTTTACGTAAAGCTTAGAATTGATAAGCCATAAATTGATGAATCTTGGTGGTTGAGTGACATTTTTTTCACAGGATGCAAACAGCTTCTTTTATCTACTTGGCCGCGGATACTGACCCACCTTTGCATGCGGTCAAGAGCACGTTACGTACGTTACGTACCGTCGACATAGAGATCCTTCGCCAAGTGACGTTAGCGGAGTTGAAGACGACTTTCGTGAGTTAATTTTTTACTAAATAACTTAACTTTCATAGTCGAAAGGACACTGCTTCACTCTTCAGATAACAATTACTGAGAGGATCAATGGTTGTCGGCTTTTTATGGGTGTCTCACAGCAGTAGCAGTATTTTTTATTGTTAGCTAAGTTAATAGCAAGCTAGATGCTAGCTTTAGCTTGCTCGACGGACTTCACCTCCATGTCCGTATAACATGTTTGTCACTGTTACAGTAACATTAGCGGCTTCATTCCGCAGTAACACCGCTAATGTTCCTCACCATTTGACACTGTTTGTAGTTATGTCGTGTCGAGGTCGTAGCACGCATAATAATAATTATAATGTTAAAAATTCAGCCAGGGATGTGACATGTGACAAAGGCCATGTAATGTGCAGTTAGCTCTCCTCTCCACTAGAGCCTGCTGGAAGGGCTCTATTTGTTGTTGTGAAGTTAGATTTGAACGTTAAAAATAATTATTTTCTCACTCGTACAAGTTTGCTCCGCTTAATGTAAGTTGCATTTAAACAGAATCTTCCACAAAAACAACATGTACGCTCTAACGTGTCTGTAAATCGGGAAAAAGCGATTTATTAGTTGTCTGCTTCCTATTGGACTAAAGCACACCACGTGTCCAGGAAGCCAAATCAAGGTGCCTCTGTAAACACGTTTTTTTTGACAAACATGGCAACACAGAGCCACACGGATCTATTATCCCAAATGTGTGCTGTTCCTGTTTTATATGGTGATCCAAAATTGTAGTGAATATCTCTGACCCATCAGTGAGATTAACTGTGCGGTGAATCACTCCGTTGCCGCAGAGCCGTTTGTGTTATCGCTTCTCGGCCTTTTGGCTAAGATCAAGTGTAGTATCTGTTCTTATCAGTTTAATATCTGATACGTCCCCTACCCGGGGACCATATATTAAATTGATTTTTGGAACAGGGAGATGGAATAGGGGCTTGCTCCGTCCACTCCACGCATCGACCTGGTATTGCAGTACCTCCAGGAACGGTGCACCCTCTCTTGGTTGTTTAAGTAAATACGAGCTGAAAATACTGTAAATGCTATATTAAATATTAGTAAATATTGCCTGTAAATACTGGCTATCGGTTTTGCTGTGGTAAATGCATGTATGAGATGCGTGTCGTTTATTAGTAATATAAGTGTTGATTGAAAAATGATATGATTATATCTGATGGATGCTGTTGAACTGTGTAATAGAAGAGGAGAGGTTTTTTATTTATGTTTACTTGCACTATTTGTAATGTGAAATAGATATAAACCAAAACAAGCAGGTTTGGGAAAAAAACAGTAATGAGTCCAGCTTTGTTAACATCAGCCAGTGATGTTGAAGAGTTTCATTGCTGATGGTAAGAATGACCCGCGGTCGCGCTCCTACAGCAGAAGGCGGCCAATGGGAATGCAGAATTGTCTGTAGTGACTGTAGACGGAGGAGGAGAGGCGATTGGCCGTCTACAGTCAAATTGCGCGATTCCATTGGGGGTCTACAGTGGAAGGCGACCAATGGGAAGGCATATTTTTGTACTACCGTAGACTCGTAGAAGTAGAAGTCTGAGTTTGCAGCTAAAAGCCTCCACAGTCCCATGCAGAGTGAGAGAAGTTGTCCATGAAAATGCAGAGTAGATTGTTCACTCTCCAGACCAGTAGGTGGCGGTATGGCAGTTGCGCACTAGCTATAAACAAAGAAACCGGAAGTGGTTGTCCTGCGAGGGAAAAGACAAGAGTTTTTATTCTCTCTGTTCTGATTTTAAAACGTGGATCAAACACACTTTTGGACATAGCATGATATAGCTCTGTCTTATCTGAATTTCCTGTCCTGCTGTTGCTTATTTGTTTGGAGTGAAATAGACACAGATGGTGATTTTAGGTTGGCTTGCAAATACAGCAGTGCATTCTGGGAAATATGACCCTTATTCTGAAAGTAAAATGTAAGTGTTTTTTTCAGCCTCAATTCAAACATGTATCTTCTATATTCACTTCCTGGAGATTCTCAGTCAGACCCTGTTCTGGCTCCTGATTTTATTAGTTTCGATACTGTCAGGCCCATCCCTCAGCCTGTCATGTCTGTGAATGACTACCCTCTCTCTAGCATGTACAACTCATACTTACCTGGCAGGGGAGACACCATGATCAAGAAGGTGGTTCACCCAGGGCGAGGCTCACTCATTGCACAGCGAGTGACTGACCTCTGCGAATTCCCCAAATGTGGGAATCTCGACTGCATAATTTCTGGTAGTGGGGGACTGCGTTCGCGCTCTCCCCTGATAACATGTCAAAAGAAAATCCAAATATAAATAGTAGGTATTTCTACAGTTATACCTGCTGAGGAACTGTGTGATATTTATAATGTAGCTGTATGTCTCAATTCAGGAAGCAAGAAAAGTTCCTGTCACTGTGATGATATTAATGATGATAAACCCTCGTACCTACCAGTATGTAGTTTCATTGCATTCAGATTCAGTAAATATGAAATACACATGTATTTATATACACCTGTATATATGTTTTGAAATCATCTGCAGATCACCAGTCTGTAAATACATGCATTATGCAGCAGGAGTGAGTGAGATCCAGATCTCTGGTGTCAGAATACTTTCATCAAACTCATCATTTCCTCACTTTCCCCTCTAGGTGGCGCTGTTACATCAGCCACCATGCAGTTGGCAGAGAGAGCAGCTGGACTCTAGTACTGGATCGGATCTACAGACCAAAACACTGCTTTCCTTCATGTCGGTGAGGATCGGACTTTTGATGAGAAATGTTTTATTCTGTTTTAGATTAGTGCAGATATTGATATATTCAACATATATATAATTTTCTCAATTGTTTGTATTGTGCCATTCACTGTAACTTGTACAGCATTTTAGTCAATTACGTTTTTTCAAAGACTTGCTAGAAATAAACATTCGTCTTGTCCTGTCAAAACAACTGGGTCTTTCTTTTCTTTAATTAAGAATAATATTTAAGTATTGGTATGATGAAATATGTACTGTTGTTTTAAACTGACACAACACAAATTACATTTAAAGTCACTCAGTACTTATGTCATTTTAAAACCATCAGACCTACCCCCAACTTTAAATAAAGTATGAACAAAACTGTGTTAGTGGTGTGATTGTCTTGCGCTCCTTGCTGCTGCTGTGTTTTCTGTATGCAGGGACCTGAGGCAGTTTAATCTGCAGTACAGAACATGCCTGCTGGCCTCATGTCACAGACTACAGGTCAGAAAAGCAGCCAGTCAAGTGAAAGCTACATACCTCAAGGCATTGTTCTTAGGCTTTGCTTTCACAGCACAACGCATCATACACCCACTCGCTACACTCCTGCTATTACAGAATTTCATTTCCTGTTTGTGAGTTTTTAGTGATATTAAAATTGATTTAAATAGTATAGCAACACCTGCTTTTTAAAGGACTGAACTACTATTTTGTTTGACTGTACAGCCCAGCTCTAACTGATGTGTACTGTCAGCATCTACCCACATACAAGTTGTGTACAGATGCTTCTTTCTAATCACATCCTCAGTACAACCATAAAATAATTTTTCATCATCAGTAACATCACTAATACAACAAACAAAATCCAACCCAAGATTTAAAGAAATAATCCTCAATGGAGGTATAAACACAAGTCAGCACAAGTAAATAAAATGTGATTATTAACAGGTATGGGAAGCTAAAACCACAAGTGATTCTATGTGTGTGCTTCACACTTTTTACAGTCGTTAACTTCCCTGTATGAATGAAAATCACATTTATCATGTCAAACAGCCCTAACGCATGGGAACATATGATTGTAGGGGTATATAATACCTCATAAAACAGTAATAAAACAGTAAAATGATCTGTTCAGCCGTAACCATTATTTCCTACAGTTGAAAAGAACTGCTGTCAGGCAAACAGCAGACCTGCCCTGCCCTCTGGGGAGAGGGAGGAGCGTAGCCAAGGCAACAACCCCCATTACTATCTGACCTGTGCTACACCTGGGCAGCTCATCATAGCAGATGAGCCACTAGAGGAAGCAAACGTGTTCTTTTGTTAACTCAATCAAGACTTTACCAACAAGTAAGATGGACGATGGAAAAACACCAGGCACCAAGGACCCAAACAATGATCCTGAGGAAGAGGAAAAGGAGGAGGAGGAGGAGGGGAATGGTCTAGATTGGCTCCTGGGAAAAGACAGCTTAGAGATCATTCCGGCACCTATGGATACCAACGTCTTGGCTAGGTAACCGGTTCTACTAGTGTTGGGTTTCTCTCTTACAGGTAATGCACGTGGCCATGAACTATTCAGTGACACGGTGTCTTCTGGAAATGTCAACACAGAAATCAGAGTGGTTGTGTTGCTGTTAAGAAAATAAGAGTGTTTTAGAGCCTTTATCAACTGATGATCAGGTTGATACATGGCTGAGTTTAGGTTAACAAGCTCCAGTATGTTTGGTGATAATACTAGACTTTGTACACTGTCTGTCACTGTCTAAATAGTGGGAAATCTTGAGCTGCATAAGACAATAATGACTTATATGATTTTCAGATGTGACACCCCTGATGACAGCTTTTATAATAAAGCATTCACCAGGGAGAGAGTCTTTGAAGCAGCATCACAGGGAGATGCAACTCAGCTCGTTGGCCTTCTTGACTACCTGCGACTCAATGACAAGCTACTCACAAGCCCAGAATTCACAGGCGAGTAGGAAAGAGGCACTTTGTGATGTTACACTGTGTGCTGTTAGTGTGAAATGGTACAGCCATGTGTCCTCAAAAGCATTTCTGTGCAGTGAAATGGATTCTTGGTCATGCAAAGGTGGCTAAATGGGCATGACTTAAAAAAAAACATTGCTAACAGCAAGAAGAGGAGTTCAGAATCAGTTAAAGCTAATTCAAATTAGATCTCATGGAAAAAAAAGTGAACCGGAAGAAGCTGGAAGTGAATTTGGTCCGTGAAACTCTGAATGAATGTCTCAGTAAAGAACAATTTATGTGCAGTGAGACAATGAAAACAGAACAGGTTTTTGAGTCCATATGAATCCACGCTCTGTTGTGTTGTGAAACAAAGCTCATTTGTGTCATTTTTGCACATCTTGCAGATGAAACCAATGGGAAAACGGCCCTCCTGAAAGCTTTGCTGAACCTCAAAGACGGCAAAAATGACACCATCGAAGTCCTCCTTGACATAGCGGAGAAAACTGGAGGCTTGGAAAATTTAATCAACGCAGCTTACACAGACTCGTGTTACAAAGGTAGGTGAAGAAAACAAGGGAATGGTCTAAAAGTAGGGGACTTTATAGTCTGACTATGGGGCTCCACCTAAGACGAAGCTTGGAAAATAACATTCCTGGATGCCTACAGGTTCATGATTATGTTATTTGATCCCAGAGGCACTCAACAATGGAACCAAATATTGCTGTTGACTGCACCAAATACATAGAAAAGTCTGTCCTCAGGCATTTTGGTGTCTGACTCAAACTATTGTGTCTCTGAGCTGAACTCTCTTCTTAACCACATCATGTACATTCAAAGGTTATTCTCTATGATCTCCTTCTGGTAACTAATGCCATAATAAATGAAATATTTTGACACTATATTGTGAGTAGAACAGATGTAACTTGCTATAACCATATTATGTGTGCTGCATTTGATGTAATTGATCATGAGTTGTTAATCGGAAAGCTTATCTCTTATGGTTTCACACACACTGCCATTACCCTGATTAGGAGCTAGCTCTGTGCTAGAACACAGAGAGTTTGCTACAATGGCAGTTTATCTAATATCAGTAACATAACTTGTGGTGTGCCTCAAGGAAGTTGTCTTGGACCTCTCCTCTTCTCTATTTTCACAAATGATTTGCTTTCTGCTCTAAAAAATGCTACCACGGTGATGTATGCTGATGATTCTACAATGTATTGTGCAGCTAACACATGTAATGAACTCAATGAAGTATCACTGGAACTAGACACTGTGCATGCATGGATCACATTGAACAAGCTTGTCTTGAACTCATTTAAAACTAAGAGTATTATATTAGGGTCCAGACAAATTGGATTTAAATGTGGCCAAAGAACCCTTTGAACAAGTGGAGGAGGTGAAATTGCTGGGTCATTGATAACCATCTGGCATGGTCAGAATATGCACAATCTGATATCACCAAGTAATTAACAGCCCTGGACAACTAACACAATAGTCCTGGACCACTAACCCTAATCCGTACCATAACTCTAAAAACTTTGACATTTGTCCAGGACTGTTAAGTACTTGGTGATATCAGATCACCCGTCAGAACAGAATCATTCAAAAAAATGGGGATAGGCATTCATTTCACAAGACAATGTGCACCACGTGCACATCCTGGAACATCCTGTAGATCATTAATATTATCTCACCTATATTACTGTTCAGGGGTCTGGGCTTCAGCCTCAAAAAAGGACCTGACAAAATTACAAGTTGTGCTTGTTCCAGAACTAGCACTCTTAAGATGCAGTCTAGCCTATCATGGCTTCGTGTTGAGAAGAGGCTGGTCTCAAGCACAATGCCAATACTTAGCAACACATTGAAAACACACAGACCGGAGTTCATGATAGCTCAGATTGTTTTTTGTAATTCTGTGCACAAACACAACACCAGGAAGGCAGACAAGGGTGATATTGTGTAGGTTCATCCAATAACTAATTCACTGAAAAGAACAGTGCTTTATAGAGCGAGTAAAATTTGGAAGAAATTACCACTTGATATCCGTCAATAAAAAAAGTAAAAGATCGTTCAAAAAGAGATTCATGATGTACTTTTTCAGTGGCTTTGTTTATTTTTCAATTGCACTTTATGCCAAGCTTTTGTGATGCATGGGCATTCAGTAATGCACTTATGTGCTAAACTTTTATAATGTGTTTTGTAATATATATTTTGTAATGTACTTTAGTGCTAAACTTTTATGATGTATTTTGGAATAGTAATATATTTCAACTGTTAAAATTGTCATAGGACTGAATTACTGGTTGGAATGTGGACCCCAGGAACACTAGCAAAGTGCTACAGCATAAGCTTATGGGGATCCTTTAATAAAATAAAACAAAAATAACTGTATTGAGCACACTTCCACTCCTCATCAATTGTGTGCAGCCAAAGGACACTTTTAATTCATTCAGGGTGACTTACTGTCGGCTGCAGTGAACGATGTAGAACTGGGCCATAAATGCAGTGGTGCTTGGCCTGTACAGGTACATTTAAAAGAGACTTACAGTGTTCAGGGAACATGAACAGCCTGTGTCACTGGCAGGTCAGACAGCCTTGCACATCGCCATAGAGAGAAGGTGCTTTGACCATGTGAAACTGCTGGTCCAGAAGGGAGCTGATGTGCAAGCCAGAGCCAATGGGAGGTTCTTCCAGCGCCATGCAGGGATGGGCTTTTATTTTGGTGGGTAACTGAATTCTGAAAAATAACCAGAAGCTACATTTTCTATCCCAGTTGTTTGTGCTTATATCGCTGAACTGACCTTTGTTTGTCTGCAACAGGGGAGCTTCCTCTGTCGCTGGCTGCCTGCACCAACCAGCCCGACATTGTCTCCTTCCTCATGGAAAACCCTTACAGAAGAGCTGATCTGACTGACAAGGACTCGCAGGGAAACACTGTCTTGCACGCCTTGGTGGTCATAGCGGACAACACGGCAGAAAACACAGATATGGTTGCAAGGATGTACGACGAGATCCTTATTCAACACAACAGACTTGAGAAAAAAAGCGAAGTCCTGTTGGAGACGATAAAAAATAATCGGGGTCTGACTCCTCTGAGGTTAGCAGCCAAGCTGGGCAAGATTGGGGTAGGTCTAGTTCCTTTAGAATGTCTTTGTGTGTGTTTTCAGATAAACAGTGGAATAGTCCTATTTAGCAGGAATACATTGTCTTATAAATTGGAAAACCTGCCACAAGGCACGAGGAGATGATCGGTGATTACTGGACTACTGAAGGGACCCATGGGCCTTACAGGTTGGAGTTGCAGTAAGACCAAAAAGAGACACAAAATGCATGCAAAAGAGATGCAAAATGACCACAAAAAGACACAAAATGTATACAAAAGAGATGCTAAAGAAAACGAACAAAAAGAGACAGAAACCTCAAATGTCCAAAAGGATGTCCCTTTGAATCAGTGTCTCTTACAGGGTCTGATAAACTGAGGTTTGCATTGTCTGACTCAAACAGGATAATCACCTTCTTTCTCTTATCCTCTCTCATTGACCAGCTGTTCAAGCACATGCTGCACCGGGAATTTCTGGACGAGGAGACGAGGCACCTTTCAAGGAAGTTTACAGAGTGGGTCTATGGACCTGTTCGTTCCTCACTTTATGACACGAGCTGCATTGACACCAATGAAGACAACTCTGTTTTGGAGACAGTTGTCTTTGGGAGTGAAATTCCGGTAGGAATTGTGCATTTTTATTTTAACTTTTGCTAATTTTATGGAAAAAAAACTGAATGTACAGAGCTTAACAGATGTATCAAAGCAGAAAAGAGCCTCCAGCATCATTTCAGATCTTAAACTGGACTGTTTCTTTTTAGACCCAAATCAGAGTCAGAAATTAATCCAGAATAAGAAACAACCACTAAAACATAAAAAAAAAATATAATAATATGATAATATTTTTTCAGCTTTTTTTGTAAAACAGTAAATTTTTAAATCTATGGATAACAGCAAAAAATTTATTTTAGTATTAAATATATGATTTTGATTAAAGAGCTTGCACATACTGGTGGATTAACCATTACAGAAACATGAACAATATTTTGGTAATCAGCAAAACTGTTAATTTAGGGCAGCAGTGGCAAACATCTTATACTGGGTGGTGGAATAATAAATAAAATGGGATAGCACTACAACATCACAACTCTGTCAGTGCTCTGGCAGTGGTTTACCATTTAATTTTCAAGGCTGACATGTTTCTATAAATTGCCTTCACAAGGTGCAGGTCGTCTTTAAATGCCAGTTTAAATGGAGGCCTTTTAATGTTTAAATGATCGTGTGACGTTGCCTCAGAATCGCCCTGAGATGCTCCAGATCGAGCCTCTGCGAAGTCTCCTCGAGGACAAGTGGGACCGGTTTGCTTCCAAGTTATTCTTGAAGAATTTCTTGGTTTACCTGGTGTACCTGATCATCTTCACCTCTGTGGCCCTCTACAGAAAGGACGGAGAGGTGAGGCCCAAGAGCGCACTGAACAAAAGCAGCCCTAATTTAAAACAGGATAAACTGTTTTCAAAACTCCTTTTTAACCTGCAGCCACCGTTTCCCATTGAAGTGGTCCCGCTTGACTATTTCCGCTCCATTGGTGAGGTCCTCAGTGTCGTTGGAGCGGTGTGGTTTCTCTACAAATGGGTGAGAAAGAGTCTGGTTCCAGTGAGTCACACAAAAGGAGAGTCAATTTCAAACTATTTCCATAACGTCTTGACTCCTGAATGCACAGATAACTAATTTCAGAAGGAACCCCCCGACCTTGAAGTCTCTCTACACAGACGGATTCTGTGACATTCTATTGTAAGTAACCCCATTAACCTGCTATGAAGGACCCATTTAACTGCTGTCTAACTACTGTCTCACCACCACTTTGTCCTGCAGTTTTCTGCAGTCAACACTCCTTCTGGTTTGCGCTGTTTTGTACGTCTGTGGGCAGAAAGAGTACGTTGGACTCCTCGTGCTCTCACTGGCTCTCGCCTGGATCAATCTTCTCTACTACTCCAGAGGCTCTAAACGGATGGGGATGTACGCTGTCATGATGGAAAGAGTAAGAATTAAGTTATAAATAAAGTGTGACATTCTGGGGGCTCTACTGGCAGAAATCATATGCAATATTCATAACTATAGCATGTTTCACTGGTGTATAATCACCTGAAACAAAAAGGGTGATGAAAAAATAATGTTAAAATGCAAAATTCTCACATAACATCAGTCTTGGAAAGGGAGGAATAAATAGAGGGCTATTTATTTAGAATCCTGCACAGTGTCCTTTAAAATGAAAGAAAGTCACAGATATCAGACTTGTGTTTTCTGATTTAAAGTCTGCTTCTCTTTTCAGATGATCCTGGGTGATATATTACACTTTTTAAGTGTCTATGGTGTCTTGCTGTTGGGCTTCTCTGCTTGTAAGTTGTTCAGTGACTACAAATGCAAAAAGTTCAGTATATGCAGAATAAAGGCTGAATTACATTTTCCAATATAAAAGATTTTTTTACTTAAATTTTATTGTCGTCCTCAGCTATTGTGGCTCTCCTAGACGACTCTCGTCCATCTAATAAAACACTTTCCAACGGCACAGTGACGCGTAGAGTGAACCTCGTCATCGAGCCAAACCAGTGCAAGAAGCCAAGCTACAGTGACGTCCGTTTTACAATACTGGAAATGTTCAAGTTCACCATTGGAATGGGAGACCTGGAGTTCACTGACAATGTTGAGTACAAGGAGGTTTTCTACATCCTGCTCATCTCGTACATAGTTCTCACTTACATCCTGCTGCTCAACATGCTCATCGCCCTGATGGGCCACACGGTCGAGAGGATCTCCAAGAAAAACGAAAACATTTGGAACCTGCAGGTGGGGAAGCTCTTCTGCTCTGATGTTCACAGGATTTCAGGCCAAACCTTCAGTGTTAACCTTTGTTATGTGGTTGAATATCCTCAGAGGGCTTTCACAATTTTGGACATGGAGAGTACTCTGCCGAAGTGCCTGAGGAGCAAGCTGTACAGCGAGGCCTCTAAGGGTGTGTGTGTCCAAGGTGAAGGGGACGAGTGTCGGCGGTTTTTCAGGTAAACCATCTGATATCAGACCTGTTGTAAATCTGTACAGGTGCACAACATTATTTTGGAGAGATGATGAATTGTACAGTTTAGCAATTGTCACAGTATCACCTAAGTTTTTTTTTTTTCTAATTTTCCAAACTCATCTTCACAGGAAACATTTCAGTCAGGATTAGGAAAAGACTGACTTTGTTAAGTTTAGGAAAAGGCTGAAGTTAAGTTACACCATGCAGGAAGTTTATATGTGGTGTTTGCTGCTCATCATGTCACTTGCTTCACAATTACCTTGATTGATTTTATGGGATCTTTTACAAACTATAGTGCATTTACTTTTAGATAAAACTACGACCAGCCTGCTCCCAGCGACCCTGAGCGCACATTCAATTTTCTCATTTACCTCCAGAGACGTGTAACGGTGCAGATTATTTCATTATATATTTGTTGTGGTTTGAGGAATCTCAAAGCATTAAAACAAATCCAGAAAGATTGTCCTGCTGAGCCAAAACAATCCTGCTAATAAATTTAAACTGGGGGATGTGAGTGTGAGTGGTTGTCTCTGTGCCCTGTGATGAACTGGAGATTTGTCCAGGGTGCCTTTCACCCTAAGACAGCTGGGATAGATTCCAGCCCCCCCCAGCCCTGTGGGAGGATAAGCGGTAGACAATGGATGAACTTCAAACTGCATCTTGTGGTGAAGAGAATAGCATAAATGCCACTATGAGTAATTAACCTTGAATCCTGTAATGTAACATCAGAGTCCTGTCGAACATTTCTAGTGTTCTACATGATCACAGTCTTCTTTCACCTCAGGGTGGAGGAAATAAACTGGAAACAATGGAGGTCTGATGTTGGTTACACCCAGGAGGAAGACCCTGGGGACAGTATGATGAGGCCACGGCACCCCAACCACACTCCGGGTAGGGCACGCACGCACGCACGCACGCGCGCACGCACGCACGCATTCTGATTCACCATCTGCTCTTTCAGGGATTCCGTGGAAACTAAATCCACTCTTGGAGAGGATCCGTGCCAGACGTCGCCATCTACAGCACGTCAACATCGCCTAGATTCAGCAGAACATCACTTGTGTGAGAATCTTTATGTGCATGTTAGCAACTCTTAATATTCTACCACTTCTTGAGAAAAAATAATCTGTTCTGTAAATACTGTATGTGCACCATTAATGTAAAAGTGATTACAGTCCGTTTCTAAAACACTGATGTCCTTGTTTTGACTGTTACTGTTTGTATATCTGATGAAGTGAACACTAACTTGACTGAAAGGGAACATTTAGGGATGCCTTAATATTTTTTTCCAGCAGATACTGATAGTGACCAGCTTCTCATAGCAGATACCAATGAGATAACCAATAATTTTCATATTTTTTTTATTTAAGAATAAGTTCTTAATCTGTAGTTAGTGCACACGTGACTTAGAAAGGCTAAGAGATGTTTCCTGATATGATTCTGACTAACACCACTTTAACACAACAAACATAATTAATAATGATAACGTAAGTACAGTACTGAAAGATAAAACATACATTCATTTTAAAGATATTAAAGCAGAAATTGTTACCTTTTGCCAACATATAATTGGCCAGTAACTTATAGCAGCCCATGTATGTTATGCATCCCTAATAAACATAATTTGATATGCACCTTGACCAATATTTATTTGTACATAATAAAGACAGTCAGGTACTGGTAAAAGTTTCTGTGTTTGCAAACTTTATTTTGGTTAGGGGGAATGTTTGTGCAAGACATTTTATTCCTGAAGGTTAGGCAAAACTGGAATATCACATTTTCACAAAGTAGAGAAAGTGAGCCCCCCTCCACCACCGTTCACTACATGACACATCTTTGACAGTCAAAGACGCTCATATTAAGCCGGAGTAAAAAGTAAATCTAGAGAGTCGTCGCTCACCTGTGCCCCAATAAATATTACCGGCCAAAACTACCAGTGAGCTCCAATGTGCTTCAGTCAATCTGGATTCTTACAGTGACTGTGTGACAACATCTGAATGAAATGGAGCCACAGGACACGCACAGCTCTGGTCTGAATCTTGCTGGGAAAAAAAAAAACACAATAAAATAAAATTGGGGTGTACTTTGCAGACAAGAACCACATACTCTAGATTATTTTTATGCTCCGTTCACATCTTTTACACTTCAACTTCACAAGATTTTCTTGAACTGTAACAAATGAGGGCAGCCGCTCTCCTTTAATGTCACCAGGTTGTTGCTTATTACTGTCAGAACACAACCAGTTCCCAAAACAAGCTTGCCAAGGCGTTTTTTTTGGTGGCCGGGGTGGTTTCAGAGAGGGACGCTTGGTCACTTTGGTCAGTGAGTCAGCAGCAAACAGTTCACACATCCCCGACAGCGTCTGGGAATCGTGGCACACTTCAGGACTTCAGTCCGTGACACAGTATCAGTAGTTACACTAAGTAGCTTGGTCCCCCATCAGAGATTAACTTTTTGTGTGTCACGTTTTGTCAGCGTGCACACCTGTGTGCAAGTACCCAAGCTTAACAAACGCACACACACACGCAACACACACACACTTCTCCATACTAAGCCCAGTGGAGGCACTTCACATGAAACTGTAGACCTGACTCATGCCGGGCTGTAAGTCAATGAGGCAGTTCAGAACTCAAACAGGGCAGTTTAAAGGTACTGATAACATAATTAAGCAAAACAAATAATTAAAAATACATAACTTACAAAAATTATTACGGTTGTGGATTAAACATTTAAAAAATTTGGGAGGATCCAAAATGAATGTTTTGTTTCGCTCTCATGTGATATCTAGTGGCTGAATGTTATCAATAGCACCTTTAAAGTTAAGAAACACACACAGGCCTGGAAGGTGTCCGTCTTCAGGCCGACGTGGGTCAAACTGAAAAATTAAAATTACTCTGCCTCTCAGAATAGCGGGCAGTTATTGTACATTTGGAGTACACATAAGCACATTTACTAGCATTAGGATTGGTGGCAATTTCCCAGCCTGCGCCTCTCCCACAAATAGGGACTCATTTTCACCGATACAGCCCGTACATCATTACTACTCTCGCACGCACACACGCACACACGCAAACAAATCATACTAGTGTGTGTTAAGATTTAAGTCAATAGCAGCTTTAAGGGGCAGGCACGTCAAAAATGAGAGCCAGGGAAAAAAAACAAACAAAAAAACAAAACTGCAATCAAGTATGAAGACCAAAATCCAGAGAGGCTACGGCTTTCATCTCAGCTGTGTTTGTCTGAGGATGACGGATCATTTCGCCGCTCTCTCCCTTTTTCACCTGAACTGTTTGTGTTTGATTCAAAGAGTTGAAACAAATGCTGAAAGTCATCAGATTAAAGCGTGGATGCAAACACCTCCCACCTCCTGACTGAAGACTGTTCACTGTTTACACAGAGTCAACATGGGTCGCCTTATGGCACCTAATATGAAAACACCTATGGCTTCAAAATGCAGTGGTCCAAAAAGAAAATTAAAATAAATTAATCTATAATCAGGATATTTATTCAGTATAACAACTAAAACAAATACTTTAAAATAACTGCTACAGCCCTGTTCTACATATCTATTTATTCCACTAGATACTATCCATATTTTAAAATCATCTTAAATGCTTGATAGGTAACATTTGAGGCAGTAGGACGGGTGATCACCTTTAAATTAAAGGCAATATCACTCATTCCCTCTGCACACACATATTAACACTGCCCAATGATCTGACAGCACAGATTTCAAATGATCCAAAACTCAGGGGAAAGAAAAAAGGC
Source organism: Synanceia verrucosa (assembly GCA_029721515.1). Lineage (NCBI taxonomy): Eukaryota > Metazoa > Chordata > Actinopteri > Perciformes > Synanceiidae > Synanceia > Synanceia verrucosa. The sequence continues at coordinate 21,272,042 of CM056559.1, forward strand.
CATTCTTGCAGTGAAGTTGTACTAAAAGTTGAGATCCTGGTAAAGGAAGTTGATCAAGGTAAGTACACAGTAGAGGATTACTACAGGGACATTTAAGGCTTTTTGCAGAAGGTTTGAGGCTAGCAGAGCAGACACGTTGCCCGGACAACATCAACCCGAAAAAAAATGGACTACAGGAGGAAATGGGCCCGGAGCGTCATGCTAGACGCAGCTAGCAATACATAACCTGCATTAAATGTCCTTACCTTTTATTTATAGGTAGCAGAAATACAACACGCAGGGTAAGGCCAGTGATTAATTAGTAGACCAGTGGCCACACACACAAACACACACAATGTCCACACCACATCATTTCACTTGTATTACAGTAGTTTTAGTGGTGAGGGAATGCGTTGATGGGGGGGGGGGGAGCATTTCCCCAGCCTGCATTATCTGAAGCACTTGCACACTTGCAAGTGGTCAATTTGCCATTTCAAATACCGACATACACACCATTTAAATATCACTGGGATTCTGTTTCACATTAGCTATCCATAAAACAGGGGCTGGTGGGAGTTTCTGCTCCTTTTGCCAAATTTTCAGGGTAACATTTAAAAAGTAATTTCTACAGTTCAAGTAGGACCATCTACAGAAATACAACACAAAATGTGATAAAAAATGTGATAGCTATTTCAAAAGCAATTCTTGAAATATCAGAGGGCACTTTAGACTTTCCAAATGTGAGAGTAACTACTTACAATGTGAGACAATACGCTGACGACGTTACACTTTCTGCTAGCGCTGGCGTTGTCTTATTGTTTTTTTTTTTTAAACAAGAATTCTGCTCAACAGTGGTAGCCATTTTTTCCTTGCACACTGCTATCACCTGTGCAAAACAAGCTAGCTGGACCACTAGTGGTGCAGTTCAGAAGCCATGTTGTATTCCTGACAGAGGAGTGGTGGCTTATAGGGCGGTGAACAAAACATTCACCTCAACTACTGGAAGGAGCTTCCGGGACAAAAACCTCAACAGTCTTATTAATTGCATATACATGTAACCTTCTTATTTAAATTGATCACACACACCTGTTAAGAGGATAAATAATTGCAAATAAAAACATCACACGAGGACATCCTAAATCTTGCCTTTGGGCAGTTTTAAGGCCACAAATGCTGAAAAAAGTTGAGTTGTTCCATGTCAACCTAGGAAAAGCACTGTGACAATCATATGGCGAGCATATTCTCTCAAGCTTCAAATTAACATTTCAGAACACCGTATATACACAAACACAAAGCAGCACATCCATGCCAGTGATGAAAAGAGGAGATCTACTCAACAGCGGACAACAATCTCAAAAGAACCCTTCATCTGCAACAAAAGGGACGACATGGCTTAAGACCTGAGGAATACTTTGAAACATCACAACCTGGTGGGTCTACAAATCAAGCTCCGAAGCAAGAAGATGTGACGGATCACTTTGCAAGATCTTAAAGAATAAACCACAGAAGTTGAAGAGTAGCTGTTGAGAAAAACTCAAACACACACCAAGTGGTGGTGGTGGGGGGGAGGGATAAGCGCACACCCTAACGGTAACCTGGGTGGTGAGAGTGAACACCTCCGCCATTGTTGGGGTCCTGAACTTGGCCCATCGCTGACCTGTGCATCTTCTCCATCACACCCAGGCTCTGCCCCTGGAAGCTGGGCACCTGAAAGTCCGCTCCTAAGAAATCCACATTCTGCATCAGCTTGGCAGGGCCAGGGGGGCCCTCTTTCCCCGGTCTGTACTTTGCCCCCGGGATGCGTCCCACAGAGGTGCCGGCCTGCCCTCCCTGGAAAGCCACGGGGAGGTCCTGAGGGCCGGATCCATTGTTACCTGCCGTGGCTGGGATGCTGCCCCATGGTGGCTGCATGTAGTGGCCATTAATGTAAGGCATAGAACCTACTGGGCAGTTGACAGGGGATGGAGGTCGGGGTTTTTCTGCAGGGTGTTTTAGAGGAAAGGACTGTGCAGTGGTGGGTAGCTTGTGGGGGTAGCTGAGGTTTCGAGAGGGGAAAGCACACTCTGGCTCCATCCTGGGGTTCTTGCAGGGATGGGCCCCCTCGGGGGGCTGCTGCATGTGGGCCTGCTGATGCTGGACCCAGGAGCGCTGCTGCTGCTGCTGCAGCTGCTGCAAATGTTGCTGCTGCTGTAACTGCTGCTGTTGTTTCTGCTGATGTAAATGGTGCTGCAGCTGCTGCTGCTGCTGCAATTGTACCTTCTCTGGGTCTGTGTGAAAGGCGGGTATACTATTAGTAGCAGCTATGTTGGGCTGTGAGTGGAGAGCAGTGTTGGGAGTCTGAGCTGTAGCTTTGTCTGGAGGTCCCACCATGAGGCAGCTGGGCACAGAGCCCAGAGCCGGAGGGTGACAGGACACCCTTGAGCTGGCGTTGATCAGCAGGTTGCGGCTGATAGGACTAGGGTTCGCGATCTGGCCTTCACAGACTGAGGTGGCACCCATGCCCGCCCGTGCCTGGCACAGCTGGTTGATTTGGTGCACGATGCTGCTCAGGTCACTTGGCCGGTTCTGATGCAAGCTGGCTGCCATCGACAGTGGGATGGTGGAGGTAGATACAGTTACATTTGGTGGGGCGTCAGCGTCGGGGAGTTTTCGGGGACCATATGCCCCCGGCAGGGGCTGCTGGAGGCTATTCGGCATGGTAGGAGGTCCTGTACCCGCAGCCTGGGTAAGGGGCTGTGAGCCAACCAGCCCTTGGGTGTGCTGCAGACTGGGAAGCTGCGCTCCATCAGACATGTGGCACAGATCCTGAGTCGCTCCCTGTTGTGTCAGTAAAGCTTGTGGAGGAGCCGCCTGATGCTTCAGTGTCTGCAGGTGAGAGAGATGCTGCTGCTGCGGTACAACTGGCGGACAAGACTGGTTCTGCTGTTGCTGCTGCAGAGCCTGGGTGTGAGGCAGGCTCTGCTGCCTCTGCATGCCCTGAGGATGAGCCAATCTTTGCTGTGAGGTCTGAACCTGGGACAGACTCTGCTGCCGCTGCAGAGCCTGCGAATGAGCCATGCTCCTTTGCTGCAGCGCCTGCGGGTGAGGCATAGTTTGAGGCTGCTGTAAAGTCATCGAATGAGGCATGCTCTGCTGTAGCGCCTGAGGATGAACCATGCCCTGCTGCTTCTGGGCAGCCTGGGCCGCAGACTGAGACGGGCCCTGTAGGTGAGGCGCAGGTTGAGGAAGATTTAAAGTGCTTTGGGCACCGTACAGCCCACCGTGAGGGTTCATGGTGGCCTTCTGAAGCTGCCGAGCACGGCTACCGTCGGAATCTTTGATGACGCCTTTGGCAGGTGCACGGAGGACAGCCAGCAGGCCTCTACTGGAGCTGACCTGAGAGGGGTAGGGACTGTGGCGCTGGCTGGACGAGGATGTGTCAAGCCCGTTGACCGTACGGCGAATGTGCTTCCTTTGAGGTACTTTGACACTGTTGGGGAAGATCTGGATGGTCAGAGGGTTGTTGGCAACTTTCTTAGCATAGGCATCCAACTCTGCTGGGGTTGGATAGCTGGCAGATCTCATCTTCTGTGTAGTTTCCCCTGCAATGTGTGCAAGTTCAGACAACCAGAAATACATCACAAAGCACACTCACTACATTAACTACGTTTACATGCACACTAACATTCTTCTATTATTCAGAGTTACAATAGACAATATTCAGAATTTGATACAGGTCATGTGAGGGGCATACTCAGTTTGTATATTCTGAATTGTCTCATTCTGAATGGCTCTTTTTCTGATTGAGACTTATTATTCAGGTTTTGGAAGCATTCTTTAGGCATGTGTACAGCACATTGAGAATAAACATATCATTTTTTACAGCAAAACATGGCTACCGGTCTATCCAACAATTCTGGTCTGGAGGAGACAACACACCTAATTTTAAACATTAGGATTATCAGCATTTTCTTGATGAATGCAAATATCGCAACACCAACCTTTTCAACAAGGTGGTTGAAGGAATGAAAAGGGGAGGCTGTGTGGTTACATTTTTCTATTTTTTTTTTCATATTAGTGGAACATCAGCAAAAAACAACACTACTGTACTGTAATACCACACGGTGGTGATGACAAGCACTGTGGGAATAACATGTACTGCAGCAGTGTGGCAGATCTCTATTAAGAGTTCTCTTGTCACTGAAGCAAGCATGGTAATTCATGGACAACAATCCTTTGTATCGAATGCACGGTGCCATTTATAACAAGCCAGGGTGAAAAGCTGTCACTTGTTTTAGCAACATAACTAAAACAACTGTGCATTCAAATAAAGTATTTTTAAAAGCTGTGATCATATCAGCTGCAATTCAGCTTTATGTGTTTGCCCTTTCATTTCTACTCTTTATACTGTAGATAAACATAACAAAGATTTGTATTAAAATATAATGGCAAGTAAAATTGTTAATTAAATGCTATCTATGCTGTATTCAGATAATTCTGTTAGTGCTACTACCTTAAGACAAAATCAATTTAAGTAAAGGCAGTTTGGTTTAAGATAGAGCCCCGAAATTCTGTTCAGTGTTCTTAGTGATATATTTTATGTAACATTCAGCTTTAACCTCATCTGTACCTGATTATTTTGGTAATAAATAATAATGTAAATAAAGAAACACTATCACATTGCTCTTGTGGAAATACCACCACAACAAGAAAGCACTCACATTTCTGAAGTCCAGTGTTCATCTGCGTGCGGGAGAGAAGTCTGATGGTAAAGTCACCTGATGCTGGCAGACAGGCCAGCATGTCACTTTCACACTAATGCAGCATGGGACACCTTTTCCTCACCATACTGAGGGAGACACAGAGCAGAGCAAGTCAGCCACCGACCAGACACGGTGTGAACAACTTTGCCATCAACTATTTTCACACCGGGTACAGTTTGACCTTTTGCAAATGGCAGCCTGTAATAAACTGACATTGTCCTGTAAACACTCTCTGTGTACTGCAGCAGGCTAAGAGAGACATTTTCATTGAACAAAACAGCACACGTACACAGGCCTGTCATAATAATGACATTATCTACTGATAGTACAATATGTTTTGCAGATCTCGATTCCTCTTGTCGTGTTTACACGCTATTTTTAGACAGTGCACAGACATTGTTTTAGCCACTTTTTTTGGACAAGAAAGAAGTTATCAGTTATCAGTTAACAGATGCAGCAAGACGACAGCCTGCAAAAAACTGGATTTGAATGTGGAAAAGTAGAACAGAATAAAGAAGTGCACCAACCTCCAACAGAGAGCATGCTGGCTCATAAATAAGCTTATTTTGAAAATTATTTTTGTACAACTCCAACAAGTCAACCTTGTTTCAATAGTGGTGGTAAACTAGCAGCATGTCAAACCTGCGAAGACTTGCCTATCCAAACTTTTCAAACATTCAAGGTCCATCCTGCAAAAATTTTGCAATTTGTGCTTTACCGTCAATACAAGGTGAACCACTAATTAATCATACATGGTCTGCAAATTGATGCACTGATGTTTTTAAACAAACACACTCTGATATGTACAATAAATATAAATCAAAACAGTTTTTGCACATTCCTCCTGTCTCTCTCTCCTGTGCAAGCTAATGATAAGCTTTTTATCAATAATTAAATCTGCTGATTACGTTTGTTATTAACATGTCAGCAAATGGTGAAAAATGCCCATTACAGTCACTTTAAGCTTAAGATGATGTCTTGACTGGCTGTCAGTCCAAAAGACAACTCTACAGACATTTCTGCATCACATAAAAACAACATTTTTGCATTTGATTTACATTCATACATTCTTTAGACTCTCGTGATATGGGCCTTTGTTGCAATCTATCACCAGCTGGAACATGTTGTTAGATTATATCAGAGGTATAACACAAAGAGGCAGTGTTCACAACAAGGACATGAGGCAGCGTTTAAACAAACCTCCAACAGTTAGCAACTAGTGACGTAGCGCAGATTCAGACCTCAGTTACTGGATCAGGTATTGGGCACAATGTGAAAGATCTACTTTAAAAACAGCTTCTCTGTCATTTCAAGATTTAGCATTTCTGCTATCAGCTACATTCATTCAGTCATGGTATACCTCTGACTCAGTTTATAATGTAATCCATGACCTTGCATAACATTTTTTTGCATGGATTCAATGCAGACAGATTTATATTAGCAGGTAACATGATAAAACATTCATGGTGCAAAAGAGCAGGCAGTTCTAGATCTAGCTTCCACGGCCAAAGTCATTTTTTAGATTAAACTGAGACGGTGTGTCATAGACACAAACAGTTGGTCATATAAATATAAATAAAACATACACAAACATATGTGTACACTCCATAGATCCATGTTTGTGTTTATATGACTATTTCTTTGTAATTGAGTCTTCACTCATACGTTTGGTCATTAAAGCTGAGTCTGACATTCTGAGGGACTGTTGGCTTTTATTCTATTTGAACTAAATACAAATTCATTTGACTATAAGATCAGTACTTCCATCCTAACTTGTGTCTAACGTTACTTTCCATTTTCCGCCTCCTGCAAGCCTCAGCAGGACGCAGGACAGTGAGTGTTAACAGGAAAATAGAAGCGTCATTAAAGCAGACCGGATGATAATGTGACCTCCCCTACAGACACAGGTCACACCATGGCATCGTCTTCAGCTAACGCCTTAATCACCCAGATTGTTGAATGCGTCGGCTCTTATAGTGAATCTAAGTGAGGCAGGTTAACTTTCATACAGCCAGTCTGTAGCTAGGTAACGTTAGCCATCTGCCTAGCAATCCAACCTTTAATCTGTTGTAATTTAGTACAGCTAGCTAACGTCAGCACCCATCTGATAAACGTAGCTTGTGCTATTTCACCAAGCAAACACAGAGTAGACTGACTGCGGTCTGACTTAACAAGAACACACCGCTGAACATGTTAGCTCCTGGTCACAATAAATAAGGAGCTTCTTTGTGCTTATTGTGACCAGGCCAGCTGGACAGCAAACTTTAGCTAATCACGGACGCAAAACACCAACGCAACCCGAAGTAAAGAGCGTGATACTTACTCCTCGCGAATCTATGAGTAAGGAAACTTCATTTTGTGGAGCTCTAACGCTGATAGTGTGTTTATTTCAATAAAAAAGAAGAGACCATCGCCGGTTCTGTTTCTCCGTGGTGCTGCTGTCTGGCTACGGCAGCTACATCTGTTACGCATGCGCAGGAAGTCAGAAGGACCCCTCGTTATGTATTTAGGCACGGACGGTAAACGCCTGATCAATAATAATAATAATAATACTAATACTAATATGAAATTATAATTGATTAGTTAAAATGTTAAAATATTTCTATATTAATTTATATATAAAATTATAATTACAATCATTATAATTATATTATAATCGTGTGTGTGTGTGTATGTTTGAATGGATCGAACAATCAAAAAAGGCTCAGTCAATGATCAGCTCCAAGGAGATCAAAAAAGGTCCAACGTTACCTGTGAGTACTGTAACAATTAGAAAACACTATGTGAACCCAAACTATGGCCCCCCATCAAGTCTCACTGATGCATAAATGGCCTAATGTCCTAAAGAGGTTAGTTTGCCAAAGAACACACTGACTATGCATGTGTGGGTCTATTTCGTTAAACACAGAACTATGCAGGTTTATTTGAGTGCTCCTCATATTAATGGAAAATTAATAAAATTAATTAAACCCATTAATGTTGTCGCCACATGAAGTACACAGACCCACCAGCATCATACCTGAAAATCACACTGTGTGATAAATCACTTGGTTGCAGACATAAAAATGCTGCATTTCTATACTGACTGAAATAAGAGTAGACGCTAAAAATGTATTCTTGTGTATTTACTTTCCAGCACACGTGTGTGTATGTATATACATACATATATATATATATAAATACCGTTAACCTTGCAAAACAACAAATTATTCATCAGTAACTATCACAAAAAGGATAAAATGGTTGAAAAAATAAGTAAACAGACAGCTCCTTAAAAAACTACCAATTAATTGAACAAAGCAAGATTATGAAATCTCTTTGTACTATGTTTATATGTGAGTATATGACGATGTGCATCACTGTACCTTCAACTGAGATGAAGAAGCAGAGTCAAGAGCCTGATTAAAAATGAATTAAACAGCAACAAATAGATAAATGATGGTATTTTGATTTATTAGAATGGCAATCCAGAGTGGACTGATTATTCAGAGTACAGACAGATGACATGCGGCAAGAGCATACAGGAAGTCATGGCCGTTTGAGACAGTGAATGTGTTGATCACATAAACGATACAGAACACAAAATATATACACTGGACACGTGTGAAGCTAAACAAATCAATATGGTCACAGTATTTGTTAAGTCACAATATCAGCAAAGAATGATAAACTCATAAGTGAGGATGAGCACAACAATATTCATAACAGTCCTCTGTGAATTCTGTCAGTTTCTTCCGCTGTACATAAAACGACCACTTTACTCGTCACCTGCTTGAGATGTGAGGTTCAAACTAAACCTAACTGTCCTCTTTACAGTATTAACTGCTAATTCTTCTGAGTACACCCAATAATATACCGTACCGAAAAAACCTTCTCCCTGTCAGATTTGTACCGCTGCACTGACGCTTAACGTTTGGTGCCATTAGACCCCAAAAACACCAAAGCACTACAAACCACTTACAAGCAGCAACATTTCCAATTAAAATAGAACTGTTCGATAAGTTAAAGTACTCTGCTAAAAGATCCTTCTATGTTTGGTGTCACAGTTAAACAAATTGCTGTGGACACGTGCAAACACTAAACATAACGTGTTTCTCTGAAAAGCATAAAGTTTGGTTTATGACAGACATGGCTTAGTATCTACAGATATTATGTAGCACGAACTCAAATGTCAGATAAACTATGTAGCATCCCCAAAGTCCTTCTGCTACTATAAAAACAAAAAGACAACCTATTCTATTTGGTGTCGCAGTAGCCTTCAGAATCTATTCACATTAAGCTTTTTCCACACAACAGAAACATATTTCACAACTCCAAGCCTGTCATTTTTACAGTTTGCTAATGAACTCTTTGTATTTTATTTTTTTTTTTTTGACACCAACTGATTTATCTTAGGCCGAAACTACTAACATTTACATTAAAACCCACAATAAATATTAAAAGGGCCACAATACGCTAAGCTAACCATATCAGCACAAGATTGGATTTTACTTCCTGTTTCCCTGTCAGCATATAAACAATAATCATATGTATCATGTCTGATATCAACGGAGAATTAAATGTCTTTCAGGGGAACAATGAAAGTGGTCTACTTTTAAGATTGTGAGCACCTGTTACATTGTAGAAAAAAAAAATCAACCAGTGACACAAAAAAAACACAAACATGCAATGCAAGGAAAGTTCTGCAAATAACAAGAACAGATTCAGATTATCTTGGGAATGCAAGTGTGTCGATGAAGGAAGAGGTATTTAAAATCAAGAAAATGTCCTGCAACATGTGGAATGTAAAAAGTGAGAGCAGAGGCTGAGTGGTCTGAAAAAAAGCAGGGCCCCAATGTATAAATACCAAAGAATAGGTATTAACATCAGCTGTCAGGTTATAGGTAATGAATCTGACCAGGGTGAAAGTCAGCTGGTGCGTCAACCATCACCCCAGTTCAGCATCAGCTCTCCCCTTCCATGACACTTCATACAAACAGGCCTCTCTATATATTTTTATATGCAAATACAAGAAAAGAAGTGAAATAAAAACAGCACAAAATGTTCCCATGTTAAATCTAAATCTTTGAATGAGCAGCAGTGCATTCAGATATTCTGGCCCTGTATAAAGTAAGGCACCAGAGGTTTCCAAAATTCACTTGGTATACAGTATATACGTATAAAACAACAAAATTTTTCAAGTGTATTAAAGGCAGTCTATCAGAGTGCATACAACAGATACTGGAGTCGTGCGGGGTCGTTGGCTTTCAGGCTTGAGCATTGGTCATCTTCTGCAGAAGCGGGATCTGTACAAAGGAGACGGAGTAATCAAGATGATACTAATGTGCAACTAGAGGGCTTCTTTCAGCCACCATTTTGTTTTTCTTACTGAAACTGAACATCATGCATCAAGTCAGTGAGTAACAGCAGGATGTAATGTTAAACCACATGTAGCACAGCATTGTAACTTTGAACCGTTAACTTGGCAGCTTGTGACATTTCATTTTCTTTCCTTTTGCACAATATTGCATTTGCACTATTCTGCGCTACGTTTTTATGATCTTTATACGGAAGATGAAATAGGACAAAACTTAAAAAACAGCGCAGAATGGTGCAAAGAAACAACATAAAAACATTATGAAAACACTTCGGACTTTGTATTACAGCCATCTGATCTTATTTTCACTTGCATACAGGTATTTTGGGTTTCTACTGGAACATGTTAACATGCTTTAATGTTCAAAAAACACTTTATTTACCAGCTGTGCTGCAGCTGTTCTTTTCACCCTCTGAGCTTCTGCCCTGCTCCCCCTCCCGAAAAGCTCTGTCTGCTCTGATTGGTCAGCTGGCCTACGGCTGTGATTGGTTAACTGAACCGCATGCCATGATATCTCAGGCTACTTTGACTTTGGATTTAAACTATCCTACCTCATTAATTAAAGGTACAGTTTTTACAGTCCTGCAGCTGCCACAGAGCTCTGATTGTTTTCATTCCTTTTTCTGAATACATAATGTGCTGACTACTCTGCTATTACCAACTAGCTTTAAGTACTGAAAATTATTTTTTCCACCAAGCCTTATATACTGTATATAAGAAATGAAATAAATATACAAAAACAAGCAGAGAAACATCTTTCAATATCCTACAGTGACTCATCACACATTTAATAGCATGGTAATGCCTAACACACACTTGCCTTGTGACAAACCTATATTATTATCATGCTCACCTTTGTCAAATCCACTCCAGTGAGGGCGTTGACAGACACAGGAAGTTCGGCCAAAAGGCGGGTGACCTCACCCGTCACGCGGCTGCCCTCCCCGCTGAGGATCACTATCTCATTGGTTTTGGACAGAGGCGCTGCCACCTTAGACGCAATCTGCAAAGACATAGTTATGTGTTAACTGTAAGCAGGAAATAATCAGTGATCAGGTGATTCCTGAGTCATAGTCTCGTGAAGATGAAGTTATTGTGGTGATCCTGCTAGTGGATGGAAAGTTTTTCTATTTATTTTTTATTACCATAAAAAAAATAAAATAAAATAAAAAAATAAAAAACTTTTGGCCATCTTGTGTTACCTGTGGGTTTGAGATCTGTATCACGCTACAATCAAAAGTTAGTGTATGAATTACATATGTAAGACTCTTACTTGGCATTATATTTAGACACAGTCAGGCAAGCAATTTCCCCTTTTCCAATCTTTAGGCTAAGCTAAACTAGCTTAGTATTTAATGGACATATATGAAAAAATGAAAGCTGGACATGCATTATGGAACTTGGAGAGGCTGTGATTGTTTTACCATAGGCAGGGCATCGAGGACCAGGGCCGTCTTAGCTGCCTCTCCATACTGCTGGTAGGCCTCAGCTTTCAGCCTCATCTTCTCAGCCTCCGCTTTGCCCACTGCTTCGATGGAGGAAGCCTCCGCCTCGCCAAGCTTCTTAATCTTCTCTGCCTGAGCCTGGGCAATCAGCACCGTCTTCATCCTGACGAGGGGGAAACACACAAGTTACAACAACCGATTCACTATTCCACTGAAATCCTGTTGCTGTGTGACAACTGTGGAATGAATTTTCAGATGCGTCACAAAGAAATGACATTTACCTGGCTTTTTGGCCCAAAGCGCAACAAAATCAGTGTTAAGCAAAACGGAGGCTGAGTGGCAACAGCACAGAGAGTGCTCCTAATCATCTTTGCTGGTATGTCTTTAACCAGGACAATGTGTCTCTACCTCAGACCTCCCAGTAGAGCAGGAAACAATCACAACAAGGGGAGGTGAAAGACGATCTGATGACCGATAACACTCATAAGGGCAGATTTACCACAGAGACCTACAGATGAAAGATAACTAGATACTGTAATATAACCTCATAACAAGTCTCAGTGTCTGTCTTCATTTCAATATATGTCAGACAACTTCCTCCACTTTTATATTAATAAAAAAATCTTTTAGTATTTTAAAAATAGTATTATTATTACAAACATGCTATTATTTTCCATTGCCTGTGCAAACCCTGACCTTTTTTGGAAATTAAACTTCCTCTCTTTAAAGTCAACTACAGACAAAGAGGACAAGAGGAGGCCTGACACAACAGGTGATACTCTTGAAACCAGTGGACCCCTCGCTTACTTGTGCCCCTCGGCCAGCTGGTGCATCTTGTAGGCCTCTGCCTCAGCAGGCCTCTTGATTGTGGCAATGAGCTCCTTCTCCGTCCGCTGAATCTCCGCCTCCTCGACACTGATCTCCTTCTTCCTCTGCACCACTTGGATCTCAATCTCCTCCAGGCGGATCTTTTGCTGCTCCTTGGCCGCCTGCAGCTCGTATGCCAACTGGGCCTCGGCTTTCTGAAAACATCGGCACACAGTGTGTCGGACGCATTGTCTGAAAGCTGCTTTAACCCTCACCTTCAGGTGCTCACCTTGGTATTCACTTCCTGGTTGAAAGCAGCTTTCTGCAGCTCCAGTTCTCGCTTAGAGTCAGCCATCTTGGTGTCGGCCTGGAATTTGACGTCCATCATCTCCTTCTTACATTCTGCTTCCTGTGAGGAGGCAAATACTGCTTTCACACTGAAATCAGCAGGTCGATGCAGGTTTTTCTATCCCGCATCGACACGACTCGGATCTGCATTCGGGCTCTTTCACAGAGCTGACAGGGCTCTGACCTCCAGCTGTGAGAGCTGCATGTCTGTTTTTTCCTCCCTCATCATCATCATTACAGATTTAAGTGCGCTGGAAGACAGCGAGGTAAACAATGGACAGCATGGACATGAGTGCGTTGTTGTTCCGTGCGTTACAACTTTTCCCTTTTGCAAAGTGTACAAACCCAGCACAGTACTAATACTAATACTAGTACTAATACATATTGCCATAATCAATAAAAAAAGGTGTGTCAGATCACTATACAAGCTGTATATAAACACGGTCACCTAGTTCACACCGGGATTCCCCGATCGGTGGGATTTCCCCAGAATGACGTAGGACTAAATCACCTATATACTTCTATTAAAGATGATGTCGCCACACATTTGATTTGTTTGAGTGAATAAAATCTTTGCCCTTCAGAGATCAGTCTCTGGATATCAATGGGAAGACTGATCTTATGAATAAGCAGCTCTGCAGCTCTGGAACTTCACAGTGACAGCCTGACAGGCTGCTCAGTGACTAAAGCAGGATGCGACAGGCAGATACATCAACGTCATTGGGTAAATAGCTCGACTTTCACACTGTAGCCGATCCGATTTGAGACGCTGACCCGCGTCAAAAAGCCGCATCGACACTTTCACATGCAGTGTGAAAGAGGCTAAAGAAGTAAAAGTGTTTGGTTGTTCGCTGCGCACAATAGGATCCACCTCTCAAGAGTCTCCCACCTGCTATAAAGCCTCCTTACCCTTATCCCAGCATCCCTCTCTGCCTCAGCCACGCCGATGTCTGCGTCTCTCTGGACGGCTGCAGTCTGGGTCTTCCCGAGGGAGCTCAGGTAGTCGAGTTTATCATAAACATCCTGCGAGGACAGACAAACAGGTCGGGCTGTAAGCTTCTTGTGACCACTAAACCACGAGAAGTTACAAAATATAATAAACTTAGAGATGCACCGCTCAACTTTTTCTGCAACTTTTCACAGTGGCTTGAACTAAATACAATTTGCATATCATGTTCAGAATTTGTAAACATACAACTGAATTTTACATTAAAGAAAAAGCTGTAAAAATAATGTTTTCTTAATTTTCTCTCACCACTAACTGGAGTAAATTTGTTTCAACCACACAGACCTTCGATCTTCCTTCTATCCAAACAACATCTTATTGACTTATTGATTTCCTCTCCTGAGCTGGAGAGTTGCCAGCACAAGCAAATGTCTCATTAACGGGAACTGTTGCTGCGGTGGCATCTTATTAGTTGGGGCTTCATTCAACAACAAAATAGAAAAGGAACATCATGACTCCAACAGGATTATTTATTTTTAAATACTGAAATATTGAAAATGAGACAAGATATCCAGATGGTTTGAATCGGAAAAATAAACAACCAAAGAATGTCTGAGGCCTCTACTAAGAGAGACCAAATGAGCTAATTGATGTAAAAGAAATAGACTCAGGGCTTTTAGCTGAGCACTATGGACGAGCCGCTGCGTCTGCTGCACCACACTTCTATTAGTTCTATTCAAGTACAATAAATTGTACAGGAGGAGGGAGCCTTTAAAAAAACATATTCGATGTAGATTGACAACATGGGGTGACTCATGTCTGTATGACACACTACGTCTGCACTTCCCTCTCGTTGTGGATCTCTGTGGTGGTAAGAGAGTGCTCACAATTACAAAGATGGAATCATTGTTTTATAGCCTTGTTGGACCCCACAAAACTATAAAATGCAAGCAGGACAGTAGTTAAATGTTTATGATGGTTCACTGGGAAATGACAGTGAACGCATCCCGCTGCCTGTCTTTTATATCTCATGCTGGCATTCATGTTTTTATAATGGATGAAGCAAAAGAGTGTGTTTGCTCTCCTATTTATTGGTCACGCTGCAGTCACTCTCTGTAGGACCCATAAAAAGCCCTACTTTAGGAGGTACAGCTTGCTAAATAGTATTTTTGTCCCCTTTCTTCCCCACCTATCACACCATTGTCAAACCCACCTTAATGGTAAAGCTGAGGATCTCAATGCCCATCCTGCCGACATCGGGAGCTGCCACCTCCCTCACCAGTTTAGCAAACTGGTCCCTGTCCTGGTAGATCTGCTCAACAGTCAAGGTGCCTGCAAAAGAGAGACATTAGTCAATACCCCTACACCACATGTCCATGTGTACACTGCCATTCAAAATATGTCAAACGGTTCACATACTACAGACATCAGACAACAAGTTCAATTCAATCAACAACTGTAATAGTTGCTCAAATGAAATGACTGTCCAGACCTAGAATGGAGCGCAAATGTCCCTCCAAAGTCTGCAGGACCACTGCCTTGATTTCCATCACAGATTTACCCAGGAACTGCTCACAAGCCACTGCCAGTAAGTCCTGCTCCGTCATGACTTTCACCTGAGGAAGACATGGTGAGGTCAGCAAACTCCCAACATCTGGCCCTCAGAACGTGATGCTCAGCTGTAGTCAAAGCTCTCACAAAGCTGAGATAAACATTTAAGCAACAGTGAAACACAGCAGTAGAAAAGCACAGTCTTTAGTTTTGTGGTATTTAAATATAGCTACACAATCTGGAAACATTTTCCAGCTGTGATATGCTCAACTGTGTGGAGAAATGTTGAGATACAAATTACAGTTTGAGGGTTGAGAAAACTGTGTATAGAGTCTGGACATCTTCTTTCAGAAATATCATTAAAGATAAACACACAGCAGACGAGTGACTGTTACCAGCTGAGGCGATATTCACCTGAAACTTCACCAAAGTTTGAACTAATCCAATCCAGAGATGCAAATTGGTTTTGCCTTCCAGCATAGAGTGAACTGGTGGATAATGTTCATTTTGAGTATTTTTGTGTTTACTTGATACTCTCTTAAAATTTCACCCGAGCTTGGAACTAACAGCAAAATTACATTCTTTAACTTAATAAAAACAAACATCTTTCAACAAACCACCACAGTTTTTATCTAACAAGAGAAGCCAAAGTACTTAAATGTTGTCTCGACACAAGCATTTGTAAAGCAACTTTTCCAAAATAAGAGTCTAAAAGGAAAACTATCTGATGGAAGAACAAATATACAAGACAAATGATGTGAATCAGTCAGATTTCAGTGTTGTGCACTTAGCAGTTTTCAACATTCTGCACTCAAGATAAATTTCAGTGCATGTGAATATATTGTAGAATATCTACAATATATATATGAATAAAAATCTTTATTGTCATTTAACAATGAAAGTCAGTTTAGCAGCAGAGGTTCAACATGCAGCCCTAGTGATAACAGATGAAGTCGGATTGAGGTCTGGTACCTGAGCCACCCCGGTGACAGTGATGGCTACTCCCTCTGCTGTCTCCACATCCTCACATCGGGGTTGTAGAGTCATGATCTCCAGAGTTATCCTACATAAAAAAGGGACAAAAGCACATTTCCTGGGTCACAAAGAGAGGAATTTGAAGTGATAAGGGCAAGCTGGGGTATAATGTAATAATGTCTCTGGATTTATGTCAAAACCAATTTATGTTTTACCGTTTCATTTAATATGCCTTTTTTCTATACAGATCACAAATATCATAAACAGACAAAAATATCTATATACATAAAAAACATTTTTCTTTTACAGGCCAGTTTAGAGCACTGTTTTATTCCTCTTCATGTCACCCAGGGTGTAATTGTCAAAGGTGAGAACAACTGCTGCAAAAAATTAACCTTAGAAACCCTTTGCCTTGTTACACATTTAAGAGAAGAAGGTACACATTTATCAGATGAATATACTATTCAACCTTAAATGTAAATGTGTAGACCCTTGTAACATTAGAAGCAACAATAGACCGAATATATGAGACCAGCTGGATCCTCTACATGCTTACAGTCTGCCTGCAGATAAATGGACTGACTTCCCATTGGAAAAACAGCTAAAGCCCATTTCAGCTGTGGTTTCTTTAAAAGCATCCGCCATTTTATATAAATGAGTTTGAACAGAGGGATTTTTAATAGCATAATCCACTTATCTGTGATGAGTGCCACTGGCTGGCACAAACACATTTAGAAGTAAAGACCAACTCCATTTCACGAAGACATAAATGGACCTTGTGTTTTAGTATATTGTCACCTTTGGGTATCTGAGATGAGGCACCAAGCCCAGGCCCAGCCTCCCACGGCATAAGTCTTTGTGTCAGAGCCACAACAACCACCTGAGGAAAGAGGAATAGTTTAATGCAAAGCTTGTTCCTCCCCAATAAGCCAGTCACTAAAATCTTTATAGCCAAATAAATCTAACTTGCTCAAAAATAAGGTCATGTAAATAAAAGCACAGCACTGAACACAAAATATGTAAAAGCAGCACTTGGCAAAAACTGAGACTTTCTTTGAATTAATAGTAGGCTCTTCAGTAGTGGTTCCCAACATGGGGGTCAAGACTCGTTAATATAAATAAAATAAATAAAAGTGTAATAAAACTGAGGGGTTGTGAGATAAAAAAGAAGTAGTCTTTGCTGTTTTAAACTTGTGAATTAATGTTACATAGTATACTGGTGGGTAGATTAGTAGTGTTGTATGGCAACATATCATATAGTGATACCTTTTTGGCATTTATGTCTTGTTATCATTTTTTTTTCCTCCTGCTGCTGGTCACAGAAATTTACCAAATCTAATTTTGCTGAATGTCTATACAATGGTTAAGTATGTCAAATGAGTCTGTGCAGGCTGCCAGTCATCCAGGTCAAGGTCAATCCAAGGAGCAAAAAGAAGAGAGTCAACTGGACTTGTTTTAAGTTTTTTTTTTTTTTTGTTTTTTTTTTAAAGACGTTTCAACTCTTATCCAACTACTGAAGCCTCTTGGATGAGAGGTGAAATTTTCAACAAAAACTTCAAGCAAGACCAGTTGAGTCTTTTTTTGCTCTGGACTTTTCTTGAACAAATATATCATACTTTTTTTATGTGGAAGCTTAAATAAAAATAGTGGAGCAAAATTTGCATCAATTTTCCCAGTGCCGTAGTACAAAGTAGTGTGTACATTATATTGGGGATCACAAACAACAATGTGATATTGCTACAGAGACACCAAGTGTGCAATTATTTTAAGAGTGTGCAGTATCATGTTGGGCACAGCTACACTGTTCACATTCAGTGACGTATCACCGTCAAATAGCATTAAACTAATGTTATGCGTAAAGGAAATTAATACATCAATAAAATGATTTCGCACATGCACATGTTATTTATGTGTTTTTCCTGAGCTCCCCGCTAATCATTCACAACCACCTTACACTAAGAGTTAATGGAGGACAAGCACACCCGCCCCCTTCAGCTATCGCACCACTGTGGGCCTACGTGAAGACACACACCCGCTAACATATTATGAATATTTACACATGTGTGCTTTCACATTTTAAGGA
The DNA here is from genome assembly GCA_029721515.1 of Synanceia verrucosa. Taxonomy (NCBI): domain Eukaryota; kingdom Metazoa; phylum Chordata; class Actinopteri; order Perciformes; family Synanceiidae; genus Synanceia; species Synanceia verrucosa. The sequence goes on from CM056559.1 coordinate 21,290,274, forward strand.
GTATATTTATAAAACTACTGTAAGACTGACACTGCTAGTGTAGATAACTGAGAATAGCGACACTGTACCGTCGCTAATTTGCATATCGATGTTGCGGTTATAAGTAAGCCGTGATTCGCCATGCTAACAACAGCTTTAGTAGTTTAACACCGAGAATTGGCTACCAGCTTACTTATTAACATTAGCAAACAAGCTATCTTGCTACACAAGTGAGATAATCGCTCGCCAGTTAGCGTTAGCACCCCTGAGACCAGCTAGCCCATCAGCTCTTCAAATGACAGCTAGCCTAGCTTCGTTAGCTCAGAGAGAGGGGGAACACCTACCGGAGACCACCAGAGCTTCGTTCGGCCCCACGGTTAAGCAGCTCCCCATGTTGACTCGAGATGGTAGTGGGAACAATAAATACTAACAAGCGGCGGAATACAACGTAATATGAGTGTTATTCGTTGTTTTGACCCAGATCAGCGGCGCGGAAAGGATCTTCACGTCCCACACACACGAACAGCAACAACACGTCCCACACACACACGAACAGCAACAACACGCCCCACCTAACGACATTGCACAGTGACGTAACGTTTGAGTTGTCAACACGGGACATTATTGGGGACGGACCGCTCGGAGCAGAAAGAGCGGAAGAACTTTTATTTTTTATTATAGTTATTATTTATTTTACCGATATTTTCACCAAGTAATATGGGATTAGTTGTTTTTGTTTTTAGATTCAGTTTATTAAGATATTTATTTTGTTTATGTATTTTTTTTTATTATTATTATTTTTATTGCTTATTTTTTTAAGATAAGATAAACCTTTATTCGTCCCACCAACAGGGAAATTTGCATTGCTACGGTAACAAATGGACAGTGTAATGTATATAGACTACATTTCACATCTATCCCCCACATTTTTTATAATACTCCAGTACTTGAGTCAAAATATTAATACACTTGGTCAATCCTACTCAACTACAAGTAAATTTGCTTGGTCAAAGATTTACTCAAGTTGAAGTACTAAAGTACTTACTTATTAAGTATTCAAAAATACATTTTCTTATATCAGTACATTACTGTATTGTTTTCTCAGGTTGGATGGTGAGAAATGTAGTTTGTTCATGGTGAACACAAAACACATTTGAAATCATAGGAATCACTTCTCATTTCCTAAATCTCTAACATGGAGCTTAGATGGCCGTGGAGCAAAAACCTAAAATACATTTCATCTGCCATGTTGACATTTGTTCAGTTTCCTCAAGAATTATTTTTTTATTTGGCATAACTTTTACTGATTTATTTCTCAACTTTTTTCATCATCGATTTCTCTGCTCACCCAGTTGTTGTTGTTCCAATATCTCAGGAGAAAAATTATGTATTTGAATGTTATTATCATTAGTTTATTATATTAATTTATTTATTTACAATGAAGAAGACTAGAAGAAAAAAAATGGTGGCTGCATCAACACCAAGAAAATAGCCAGTGTGTAACAACATAAATTAAATAGATAACATTTTGAAATATATATAAGTCAAATAAACGTAATGGGAAAAGTGTTACAATATTAGCTCAAACTAATGGATAAACAGATGAAATAGCTAAATATCATGGACCTGTTTCAATACTTAGCTATAAATCGGCTAAAAGTAATGGGTAAACCAATGAAGTGCTTAGCTAAAAGTAGCTAAAAGTAGTGGATAAAATGTTGAAATAGTTACCTATCATTAGCCAAAAGCAAAGGGTAAACTGTTGAAATATTTAGCTAAAAGTTAGCTAAAGGTAGTGTGTAACCAGTTGAAATACTTAGCCAAAGTTAGCTAAAGGTAGTCAAGTCAAGTCAATTTTATTTGTATCGCCCAATATCACGAATTACAAATTTGCCTCAGAGGGCTTTACAATCTGAACAGGATATGACACCCTCTGTCTTTTACAAAGACCCCACATTGACGAAGGAAAAACTCCCCCCCCCCCAAAAAAAAAGAACAGGGAAAAAGAAATATTAGAAACCTCAGAAAGAGCAACAAAGTAGGGATCGCTCTTCCAGGATGGACAGATGTGTACAGAGTAATAACAATGAAAAACTACAGATAACCACAGACAGTTGAATTACTTAGCTAAAGTTAGCTAAAGGAAGTTGTTAATCACACAAAGTTAGCTGAAACTAGTGGGTACAGTTGAAATACTTAGCTAAAGGTAGTAAGTAAGTAGTTGAAATAGTTATCTTAAGGTAGTGGGTAAACAGTTGAAATACTTAGCTAAAGGTAGTGAGTAAATAGTTGAAATAGCTAAAGTTAGCTTAAGGTAGTGGGTAAACAGTTGAAATACTTAGCTAAAGGTAGTGAGTAAATAGTTGAAATGCATAAAGTTAGCTTAAGGTAGTGGGTAAACAGTTGAAATACCTAGCTAAAGGTAGTAGGTAAACAGTTGAATGGTTAGTTAAAGATAGTGGGTTAACAGTTGAAATAGTTAGCTAAAGGTAGTGGGTAAACAGTTGAAATAGTTAGCTAAAGGTAGGTAAACAGTTGAATTGTTAGTTAAAGGTAGTGGGTTAACAGTTGAAATAGTTAGCTAAAGGTAGTGGGTAAACAGTTGAAATACCTAGCTAAAGGTAGGTAAACAGTTGAATTGTTAGTTAAAGGTAGTGGGTTAACAGTTGAAATAGTTAGCTTAAGGTAGTGGGTAAACAGTTGAAATACTTAGCTAAAGGTAGTGAGTAAATAGTTGAAATGCATAAAGTTAGCTTAAGGTAGTGGGTAAACAGTTGAAATACCTAGCTAAAGGTAGTAGGTAAACAGTTGAATTGTTAGTTAAAGGTAGTGGGATAACAGTTGAAATAGTTAGCTTAAGGTAGTGGGTAAACAGTTGAAATACTTAGCTAAAGGTAGTGAGTAAATAGTTGAAATACATAAAGTTAGCTTAAGGTAGTGGGTAAACAGTTGAAATACTTAGCTAAAGTCAACTAAACGTAGAGGGTAAACGGTTAAAATAGTTAGCTAAAGGTAGTGGGTAAACAGTTGAAATACCTAGCTAAAGGTAGTAGGTAAACAGTTGAATGGTTAGTTAAAGGTAGTGGGTTAACAGTTGAAATAGTTAGCTAAAGGTAGTGAGTAAACAGTTGAAATACCTAGCTAAAGGTAGGTAAACAGTTGAATGGTTAGTTAAAGGTAGTGGGTTAACAGTTGAAATAGTTAGCTAAAGGTAGTGGGTAAACAGTTGAAATACTTAGCTAAAGGTAGGTAAACAGTTGAATGGTTAGTTAAAGGTAGTGGGTTAACAGTTGAAATAGTTAGCTAAAGGTAGTGAGTAAACAGTTGAAATACCTAGCTAAAGGTAGGTAAACAGTTGAATGGTTAGTTAAAGGTAGTGGGTTAACAGTTGAAATAGTTAGCTAAAGGTAGTGGGTAAACAGTTGAAATACCTAGCTAAAGGTAGGTAAACAGTTGAATGGTTAGTTAAAGGTAGTGGGTTAACAGTTGAAATAGTTAGCTAAAGGTAGTGAGTAAACAGTTGAAATACCTAGCTAAAGGTAGGTAAACAGTTGAATGGTTAGTTAAAGGTAGTGGGTTAACAGTTGAAATAGTTAGTTGAAGATAGCTTGAGGTAGTGGGTAAACAGTTGAAATACCTAGCTAAAGGTAGTAGGTAAACAGTCAAATAGTTGAAGGTAGTGGGTAAACAGTTGAAATACCTAGCTAAAGGTAGTAGGTAAACAGTCAAATAGTTGAAGGTAGTGGGTAAACAGTTGAAATACCTAGCTAAAGGTAGTAGGTAAACAGTCAAATAGTTGAAGGTAGTGGGTAAATTGTTGAAATAGCTTAATGACTTTCTAACAGAGTTTTGCCTTAGCAACGAAGCTCTGACCTCAGGCATACCCAGGATCAAAGGTCTCTCACTTTCTCACATTAAAGCATTCTTAATATTTATGAAACAGACAGGTTAATTAGACTAACCTGACAATCTAAGACCAGTCTACTAATTTAAATTAAGTTTGTGCAAATGGCCCCTTGGAGGAGGCCATGATGTGGGGCTCCTGCTGCTGCTCAACCAAGCAATAATGTGAACTATACTTTAAAATAATGACAACTCTGTTGTAGAAGAAGGAATGTACAGCGCTCTTAACAATACATGTATTTTCTGTCTTGTTGCTATACGTGTTTGACGAGAGGAATCAGGAGGACAGGAGCTGATCTGTCTGCAGCAGAAAGACACAGAGCCACACCTACCTGAGCTGCCTGTCTTGTTAGGTCAAAGGTAAGTGCATGCTTATGACTGTTTCATGCTTTACCTATTTAGTTGACGTTTGAGGATGGGTTGTGGCTATCTTTATGAATAACGTCTTCAGTCCTGCTGCCATGGCTGAGTTGAGGTTTACTGTAGGCAGTGTTTGTGGTTAGCTGACCTGTGTTATGTGTCTGTCACATGTGGGTGTTCGTGAGCCATGTGGCAGAAAATAGACTGTAGGCGGGCAGCTCTCATATAGAGCAGAAGTAAGGTAAAAGTCAAACCAATGAAGATGGCATCATTATATGATGTTGTCTATCTGTCAGAACACATGATTTATTGTCCTTTTAATTCTAATGATGTCTCTGAATACCATTTTTTTTAGACCAAGTGTGGGTTGCATCTGTTTTTGTCTCTTCAAATGTGCAGATTTCATGTGCACTTTGAATCATGCACATTTCCTCTTTTACTTTTAGCACTACAGTGTAGTACTACAGCTGCCCCTACAGAGAAGGTTTTGTGGTGTGTGTAGTATACATACAGTTGGGACATCCTACTTTGTTATAACATAGCACCTTGCAATCAGACCATCTTCCTTATATATCCACTGTGTAGAGGATTGTGGATCAGTATAGCCAGATAAACCTGCTGGTTTGCATACTTGGACATGCTGATATTTTTTGCACACTGCATTTCACATACTATACTTTGGGGCGTTTCAGTCAAATTTCTTTTTGGCCCCTGCTAGCTATTACATGGACTGCAAGTTTATGGAAAGCAAACACCGTGACTTTTGCCCATCTGTCAGTCTAATTTACTTTCTTAACTTTCTTTTAATATCTCAACTTCACTTAATGACTTGGCATGATCTTATACAGACCTTTATGCTACCCAGAGGATGACTCCCTCTGTACCTGCCATCTCTGTAACTTTCCTAAAGTAACAGTCTGACATTCACACCCACTTTACACCATGATTGATCACAACTAACGAATGCAACACTATGAATATCTTCCAGGAGAGACTGAAAATGTGCACCGTTATCTATTACCTGACCCGAAGTACAGTATAGCCTCACAGAACTGCCAGCATGGCTGTTAACTGCTTTCTGAACTGTGTCCTTCTCTCTCGGATAGTGATTTAACTGTGTTCATAGAGTTGGTGTCTGCAACAAATTAAGTATTTTACTTAACATCTGCCCAGGCACAACAGATACAAACCAGTGTACAACCTCTGGTTCTGAAAAGTGAGGTCAATACAGAAGAGCCTTAAACCTGCATTCTCTCTGTCATCCAGCAGGAGGCGACTCCTCTGGTTGTATATTTATTGAGGTTATTGTTGAGACCATAAACTCATGTTTATGGTCTCAACAATAAACTCAATTTCAAGTCTTCAATAAAACATGATGTTCATTTAGTAAATTATGATCCCGTTTAGAGTCAAACAGACCATAAAGGAAGAGATGCTTTAGGGCACCCGTTGCCGTCATTGCAGAACTTATTCATGTTCATGAAAGCATTTGTTTCAACCTTAGTCGTCCTTAATTGTTTAGTAAGCATCAGCGAGACAATGTTTACTTCTTATATCCAGTTCTTTGATAAAAGTGATGAAATTAACATGCTGCAGTGCTGTGAGGTGCTACAGATGACTAAAAATGTAACCATTTACGACCATTCGGGACATTCAAGACAAGACTGATGCGGTGTGTTACACCTCTGAGTAAAAAATGATTTCAGCCCAGATATACAGCTGATCGTGTGATAGTTAACAGGATGTAACCGATGAACAGGTAAGCCTCTGAACAGGAAGCTGATGGGGAGCTCCATGCATGAGTGGTGCTTCTTGCAGATTTGTAACACACACACACACACACACACACACACACACACACACACACACACACACACACAGACATGCACACAGTGGGTGTGAGGCTGTGTAGCTGAGACTGAAACTTACACTGAAAACCCCTAACAGCATGACTGCAATTGCAATTAATCAGCCACAGGCACATATGGCCACACACACAGCTCTTTGCGTTGCTATTTAATCCTGTTATTAACTCCATTCACATTAGCTCAAGAGAGTCACATGCACACACGCACACACACCCAACAGGAAACAAAATTGGATTATGTAAATGAGAAAAAAATGTTTGAGAGAGAAGAGAGGAAGGTGTGACAGAAGAAGGGAGGATCGATAGCAGGCTGAGAAACAGAAACAGGAAGGTGTCAATGAGTTAGTGTGATAGCAGCCGAGCAACACACTACTGCGTGTGTTTTCTCAGCCGTTCATCAGTTTGGTTGAACGGCTGTTAAGTGTGTGTGAGTGTATGTGTGTGTGTGTGTGTGTGAGCGTGTGTGTGTGTGTGTGTGTGTGTGTGTGTATGACATGCCTGAAGAGGAATTTCTGCCACATTAACTTTACAAGATGGATTCCCACCACAGGGCGGCTCTGGATATCTCCACCAGGAACCCTCAGGATGACTTTGAGATCCTGCTGAGAGTCGGAGGAGGAACTTATGGAGATGTTTACAAGGTCAGAACTCCTGCTCAGCTGCTGACTATCAAAGGTTCAGTTTATACCAGGTTTGAGTGTGTGACAAATCTTGTTTTCCCTTCAATCAAAGGGATTCTTGAGAGGAGAGATTATACTTTATTTGACTGAGTAAATTTATTTGTGTGAAGGGGATGTTTGCCACGTTGACTGAAGGCGTCTCAAGTCAAGCATGCCTTCCTTCTGCTTACTTTACATGTTGCATCCCTTCACAGTATAGCCTACAATACACACTGTATCGGAAGTATTCAGGGCTTTACTTAAGTGTAGAAATACTCCTTTACAACTTAAAGTCCTGAATTAAAAAAAACAGTAAAAAAAAATCTATGCAGAATTTTGGGACAATTATATCATCAGATTATAATTATTTATGTGTTAATCACTTTAATATTGCAACTGGTAAAGGTTGGGTTATTTTTTATTATATATATAGCTGATGTATTTGTTGTATTAATAATAGGAATTAATGTGTTATCAAATATATGTAGTGGAATAAAAAGTATCTAGTACAGAATGGAGTAGTATAAAGCTGCATAAACTTAAAATACTCAAGTAAAATGCCTAAAATTTTACATATGTTACTTGAGTAAATGTACTTAGTGAACCTGTGATTCAGTTAATTATTTTTTTCAGGGTTTCATGTTCACTGGTATCTTCTTGTTGAGTTTGGAAGGAAATATAGGTGTGATTAATTTTAAGTTTCATTGGTTGATTGCAATCACAACGTGAGTGCAGGTTCCAGCTCTGCTGGAGGAAGTGGTTTTACAAGAAGTGAAAGTATTCTTGTCAATAGCTGATGGTTTTTTACTCCTGAAACAGAAGACAGCCTAAACTGTGGATAGTAATCAAATATGTCTTCTTAATCTTGTAGTGTCTTATTGAGTTTCTCTTCAGGTTCATATTTTCGCTTGTTTGAAAAGTTCTAAACAAATCTTAAGCACAATGATTGAAGGACAGAGATTTTCTGTAAATAATTCAGCTTCATTAAGGAGTCAGAGTCAACAATGGATGTACACTAAAATGCAAGAGAATGATGATGATGTGCTGCCAGGCCTTGGTGCTGGTGAGAAGTCTGGATCCTGTCCAGGCCTTTGCTGGAGATGATAAAGGCATGGATAGTTTAGTTGGCTTTGAGGTGATTGGATGACATTCATGTTATTATGCTGTGCAGGCAGGTGACTGTGGGGGTGCTGTGGGGGATTCGGCCATGGTGACGGGTGATCTCACCAAGGGAAGCACTTGGATTATATTCAGAATGATATTTCAAATGAAATGTTTTCTAAACTGTAGCATCAACATGCACATTACTATCTCACAATTCTCAACACGATTAGGCGGGAGGCTAAAGGTGCTAACAGCGTTAACAGCGTTGACCTGAGGGGGGGAAAGGTGGGTAGGCGCTACATTGCCATGATGACACAGGGGGTGTCAGCTGTACAGTGTTGTTCCCATACAGAGGCTATCAGCCTCTGTATGGGAACAGTGTAGACAGAGCTAGTCAGTGGAGCATGCTCACATGTACTGAAAGCATGCACAGCTGGCCCAGTTTGTTATTTTCAGAATAAAACATGTTATCCAGTAGTAGCGTCAGTGAATGTCGGGCTTCACAGAGTGACACGCCAAGCTCTGCTGCGATCAAACTATACCATAGAACAACATTTATAATATGTTACTGATGCAAAGCAGGTTGTCTGTAGAGCGAGCACACTTCCTCTAAACAGCCCAGTCGACATCTTCTGTTGTGCAGATGGGGGGATTTGCATAGTTGTACTATATGGACACACAATCACATCTACACAGACAGCTACACGCACATGTAGATATGATCATACCTGCACATTGTTTTGGACTACATGTTTCCATACTCACAGCATAGTGGGGGTCTGTATGCTGTATGATAGGTCTAATGCACCATACACCATCAGCAGCGGTAAAGTAGAGAAAAAAACATGTGTATTGTGTCTCTGATGATGATCATGACAGAGGTCAGTGGGGGAAGTTTGAGGTACTTGACTTAATTATTTTCATTTTATGCAACTTTACCACTCTACTACATCTCAGGGGTAAGAATCATCCTTTTTACCCAACAACAGCTGTCTTAATTTGTCCAGTCTCCACGCCTGTTGAGTTTTATTTTTTGTGATAAAAGATGTTCCATTATATTTCCAAAATCTCTCAAACTTCTTAATCACAATAACTCTTTAAAATGGAATGTCAGAAATCTGAAAACAGATTATTATCAGAGCGGCAGTATGCAAGAAAATCCATCTATCCATCCATCCGTTATCTACGGCTTATCATCACATAGGGTCGCGGGGGAGCTGGATGCAAGAAATTCAAATAAGTAAAAACAAAACAGTAAAACACAACACACACATCCATGCAGCAGTAATATTAATCAGATACACACTGACAGGGAACATTTTACTGCACAATTAATATTTTTAAGTGCTTAAGTGCATTTGCTGATAATAGTATGTTTTTATTGCAGGACCTTTACATCTAGTGGAGTATTTCACAGTGTGGTATTAGTACTTTTACTTACTAACAATATGAATATTCCTTCCACCACTGATACCAAAATGGTTGTTTATGATGATGAAGCAGCAGGAGGCAGTTTTCCGCCTTACATTGTAGAAGAAAGGATGATCATAAACACCTTATAAGAATCAGTCAAAGTAAAACTTCATATGTTCATATGCTTGGTTTATCCTAATCATGAGATCTGAGTTATGGCTGCTTTCACTGCTTATGCAAACTACTCGTGAAATCTTTTTATTCACTACTTTTGATCATAGTATATTCATGCAGATGCATTTACATTGCAGTCAATACAGACCACACGGCGTACAATAAAACATTTGAAAATCCTTTATTCTGTCACTGATATGTCTTATTAATACAAAAACTTAGGGAGCAAAAGCAATCAAGACATTGTATGTTACAGAAAAATGAGAAATAGATGTTGTACCTCTCAATAGTGGCATGCACCCAAACAACATTTCTGCCTGCTGAGGCTTCACACTGCCTCTCTCTCCACTATTGTGCTGGAAACAGTAGCTGGCTTTACCTGTTGGACAACAACACACAGCAAATGGTGTGGATGTTCAATAGCCAGCAGCTACACATCAGAGTGCAGCCAAGCACTTAACAATACAAAACAATTTAACATAGGAATGTGTTTGCTTTTTGCAAAGTTTGACCATACATATAGAAATTATGTAGAACGCACACACACAAACCTATAAATCTGCAGTATTGAATGTAGATAGGAAGACCGCAGTTTGTGTCCCGTGTGAAAACAAGTCAGTGTTACCTATTTTGTTGTAGTTTTGTTAGTAACTGTAGAGCACATTTGTTTTATGTAACAAACATCATTAATCAAACCCAAACTCCAATCTTTTCCCTAGGCCAGGGGTGGGCAATTATTTTTCCAAAGAGCCACATGAGAAACCTGTGCTGTGTTTGAGGATCGAACCGACAATAATCTAAACTTAACTATGTTCAATATTAATTTTCTCCACCTATAAAGAGCAAGAAACTATAAAATTTAATTATGCCAATGGTTAATAAAATAATAAGGATATTCCATTACAATAAAGATAAGACATAGTGGAGTAAGTCAGAAATTACATCAAGTATGTAATTTTATTTTTAACACAGAGTACTGAATTGCTGTTTTGCAAATGTAAGCAATTAACTAAACAGAAAAGCAATAAATGTCTTCTTGCTCACGTTTCTAATTCAGTGAGAAAATTCAAGTCTGTTTTGGGCTGCTCTGAAATTTGGCTGAAGGTGGATATGCGTACATAAGTGCACATAAGTGATGGAGGATCAGTGTTTGGATTGAAAACATCTGTTCACATATTTAGGTGGATCCAGAGAGGACTAGGAAGCCTCCTCATGTGGTGAAAGCTCTCCTCTTTGATGGAAGAGTAAAATTTAAGCCGTGAGATAGACCTGAAGCGCTCTGCCAGAAGTGCATCAGATTGCAGGTCAATGAGCTCAAGCTGAACATCACTGAGGGCATTAGCATGTGAATGGGAAAGAAATCATGTGCATTTCACTTCCAATGGTTTTAAAGTCTTTAAATCATCTTGGAAATTCCCCATGCAGAACATTTAGCAAGGATGCATACCTGTAGAGGTGGACAGCAGAAGGTGTGGCTTCCTTCAGGGTTGGCAAGTGGCTGAGAGTGTTGCCATGTATTTGGTTTGAGAGAAGCTGTAACTTTTCAAAAGTTACAGCTTTGGGATATTATTTCCTTTCTCTACACAGAAGGCTTTTTTATTGCCTATTTTTCCCAGGCTGAGCCACCTGACAGCTGTGTGGTAGCCCAAACTGTCTGTGATTCAAGGCTCTTGCACATGAAGTTCTCTACTTAAGATGCAACATCAACAACATGGTTAACTTTTAGCACTGACTTAATACAATGCAAGAATACCAGTTTCAACATTTTTCCCCGTTAGACTATCCGTTTTCACACCTGCCAGCTTGTCCCATTTGAGTCCCACCTTCTCCAAACATGCACTCATCTCAGTGAACAAATCACTCCCAGTCTTAGCCTCTTTCATTGACTGCATGGCTGCCATTTCTTTTGTATTTTCCTCAGTTATTCCACGTACAAAGATGAGGAACTGTGTGGTGTCACAAACATCGGAGCTGTAATCTAGAGCCAAGGAAAAACAGTCAAAGTTGACCACTTCATGCTGCAGCTGCAGTTCCAGATTTCCTGCAATGTCCTTGCCTCTTCTTATCACGGTGTGCCAGAAGAGAGGAAGGTTCTCAAAAGCCAGCTTTTTATCTGGACATATTAGTGTGGCAGACTCAATGTTTTTTAAAAACGATTTGTTTATTGGTCCTTTTTTACATAATATAGTGAGAGTCAATAGGTTTAGGTAAATACGTTCAGGTTTAGGGTTACTCTATATTTACCCACAGGTAGATTAGGTGTAGTGGAAAGCAAAGATACCCATTTTCCGCATATGTGTTACAAACAACACATACAAGAGACTAATATGATGAAGAAAATGCAACACTCCACTGGTGGTGGTGGTTTCTGATCATTATTTGGGGTTGGTTTTCTGCCCAGAGACCCTGGGTTACAATGTGACTAATCAGCCTTCTGGACCTTGTGACAATCTGACTCAAACCATTTCTGTTCTGTAAAGATGTTTCCAACCATGGCACTAAAGAAAAAAAGTCACATTGTTTGCGTATGTTTTGACATCTCACCCGTTACGACCCTAGGTTTAATTTTTTTAGTTGTTAAATCCCCTACATGTGAATCAAGGGCATGACCCACAGAGGTGTCCTTGAGAAAATGACTCATCATAGCACCTTCTCTAAGGTAAAAGCATCTGTCAAATGTCATCATTAGAATATGGCATCAATAGGGTAATTTTTAAGTCCCATTTTAAGCCCCATTAAGTCAATGGTTTTTGAAAAACTATGTCTAAATATGTGAATAAGGCATCATCTTACTACGTATGCATACATGTCTTGACCAGAAATGTGATCACTTTGAAAATTTGATCACTCCATAAATCAGAAAATACTGGTTACATCCATTAAAAAGTATCTTTCCCATGATTCTTAGGGATCAAATGTAACTAGAAATGTTGGTGTAACACTAACATGGAGAGGAAAGTTATGAGAGAGAGAGTTATGGTTAAAATGCAAAGTAGCCATTCATCTAACACTAGTGCATTTAAGAGAAATGTATTGATGCAAATAGACAAAGTAGTAAAATGAACACCTAAATGTGTGTTTTGGGTGTTTTCTTTCTAAAGCTGTGTTATGGAAGCAAAATAGGCCAAAACCTCAAAATTGAGCAGTTCATGAAAAACCATGTTTGATCCTTGCCTGTAAACACGCAGAGATATGATGTGATTCGTCACTTCTCCTGTCAGTCCAGTCAGAGGACTCAAGGATAAGTCTATATCTATATCTATAAGTCACTTTTCTGTTCAACAATGTCTTCTATATATTTTGACTCTTTGCTTACTCTTCCTTGCACAGACATGTGTCATTCACATCTCTACATTTTAAATATAGATGTCAGTTTGATTTGGTTTCCTTCGCAGCTGTAAACACAGCTTAAGAGATTTGACCCGTAGGAAATACTGTATGTGCAGGGCTCTGGCCATTAGGTACAGATTTTTTTTTTAATCTATTGCGCATTATCATTCTCTATTAATTTCTACTATTCATTGTGAAATATGTCTGTTATCTTCATTGCACCAGTTGGTCCATTGTTTTCTCGTATTTTGTTCTCTTATTTTCTATTTAAGCTGACTTCACCTGTTTTGTTGCTTATTTAGACATTTGTGCACTGTTTTCTGATCTATATTAGTCATTAGTCCCTCACATATTTTAAGGCTCATTATTTACCTAGTCATCTACTTATTTTGACATATTCTACTTGCTTTCTCATGTCATTGCTTCTTATTTTTATATAGGCCCTTGCTCCATCCACTTTGCTGCTGCTGCGATGCAAGTTTTCCTGTTTGTGGGCCGTATAAGGGATTTTTTTTTGACTCAGGCTTGACTAAGCTGGCTGTGACTCGGCATCCTATCACCTCAGGGTCGTCCTCCTCTTACAGTAAACATGCGAGCTACTGAGTTGCTGCAGTTGGAGTTGCTGTTGAATGTGGTGTAGCTCTAGTTTCATCCTGCACAGAAGCTGCGAGCTGCACCTGTGCTGTGTGCAACCTCAGATGCAAAAAAAAAATGAAGAAGTGAGATAAAAAAAAAAGCAGCGAACGACATGCAGAGACCCTGGCTGAGTTAACTGTGTCAGGTTTCTGCTGAAACAGTGTGGCTTTCTATGTGTGTGTGTGTGCACGTTTGTGTTTTAGAATGAGATGTGCATGAATTTTGAGTTGCCGTTGATTTATCTTTAACCCATAAAGAGGAAGAGAGATGTCGAGAACATGAGGGAAATTGCAGCCCATACCTGTTGTGTGCAAGTGTGTGCTTTGTTGGTGGACCAAATGCCGTAAAGGAATAATCTAATTTAAAGAATGCTTTGTTTAATTTAATATCAGTTCCTGGTTCTCCTGGTGTGTTTAGCTTTGCTATAATATGAACAAATCAATGACTGGATATGTTCAAACTGCAAAACAAGTGCTCACTTTGACTTCCTTTCTCTAGCAACTAACAAGTCAGAAATCAAAGCAAATACAGGCGTTTGATTATTCTGCATAAATTTGAAATTAATCATATTTTATGCCCACCTAATCCGTTTCCTTTAATCTTTATCGTAATTCATGTACTGGAAACTGCTATGAACATGTTGTCTGAGTGCTCTGATTGCTTACCTGTTTCTACATACATTTAAAGCTCATGAACACACTGAAGTCAGAAGGATGACCTTTTTACTCTGGAGCAAAACACAGCAGCTTATGAAGTGAATCTGGTGATATTTCCTGTGAGGTACACTTAGTCCCTGTGACATTTCATTTCCATGGGTCGATTCTCAGTTATTCATTGTTAAAGGAAGCAAGCAGCCCCTACTTCTTCATTTTTCTGAGACTACTGTCTCTCTGCTGGACTGTACATATGATAAACTGTATTCTACTACAGTGGTTCTCAACCTTTTACACCAAGTACCACCTTAGAAAGTAGTTGGCTGTCCAAGAACCACCATATGACTGACATTAATATACAGTCTATTCAGCTCTTCACGGTTCATGCAGGAGGCAAATTTATTCCTAAAATCATTATTTTAATGTAAACTTTTTATTTTTAATGTTAACTGCTTACTTCATCCAGTCTATCTATCTATCTATCCATCCATCCATTCATCCATCCATCTGGCTGTCTAGCAAGCTAGCTGTCTGTCTGTTTGTCATCATGTTAGACAGCTGAAAACTGTCAGAAGTAAAGTTGCATAGAAAGGAAAGATAAAAGGAGGAAACACAATTGTACAATTGTTAGAGCAGCTCACACTCAAACAGGAGGCGGCGGTATTTCCCCTTTTGTGAATAGAAAAATATATACCATACACATTTTGATATCGTTTTGACAATAAATATCGCCAAACACTAGTCATATGATTATAACAAACCCACAGTGATGCATACATGTAGGAGACAGGCTCATTGGTTTTAGCAACAAAAGATATTGCTTATCTTACAGTATGAGGGCTTTTGTGTGTGTGTGTGTGTGTGTGTGTGTGTATATATATATATATATATATATATATATATATATATATATATATATATATATATATATGTTGTCACAGAGGTCAGTGGAAGGAAAGACCCCTGAAACTTGTAACCATACACTTGATGGAAATGTTGTGGCTGCTTTCACCGTGACGACCAGCTCGTGTGTTTGTGCCTTTGGGTGTTTACTTGTAGGGCGTCTTTCCTCACACCAACACAAACACTCTGACACACAAACACACTGACACACAAGCACACAGAGTTTCCATCATCATTGTTGCCGTCTTTATCTTACATGTCTTTCAAGTTGTGCAAGTTTGTCTGTTGCTTCCCAGAACATATTATTCACCTGTGTTGAGTTACTGCAACTACATGTGTTGTGTAATAACATCCAGCAAGGTGCTTTACTAGTACATGTTGTCTGCTCTCTAACGATAGATGTGACTAAACCTCTCAGAAATTCATTTCATAAGTCCTGTGCTGATCACCCCATTTCTGTCAACACTGTCACACAATACCGCTTTGTGAAATGAGCATTCACAGCCCAGAAGCCAGGTATGTTTCTCAGGTGTTGTCGGTGAAAATGAGTCTCAGTGTATTTCAACAGGGGAGTTTTCCATGTCTTAATCAGGGTCAAAGGACAGATAGTGTCTACTGTTCAGAACTTGAAGCCCCTCTGAGGTAAATTTATGATATTGGGTTATATATAAATTTGATAGCTGATCAGAGACACCACTCTGGTCATGTTGCTCCATGTTTGCTGTCATTTTTAGTTGGTTGATTGATGCAGACACTCCTTTTCCTTCTTTAAAGTATCTTTCGTATGGGTTTAATTTTGAGTACAACTTTGGTCAGATTTGAGATTAAAATATCACCTAAATCAGTGTTCACAAATGTAAACAGCTCTGTGAATCTGTAGACCGTCAGCTCCTCCACCAGACTCCTTTACTGACCTGAGGAGCAGGTCTCTCCACTGTCATCTTAAATAAAGGCAAACAATGCTCCACAAATCTTTAAATTACCTGAATTATTATCCCAGTCTGACCACACAAACACACAGAGGCTGAGCAGGTAGAGATTACTCCACTATACTGTATTTTTACATGGCAAATGATTGTTCGATGCTATATTAATGCTCTATTTAATGGCATTGTATAGAGAACCTTTAACTCTCACTGTTTTCAATAAGGAAAAAAGAGTTCCTGTGACAGTGAGGTCAACGTATTGTCCTGAATAACAAACAGAGGCACTGTCTCTGGGTGGAGATGTTGCTTTAATTTAATCTATTAATGGAGGAAATCTACTCTGGCTTCCTCCCACCATCCAAAAACATGCATGGGGATTAGGTTAATTGGCTAATTTAAATTGACCGTAGGTGTGAATGTGAGTGTGAGTGGTTGTCAGTCTCTATGTGTCCTGTGATGAACTGGAGACTTGTCCAGGGTGTACCCTGCCTTCCGCCCTAAGACAGCTGGGATAGGCTCCAGCCCCCCCGCGACCCTATGAGTATAAGCGGTAGATAATGGATGGAGGAAATCTGAGAGACTGATATCTCAAAAATAAAACTAATACCACGCAGGAATAAAAGAGTCACATAAATGTTCACTGCGACGGTGCAGCACGTTGAGTTTCCACTGAGCCATTTCAACCTCAAACTGAAAAGACCATCTGGATCAATTTGATAATTAGATAGATTCAATTCAATAAATATACATACTAAAACTAAAA
This sequence comes from Synanceia verrucosa, assembly GCA_029721515.1. Lineage (NCBI taxonomy): Eukaryota > Metazoa > Chordata > Actinopteri > Perciformes > Synanceiidae > Synanceia > Synanceia verrucosa. The sequence continues at coordinate 21,306,944 of CM056559.1, forward strand.
TACTAAATTCTGAGGCCTAAAATATTTACTAAAAATAGTGTAGTGTAAAATATGTCACATCATGAAACGTGACGACAAACCTGTTCAGACACGTGTGACGCTACTTCTATCTGGCTGAAAGTACCTGTACTTTTGATGACCTTTGGTGCTCAAACATCCTTGCGTCATGTTTTTCAAAGTCCCTCTCTGAGGCAGTGGAGTTTCCGTTGTCTCTGTACTACCTTTCCTGCACTCACTGACTGACTTCATGAGTCAAACAATGTGATTATATCCTCTCAGTGAAGTCAAGTCTACATCATAGTCTGGTACACACAGCAGTGTACCAGACTATGGTACACTGCTGTGTACATACACACACATACACTGCTATATGTTGCTCGGCCAGCGGGCCCCTGCTCAGTCGTCGTAGCTGCTCTGGGCTTCGGTGCTAATCACTTATGCATGTTGGCTCAGGGTGTACGAACGTCTGTCGTGTCCCATTGTTGAGTACTGATGGGACTCACCAGAATGGGCTAAACCACTCTACAGGCATTACACTAAAACCATTTTCTCTATGTATTCCTACATTTCTCCTGTGCCCCTCAGTGCCCTACTCTCTGTCGGGTTTGATTTTGTAATTATTTTTGATTTTTCTGTTTATTTACTTTTTATTAATTTAATCATCATCATTATTGTTTTTCTTCTCTCCTTATTTTTGAGACATTGTTTACTGGGAATCATGCAGCTTCTCACATTCTTGATTCCTAATGACACTGCCTGTTTGTACTCTTTCCTACCCATACTCTCTCACCCTGTCTATCATCTGTTTCCCCCTCAATTCACTAAGGTGTAGCACTTTCCTCTCTGGCTCACTATAAGAAAATCAAAAATGACAGCTTAGTCTCCTGAGAGGGTGCGGTGACGGTCACACACATGCACAAAAATATAAAGATACTTTTCTGCAAGAGAAAAATGCACCAATCCCATAAATAGTTGACACCTTCCATCTCGTTGTGGTGTTTAACGATGGGAATAAGTGCTGACAAAAAAAAAAAAGGTACACACAGCAGTGGAAGAAGCGTTCGTGTCTTCTTTTTGTTACAGTGACAATAATGTATTACGACTGTGGTACTGTGATGCTTTCTTAGAAGTGCTATGAGCAGATTATGACACATTATGAGTTTGTTTCTAATGTATTGTTTCCCTCTTATCAAGTGTTTGTGTTTTTGAGATAATAATACATGAACTAAAGCACCTTATTTGCAACATCATACACATGAGGGCAAAATTATTAGCACCCCTATGAAAAATTAATTTTTAAAAAATATTATATAATTGCTGTTTAACAGAGCAAAGACTTTTTAACACAGCTTTTTCAGACGTCCCAGTTTTATTTTGGATGCTTATATTATTTTACTTTGCAAACAGAAATGACATTATTTCACAAAAAACAAAGGGTCAGAATTATTTGCCCACCGATGTTAACAGTCAATTGTGTCTCCTTTTTACTGGATAACAACCTGCAGTTGTATGTTGTTGTATTTAGCAAGTCTCTGACAGATCTCCTGAGGAATCCAAGACCATCTTCATCATCTGGATCTTCAGTTCATCCCACAGATTTTTTGATAGTATTCAAGTCAGGGCTCTGTGCAGGCCAATCAATAACTTTCTTAGCTTTTCTTTCAAAATCTTCACATATCCTTCTTTCTTCAGGGTTCCTTCCACCTTCCAGATGCACTGAAATATCCCCACAGCATGATACTCCCATCATTGTGTTTCACTGTGGGGATGCTGTTCTTTGGGTTGTACGATTCTCCCCTCTTTCTCCATAAGCAATGTCTCCAAAGAGTGCTACTTTTGGCTCGTCTGACCAAAGGACATGCTTCCAATATGTATAGTCTTTCTCCACGTTGTCCTTGGCATACTTCAGTCTGGCTTGAAGGTATCCCTTCTGCAGAAGTGGCGTTTTTCTTGGTCTGCAACCCGGTAGTCCATGCCTGTGCAGCACTCTAGTGATTGTCTTCTTTGTGAATTCACTTCCTGACTTGGCTCAGTCTGTCATTGGTGTCTTTGCAGTTGTTCTGGGGTCTTCAGACACATCTCTCACTAGTTACTACTTTCCAGTCTTTGAAATGGTTCACTTCCTCCGCTCCCAGGCTTGTTCTGGACTGTGTGGCTAATAATTTTGACCTGGTAGTTTTTTTTTTGTGCAATGTAAAAAGATATAAGCACCCAAAATAACACAGGGTTAAAGCTGTGTTAAAAAATATTTTCTCAATTTAACAGCACTTGGGAAATACTTTTAAGAAAATGACATTTCTATTTATATAAATAGAGTGCCTAATAATAATAATATAATTATTGGTGTTATTCATGAATTTTAAAATGTACTGTTTTACAAATTAAGTAGAATTTTAATAAAAAAAATTTTTTTTATGTTAAATTCCAGTTATTTCCTGTCATTCCTGAACAGAAAAATGTTTTAGTGGTTGTTTGTTATTCTGGATTTATTTCTGGCTTCTCAGTGAATTCCAGTGTTCTGGCTCAAATTTGGGTTTAAAAAGTTGAATTCAGTTTAAATTCTTCACTCCTGTTCAAAATGGTGAAGTGTAGTGAACTCAGTGAGAAAGAAAGAGTCCAGTTAAAGTGAATGAAATGATGCTGGACGATCTTTGCTGCTCCAATACATTCGTTAAGCAGAATATTTTGGTTCTATTTGTCTATCTGCAGTTTTTCTGTTTGACATGAAGTGTCTTCATCTCTCTGTAATCACAATGACACTCTTTAGTTTAATAACATGTGGGGAACAAAACAGTGATCATCCTGCTGCAACCAACAAACAGCTTGGGCCATATTTATGTGTGCAGGAAGTTAAATTTATGGTTTCTCTGTTTCTGTTTATAAATAGTGTGAAAAAAAAGTGAAGACAAGTGAGACCACTTTCTGGAATCACTCTTTTAAATGTCATGATGTTCGCTTGTTTGTGTGTGTGTGTGTGTGTGTGTGTGAATATAAGTGCTCCAGAAAAGTATTTTTGTCTTTAATTCTACTGAGAGGTGTGGTTGCACTTCACTGATCTGGACAGAAAAGATGTAAATGAAGCTCTGCTGGCTCACAAGAAAACACATTTACAATGTTCTGTCATCACCATGCCTGGAAGTGGTCCGGTATTAAAGGAGAACACTGTAAGACATTAGCAGCGTCCACTGAAAGAGCTTTATTTTCCTGCTGCTGACAGTCTGAATATCCATATACTCTCCAATAAATACAGGTGGCCTTTGAATTCAACTCATCTACAATGTCCCACGTAGTTGTGAAAGTGGGGAGGAAGAGGAGATAACAGGGTCACACACCTCAGTAGTTTCAAAGTCACAATAATATTTTTTTATTTATATAAATTAAGCCAAGAAAAAAAACAATATTAAAGTAATAATTTTACTATTAAATACAAAAATAATAAAAAATATATATTATAAAAAAAATAAATGACCTAGAAGGAGCAGTTATCTCCATAACAAGGTAATGGTTTGCTGTTCTTCCTTTCTTTTATATTCTAGACCCCTATAGTAGCATCACTGCTACTTAGCTCACAGCTATGGTTGAAATGTCAACGCTCAAAAACAGCACTTTGTGATGTAGGCTAAACGTTAGATGTCAAACCTCTAAATTTGGCCTTCTTTCCCTCCTCCTCTTCACGCCTGAAGGCTTGGCCCTCTTCACTGTGTGGAATTAGAAATAAAATCTACAAAGTTACCAGGTGAAACCTCTCCTGGTCTTGAGGAGGCTTCTAAAAACAACCAGAGCCTGTCTTGGCTAAAACAGACACTTTTAGTGGATGTAGGTAAGTAGTAGTAGTAGTAGCAATGCCCAGGTGAATACATTAATAATTCTAATCAATCATGTGATATAGAGCTGAACTAATGTATCAGAGCAATGATTCAGAGCGTCCAGCATCATTTCATTCACTTTAACTGGACTCTTTCTGTCTCACTGAGTTCACTACTCTTCACAATTTTGAACAGGAGTGAGGAATTTAAACTGGAATTTATCTTAAAAAAATGATAATGTGCATCATTGTTTGTGCTATTTTGTAAATCAATAAATTTGAAAATCCATTGATGACAACAATAATTATGTTTGAGCATTATGATATGATTCTGATTAAAGAGCTTGCACATACTGGTGGATTAACCATTACAGATTTTTTTTTTTTGGCGGTGGGGGGGACGTATCAGTAATACTCTTAATTTAGGGCAGCGGTGGTAAACATCTGACACTGGGTGGTGGAATAATAAATATGTCAACCACTGTATATTATTATGAAATCAGACGTTTTGCACAATGAGCCCTTTAACATTTAGTATTTAATAGACATACAGTATTTTGAAGCTGACACATTTTGGATGTCGGATGCAGAACTCTTGTTTGAGTATTTTGCCTTGGTACTCCTACTTTTACTGGGGTAAAAGATGTGAGTACTTCCTCCTTCATTGTCAAGGACCGACAGCTATAGTGTTAAAATATTAATCTGTATGTCTCTCTGTGTTCAGGCTCGTAACAAGCAGAATGGAGAGCTGGCAGCCATCAAGGTCATCAAGATGGAGCCAGGTGAGAAGATTTATCTGAATGTTTAGCCTTTTTGCCCATAGATGTTCGACCTGTGCACCTGGACAAAGGTAATGAGTAGATTTCTGGCCTGAGTACTGTCTGTACAGGTAAATTTATATTTCAGTTTCATTTTCTATTTCTACTTTACCACAGTTCAGAGGGAAATATTGCACTTTTTTTCCAAAATATTACCATCTTTACAGACTTTACAGAATTTCATTACAGTTTACTGAGCTGAACTCATTAGCTGACAGAAAATTAATTCAACAAACTGTTTTGATCGTTTCTCTCATTTTTCACGTGTTTCCTTCCACAGAGGATGATTTTTCTATCATCCAGCAGGAAATTGTCATAGTGAAGAGCTGCAAACATCCCAACATAGTGGCTTATTATGGCAGCTACATACGGTGAGCGGTCTGTCTCGGGTGTTTTTTATTATTATTATTATTATTATTATTATTGTTGTTGTTGTTGTTGTCATGTTCACTCCTCCTCTGTGTGCAGAGCTAATAAACTGTGGATCTGTATGGAGTTCTGTGGAGGCGGCTCCCTGCAGGATATCTACCATGGTGAGTGACTGACTGTGTGATTATTTCCATTTTATGCTGCCCTCCTCTTCTACTCCACATCTCAGAGGTAAATATTGCACTTTTTAAACTGCATTTATCTGACAACTTAAGTTACTTTGCAGATTCAGATTAATAAAAAAAATTGTGAATCAGCGATTCAGTTAAGATGTATTATTGTAAATTAAAATGAGATAAGACAGTTCAGCAATGTAAATTATCTGTCTTCACCAGCTGCAACAGTGATTATTAAATGATTAATAATCCAGTAATGTATTTTAAGCTATATTATTCTGAAATTGGCCAATCTGCAGAATAAGTATAATTAAGTCTATTTTTGCAATTCTTTTGGGGAAGAAGTGGTTCCTTTTTTTCTTGACCTTTATATTAGCTCTAAAATGGCATCAATAAAAACCATTAAACATATTTCATTCCATGCAGCTTTAGGCGTTTTTTTGTCTTCAATCTGAATTTGAATTAGCAGATATCTCTGAAATTAAACTAAATTTAGCATCATATTATGTCTCATTTGCATAATTAAAAATCAAATTTCAGAAAAAAATGTCTTAAAGTAAGCAATGAACTGGAGTTTTTATGGTTACGCTCACCTGTAGTGTCTCACCTGAACCAGTTTACTTTCCTGACATTGTGTACTTTTGGTTTTTGACACCTTATTGATAATCTTTAGTGTTCATGTTTTGTTTATTCACACTATTTCTCACTATAACTGCTGTACAGCAATTTCCTTCAGGACAAATAAAGTTTTCTGTTATCTCATAAAACATTATTGTCACTGCTCTCACGGTAAAAACAGGAAGACACTGTGACACAGTTTTACTGGAGAATAGAATTAAATGCTAAATTTAAAGCTTCGAAACAGCAGCCAACAAACCAGCGAGTGATGATGGTGTAACTGCTTCTACCGCTGGACGTGTATAACAGACAGCACAGTTTGCAGTCATGTTTGTTAGATCTAGATGTTCTCTCTCTACAAAAAAGCAAAAAGTAAGATTATATAACTTTTATTTATTTGCTGAACATTTATTTTGCCTTGTAAAACACTCACTGGACATCACACAACCTTAGTAGTGAATGCTTTCTACTGCACAGAACTGTGATGGATTTATATTATTATTATTATGATTATGTTGATTTTTTTTTTTTTTTTTAATTGAATTGTTCCCCACAGTGACCGGTCCTCTGTTTGAGCCACAGATTGCCTACATCTGCAGGGAGATGCTGCAGGTAAAGCCAAACTAATTATTCATTATTCACTGAGGTTTTACTTTTAATTGTCAGAATTAAATAAAATAAATAAAAGTAAAGTATTTTGGTGACAAACTCAGCTGTCAGGCTGGATGCTCACTATGTGTGTGTTTGTGTGACCAGGGTCTGGACTACCTGCATGCACAGAAAAAAATCCACAGAGACATCAAGGTGACTTTTATTCCACATTTCAGTTTAGTGTTTACTTGTTTCTTGTATTTATTTTGATGAAAGCATGTCAGCATAAAGTATTTCAAGATGTCTTTTGCCTGATAACTTTATGATGGAAAAACACTACTAGTAAATCTACTTAAGTGCACATTCTACTACTTATACTTGACTTAGTATTTCCTTTTTATACAACTTCCTGCTTTTACTCCACTTCAGTTGTTTGAAGTAGATGTTGTCATTTTTACTTCACTACATTTGTCTTTTAGTTACTTGACAGTTTTTCATCCTCTTCCTCTCTGTTGATCTCCAGATATGTTAATATTTTTATGTTCGTGATGAACTGGGTGGTATTCCAGGTAGGAGGTTTAACAAACTCTGAGTCTCTTCCTGAACTCTGAGTTGACTTACCCTGAGATAGGAAACTGATTTTCCAGTTCCAGAACAGCTGATATGAATTAGTTCAATCAACTCTGAGTATGTTCACCTTGAGTTAAGCGTGTGCACCTACCACAATAAAAAGCCCTCATCAACGGAGCCCCGATACCTCAATTCACCATGGCAACCAAAGGCATGATCGACATATTTTACACCTGTAGAATTAGAGGTATACTTAATTGAAACCATAGCACACAGGTGAAAAGAAAGTTGTTGTGGTAAATGATTGAGTCTAAAGAAAAATGATACTGTTCAAACAGATATTCATTGGCGAATGATGGCACATCTAAGTGTAAGGCATTGCATAAAGCATTTCAATTTAATTGAGCCTTGATGTCTGTTGGATTCCCTCCATACGGACACCATGAAAGCTGCTTGAGGCTCAGCAGTGGGAGGAGACAGAATAAACTCACGGTTTCTGACAGAAAACCTGCCAGTGAGCAGGTTAGGTTCACAGAGTCAGTTGTCATGGTGACTGACTCAGAGTTTTTCTTACCTGTCCCTCTGGAACTGAAAACCCAGAGTTTACCTCATTTCAGGGTTAACATACTCAGAGTTTTCACTAAACCTGCTTTCTGGAACACCCACCTGAAGGATGAACGAAAAAATAAAATGTTTTAGAGATACTCACAGGACAGCGATGCTGCAAACATGATGATCTCATAGAATATGCATACAAAGCACTCTACAACAATTGGCCCATCAAATGAACATTCATATCTTAAAGTGCGTGGGTTCATTTAAAGATCACTGAGTGGATAACAGAGAGTCTTTCTATAGAAAGACATTTGTCTGGTTGAGTGTTCAAATGTCTCTCTCGCCTTCTTCCGTCTCCAGGGTGCCAACGTCCTCCTCAACGACCAGGGTGAGGTCAGACTGGGTAGGTGGATGTTTGCACCGTCTGTTCTGCACTGAACCGCCATGGTTAAGATGAGTCACTCGCTGCATGAGTGACGGCTCAATGAACACGACTCTGCTGTCTTTAATTTATTCTGGTGGTCTGCATCCACTCACAAGCTTTTCCTGATATGATTTTCCCATGAACACACCAGGCGAGTTAAAAACACAACCATTATTAAAATGTATTGGAAAAAAATATTAAAACCTTAAAAAAGGGTTTTTGCTCTGGAAATAAAATTACACAAACATACAGACTGTTAGATTAGTGCCTTCATTTTTTTTATATAAAATTAAATGAGTGGCTGTTATTCATATTTTTTGTATCCTCTGTTGCGTAGCTGACTTTGGGATCTCGGCTCAGATCACTGCTACTCTGGCCCGGCGGATGTCCTTCATCGGGACGCCATATTGGTGAGGTCAAAACCCACAGATCAGCTGCAACTTTGAATGTAACACCTCCCGAAAAATAACCTGGATCAGAACATTTAGGGAGAAAATAAGTACAGGTGTGGCTGCAGGGTGACACGATTCATCATGAGCTTCCTAGGCTTTCACTTCTTGCTGTCTTTATGTAACTGTAGATCCACTCTGCACAGTCTGAACCAACATCTCGGGCTGCTGTTCATCTCTTGTCATTCAGGATGGCTCCAGAGGTGGCAGCAGTGGAGATTAAAGGTGGCTACAATGAACTCTGTGACATCTGGTCTGTTGGTATCACAGCTATCGAGCTGGCAGAGCTGCAGCCGCCAATGTTTGATGTCCACCCACTGCGGTAAATTCACACTAAAGAAGCTCACATAGCTGAGCGTTTACACCTTTTACTTGATCGTTTCCATTTCGTGTGACTTTCCACTCCACTACATCACAGATGTATTTTATTTTTATATTTTATAGGTTATTACTACACAGTATGATTTCTTTCATTTGGTTTGTTTATTTGCACATTTGTACGTTGTTTATTCTTATTTTAATATTATATTATGTTATATTATTTTTATTTTTTATTATTTATTTATCTTATCTTATCTTATCTTTTCTTATCTTATCTACAGAGATACAAACACACAAATATTCTCATTGCCTTTTTTTCTCTGCAGAGTCCTGTTCCTCATGTCCAAGAGCGGCTACCAGCCTCCAAAACTGAAGGACAAATCTAAATGGTAAAACAAAACCTCATTCTTATATTTATTTTTGGTTGGTTTGGTGTTGTGAACACACACACACACACACACACACACACACACACGTGTTACAATAATGTGTGTATACCGTACGTATTTATAGATCACATGTGTCTCCTGTCTTAAGGTCCTCCATGTTTTATAACTTTGTGAAGGCCATGTTGGTGAGGAACCCGAAGAAAAGACCCAGCGCCTCCAAGATGCTTTCAGTCAGTACTGCTCACCTTCTGTGCTCCAGTTTTTTATCAGTTATGCAGTGAATTAACTATTAACTATTAACTATTATTCACTATTGTGAACACGAAGACAAGCTGGCCATTGAAGAGGTTAAATACAAATTATACTGTAGCATCTTCTTGTGTGATTTTAAAAATGTAGGCCTCCCTCTTATCTGTCAACATTCAACGCGCCCTCATTGCTGCTTGTCACTTACTGCCTTACTTATAACATATTCTGTTTTTAAATCATGGCTTGTGAGTGACTCACTGTTTCTCTTGTCTCCACACTGTCCCCCCTCTGCAGAATGTATTTCTGACCCAACAGTGCCTGAACCAGGAGCTGACCCTGGACCTGCTGGAGAAGTATCGACACCCTGAGAAACTGAAGTCCTGCATGGTGACGGAGGATGACGAGATGGAGGTCTGAACTGGATTCTTTTTTTCACAGTCGGGCCAATCACTCCTTCATTTATTCATTATAGATGAAACATTTAGGTATTCAAAAAATGTCAATACATTACTTTTTGTGAGTGTAATTCAACATGCACTTGAAATTGGTGGTCATGGTTTCAGTCACGACCCTGGTAGCATGAACCACATGTTGCCTTGTTGATTGAAGGTGGTGCAGCCTGGATCTCTGAAGAGGATCCAGTCCATCAACAAACACAACCAGGCAGAGAGGACCAACTCTGACATCAGCTGTAAGAAAAAGCTTATTACATTGAACACATCAGCCAGTTTTAAATACGTCTATGGTTTCATAACATGTACAGTAAATAAGCTAAATTAAAAATAATTGATAACCGTTGACTCATTAAGATGTTTCAAAAATTCTGTGCTAGCAACAATTTATTTTTCAAGTCAACTGAAAATAAAAACAAAAATATGTGTATGTATAAAATATATTAGTGGTGGAAGAAGTACTCAGATCTTTTACTTTAAGTTGTAATTTCAAAGATTTTCTACCTCTAGATTATTTCATAATATGGTTTTTAGTCATTGATGCATTTATGTGCTGGTAAGGACTTATTGGGTAGCTTGTGAATTCCCCCTTGTGTATCTATAATAATAGTATAATCTATAATAATAATCATCCACATTCAGTATTTGTTTATATTTCATATTTTTAATTTGAATCTACAAACAAAGTACAATATTTATGAGATTAGTAAAAGTTTAAAGTAGCATAAAATTAAAAAGTAACTCAAAATTGTTCCAATGTATAGTAAGTCAATGCACTTTCCATCACTACAATACACAGTGCATGAATGTACAGGACATGATACATAAGAAAATCAATCTCATAATACAAAAAAGTATTTGTGTTTAAAGCCTTTTGAAGAAAAAGGATGCTTCACCTGTGCTAACTTGCTTTTCTTCACTGTCCTTCTGTTCCGTAGTTCTAATTTAATGATAATAATAATAATAATAATAATAATAATAATAATACACTTTTATTCTACATTTATTCAAGTTTCTCTAGATAAATGAAATGAAACATCATTATTTTTAAATTGTTTTGGTTGTGTCTCAGTGGAACAGATTTATACTCGGAGGCCTGTGAAGAAAGAATCACCAAATACAACAGTAAGTTTATGAAACATGTGATTAGTACTATAGTAGTACTTCTTAGACATACTATACATCCAAGCATTATACTCAGGCATCATGCATACTTTTGTGTCTATGTTCAAAGAAATGCACCCAATTTGGTATGTTCAGTATGAATGAAAGAACTGTACACTGTACACACCATGTGCACCATATTTACTTTACACACTTACAACTCACTACACATTTGTATCTATATAAATAAAAATAATTCCAAAATGCTCACTACATAATACATACAATACAATACATATGGAAACATAGAAATTGCAAATGCATACCAAGATAAAAACATGTACTGTATTTGTATAAGTATGACTACGTACTGTAAATCTACATGCAAATACAATGTACTGTGTACATGTACTGTATGTGCAGAGCATTTTTATGAATATACAAACACTGATACATACAGTATAGTACACACATGATTGCATCATATTATATACTTTACATACTTACTACCTATACGTGGTTATATGTACAATGTACTGTATAAGAAGTATACAGTACATACATAAATACATCTGAGCTCATACATACCTACAAATACACATAAAAAGCTTGTACTGTATATGTATTTGTATGATCGTGTACTACATACTAAGTAGTACTGCAAAGTAAATTTATAATCCATTATTTATTGTATAATCTATTATGTTCACAATCTGTAAGGATTTAACATATTATATTCCTGATGTACATTGTAATATTTATCACGAAGCAAGACAATAAAAAACTTTATTCAACACAACAAATAGATGGTTGGGTTCCTGTTGTTTCCAGTGTCTCCCTCTAACTTTGTGTCATAATTCTCCATAGTTTATACTAAATAATAGTTTATAGTTTAGTTTGTATTTGTAATAGTTTATAGCCACCTTTTTATAAATATTGGTCGTTTACTGTTTTACAGTTAAGGCCGTCACTGGTGTCCACCGGCAGTAGCAAGAGTCCAGAGAGGTAAACGACAGATCACAGCTGGATTTAAAACATTACATTTCACATTCAAATACTGAAGCTCTGTTTTCTCTCTTAGGGATGAGGACACAGACTCAGAAGATGACTACGATGATGTGGATATGTAAGAAAACATCAAAACCATGTGTCACAAAATACCACATTATATTAGTGATACTGCAGTAGACTGCAAGTGTTTGATAATGTGGGGAGTTAAATACATAACAGAAGGTCAAATGAGAAACGTCCAGTGGTGGAAGAAGTACTCAGAGTCAGTGCTACATTTACTGAAGTAAAACTATAATATTGCTAGTTTTATTTCAGTACTACATTTACTGGAATAATACTGCAGTATTACAGTATAGAAATTCAAGTGTTTTAAGATCATGCTGACATAAAAGTATTTGCATCAAAATGTACTTGTGACTATGCATTACATTACTGGATTATAGTTATGTATACATTCATGTGTTTATCACACTAAGATGGAGCTATTTTTAATTATTTTATATCCTGCTGAATAAGTTAATCTACAATGATGCATTGTTATTTTTTGGTAGATATTTTGTATTATTAATCTGAATCTGCAAAATAACTAAAGCTTTAAGATAAATGTAGTGGAGTAAAATGTGCCATATAATATGAGTATTGAGTACTGTGTACAGTACTTTCTAGTAAATTCCACCACTGAAAATATACCTTTCTCTTTTTATACAGTAATTTAATTGATTGCTTTGACATTATCTCTCTTTGTTTTGTCCTCCTCAGCCCTACGATGCAAGGCACCAGGTTTGTCTAAATAAACACAACCTTGCATTATGTGATTAAAAATGTATTAATATGAATTAGTATCATTTAAACACCAGACTGACCCAGCTCTCTCTGTCAACAGTCTCATAATGCCAGCTGATGAAACTCCCCCTCCACTTCCTCCAAAGGTGATTATTGACAAGTTTCTCTGCGTGAGGCGTGTTTTATTATGGGACAGGCATGCGTATTCAAAGACAAAGCTATAAATATTTACACATCAATAAATTATTAGATTTTAAAACATGTATTGCTTGTTAAGGTATTGCGTGTAAAGGCTGAAATTTAAAATGTAAGGTCTTCCTACGTGAATTTTCATTTCATTTTCATCATAATTTTTCACACAACTTTTTGCATTTCTACTGTTTTAGTATAAATATGTTGGTAGAAGAAGTTTTCAGATTTACTTCAGTAAAAGTACAAATACTCTATTACAATTGAAAGTGCTGCATTCAAAGCCTGTCTTATGTAAAAGTATTGCTAGCAGGATGTACTTACAGCATTAAAAGTGAAGGTATAGTACTGGTCCCTGCTCTGGCATTTTTTGTATGCAATATTTAATTTTATGTTGTTTGATGCTTCTACTTTAGCTACATCTAAGAGCCAAATATTCAGTCCACTGCTTTTGTTTTACAGCTTTATTTGTGATGCAGATTCAGATTTATAATACAAAAGACAAATCTAATATATATTATTCTGCTTACTAAGTGTGTTTACTCTCAGCACTTTACTGTGTGTGCATTTTGAATGCCTGTTATTTGAGTATGATTTTGAGTGCAGGACTTTGTTTTTTCACTTTAACACTGCTAGTTTTTTCTTGAGTCATGCATTTTTGACACCTGATCTGATGATAACTTCACATATTGTCACCCTGTTAAAATAATGTCTTTTTTTCAAGTTTTGTGGAAAACAAAAAAAACTGGTGGCCAGCATTATCAAGAGATGATTTAAACCAAAAATTAATTTTCATCAAAAAAAGACTTAGGCCATTATTTTAATAGAGTGACGATATGGTAATCTGTTTTGGATGGCAGATGGCAAAAGAGGCAGTTTGCACACTTAGATGGTGACACTCAACATGTTGGTGTGTTTCTGTGTGCAGCCCAAGGCTCGGACCAGCTCAGAGGAAAGCATGGCTGGAGAAGAGGAGCGGTCCAGGAAGCCCTGTTCTCTGTATGCCCCATCCCCTCTCATCAGGACCTCCAGTGGGACTCAGGTCCGGCCGACACCGAAACCACGATCCTCACGGCACTCAGGTGAGCTGCAGTACATGAGATGTGATGTAGAGCAGTACCCTCTCGTTGTGTTACAAATAATAAACATTGAAGAATACCGTTTTAATCCTCCTTCTGGTCAGTGAAAACAACTTATTTCCAATTCTGGTGATTTTTTATTGTTTTCTGATAAACTGAAGGATGAATTGACAGGGACCATTTTAATCTTTTTTTTCATTGTCACTGTTTCCAAAAAAGCAGGCACTTAAAAATACTCTGGATAAATATCAAAATAAATATCCAATGTTGGAGGTCTTATGGAATTTTATTATGCCCTCTGAACTCCTGAAACATGATCATTGTTTTACTATGCACTTTCTACACTCAAAAAAAACATTTGTTGTACACTGAACAGGCATAAAACTATGACCACCTGCCTAATATTGTGATGGTCCCCCTTTTTTAAGCTAAAAACTCAAATCCTGACCTGACTTGAACATTTTTTTAACATCAAGTCTGAGGACAAAATGTTAATTTGTTGCCTCATAATGAAGAGATATTCAGTGTCATTCACTTCACCTGTCAGTGGTCATGGTGTTATGCTGATCAGTGTCCTTATCCTTCGTATTTCCAAAACCCAGACTAACACTCTAAATCCAATATTGAAGAATGTGTTTTGTTAAGCAGGACGTTCATTTGTCAGATTTCATCCTCACATCCTCTCACACAAGAGTCTACAAACAAATCTTACCATTAACTAGACAACAACAGAAAACACATGACTGTGCCCTTTTCCATGAATGCAGTGATAATACACACTTTGTTATCATATGTTTATGTGTGTTTATATTTATGTTTATGTGTGTGATCCAGATCCTGCGTCCTCCTCTGTCCATTTGGCTGACCACCCAGCAGAGCTCCTTCCTCCTGAGCTCCCTCCTAAAGGCATACGCAGGCTACGACCCCCATCAAAGGTGGAGTAGAAAACTATCAGTGTACACCAGCAGAGAAATACTACCACATATATTTACTCAAGTAACTGAGTACACATTTGAGGTACTTCACTTAAGACTTTTTGTCAAAGGGAAATTATGTTCTACTTACTCCACTACAAATGACAGCTTCAAGAACTTTACATACAATACATAAAATAAGTTTTTTTTTCATAAATGCAACTTTTTTCTATGTACTGTTAATTGACTAATTAATTTGTCAAGTGACAGATAATTCTTGTAATCAAATTCCGGCTTCTCGAATGTGAGAATGTGCTGTTTTTCTTTAAATAATGTTCTTTGTGTTAATGAATTAGTGTATTCTTAAAGTCAGGACAAAACAAACATTGCGACAGCAATTCTCACTATTTTCACTGTTTTTAGGAACCAAACAATCAATCCATTACTGCAGAAAAATATCAGCAGATGAATCCATAATGTAAACAATCATCAGTCCCTTAACTCTGCTTTTAAAGTCATGCATGAGTAATAATAATCTATTAATACAGTTTTTACACTTTCAGTACATTTTCCTGATCATACCTACTGACCTTTACTGAAGTCACATTTTGTGTGGAAATGATTTAGATTTAACCAAGCTAGTTTTTGGGTTGTCGTCCACACCTTCTGTCCTTCTCACTCTTTTCCTTTCTGTTGTCAGGAGTGTGTCAACCCTGTCATGAAGAAACCACCGGTGAGTTTCTCTTGTTTCTTCTCCCTTCAGAGGATCTGAGATCTTTTTATCACATGTGGAGACAAACTATCCACAAATCAAACTCAGCAGGATACATATTTATTATAATATGGAAGATTGTGATGTTTGAAAAATTAAAAAAAGTCCAGCAGAGCAGACTGAAGTAAGTTCAATATTTTTTTAACACTAAACTCTAATATTATTATTATGTTTATCTTTAAATTGTGTTTTTTTTACTACATTCCACACACACATGGTCATCGGTTAGTCTACCATACTGCTAATATAGACTTAGTTCTGTTAATTGTTATTTTTGTCTTTGATTACTCTTGTACAGTTTCTATTGTTTATCCAATTTATATACCTCTTTAATCAAACATAATAATGTCACAATGGGAACTTCAATTTCAGCTGGGGGAAACATGTTTTATACCTCTTGTGTATACAGTAAAATAATAAGAATAATAATTCATCAGTTTTATATAGGGCTTCTATATGCGTATTTGCATGCACCCTTTGTTAACACCTCATTTTAAGTTATATATATTCTAATTTTTCTGCTCACTTCACGAAGGTTCTCGCTATCACCCCCATCGGCTCAGTCTGGGCAGTTTGAATACATTCACCATAACATGGGTAATAATTAATAAAAAAAAATAATAATAATTTTAGGTTTGGCTGATTTCACCACAGAGATGCAAATGATGTGTGTAATGAGGTTTATCCAACCTGCAAAGTGAGGTTGACAGTTCTTTTCTCCGTCATATAATTTACCCCTTTAGTCTCAGAAATTCAGAGTATTTTCTCAGAATAGTACGCCCCTCCCCAACTTCATGATAATTATTAATGTATTAGTATATCTACATTATTGACACACAAATGATCACATCCATTCACTCTGTCTATGTCTATGTTAATATGCGTGTAAAACAAGTGTGCTATACTTACTATAGTCAGGAATATAAGTTAACATGTCGTCCAAAAGCTTCCATTTAAAGACATAATTGCACATAATCACGTTTTCAGTGTATGCATGCTCTGCATAAGTTTTAAATCTAAATGTGACTACTTTGTTGACATTTGGTCTTTAAAAGGGATTTTGTAGGAGTTTGGTTTGTGTTTTTTATGGATAAAGAAAATAAACCTTTCTCTTCTCTCCCCTCTTCAGGTCTTCTTTAAAAAGATCTTCCATGGTTGCCCTCTTAAAATAAACTGTTCCACGACCTGGGAAAACCCAACTACCAAAGGTTGCATCTTCCATGGAATAAAGCTGCTTTCTGCCGTCTTAACAAACGTGTTTTCAGTGTCTGACCAGCATGTTTCCTCTCCCTCCTCCTCAGACCAGCATCTGATCCTGGGGGCGGAGGAAGGCATCTACACCCTGAACCTGAACAGCTCAGAGGCCACAATGGAGCTGGTGTGACTTTTATTATCTAGTTTATACTGAGAGAAACATGCATGTGTTTATCATATATGGGCTGTTCCTTAAAATGATGAACTTTGATGTGTCACATCATGTTTGAGTTTCTATTGGCACAATATGCTTGTTTTATTGGTGTAAATAGTGACAGGAACTCACTTTGAGTATCACTCAGTCTCTCAATCAGTCAGAATGAATAACCTCTTTAAAAGCCTCATGATCAGCTGGAAAATACACTGTCACAAAACTGAAAACACCAAGCAAATCATTTAGGGATTCGTAGTTGTCATTTGATGATCTAACAGAAAATAATGCATTTCTGTAGATAAAACCAGGCAACAGCTCAAATTAACACAGCATATAGCAGTGGGGTTTGCCATTTATGCAAACACAAAGATTCTTAGTTTATGTGTCACTAAAGCAGCTCGGTGCCGGTTTCTATAGTAACTAAAGAAACTAACATACTTATTTTATATTTCACTCCTGTCAATAGATCTCCCTAAATGCCACAGTACATACTGTTCATTTAAACATCTACAACAGTAAAATGCAACACAGACATTAATTAATTGTTAAACATCATTTATAATAAGTAAGTCTGACAGGGAACAGTTACTCTTCTGACAGATTGACCGAATGGATGGATGTCTTCTTTTTCTTTCAGTTGTATCCAGGGAAGTGCACCTGGGTCTACACCATTAGTAATGTCCTCATGTCTGTATCAGGTAAATTAAGTAAGAATTGGATACTCATTTAGCTGTGTGGCTCTTAGTGTAAGGAACATATTGAAGATTGTAGTTGGCTTTGTCAGAAATTATTTCATTGACTGGACAGAATAATCAGTGGCCAGAATAATTTAGCAAAAGAGAAAGTGGCTTAACTCATCCTTTATTTTCATTCATCCATCATATTATTCATTCAACAGTTCAATTTCAGTTATTTCCTGTCATTCCTGAACAAAAAATGTGTTTTAGTGGTTGTTTGTTATTCTTGATTAATTTCTGACTTCTCAGTGAAGTCCAGTGTTCTGGCTCAAATTTGGGTCTAAAAGGTGAATTCAGTTTAAATTCTTCACTCCTGCTCAAAATGGTGAAGAGTAGTGAACTCAGTGAGAAAGAAAGTGAATGAAATGATGCTGGAGATAAACAGGGCAAGTGGTCTAATAATTCAAACTGCATCTGATTGTGTTCACAGGTAAATCGTCGCAGCTTCACTCCCATTTACTGAAGGAGTTGTACGAACAGGCTCGGAAAGACCAGAGGATGGTTTCCTTGCCGACTCACAGACTGTTACCCAGGTAACACAGGACACTCTCTCTCTCTCTCTCTTCTGTTTGATAAGCAAAGTTTTGTCTCAAAAAATCACCTTGTTCAGTGAACATTGTTTTGCCTTTAGGAAATGTGCAGTGACGTTTAAAATACCTGATACCAAAGGCTGCCGGACCTGCTCAGTGGGTAAGACAGAAAACTGAGCAGAAATCATGTTTGACAGTTTATATGTGAACAGAAACAGCTTTTGTTTTATTGCATTTGGGCGTTAAATAATTTCCTTCCTAATAATGGTGTTTGTTCACGCATGATCTGATATCACCAAGTAATTAACAGTCCTGGACAACTAGCACAATAGTTCTGGACCACTAACCCTAAAAAAAACTGTAAAACCTGTAAAAACTTTGACATTTGTCCAGGACTGTTAAGTACTTGGTGATATCAGATCATCCTGTGTTCGGATGCATTTGGATGGATTTGGACTTTGGGTGCTTCCCTTTAACCCTTTACCGTTTAAATTAGTCCTTTTTCAATTGAATTATTTAGTTTGATGATTTAAACTACTGTGTTTTCTCAAACAAACTCATCAAATACAGATGCTTGGTCAGTGGTCCTCGGCGTCCCACACAAACGCACAGATTTCAGACAGATATACGGCTGCGTTTCATTTTCTTTTAACTTGAAACCATATACTTCATACTAAAATGTGACCTCAAACAAAGAAACAAAGTCTTGTCTCTAATATAATCCTGCTTCAGTTAAAGGCCTGCTTCCCTGTACAGTAGACTGAGGTGTTTGTGTCCTGCAGCAGGTAACCAGCAGAGAGGCTGTGTGTTCCTGTGCTGTGGTCTGGAGTCCAGTGTGGTGCTGCTGCAGTGGTATGAGCCCATGCACAAGTTCATGCTCATTAAGGTATGTGTAGTAAAAGTGGCATTGTTTCTCCTCTTAATATTGCAAAATGATAGAGGTTGAAAACCTCTAATCTTTCCAATATATTCAGGTGTATTTCACACAGGGGTGGTATGTAAGTAAGTCCATTTAGTCAGGTACCATACTTAAGGGACTTCCATTTTGTGCATATTTCCACTTAACTACATCTCCGAAGTAAATATTTATTCATCAATTTACCAGTAAATATTTCACAAACAAAACTTATGGTCAGTTTGAAATATGAATAAACTACCAAAAGTATATGAAGTTATTAAAATGAGCTCCTCTGTGAAAGAGAAGAGAAGAGTAATTTCCTTTTATGTTATTAATTAATGTTATTAATCTCAAAGGAAATTACTGTGCAAAATGTGCATAACAATATTAAAGTAGTACTTATATTTTAATACTTCATCAATAGTGATTCAGAAATACAGCAGTATAATACTGAAAGTTGCCACCTCACATTTTGTTTACTTTTACCTTTTGGTACATTAAGTAAATTGCGATGCTTGTACTTTTGCACTGTGTGCCATCTAGTGGATATTTATCTGTTGTGGACTGCTGTAGAAACAGCAGTGCAACATGATGAACTCCATGGAAAAGACCTGCTCTCTTTGTAGGTAAACAGGGTTCAATGTAAGCTAATGAATTATTCTATATTCTGTATTTGGTTGTGTTCTCTGTATTTGCAGTGCACTGTATAAATATGTTTTCATGTAAAAGTGTACCACAATCTTATGAGCCTTTTCTCCTCCTGTAAACTTCAAAATGTTTTCCTGCACTGTTGTACGTTAAAAGAGAGAGTCAACAGGAAGAGGACAGTATAACATACTGTTGCCACTGCCGGCAGGGAAGTAAAACATTTTATGATCACTATTGATTTTAAGAGTTAGCTTTAGAGCTTTGACCATAAATTGGTTATGATCTTTTCATTTTCTGTGCCATGCTGTGGTTAAAAGGTGGCAGGTTTAAGTGATCTTGAACCAGACTTAACTTATCAGGTTTGCTCGCTGCCCTTCTGTATGACTGAGTGTATGAGGTGTGAAGAACCACACAAATACATCTTAACTTTTTATTGCAGAATTTTGACTTCCCGCTGCCCAACCCTCTGCGGGTGTTTGAGATGGTGACGGTGCCCCAGCAGGAGTATCCTCTGGTGTGTATCGGGGCCTCCAGGGGGTCCAGCCCCAACCTGCCCGTCAACGTAGAATACATCAACCTCAACTCCAACACTTCCTGGTTCACCAACTCTGGCCTGGGTACATTGATTCTGCATCATTACATCTATTAGAAAGACTTCAGCTACAATTTCAAAGATGCATTTGTTTCTGTTTACCTCAGTGTGCTGGAAGACTTTTATTCTGTCATAATTTATCATATTATTATCCCTTGTCTGTCATATTATTCAGAGCACCATGAACTGGAGTCCCAGCAAACTTTCTGCATATTAGACTCTTGTTGTTTTTGTTGTAGTTGATGTTGCTGTGTTCTTTATTCTATATTTTATTCCCACAAGCTTCTATAAAGTGGTCACTAGTCAGAAAACTGTATCAATGTTAATAATGATTAAAAAAAAAAATAATAAATTTGTGAAATGGCTCCAAGTTGGAAACGAAAAACTGTCACAAGTACACGACAACAACAACGACAGTAATAATAATAATAGTAATAATGATATATGTGTTCTTACAGAGAGACCTTGCCCAGACGTAGTCCAAGTAAACCAGTTAAACAGTAGCTCACTGCTCGTCCTCATAGACAGTAAGTAACTCCTTTAACATCTGTCTTTGATATTAAAGTACTCACAAAATACTGCATATGTTTCAGGTATGTATGTGTCAACACAATTATCTGTATCTGCTATATATCACACAGTATTATGGGATCTGTGGTTGGATTTCTGCTGCAGCTTCTTGTAACTTTACCTTTATATTTTTTTACTTATATTTATTGGTACTTGAGTACATTTTACTACATTCCTGTTCACATCACATTTTCATTCAGTCGAAATATCCCTGACATTAATAAGATCTTGATAATGGAAGATACCAAAAACATATGTTGTTCTTTAAAGAGGATGTATTATGCTTTTAGTTTTTCTTTTGTGTGTAAAAGGTCTGCAAAGTTACAAAGTCCACGCCAAAGCACAGCTGATATGAGGAAAGTATAATATCAAAGCATAGTAGTAGAAGTAAACATAGTAGTAGAAACTTCAAATGCAAGTACACATAATGAAAATAAGCATAATAGATCCTCTTTAACAGGTGATATGGAGAAACAGGTAACAAGGTGTTTTCTTCAACAGGCAGACAGGGTTTTTCAGTTCATAGTCCGACACCTTTCAGCTCTGTTCATGATGGTGATGATATGATAGACCATAGACTGCATATAAATAGATCCCAACACTATGATCCCAACCATAGACTGTACATAAATAGATCCCAATACCATGGTCCATCCATAGACATTATATAAATAGATACCAACACTATGGTCCCAACCATAGACTGTGCATAAATAGATCCCAATACCATGGTCCATCCATAGACATTATATAAATAGATACCAACACTATGGTCCCAACCATAGACTGTGCATAAATAGATCCCAATACTATGGTCCATCCATAGACAGTATATAAATAGATACCAACACTATGGTCCATTCATAGATATTATATAAATAGATCCTAACACAATGATCCCAACCATAGACTGTGCATAAATAGATCCCAATACTATGGTCCATTCATAGATATTATATAAATAGATCCTAACACAATGATCCCAACCACAGACTGTGCATAAATAGATCCCAATACCATGGTCCATCCATAGACATTATATAAATAGATCCTAACACTATGGTCCATCCATAGATATTATATAAATAGATCCTAACACTATGGTCCCAACCATAGACTGTGCATAAATAGATCCCAATACTATGGTCCATCCATAGACAGTATATAAATAGATACCAACACTATGGTCCATTCATAGATATTATATAAATAGATCCTAACACAATGATCCCAACCATAGACTGTGCATAAATAGATCCCAATACTATGGTCCATTCATAGATATTATATAAATAGATCCTAACACAATGATCCCAACCACAGACTGTGCATAAATAGATCCCAATACTATGGTCCATCCATAGACAGTATATAAATAGATACCAACACTATGGTCCATCCATAGATATTATATAAATAGATCCTAACACAATGATCCCAACCATAGACTGTGCATAAATAGATCCCAATACTATGGTCCATCCATAGACAGTATATAAATAGATACCAACACTATGGTCCATCCATAGATATTATATAAATAGATCCTAACACTATGGTCCCAACCATAGACAGTGTATAAATGGATACCAACACTATGGTCCATTCATAGATATTATATAAATAGATCCTAACACTATGAGCCAAACCATAGACTGTATATAATAGATCCTAACACTATGGTCCCAACCATAGACAGTATATAAATAGATACCGACACTATGGTCCCATCACAGACAGTATATAAATAGATCCTAACGCTATGATTCCCAACCATAGACTGTGTATAAACAGAGCCTCTCTCCTCACAGGGTCAGTTCATATAGTTGGCCTGGAGGGGGAGCTGAAGAGCAACAGACCTCCAACACATGAGACCACCTTCTGTCATGATGTTGAGTCTATAGGTGAGTACTTCTACTATGGAGTACATTTACTCCACAGTACATTTATTCAACAGTACATTTACTTCAAAATACACTTACAACTATACAGTATATTTACTCAAGCATTGTACTTTAGTATAAATTTGAGGTAATTTACCTAAGCGTTTCTATTTCATGATACTTTCTACCTCTACTCCTCTCCATCTGTCTGACAGCTGCTGTCCAGATGTTTGTGTTGAACTGAAGGATAAAGTGTTCCTTTGTGTCCAATCAATACATTTACTTTAAGCTCTTTAAGTAAATTTTACTGATAACAAAGTTCTGTGTGTCGGATATTTATTTATAGGGGAGTAGTTTCACAGTGTGGTATCAGTATGAAGGATCTGAGGTTAATATTTTTGATTATTAAAGCTCAGTTTTGTTTCTGTTTCTGTCTGTCTCTGTCTGTCCAGTGTACTTTGAGGACACGCTGCTGGCAGTGTGGCGTCATGGCTGGCAGAGGAGAGGACAGGGCTTCACTGAAGTGTTGGAGGAAACCACCGACCATAGAAAGATCTACAGACTGGTGCAGTCAGACAGGTACAGCAGGACTGTTGTGTTTTCACTGCACAACATGTGTTTTAAACTGTCGTCCACATTTTTTTTTAGTGTAGGCCTCTACCAAACAGTCACGTCATGCTTTTAGTGTTTTAATGTACCAACATATGTAAATGTTTATTTAGATCTGCATTAGTTTTAGCAAAGCTGCAGCTATCCTTCCTAGGGTCTACTCAATTTCACATGACTATACAAAACAACCATGTCATAATAACAAAATACAGACAACATACAGGTACATACCACACACACACTCACTGTCTTTTTCAATAAGATATACAGTCAAACATTGAGGTTTATCTGCTGCATCTGTGCTTTGACCTTTCTGACCTTCTCACTGCAGGATGGTTGTCTTGGAGACGCGTCAGACTGACGACCAGATGGGACTGTCCAACCTGTACGTCCTGGAAATCGCTGAGAACTACGTCATGCTGTCCTGACTCTCTTTTCTGCTGTTGCGTGCCGCATCATGATAAACTCCCTCTAGTATTTGAACACCTCCACACGAAACTTTCACCTGTTGTCATTAACTCTGACGGACGCAATATTTTAATATTCTAATGGGAGTGGAAGAGTAAGCAACCTGCAGAAACCCTAAATAAACAGCGAAGAAAAGTCCTCCTCAAACACTAAAAGAGGAGTTTCCACTGAAATAGATGATGGCTTCCAGCAGATGCCACATATGAGCTTCAAGGACTGGATGGACTCATGCTGTGTAGCCTGTAACCTGAGGTACACACTTTTTACTGCCGTTGTGTTGTAATAAAGTTAATTAACACAAGATGAGGTGAACGGATTGTATTCACATTACCCCGTTGTATTTTGTGTGTTTCAAATGCACTAGTTAGTGGCTGGTGACATCAGAGGGTGAATAATCTACTTTTACTGATGTTTTTTTTCTTCAATAACAACTATTTTAACAGAAATAAAAATTCAGGCACCAAAATGTGTTATTTACATGTGAAATAGTTTTGTCTGAAAAGAAGAAAAATTAACTGATTCAAATGCCTATTTAATCAACGACAATACGTTGGCAACAGCTCAACAGCGCTCTAAATACTGAGCTCTTGTGTTTTTCTTTGGACCCTCTGCACTCTGACTGACTGGTCACTTTAATATTCATTAATATTCATTTCACTCTGATATTCCAGCAGTTCTAACTCTGGACTAACCTTCTGTTTCTACTGTCAAGTCTCATTTCACAGTGAAAATGTTTTTATACAACAATCCATTTCAAAGTAGTAGCTGTGGCGCTGCCTGTGTGTGTCTATAAAGAAAGAAGAAGAAATTAATCCAATTCAGCCTCCTGAGGGCAAATGTGGTATACTCATGTACTGTACTTACATACTAGCTACTCTGTGCCTCGACTCTGACACATTCTCAATAATATTAATGCATATTAATATTGTAGCTTTTGTTAAAATTTACTTTGCAGATTTAGATTAATAATAGAAAAATATACATTAATTAATAAATGATGGGTTATGGCTATAGATTAAACAATATTATATTAAAACTGTACAGTAGCTTTTATTTTAATTTATCTGACAGCTTCAGTTATTTTTCAGAGATTGATTATACAAAATATAAATCAATAAATTATGACGTACTGCTACAGATTAAACCATATAATACAGTACATGTATTGCTACAGATTAAAATACTTGGTGGTATATAAATTGATATAAAGTGATGCAACCTGAATGCATCTCTAACTATAATACATTGATATATGTACTGAAATGGGCCATCCTCCATCATGAGTGCTTTTGGTACTTTAATGCTAATACTTGTGCTTTTACTTAAATAAAAGTCCTTCTACCACTGTATTAATGCATTAGTGGACCACAGTGTTGTTTTTATTTTTGCCCCACATCTTTAAGCTTTAAGCTGGCCCTGCAGCCTGCTGATGGATGGAGCCTGCAGCCCGGGGCCGGATGCCCTCTCTTTACCCCCTGACACATAGGGGGGTGTGCAGTACCAGGCCGGGCCACAGCATCAGCAAGTCGACGCATCATCACGTCTTTACGCTGGATGAAGGGAGGCAGAGCCCCGGTGGAGGAGGATGCTCACACCGGCTCAGAAGGGCTTTCTCTCGGGGTTGATCCACCAGGCAGCAGCGGTGTGGTCGCCGGTGCTGGTATAAGATGCACCGGAGCGGACCGGATGTGCTGGTCGGCCTAGCTGATCTCGGCTGCTCGGCTTCGCCTCTCCCATTTCTGTCCTAGTCCTTTTTTATTATTATTATTTCCAGGTCAAAATCTTTGTTTCCTGTGCGGCTTGTTTGTACTAAAATGGCCGGAGATGGCGGCGCTCTGAAGGATATCAATGAGATTAAATCGCAGTTCCGGACCAGGGAGGGTTTCTACAAGCTGCTCACCCTCTCCGACTCGCAGCAGCGGGGCGGGTTGCCGCGGGGTCCGTCCGCCGCAGCCACGCTAGGCCCCGGGGTTGGACCCGGTGCGATACCCGGCGGAGGGGTCGGGCTGCTACAGGGGCCCGGGGCTGCCGCCGCTGCTGCCGCCGCTGCTGCCGCCGCCTCCTCTTCTTCCAATGCCGCAGCCAACTCCTCTCCAGCGGGCTTCCTGCCGCCGGTCCGGGTCTCCATGGTGAAGCTGCAGCCCGAAGACCCGAGTGAGGAGTCGGAGCGGGTGTGCTTCAACATCGGCCGGGAGCTTTATTTTTACACCTACACCAACATCAAGAAGGTGAGCCTGCTCTCCTGGATGGTCTTGGTTAGCTTAGCATGCTAGCCTACTCAGCTAATGCTGCTAACCTCTGTTTCACCACCCTCTGGCTGCACAGAGGAGGCCAGCATGCACATATCATCATCATCATCATCATTGTTATAAATCTGTTTTTGTTATGCAATGCGACAGTGGATACATTATACAGAGGCTAAAGGTGGCGCATATCTGAGTACTTTTACTACATGTGCTACTGAAGCACATCTTCAAGCCACTTATATTTTATCAGAATATGACAGCTTTATTTACAGATTATTCAGAAGTATTTTAAGTACATGTGGCTGATATTAGGCTGCTGACTTGCAGTATTTTCACTTATATGTATGTCCATGACTCACTGTCTCGTATGAAAGGATTATTCATCATTCAGTAGCTCCACCTGTAAAAGAACATTTTAATTGTAGTGGAGTATTTCCTGTGTGTATTAGTATTGGCCTTCAAATCATGCAGTATCTGTGTGGAGTAAATGTACTCATCGTGTCTCAGAGGGACAGGTGTCAGATGAACCAGTTATTACACTCTGTTGGATTAGAAACAAGGTTATTGCCAAGTAAGTTTGTGCATACAAGAAATTTAACTTGGTATGTTGGTGCATGACATACAAACATAAACACATATGAACTTAGTGCAGGTATAAGATAAGAACAAAGATAATAAAGTGACAACTAAGAATAAAGGATGTAAAATACAGTACAATGCAATATGGTTGTTATCCAGATGATTGGAGACAAAAAGGAGGTGCAACAATTAATTGATTAGTTGTCAACTATTCAATTAATCCCTAGCTTTTTTCAATCTGACACTGACACTGTAGCGTATTTATATCAAAAGTCTGTATTTAGTGTGGAAAATCAATATTATTGCCAGTTCTTTTAACTCTTTTAGATTTACATCTGACACTTTTCACTTCCCTCAGGGAAGAAGTCGTGTCTGCCATTGTCCTCCAGTTTCATCTCACCCACAGCCCCATTTTTAGCATTTAAAGCTGCAACCATTATTGATCAGCTGTCAACTATTCAATTAATCACCAGCTATTTTCATTTTGAGTCATTTTAATGGATTCCTGATTCTTGACAGTAGATTGAATATCTTTGAGCTGTGCACACAACGAGACATTTGAGGATGTCCTCTAGGATTTGATCAACATTTATTACCATTTTCTGACATGTTATAGACCAAACAACTAATTGATTAACCAAGAAAGTAATCAAATGGAAATAATTGTAAGCTGGGATTGGTTGCGGTACGCTGCACCACTTGCTTCTTAATGCCAAATGCTAATTTAACCTATTTTAGGAGGAACTCGATGAGCCTCTCCTCCCCTAACATGACTTGGATTAATGAGGAAGAAATATATTTTTTCCATGTCATGGCTCCTTTTTCTCTGCACACCATTTACACAGATTTTATGCATACAAAGATATCATCATATCAAATGCAGCACATGGTCAGTAGTAAAGAGCTTTCAAATAATAATAACTTCTTTTAATTACACTGGTATGGGTTCGGTGCAAGTTCAGCTATCAGAATCAGACTTGAGGAGGAATAAGTGGTGTCAAAACATCTCTAATATTCAGTTTACATCACAGAGGTACAAGTAGAAACAGAAGATATTCATATTTAAGAAGCTGGAATCAGAATTTTGAAATTACTCAAACCAATTAATAAATCACCATCAATTAATTGTCACAGGGCTAGACTAATTACACCAATCAATCACTTTTGATGTTCACATCGGTACTTTAACTATTGTTTTTAAGGCAGACATCTTCATCTTCATCATCTCAGTCTGGAGATACTTCTTCTGCTTTCTGGTCTGTTGTGGTGGAAAGAAAGTGAAATGTGCCCGGAAATGTAAGAAACGTCATTAACAGACGTTTCTAACTGTGACAGATGGTTTTAGTGTGGATTCCTGCTTTCAGATGAATCGTGGGGACAAACTAAACCCATTTTAAAGCTGATGCTTTGCATCGTTCTGTGTCACCTGCAGGCTGTAGACCTGAGCAAGCCCATAGACAAGAGGATCTACAAGGGGACTCAGCCTACGTGTCACGACTTCAACCAGTACTCGGCCACGGCGGAGAGCGTCGCTCTCATCGTGGGCTTCTCAGCCGGGCAGGTCCAGTATCTAGACCCCATCAAGAAGGAAACCAGCAAACTCTTCAATGAGGAGGTATTGTATTCTGTGTGTTGTCGTGATTAAAGCCTGCCACACTATAACACAGAAGAAATTTGTCATTGATGTCTTTGGTCTAGTTTGGATGCTGTGATGTAGCCAAGATTCCCTCCCTTTTAACATCCTTTCACATTCTTGTACTGCATCTCCTGAACTGCCACTTTCTTTTGAATGGGATTCCCAATTAAATTTCGGAGTTTGTGGGTGTATGCATCAGACTGTTTGGGTGTCTGCTGAGTCTCTTCACCTCAGTGGGATTTGCTTCTCTAAGTGTTCTAAGTGAGTGGAGTGAGTACAAATGATGCATGAAATGAATATAGTTATTGTATGGATATTGTTATATAAAGGTGGGTATGACAGTGTGTATGTACAGTATATACAATAATATGGTTTATAGATGTTAGTTTAGGCTGTTATTATCGCATTCCTGACAGTGTTCATTAGAGTGACAGCATTTAGTGATTTCTTTTTAAGATGACACGTTTCGCTAGCTCAACATACTGTCCTCAAATAAAAGTCATAATAAAGTCTTAAGTATTTCTGATATCTTCATTTTTGTTTCTCTTCCATTCCTTCTTGTCCATTTTACTTTTACTAATCTCTCCTCCTTCACTTTCCCCCCTCCTGTTTTTCAGAGGTTGATAGACAAATCCAAGGTGACGTGTCTAAAATGGCTCCCTAAGTCAGAGAACCTCTTCCTGGCCTCCCATGCCAGTGGCCACCTCTATCTCTACAACGTGGACCACCCATGTGGCACCACGGCCCCACAGTACTCTCTGCTCCGGCAGGGAGAAGGCTTCGCCGTCTACGCCTGCAAAACCAAGACGCCACGTAACCCGTTGCTACGATGGGCCGTGGGTGACGGAGGCCTCAACGAGTTTGCTTTCTCCCCGGACGGCGTGCACGTGGCGTGCGTGGGCCAGGATGGCTGCTTGCGCGTCTTCCATTTTGACTCGATGGAGCTGCAGGGAGTGATGAAGAGCTACTTCGGGGGGCTGCTGTGCGTGTCGTGGAGCCCCGATGGGAAGTATCTCGCTACGGGCGGAGAGGATGACCTGGTTACCGTCTGGTCGTTTGCAGAAAGCCGTGTGGTTGCGAGAGGTCATGGGCACAAGTCCTGGGTCAACGTGGTGGCGTTCGACCCCTTCACGACATCCCTGGAAGATGAGGAGCCTATGGAGCTCAGCGGCAGTGAGGAGGACCTGCATCAGGGGGCACCAAATAACTCCATGCACTTTGGCCGGGTCCGGACGAGCAGCACGTTATCGCGTCTGTCTCGGCACAGCTCTAAAGGCGGCGGCTCGGCTGCAGTCACATACCGGTTTGGCTCGGTGGGGCAGGACACCCAGTTCTGTCTGTGGGACTTGACGGATGACGTGTTATACCCACGTCTGCCGCTGTCCCGCGCTTTCACTAACACTTTCGGACCCTCTCTGTCCAACTCTGGCAGTGGGGTGGTTAACAGCACCTCAGGTGGGGGAGGAAGCGGAGCGGTTGAAGGGCACCATCATCCGCCAAACACCAACACCGGCACTGTCAACCCACCGACGCTCCCTTTACCGCTTCCTCGTTCCCTGTCCCGCTCCAACTCTCTGCCTCATCCTGCCGTGGCAAATGCCTCCAAGGGCCCTGGAGCCTCGGAGGGTAGCGGTGGAGGTGGAGGAGGTGGGGGAAGCAGTGTGGGCGGTAACAGCACTCCGTTCAGCATTGGCCGCTTTGCCACGCTGTCACTCCAAGAGCGCAAGTCGGACAAGTCCAGTTGCAGCAGTGGGGTGGAGAAGGAGCACAAGAGGTACCACAGCCTGGGTAACATCAGCAAAAGCAACGATAAGATCAATGTGGCACCAAGGAGCAACCGACTGGATGCCGCCAAGGTCCTGGGCACCACGCTGTGCCCACGTATGTATGAGGTGCCGCTGCTGGAGCCACTGGTGTGCAAGAAGATCGCACATGAGAGGCTGACTGTCCTTGTGTTCATGGACGACTGCATCATCACAGCCTGCCAAGAGGGCCTCATCTGCACCTGGGCACGGCCGGGGAAGGCGGTGAGTTAATTCTCTTGTTGTTGACTTATTGTTGAGTCATATAAATGTCAATTAATAGTTAAAGCATTAAGATTGAGAAGTCCAAACATTATGATGAAGAGAAGACTATCAGAAACGAGATGAAGAAGCTGCTTTATGTCCATTAATGGATGTCCAGTTGTTAGTAAACCTTCATTCAGTTTGGGGTTAGACAATAGAATGACTTTAGATTTTACATGGTCAAGGTCCTTCTGGAGAGGACTCCAAAGACTCCAAAACTTGACCTTAATGGCAGAGAGAGTTGTCAAAATACAATTGGCTGGCTTGGGATATCGCCAACGCAGTCAAGGACGCTACTTTGGCAGAACGGTCCTCTTTGTGTTTGTGTTGAACACATCCATCCTCTGAAAGAAGGACTCTTACCTTGATGGAATTTAAAGCATGCTTAACATTGGAACAGTCAATTTTCGGCGAGATTTTTTTTGAGTAGATTTCACCTGGTGGATGATGATTGCACCTCTCCTGAGCAATGATGCCTTTTTAGCTCCCTGCACTTACAGTTGTGTAGATTTTCTCAGTGTGATTTTTTCCAGTGTCTAACCCCTTCATGTTTTGTCTCTCTGATCAGAACTTGACAGCACAGAACGGGAACTCTCCAAGCGGCACGGTGGTATAGCTGGAGGAGAAGCTTTGCACTCATCCCTCCCTCCATCCTCCCTCTCCACCGATACTCAGATATGTCATTCGGAGGCTGACATCCAGAGACCAGACACCACCTACCGCTGCAGTATTACACCATCAGTATAACCCTCTCTACCTGCCATGACCCAAACCCTCCGGCTCCATCTTGACTTCACTCTGTCTTTGGCAAGTTTGGTGGGAAACACTTCCTGAGTCAGCGGACTAACAGCAGATTTATGAGGTCTGCAGTTACAGCATTATGTTGTCCAGTAGATCAGCCAGTTAGCCTTTAGCGCTGCTCAGACCAGGCCCTGGTAGCCAACATAAGGTCAAAAGGCCAAAAGTATGTGGACACTTTGATCTGGGTTTTTCAGTTTGGGTGAGGCTCCTTGGTACCAGTGAAGAGGTATTAAAGGGATAGTCATCTTGTTTTTAAGCGGCACTGAGCCACAGTCATTTGTGCATTTTTAGAGTATACAGTGGTTAACAGCTTTATTAGATCAGCTGCCCTGTTTGTCTCAGAAGCCTCCAGCATCATTTCATTCACTTTAACTGGACTCTTTCTTTCTCACTGAGTTCACTACTCCTCACCATTTTGAACAGGAATGAGGAATTTAAACTGAATTCACCTTTTTAGACCAAATTTGATCCAGAACACTGGAATTCTCTCAGAAGTCAGAAATTAATCCAGAATAACAAACAACCACTAAAACACATTTTTTTCAGTTCAGGAGTGACAGGAAATAACTGGAATTTGGCATTTCAGTCAAAAAAATAGTAATAATTTGCTTTGATATTTTTCTGCTTTTTTGT
Organism: Synanceia verrucosa; assembly: GCA_029721515.1. Classification (NCBI taxonomy): domain Eukaryota; kingdom Metazoa; phylum Chordata; class Actinopteri; order Perciformes; family Synanceiidae; genus Synanceia; species Synanceia verrucosa. Next base: position 21,338,886 of record CM056559.1, read on the forward strand.
AAAACAGTAAATTTTTGGATGACAAAAAATATTATATTTTGGCATTAAATATATCATTTTGATTAAAGAGCTTGCAGATACAGGATTAACCATTACAAAAAATATTTTAGTAATCAGCACTGGCTGGTGGTCTGATAAAAGCACAGTGCAGTCCATGTTTCTTACGGGGAAGTAAAGCTGTTATCGCTGCCATCCAGAGAAAATTAAATTTTACCTTACATTCCACAGTGTTTGCTGGTCTACGGCTGCCTCTGTCAGTTTGTGTTGTTGTGTGGTTTGTGTGGATTCACCAAAGTCACACTATGGCACTAACCAATCAACAGAGGCAGTGGTAGACCGTCAACCCTGTGTGTGGGATGAACTGAGGCACCGGCTGTGAGCCACACCTGATCACTTCATCACCTCCCTGAAGCTCTGGGGGCTGGATGGGAGGAGATCCCTGCAGCAGATTTGGAGAGTGGAGCTGATTCATGATCTGTAATATAATATTCAGGTGTCTTTAAACTGAATTCACCTTTTTAGACCAAATTTGATCCAGAACACTGGAATTCTCTCAGAAGTCAGAAATTAATCCAGAATAACAAACAACCACTAAAACACATTTTTTTCAGTTCAGGAATGACAGGAAATAACTGGAATTATTTCTCTGCTATAATGCCAGCTCCACCCTGTCCAGGTCATTGTCAGTCAAGTTTAATTCACATTTTACCTGTCAGTATTTTGACCATCTTTAGATTTACATAGCAGCACTGGTTCCTTTGTATCTGAAGTGATTCCTGATGTTGTTGCGCTGCACTTCAGGGGGAGTTTCCCACCTTGAGCCACTGTGGAGGTTTAAGAAGTCTGTTCACCTCAGCCCTCCACGTTTGTCTGCAGAAAGTCTGCATCGAGCAAACAGAGGTGGTTCATCCTTCCTGTCCACAGCCCTGAAGCCGCCCCCCCACCCCCGCTAAAGACACTGCAAAAGCCAAGGCCATTGTATTTAAGTTATTTATTTTATCACAAGACTGTGTAGTAATTTATACTGTAAATACTGAAAATACTCTCTAAATACAGAAAGGACAAACATGTATGGAAATAATGATTGACTGCGAGGAAGAGAAGAACAAACGGTAAAGATGAATATTAATATATGAAGATCCTTCTATTGTAAATAGCAACCACTGTTAAAAAATGAATGTCTGCTGTTTTAGGGAAATTGAAGATGTCAGTGTGTTTTTATTTTGTGTGATAGAGTCTCACCAGTTTGTCCCTGAAAGCAAGCTAACAGAGGCATTTCAGGTCCAGTGTGACTTTTCTGAGAGACCGGCCCAAGTCGAGCACAGAGAGGCTGCTAGCTGTACGTTTCACTTAATGGGTCTGAGTAAAACTAACTCCCCTGAACAGCATCTCAACAAACAAACAAACAACCAATCTTGCACATTCCGAACCTAAAGCGTTTCTCACACATGGACACAATCCCCTCATGGTGTAGCATCATATACAGTATACTGTACCTTCATTCCTGTTGCACCTCAAATGCCTCTTGCAAGATTTTGCACAATCAATAAATTCACAGTCCATCCTGACCTGCCTGATGAGTGACATGGAGGGTTGTTATTGTCTCGTCTGATGACCCGTGCAGAAACGGCTCCCTGCCGTTCACTGGATGTCTTTGATGCAGACGATTTAAAGGGTGTACATCTTCTGTGGTTGATTTTGATTCTGCTTATCGGGTTCCAGTCCGTTGTTCTTTGCTGCTGATGTATTATTTACATTCATACATTAATACCTGCAGGGTACACCCTGGACAAGTCTTCAGTTCATCACAGGGCCACTTTATTGTCTATTAGTTTATTTTTTTGCAGTTTTATGGTTGATTTTACTGGAGGAGAGCGTGCAGAGATCAGCTGAGTCTAAGGCTTTATAAACTACTGGTAAACAGACTGTCCATTGTGTTGTTTGTCAGCTGATTGTGGTGTTTTTAGTCAGCGCCAAAGGGTGACAAAGTTTGTCGGCTATTTTGTAAGATACGGTTCTCATAGGATGAATCCTGCTGACTTTAGCATCATCATCAAGTCAAAAATTATAATTGGTTCAGCATTTTGGTTTGTGACCAAAATATCTGCAAAAGTGTCAGCTCAGACTGAAGTAGGTGGATGAACATGGTCAGCATTTAGCTCAAAGCACTGTGCCATCTCACTGAGCCACTAGCATGGCTGTGCACATTTTATCTTCTCTCCATGTTTGTGATTTTTTTTTTATGCCAAACCGGGAAACAGACGCCTTCAAATCACAGACTGGATATAAAGATGGATGATGCTTCTCCATCTCCTCCCACTGTACAAAAGTGAAGAAAAATATCCCGGATACAAGAGTTGCCATCTTGATGTTCTACTAGCTGCTATGTTAGCATCAGGACTAGCTGTTTGGCAAAAAGAAAAAAATATGTCTACTCCATAAAAATACATTAATGTTCATAGAGACATATGTTCTATTACACAAACTCAGGATAGTTATGAAAAGTTAAAGTACCTCCCAAGTCGGCTTGGGCTCTAATGACAGAAATATCTTATTTATTGTCCCACCCGCTAACATGGAGGAGGTGGTGTTTATGCACGGTACTGCAGCCAGCCACCAGGGGGCATTCCAGATGTCTTGGCTTCACTTTTAGAGAGTTGTCATGTTGTTCATCTTTATACACAATCTGTGCTTTAAATGAAGAAAGAAGAAGAAAGAGTGAATAAATATTCTGGAACCAGACTATAGACATTTTACTGTATCTATACAGTCCGCTGTGTGCCAAACATGGCATATATGTGATTGTACATTAGACGTTTTTTTCCAGGAATCGATAAGCAGTCAAAAGAATTATTTATAAGCTGAATCATTTCTGCCCATTCCTAACCCATCAACCACAGGGAAACGGCTGCTTTGTATTTTAGGCCCTAATGATCTAATGACTGGCATATATCATGAAATTAGTGTAGTGAGCAGGCAGTATTTTTATCAGCCTCACCTGTCTGACAATATATCCCATAAATAGCAGCGTAACTCCCAGCACTGCAGGAGCCAAGGTTATGACCTTGTAGCAGCAGACAAGCCTCCAGGTTTCCTCACAGATTGTTGGAGCCTGTGTAAAGGTATTACTGCAGCCCATGCATACTAGTCCTTGTTGTCATGGCAACACCATGTTGGCTGCTGAGCTTGTGAGGTCAATGTTTGCTTTAAGGTTAAAATAATGCTGCATCTCGATGGAAATCCTAGATGTTACAGGAATGATTTGCCCCAAAATGTCAACCATCTCCTCCCATTTTGAAGTTAAAGGACAGTTCAGGTGTTTTGAAGTGAGGTTGCATGATGTACTGATCCACAGTCAGCATGCAGGCAACAGCAAAAACTTTTAAACACCTAAAAAAATCTATATCAATTGAAGTGTACACTGTTATTCAGAACATTTTCAGTGATTTGCCTTTCTGTGTGACAGCTAATCAGTCTATACTTTCAATAGAGAACTGAAGCCATTATCTCTGCTCTTGCCAAAGCCACCAGGCTGCCTTGTAATAAAACAACAGTAATATTACCTCACAGTTTGTGTTATTGTGTGACTTTGATTAGTTTGGATTCATCAAAATCTCACAAAACCACAAAAAACCCTACATGCTCTTCAAGGTAAAATCACAGGTATTTTCACTGGAGTCCAGTGGCTTGACAGAGTTACAGTTTCCCCAATGAAAGCAGTGAAAATATTCTAAATATAATGCACTCTTAAACTGGTAGTGATTTTTTAGATGCTGCTGCCTCCATCCCTGCTTCTCCATACTGGAAATGTACTGCATCTACACACTGAATCAGTGAATCACTACAACCCCACTTCAAAACACCCAAACAATCCCTTTGACATGGTCTAAAGTTTGTGCAGCCTAATTTAAGTATTTTATAGTCACACGTTGAGCTGTCTGATCTTAAATACCGGTATGAAGGCCTACACCGTTAATGCCTCAGGATACATCCACAGGTGGTCAGAGACGCATTTGTGAAGTGTTTGAATTAAAATGTGTTCCTGTGTTAAACATTCATAAAAATACATCATGCAAAACCTTCCACTCCCTCTTTATCAATTTCTAATCATCATGTCTCATTTGGTGCTTTTAGCTTTTTCTTATCACAGAGCTCTTCTTTAGCTCTACGATACATCTGTGAGTATTTTCACTATTCACTACTTTCAATATGGAGTCTTGAGAGTGTCTCAAAAACAAACAAAGAATAACAAAATAAAGAATAAATAAATGTGGAGTTATTAAGAGAAATGAAATACAAACTCTAAGCATCTTAATTTATTTTTACATTTATTTGTTAATTTATTTTGGTATATTTTTACTAAACATTACAAACTATATGTATTGTTGCATATAAATTACTCTTACCTGTGTGCAGGAATTGACTGGTCAGCCTGGACAGGAAGGCTCGCACAAAGCTGGTTGATTAAAGGGATAGCAAAAGCAAAGTTTTCATTTCACATTATGTAAAAGTTAATACAAACATCATTAATAATAAATTATTAAATGCAAAATCAAATATATATGTTGAAATACACACGGTATATACCAAAATAAAGGAACAAATAATGCCTGCCGTGCTCGCAAGGCACACGGCGGCACATATTACTATTCCTTTTGGAGGGGGTTTGCCTGCCCTGAATGCTTGTAGTAGGTCCACAACATACATAAATGATGCAAAATGATAAAAAAAATACCAAAATATCCATCCAAAAATCCTAAAAACACTGTGTTTTAAGCCAGCAACGCGTATATTAGTATCCAGGACGAGGTTTATTTTTTATTATTATAGACACATTTTCGGCAATTAATGCGGCCCGAACCGTAAGGTGCACCCAGACATGACATATATCAAAACGTGCGTCTCGATCGTGTGAGGGGTGGTATTACTTTTCTCCGTAAAAACCATTACCATAGTGACGCTAGACCCCAAAAAACGCAGAAAAAAGTCCCATAGGAATGAATGCGGAAAGGGTCGGATTTCAAACTTTTTTCTTCAGCGAACAAACACTCACAGCTCCCTCATACTTTCACCTAGAAACTCCATTCAACTTGTAAAACGCAGCAAATTTACCTGACTACATCTTCATAATTCATCATCATGTCATAAAATGTACTGTTTGTCCGTCAGATCGATTCGAAGCCTGGAAAATGTCAAAAATCTGAGCTTAACATGGGTGTCTATTGCGTGCACTAGAGTGACACAACTACACACCTAGAGTTGAGAGCAGTTTCAGAATCGTCTGATTTTTTTTTTTGTTAAATTGCGATTGTGAGGGCTACGTTCACTCCACCGACATTCTTTTTACAGCAAAACGTTGGAAATTTCGTCCCGATCGTAGCGATGTGTGTGTTATGGCTGTGAGATTTATAGTTTTGGCTCCAGACCCTTAATTAGGGCAGCACCTCCAAAATCTCTCCATTGGGCCCAATGTTAATTTTAAGAGGAAAAGGCGTGAGAAAGCAGAGAAACCTCTTGTGTTTAACCTGCCGCTGTCGGCCTTCTGAGTGGGCTAGAGACACAAAAGTTACACCGCTGCGATCCTCGCAAGTTCCTGCCACCTACGGTCCAAACCCCAAAGCCATACTCCTTATGGTTCTTGATTTATTCAGAGGAGTTCGACATGGTCTGACTCAGCTTGAAATCAATGGCAGTCATTGAGAAGTGTGGGAGACAGACCAGGGGTGCGCCTAGACTTTTTCATAGGGGTGCCCCATGGGGTGTCGAAGCCATGCAGGGGTGGCCAGCAGAATTAGGTGATATGCATGAACCTCCATCACCATAGCATCATTCATATCGAAAAATCTAAGCTCTACTCCTTATAGTTTTTTTTTATACAAGAGGTGATTCAACAGGTCAGCTTATAATCAGTAGCAGAGTGTGACTGGATGTTGGTGTGTGTGTCAGGTGGGGGATCCACATAGACACATATATAGAGATTAGATGATATGATACAGGCTTCTGATTGCCCATTACCAAAGATACAGAGAGTGGATGACATCATTGATCACACACACAGACAGGAAGCTCAGGCTGTTTCTTTCAAAATAAAAGTCTGGGTTTTCAAAATAAAAGCACCAAACCCCAGAGGAGTAACTGTGTCCTCACAGGAAGCTGTGGCTATGACTGTCCTTTCAAAATAAAAGCCCCAAACTCTGATTTAATCTTCACGGGAAACAAGGTGTGTTTGTTTGCGATTCGGGACAGGCACACACATAGTGCGTGCTTCGGCGTGTTTGTTTTCAACATGAACCTGGGACAGGCACGCACGTTCTAGTTTTGTTTTTGTTATTTGTCTTTACATTTACACACAGATTTTTTATGTCACTGCTGTGACCCCATATTAAAAGATCAGACATAAATAAATATATATAGATAAACCGCTTCTATTTATCTATCACACATATATTTGCCATTTATCATTTGAGGACATCATCACTTCTATCTCTAAAGAAGTGAGTCTTCTTTCTGTTGTGAGAGGTGGATGTGAAGACCAGAGTAAACACCAGATAAACTACTGTATTAATGAGGCTGTGGAAGCTTTGGGATGTACAAAAGTAAACAGTGTTGAGTCAAACATTTAAAAAAATAAATAAATAAATAAAAATAAAAAAATCTCTCTCTCGCTTTGTTCTGCACTTATTCCTGTCTGTATCTGCTGGGAAGTGTGACCTCATTGTAAGAGAGTGAAATCTCCCACTGCAACCTTAAAAAAGAAACATAAACCTGTCTGCAGGTATGGCATCATTTTACTAACTTTTCCCAGATCATCCAGTTTAAAGGGAATTTCCTTCCCCTCCATCTGCTGACGTTATTTTTACAGTAGCCTAACAAGCTGATGATCTGTACAGATAAAAGTCACACACACAAAAAGCAAGCTTGTGCAGAAAACTAAAATATATTTTTTATTTAAAATCTGGTGCTAAAAAGTGCTGTTTCTTAGGTCTGACTTTGTCCCTCCAGCATCCCGTCGCGCTCTTTCATGAAGGTAATGACATCCTTGTCATCCTTGTTGTCGTCCTCGTACAGCTGAGCCTCCACCGTGATGTTCATCTCCTCCTCCTGGAAGATCACCTCTGGACGTCCAGTTGAAGTGTGTGTGCAGCACACTGGCGAACGGCCCGCCACGCACAATGGTCCGGTATTCCTCATTGCAGTCAAACCAGTCATGTCTGACAAAGTGGTGGTCAAATGAGTCAACGCTCTATTTCAAGTGCGCATTTACTCTCAAGTTTATGGTGAAAGCAACGTCCGGATTCTCTGGAAACGTAAATAAAATCAGCCCAAGACGCGTTACTGGATAAAGTACTTCTTTTATTACTTGCACAAATAATACCAAGTACTTTTACAGTGTTCTTTTCCAGTAATTCACTCTCAAGTCCCTTACACATAGCAATAATTTGCATTTTTGTCTAACTTTGAAGTGGGATAAAATTAGTTTCTTCCATAAGTAGTTCACCAAACCTGCACTGCAGGACTTAGTACTTCATATACCACTTGCATGATTAACAGCAAGTACTTTCACTGTGTACTTTTCCAGTAATTCACTCTCAAATTCCCTTATGGACAGCAATACATGCCATTTTCGTCTAATTTTTAAGTGAAATAAAATTAATTTATTCCATAAGAAGTCCACCAAACCTGCACTGCTGGATTAGTATTTCATATACTACAAATAATGTGAAGTGGCAGGTGGGCCCTCTTGTTCCTGACCCATGGGGCTTGTTCGTGGTGCTGTGGGGGTGCCCGGCGGTGCCTCCTCCTGGTCCCTGGGCTTGTATGTTTCTCTCTGGTCCCGCCTGGCTCTCTGGACGATGCCTCCTGGGTGTTCCCACTGCCAAGGTGGGACGGATGCTTGGCCAGCAGGCCCCTGCTCAGTTGTTTTAGCTGCTCAGGACTTCGGTTCCAATCACTCATGCGTGTTGTTCAAGTGCAATGCAAAGCGTCGGATGCAGTGGTGTAAAGCACGCATCACTTTGTAAACAATTTTCACTCATTATCATATTGCAGGTAATAATAATAGTTATACATTTTATTTATACCACACTTTACATTTGTAATACAAATCTCAAAGTGCACAAAAGAAAGAAAAGAAAGTTAAAAAGAAAAGCAGCAGACAAGATGACAAAGAAACTGATAAAATCAATAACAAAAATAAAATCCAGGAAATAAGATCCAGGATATAGGTACAAAGAGGTAAAATTAATCTGTAAAAGCTTTACTAAAAAGAAAGGTTTTCAGCCCTTTTTTAAAAGCGTCCACCGTCTGTGGAGCCCTGGGATAGTCAGGGAGGGTGTTCCACAGACGGGGAGCAGCAGCCTCGAAGGCTCTGTTGCCCATGGTTTTAAGCCAAGTCCTGGGCGGGCGCAGACGGTGCATTTGGCCTGACCGGGTTCTATCTGAGGTGTGTGGGGTGAGGAGTTCAGTGAGATAAGTGGGGGGCTGCACCGTGCACACAGTGGCGGGTGTGGAGGAGGACTTTATATTGGATGCGGAAGTGGATGGGGAGCCAGTGCAGAGAGTGGAGGATGGGGGTGATGTGCTTGTGTTTTCGCACCCTCATCAGGACCCTGGCAGGGATGTTCTGAAAGTATTGGAGCCTTTGGAGACTCTTGTCAAATTTGGGAGTCAAATCTGACTCCCAAATTAGTTACAGAAGGAGAGAGGGAAATGTGACCAAGCAAGGAGATGGAGGAAATGAGGGAGGAGCGGAGCTGGTGAGGGGTGCCGATCTGTATGGCTTCAGTTTTGGAACTGTTCAGCTGCAGGAAGTTTTTACTCATCCATGCCTTGATCTCCTCCAAGCAGGAGTCCAGTTTAGTGATGGAGGAGGAGGATGTGGAGGAGGGCGTGACCTTGAAGTAGAGCTGAGTGTCGTCAGCATAGCAATGGAATTGTATTCCATGCCTGCTGACGACACAGCCGAGGGGGAGCAAGTATATGGTGATGGCAACCCCAACATGCCCTAGAGTGTAGGGACCAAAAGGCCACCTTCGCATCTGAAGTGAAGGCCCTTAGGGAGCAGAAAAGCCCCAAAGGGAGCCTCTGGAACTGCTTAGCCTCTGTTGGCAATGTAGAAGAATTGCCTGTGTTGAGGATGGGGACATGAAAGCAAGCGTTCTCCAGATCAATGGATGCAGACTACGCCCCCTGGGTGACAGTCCGTAAGACGTCCACTGCCGTTAGCATGTGTAACGGTAGCACTGTCAGGTACCGATTGAGCCACGTCACTTCTGGTATCAGGCACCTGCCATATTTTCCTGGCAAGAGGAGGTACGTATATTGGGTGGAAGCCCCCAGGGTGTGCCCAAGGGTCCATGGCCTTGGCCCCAGAGGGCAAACAGCTCCTGGTTCCGTGTTTAGGTCTTTGCTGAGTGGCTAGTGACAGCTGGTGGACACTAGTTAGTCGACATAAGGGCAAAGCTTGTGGAGCTATGTCTCCAAAGCTCATGGGGTGTCTACACTGCCTTCTTGCAGGCAAGCAGAGAGAGCGAACAAAAGGTGAGCTGAGGGGTTTCCAACACACCAGGCTGTGCACCAGCACAACAAGAGATGTTATGGCTGGCACTACATCAGACAGCTGTTCCTGTCCGACTCCAGCTGCGTGGCTGCCAGAGTTTGGCCATCCACGGAGAACCGGGAGAGAGCCCCAGTATCTCTCCAACAAGTACGTAGGTCTCCTAAACAGACCCCTGTCAGGGGAGCAAAAGAGGGCTGCTGCGCCGGAAGAAGGCGTTCTTAGGAGCTGCCAGAGTCTACTGTAGGAGATCAGCTGCAGATGCTCCAAGTTTGTGTGCATGATAGCTGGCATAGCTGGCATTGAGCTGTCTATCATCTTGCATGACCTCATCATCCTGGAAGTGGAAGAGGTCTGAGCCGCTAGAGAGTTAACACCAACTCTCTCTACTTGAAGCCAGCACCAGTAAGTGCGGGGTGGAGGGCCCTGCCTCGTCTGCAGGAGTAGCACGTTGGTGCACTCGCTAGAGGGACCTCACCTCAGCCAACTCTATGTATAAGGACCCCCTCTGAAGCAACTTTTCACACAGCTCTTGTCTTCAGAGGGACCAGGCTCAGTAGTAGACACAACAACACTTTGGGTGTCTTTGTCGAAAAGAAGGAAGCTGTCCTGGGGGGAACAGCAGATACCTGTTCCAGTCCAGCAACACTCAGTGCCCAAGGCATGTAACTGCAACTCATGCAAGGAACGCCCCTGGTGGTCAGGGGCGAGGTGCTTTGGAAAGAGGTAATGGCCATCACCGGCCTGAAGGAAGTTACCACTTACCAAGGTAACAACAGTAGAAGCATGATATTATAAAATGGCTATTGGCCATACAGTTAAGCTGAAGGAAGGGGACGCAACGCCACCGACACAGCAGATGCAAATCACGCAGCCTAAGTGGTTTACACACAACACAAGGCCGATGTTATCACAGTAGATAATAATACTGTGTAAGCTGAGTAGGAGGGGATATAAGCACGACCTACTCAGCCCCATACACAAGAGCTGGGAGAAGGGGGTGCTAATGCCACCTAGCCAGCAGGCGCAAGCCACCCAGAATCAGAGGTTTGCTCTCAACACAGGACAGATAATTGCCACAGTCGAAGCTGAGGAGAGGGGGCACCAACGCATCTTTAGCCAATGCAAGTCATGCAACACCAATGGTACATGTACAACACAAGCCAATATGTGTTACAGTGGATGTGTAAGCTGAAGGGAGGGGGCGCAAACGCCACCTGGACAGCACATGCAAGTCGCTCAGCACCAGTGGCTTTATCTTCGACACAAGTATCACCATAGATAATATTGTGTGAGTTGAGGGAACAGGATTTGAGCACTGCCCACTCAGCCCCCTATGCTAGAAGCTGAGGGAAGCACATTATACAAGTCACGGCACTAGTGGTCCACGCCTAACACAGGGCCGACCAGTATAATAACATTGTCTAAGATTGAAGGATTGAAACCGATGCACGGGGAGAGGGGGGTTTACATGTCAACTGGTGGCATACCACGATGCTCACACAGGATCACTGGTGGCATCATGCCGTCCTCACACAGGATCACGTGATCTTCACATGGGAGCACATCTGAAACATTATTAAAGGAAGGATGTCGTGGCACGATTGAAGGCTGGGGGTCACTTGGAGGCGGCCTGAGGGGTGTGATCTTGATGATGTCTGTGATGTACTGGGGCTGTATGACCTGGGGTTTTGGCAGGAGTTTTTTCTTTAGCCATGATTTTGCCTGCTGCATTTTCGACTTGGTCGCCTTTGAAAGAGGTGCCTTCATCTCTCTGAGCTGTTCTTCCAGCTCGTCAATCTTCCTCTGCTGCTCGTTAATTGTAGTTAGCTGTTCTCTGATCATACTGCAGTGTTTCTGACGTTGCTTCTCCTGAGTCTCTTGTGCACATTTCAACTGACTGATGGTGTTGCGGTTGATCACATGACAAGAATCAAGCTCTCTCTTCAGATTGTGAATTTGATCCTTAAGAGTGTCTTCGGTGTCAGAATCAGCATCCATCTCGTCCGTCTTTTTTTGCAGTTTCACATCTTTATCTATGTACTGTTTTTTGACAGAAGCAACACTTTTCTTGAACATTTTGACGTCAGAGATGTGACGCATGCATTTCTGCAGGTCCTCCTTGAAGCGTGACAGTTTGTTCACGAGTGTGCTGTTCTTTTCTCTTTCCTCAGCCAGGGCTGACATGTGGGAGTTCAGTTTCATCTTGTGAACGTCTTCACGTACTTTATGTGCTTCAGTCAGATCAATATTTCCTATCTTGGCACAATTCAATTCATCCTTTGTTTTCTCGAGCTCATCCTGCGTCTGTAATAATTTGTCCGTGAAGCACTTCAGCTCTGTCTGTAATTTGGCTTGGGTATCGTCTTTGCATATTATTTCCAATTTGTGACGGAAATTTTGTTGTTTATGTTCCTTCTGTAAATCAGTCAGCTCCTTTGTTTTGTTCTCCAGGTCTCTTTTGAGTGTGTTCAGAGTCTCCTCCAAGGAATACACCTTCTCAATGAGATCATCCTTTATCTTGAGCCTTTTCTCCATCTTTTCAGCTTTGTTTTTCAGGGTATAATGGCTGTTGTCAAGTCTTCGGTATTTCATCTCTTCACGACTCATCTCCTCTTCCTTTTCTTGTAGCGCCTGTCTTGATTCCTCTACTGCATTTTTGTACTTGTCGATTTCACTTTGCAGCTGGTCTCTAGTGTGGTTCTGGTCTTGAACTAGCATTGAGGTGAGCTCAGAGGAGCGTTTCTCAGCATCAACCAGGGCGAGTCGCTGCTTGTGTTCACAGTCTTCTTTCAGCTCTGACATTTCAGACTTGTGCTTCAATTTAAGCTCACTTACAGTTTTCGTGACACTTTCCTGACTGGCTTTCGCCTTCTTCTCAGCTGTTTCTGCACGTTTTACTAGTCCAGCACGCTCAATGTGATGTAATTTTGCCTGCACAGATATGTCCGTAGACTTCTTTTCATTCTCAGCTTCACTCTTCTTTAACTTGGCTTCCAGTTCCTCCGTCTTTGCCTCGGAAATGTTGAGCTTTTCCTTCAAATCCTCATTCGCAGCCTCCAGAGACTGTATCTTGAAGTTTTTGGACTCAGTGTTGGCCAACCACTGTTTCTCTCTAATTTGCTGCACTCTCTTGATCCTCTGTAACTGAAACTGGAGGAATGCAACATTGTCTTTCGATGATGGACATGATTGCTCCATAATAACCTCTTCTTCCATGCTTTCTCTGTGGAAATATGACTCTCCTCTGTTGTGCTCAGTAAAAATGTGAAGCTTCCTATGGTTCTGCCTGATGTGATATTTGAGATGCAGTGTATGGCTGGTTACATATGATGCGTGATGACATCATCACACTCTATGTCGTGAGGCGTGTGCCTGTGTGTGTGTGTGTGTGTGTGATGACATCATCACACTCCATGTCTTTGATGTGTGTGCCAGTGTGTGTGTGTGTGTGTGTGTGTGTGTGTGTGTGTGATGACATCATCACACTCCATGTCTTTGAGGCGTGTGCCTGTGTGTGTGTGTGTGTGATGACATCATCACACTCCATGTCTTTGAGGCGTGTGCCTGTGTGTGTGTGTGTGTGATGACATCATCACACTCCATGCCTTTGGTGTGTGTGTGTAAAATTTAATTCATTTGAAATGAACACAAGTTGTTTTTTTTGAAAAACAGTCATAAAATAGAACTAGAAAAAAATTCCTGAAGAAATTTTAATATGTGCCTGCATACATGACGCCGGACACGCGACGGCCTACTACGTGCGTGCCTGTCCCAGGTTCATGTTGCAAACAAACACACCCTGTTTCCTGTGAAGATTAAATCAGAGTTTGGGGCTTTTATTTTGAAAGGACAGTCATAGCCACAGCTTCCTGTGAGGAAAGCGTTACTCCTCTGGAGTTTGGGGCTTTTATTTTGAAAACCGAGTCTGAGTCAGAGCAGTTAATCCTGTGTGTGTGTGTGTGTGTGTGTGTGTGTGTGTGTGTGCTTGTGTGTGTGTGCGTGTGCTTGTGTGTGTGTGTGTGTGTGTGTGTGTGTGTGTGTGTGCGTGTGCTTGTGTGTGTGTGCGTGTGCTTGTGTGTGTGTGTGTGTGTGTGTGTGTGTGAGAGAGATCAATGATGCTATGGTGATAGAGGTTCATGCATATCACCTAATTCTGCTGGCCACCCCTGCATGGCTTCAACACCCCATGGGGCACCCCTATGGAAAAGTCTAGGCGCGCCCCTGGTCTGTCTCCCACACTTCTCAATGACTGCCATTGATTTCAAGCTGAGTCGGACCATGCCGAACTCCTCTGAATAAATCAAGAACCGTAAGGAGTACGGTTTGGACGCCCACACAGAAGGCCGACAGCGGCAGGTTAAACAAAAGAGGTTTTTCTGATTTTTCAGGATTTTTTTTCTGAAAATTAACATTGGACCCTATGGAGAGAATCTTGGGAGGTGGGGTACTATTTAAGGCTGTGGAGCAAAATGTACAAGTCTCACAGCCATAACACACACATTGCTACGACCGGGACAAAATTTCCAACGTTTTGCTGTAAAAATTATGTCAGTGGAGTGAACGTAGCCCTCACAATCGCGATTTAAAAAAAAAAAAATTCTGACGATTCTGAAACTGCTCTCCGCTCTAGGTGTGTAGTTGTGTAACTCTAATGCACGCAATAGACACCCATGTTAAGCTCTGATTTTTGACATTTTCCAGGCTCCGAATAAATCGATCTGACAGACAAACGGTACATTTTATGACATGAAGATGAATTATGAAGATGTAGTCAGGTAAATTTGTTGCATTTTGCAAGTTGAATGGAGTTTCTAGGTGAAAGTATGAGGGAGCTGTGACTGTTCGCTGAAGAAAAAAGTTTGAAATCCGACCCTTTCCCCATTCATTCCTATGGGACTTTTTTCGGTGTTTTTTGGGGTCTATCGTCACCATGGTAACGGTTTTGACGGAGAAAAGTAATAGCCATGGTGGCACGATCGAGACGCACGTTTTGATATATGTCATGTCTGGGTGCACCGTACGGTTCGGGCCGCATTAATTGTCGAAAATGCGTCTATAAGAAGAAGAACAAAAAAAAAATAAAAACATAAAACCTCGTCCTGAATACTAACATACGCGTTTATATGTGGCTTTGGAGTTTGGACGAGAGGCGGCAGGAGCTCGCGATCATCGCAGCGGTGTAAATTTTATGTCTCTAGCCCACTCAGAAGGCCGACAGTGGCAAGTTAAACACAAGAGGTTTTTCTCCTTTTTCAGATTTTTTTCTCTGAAAATTAACATTGGACCCTATGGAGAGAATTTTTATTTATTTAATTTTTATTATGGAGAGTAATTAAGGCCATGGAGCAAAAAGTACAAATCTCACAGACATAAGACAGACATCGCTACGACCGGGACGAAATTTCCAACGTTTTGCTGTAAAAATTATGTCGCTGGAGATAACGTAGCCCTCACAATCGCGATTTAAAAAAAAAAATCAGACGATTCTGAAACTGCTCTCCACTCTAAGTGTGTAGTTGTGTCACTCTAGTGCACGCAATAGACACCCATGTTAAGCTCTGATTTTTGCTCTGTATAAATCAATCTCACGGACAAACGGTAAATTTTCTGACATGATGATGAATTATGATGAAAATGTAGTCAGGTAAATTTGCTGCGTTTTGCAAGTTGAATGGAGTTTTGAGGTGAAAGTATGAGGGAGCTGTGACTGTTCGCTGAAGGAAAAAGTTTAAAGTTTGACCCTTTCCCCATTCATTCCTATGGGACTTTTTTCGGTGGTTTTTGGGGTCTAGCGTCGCCATGGTAACGGCTTTGATGGAGAACAGTAATAGCCATCGTGGCACGATCGAGACGCACGATTTGATATATGTCATGCCTGGGTGCACCTTAAGTGCCGAAAGTGCGTCAATAATAAAAAATAATAATAAAAAAATAAATAAACCCTCGTCCTGGATACTAATATACACGTTGCTGGCTAAAACACAGTGTTTTTATGATTTTGGGATGGATTTTTTGGGATTTTTTATCATTTTTCATCATTTATATATGTTTTTGGACCTACTACAAGCATTTCTGGCAGGCGAAACTAAGACACTTGGGGGGCCCCCCCAAAAGGAGTAGTAATAGTAATATGTGCCCGCCGTGCTCGCAGCCCGTGCTTTGCCAGCCTTGCGAGCACAGCGGGCACATAATTATTATTTAACATCAAAATATGCATTTACAATAACTCTGAAGTTCTGAATCATAAACCATGAATCGTCATAAAAGGTGAATTAGAGTGAAGACACTCAGCTTGAGGTATAATCCACTATTACTATTAATAGTAGAAATTATCAAGACGCCATCTGTTTTTTTTTTGTTTTTTTTTAACGGGGAAGACTTCTTAATTTGACATTAGTTAATAGAGTCTCCTAAACTCAGGGGGCTACAGAGTTCCTGGCCATAGTGTACAGTGATTTTATAAACACACAAATCAAATAATCAAGTTCTTTATGAAATTATTTTAGTTTATTTAATTAATTAGTTTATTTGACAAACTACATGATTAAACTAGCAACAGAAAATAACTGAATAAATGGTTGAACACAAGGAAAGATTGAGGAATGATTGAATGACTTTATCTCAATGTGACCAGCTGGATTCAGTGATTGATATCTATTAACCGAATTTAGAGTTGAATAGAGGCATCAGAGATGATTGGGAAGCAGTTTAATATTCAAAGAGTTTCAGTTTAGTTTTGGTATTAATCTGTCATCAAGATTAAATATAAATTGGTTTAGTTTATTTAGAGTGAGGCTCTTTCACGTCTGAAAATGTATATGTATTATATCACCATATGTAGATGGATGGAGGTGTTGCTGAGGAGTGGCTCCAGGTTTTGTCTGGACCTCAGTCTGCTGCATCCCACAGAGGCGACTTTAGCTTGAGTCACTCCATCAGTGGCTTTCTTCAGACATCTTTGGACATGGTCAACTGACACGAGTCAGCATGAATCAGTTCTCCATCTCTCTTTTCTGTGCAGCGAGTCACTGTGACTGGCATCATGCCGGTTCAACAGGTCTTCTGTTGACAGTCTACTACTTTGCTTTACTTTATTAATTCTTTACTGTTTGAAAGTTTCTCTCTCTCAGGTGTAGACTGATACCAAACACCAACATGACAGTAAAACCACTAATTAAAACTGATCAGTTGAATTGAAATGAATTAACCAACTACGCAACACAGACGAATCATAGCATATCATAGCATGTAGTATACTATATCAAACAGGTCTATACATTGCTGTATATGTAGACTTATTCCACAGTTAATCTTAACATGCACCACATTGGTTTGTATCAGAGCAGGAGAAGAAAGAGGATCTGTCTGTGGACTGACCTTTGATATGATAAACTTTACTTATATGACAATAGACTAAAGAATTAAAATGGAGTTGATTGTTATGAACTCAGTTCTACCATGTGTTGTCCTGACCTAAGCAAAGGTAATAGTAAAAAGGATTCAACTTGTGTACACAACGACATTAAACCCTGGATGTGTGGATGTATGTGTTGGAGTCAATGTACAATTGGAATCCAATTCAGACCATAAACATCCTCTGTACTTCAGTATGGCCTTGGGTTCACAGTGTCAGTCTTAGTGGTTGGTCTTCACTCTTTTGGGAGAAACCACAGAATGTCACAGAATATGATCTGGATTTGTAAACCAGTTAAATGTTCAGACACGTACAGCTTGTTTACCAGGAAGGTGCCGCATGCATGAAACTGACTCTGGTTACACATACTATTCACATCTCAGAGGGATTTATTTTTTATTATTTTACTCCATTGCATTGTTTCACAGCTTCAGTTACTTTACAGATTTTTGTGCTTTTCATTCTGTTCCTAAACTCCCAAAAAGTGTTGTATTGTTAGTAAAATGTAGGCTACTTAAAGTATAGTAGTAGTAGCAGCTGTAGAAACAATTCATCCTTCAGTAGTAGTAGCAGTAGTAGTAACACTACATCAGTAGTGGTAATAGTTGTAGTAGCGCTAGTAACACTACACCAGTAGTAGTAGAAGTAATGATAGTGACAGTAGTAGTAGTAGTAACACTACACCAGTAGTAGTAGAAGTAATGATAGTGACAGTAGTAGTAGTAGTAACACTACACCAGTAGTAGTAGAAGTAATGATAGTGACAGTAGTAGTAGTAGTAGTAACACTACACCAGTAGTAGTAGAAGTAATGATAGTGACAGTAGTAGTAGTAGTAACACTACACCAGTAGTAGTAGAAGTAATGATAGTGACAGTAGTAGTAGTAGTAGTAGTAACACTACACCAGTAGTAGTAGAAGTAATGATAGTGACAGTAGTAGTAGTAGTAGTAACACTACACCAGTAGTAGTAGAAGTAATGACAGTGACAGTAGTAGTAGTAGTAGTAACACTACACCAGTAGTAGTAGAAGTAATGATAGTGACAGTAGTAGTAGTAGTAGTAACACTACACCAGTAGTAGTAGAAGTAATGACAGTGACAGTAGTAGTAGTAGTAGTAACACTACACCAGTAGTAGTAGAAGTAATGACAGTGACAGTAGTTGCAGTAGTAGTAACACTACACCAGTAGTAGTAGAAGTAATGACAGTGACAGTAGTTGCAGTAGTAGTAACACTACACCAGTAGTAGTAGAAGTAATGATAGTGACAGTAGTAGTAGTAGTAGTATGAGTAACACTACACCAGTAGTAGTAGAAGTAATGATAGTGACAGTAGTAGTAGTAGTAGTAACACTACACCAGTAGTAGTAGAAGTAATGACAGTGACAGTAGTAGTAGTAGTAGTAACACTACACCAGTAGTAGTAGAAGTAATGATAGTGACAGTAGTAGTAGTAGTAGTAACACTACACCAGTAGTAGTAGAAGTAATGACAGTGACAGTAGTAGTAGTAACACTACACCAGTAGTAGTAGAAGTAATGACAGTGACAGTAGTAGTAGTAGTAGTAGTAACACTACACCAGTAGTAGTAGAAGTAATGACAGTGACAGTAGTTGCAGTAGTAGTAACACTACACCAGTAGTAGTAGAAGTAATGATAGTGACAGTAGTAGTAGTAGTAACACTACACCAGTAGTAGTAGAAGTAATGATAGTGACAGTAGTAGTAGTAGTAACACTACACCAGTAGTAGTAGAAGTAATGATAGTGACAGTAGTAGTAGTAGTAGTAGTAGTAACACTACACCAGTAGTAGTAGAAGTAATGATAGTGACAGTAGTAGTAGTAGTAACACTACACCAGTAGTAGTAGAAGTAATGATAGTGACAGTAGTAGTAGTAGTAGTATGAGTAACACTACACCAGTAGTAGTAGAAGTAATGATAGTGACAGTAGTAGTAGTAGTAGTAACACTACACCAGTAGTAGTAGAAGTAATGACAGTGACAGTAGTAGTAGTAGTAGTAACACTACACCAGTAGTAGTAGAAGTAATGACAGTGACAGTAGTAGTAGTAGTAGTAACACTACACCAGTAGTAGTAGAAGTAATGACAGTGACAGTAGTAGTAGTAGTAGTAGTAACACTACACCAGTAGTAGTAGAAGTAATGACAGTGATAGTAGTAGTAGTAGTAGTAGTAACACTACACCAGTAGTAGTAGAAGTAATGACAGTGACAGTAGTTGCAGTAGTAGTAACACTACACCAGTAGTAGTAGAAGTAATGACAGTGACAGTAGTTGCAGTAGTAGTAGTAGTGGTAATACACTTTGACCACCAGAGGCTGCACATAGGCCAAAATTCAAGGAAGGAAACACAATGAGAAAATAATTTTAATAGTTTCCCTGTTACATTTATGTAGTTGATATTACACATTATACTATGTATTAAGAATAATATAGATATACATATATATTGTTGATACATATTGGTTGTTAATCTTGCTCATTTTCTAAGGTACATTGTTTACTTATTTTGTCTTACTTTTTACTGTTTATCACCCACATACTGTAACATATTTTCCTATCTATTCTACTTGTTTACTTATGTCACTGCCTCTTAATATTTTTTTTTTTTTTGACATAGGCCCTTATCGTAATGTTGCTCTGTCTACTTTGCTGCTGTAACAATGCCAAAAGTTCCCCATTTGTGGGACGAATACATTGTTATTTATTAATAGATTATTTTACACAGCTGTGTTTTTTAGAATAGGATATAGTTTATTTAGAAATTAAAATGCAGTGCATTCCAAGTGGAATAACAGTAATTTGTACACTAATTAAAAATAGTAATTTCATGAGTTTCCAGGAGATTAAACAAAAATATAATTTAACAATTAGGATCATTTCAGATATCTGCAAATAAGGGATTATTTTGACAAAGAAAACAAACATGTGTATTATTCTACTTTGGCAATATGGCAATGACTGTTGTGTTAAAAGAGGATAGATATTTGTTAAAAAATTTTGTTGGCAACTTGTAAAAAAGCAATTACGAGAAAATGGTACAAACCTGAGCCACCAGCACAAGAAGACTGGCTGAAAATTGTCAGTGAAATACAAGTTATGGAGCAGCTGACCCATAAGATAAGGACTCAAGAGGAACAATGTCGAAATAAATGGGAGAAATGGACTGTCTACACATCAACGGTAGGATAAAGACTATCAAACTGACATTCTCACAAGAACAAACTGTAGAGACACGGCAATGTTCTTTTTCTGATGTTGTTTTGTTTGTTGTTGTTGTTGTTTATTATTCTTATGAGTGTCGTATGTTGCATAAAATAAAGTAGGCCTATCAAAAAAAGGAAAATGCATTAAAATTTAAGATATAATGACTATTTTATCTACTGTGACACGTCAAATTGGCATCAAAAAGTTCTATACTTGAGTAAATAGACAATACTCTTAATAATATCCTGTACTACTATACAGTCTATGTGTACCATTGTATTTACAATACAGTATGTACAGTCCCTACCAACAGGACTAACCGGAAGCGAACGCGTCAGTCTGGCTTTTATTTTGTTAACATGACCGGAACCGACGCCATTTTCCAGACACTAGCTTGTAGCTTCACTCAGGTGACAGAAACAAAAACAAAGCGCCAAGTGTCAGCTCGGCTTTTAGTTTGTTTTGAACAAACATGAATGAGAGAGAGAACAACGTCTCGGTCAGACGGTAAGACCTTTAGTTATTTAAATGTACATTTAGTGTGTTTTTATTCCAGTTGTCTCGTCTTTTCTCTGGTGTTTTACTTCCAGATAGCCGTTAAAATGATGTCTGCAGGAAATACTGATTTAAGTTCGTAATGGTAGAAACTAACCAAGTACATTTACCCAAGAAGTGTACTCATACACGTGTACATTACAACGTGTGATTCTACCCTTACTCTACATAAGAGGCAACTATTACTGAGATTACTTTACTGTATGTTTATATGGTAACTTCAAGTTAGCTTGCTAGTTACGTTTTATGTTAAAAATTTTAAATGCTGATGATTTATGTAGTTTTATAAATTAAGATGAAACATTATTGATGCCATGGGGAGAAATTTTAAAATCTATCCAGCAAATATGAAGTATTAAAATCCACACTTATCATAATATAATAATGATTATTATTAAACGGACCATTATGCTTAATTACAACTTTTACTTTTGGTAGTTTCAATGTATTTAAGATTTAGGCTATAATCAAATTGTTTTGAATGCAGAACATTTACTTCTGTAAGAGATTATTTTCACATTATAGCATTGGTACTTAAAGGTACGTAAAAAGATGTAGGGTACTTTAAGTGTCTTTAATAATTATGATGTCTTTAATAATTATGGTTAAACTAATTTGAATGCAGGACATTTGCTTATGATAGAGTATTTTTTTATAATATTGCTACTTTTACATAAGTGGAGAATGTTAATTTACTTATCAATGATGTATTAGTGGGTCTCAATCTTGAGTTCACAGTGAAGTAACCATCATGGCACCTATATTTTTTATGATCCCTACATTATTAAGTTTATTTAGTGGCACTGTTATTCTGTCCTGTGTTGTTTGTATAGGCCACAACTGCTTGTTCCTGCTAGTCTTATCACGGATAGTTCATTCATTTCGTTAGATCATTTTTCCTTGCAGAACAAAAAAAAACCCCTCTCAGTTATTTCCAAACTGTGAATCAGCTAGTGTTAGCATTCGCAGACCTTCGTGTGTTTGTGGATTTTCCTCTTTAACTAGTATTAGTAAGTATTAAATGGGCCATGTGTAGCACCGTATTATAACACACCATGTAAATACAGTTGCTTCTTGTTTGGCTCTGTGCCTTATGTGAACCTGCATCCCAACAGCATTTGATTCAGAGCTGCAGAGTTGTTGTGGTTTCAGTGTTTGGTGGCCAGAGATGAACTGTATTTAGAAAGACTACTATTGTAAGTGATCAGCCTGCCTGAAAATGTAGATTTAACTGTTTTTGTTTGTTGATTTACAATATAGAAATTCATATTTGTGTACTTGTTTTGGGGCTTGGAGCCATTTTTTTGACCATAATCAGCTGGAAGCTGGAAATAGCTGCACAGACTCGACCTGAGGAGAGTGATAGAAGCAGCTGTTCAGCAGAACAAACAGGGTAGTAATAGTACACAGTATTTTTTATCAGGCTTTTCCAAGACACTTAATGAGCACATCTCTGGTAAACACAGGATTTAATGGTGCTTTTGTGGAGAAAATGAACAAAATCATGACAGCCCTAGTTTTGAGTCACTTATATTTTCAAATTCAGTTTATTTTGAAGCTGTGGTTCATGGCTAATAATTCTTTGTGATTACACTGTCTGTGATTGCTGTCTTTTGGGCAGAAATTAAATGATTAAAGTCCATTAATCGGTCAGTAAGCAGATATTAAATATTTTCATAATCAATTAATCATTGCGATATATTTTCAAGAAAAAAATGCCATAAAATTTCTGGGCTGATCTTGGGCTTTACAGTGACAGACATTTTATTGACTTAATAATGAATCTAAAATTGAGGAAATACTTCAGCTGCACCCCAACTGTCTTCAGTTAAAAAAAAAAGTTTTGCTACAGTTTTAAATACTCAGACATTATATAAAAATATTTAATATTGTTATATTTTAAAGACAAAACTCAAATATATTAATTTACATTTTCACTTAATTTCATGTGAAATTGTAAATCCTCACAATGTATGCTGAAACTAGAGTTATAAATCATGTATGAAAGAAAACAAACTTCACTGTCTCAGTAACTGTACTCTGTTCATTCAGTCCAAAGTATATTTGCGTCATCTGTGTCCAAAAGCCAATGTCAAATGAGGGGAAGAAAAATGAGAGGACATGTGAGGACATGAGTGCATGCTGTCACAGAGTGTACAAGAGGTGTGCAAAAAAAACAACATCCGGTTTCAACACTTTATTTTGATGAACATTGTGTTCCAGCTCAACCCAAGCAGAGTTTATAGTGTCAGTCACAGTTTAATATGCATGTCAACAGGAGTGAGAAGTGGTGCCTGTCCCTCCCTTCAGGGTGAGGACACCAGAGGACATTGTGTTCTCTGGAAAAGAGGCCGACCTGCTGGTTGTCCTTTACATTACACACAGACCTGTTGTACAGATGAAGGTGTGTCTTTGCCTGGATTTTTTTACAGTGTTATAGCTCCTTCAGCTAAACAACTGCAGCAGCTGCTTGGCTCTAAAATAAAATTGATTATATTTATTGGTTCCCCACTGTTGTAAATTCACTTGTTACAGCAGGATAAACAAGTTATACTGTACATAGGAAATACAATAAAGCAACAATAATTAAATGATATAATAAGTAAAGATCTATTCTATTTTATTTTACTCTATTCTATTCGATACACTTTGCTCTCCTGCACAAGCAGACTATGGTGTGATCAGGGCTTCATATATCTTCATAAGTCACACAATTCAGTAAACTGTCTGCTGACTGTTGTCTGATGAAGTACACTGTGTTCTCTAAAGCCCCTTCCTGTTGGCGCGCTTTGTTTATTGAGTTTTTATCAGGAATGGTAGTAGTCAGTCAATTCATCACATATATGGAAGTTATTCTCTCTTCACTTAAAGCCAAATATGGTTCAGTGCTGTTTTCCTTTTGATAATAGCCTGTGATGCACTAAAACAGAGCTGTTTCGACTCGTGACCCTCTGACTCTGGTTGTATAGCAGTTCAACAGAAAATGATCCTTCTTATTTTGCTTCTAGTTGCCAAAAAACAAGATGGTGACAGCTAAAATGCTGAACTTAAGGCTACCCCAAATAGCATCCATCTGATTTGAGGTATTGTGTCAGAAGCTGCACACATGACCTGACTTAAACTGTTATAGACTCTATGCAGTGGTGTTTATTTACACAAAAGATGTGAACAGATATTGTGCTGCCAAGTATCGCCAGTAGAGTTCACTGAGAATGTATGTGTGAACTGGAGTTCAGTGAGATGAGTTCTTGTGATGTTTACTTATGTGTGATTTTCCCTTTTATGTGTTATTAGTTAGACATAAGTCTTCTATTATATTTTATACCTCACTATAATATACCTATAACATAGCGTATTATATGTCTGTACTATGCCACATATTATGTTTAAAAATGTGACCACCTTTCAGTATATGTTATGCTATATTATATTAACATGTTATATTAACTGTTTTTTGCATTATATATATATACATGGTTTCTATTTAATTCTATTCATATTTTAGTTATTTTAATGTTATTATACCTCTGAATTTCCCCTCTGTGGGAGAAAATCTTATCTTAAATCTGTTGAGGTTGGTCCAGGAGGAGCATAATGTTCCTGCTGTTTCTAAGACTGATCCACTGTGTGTGTGTTTGTGTGTGAATGAGGGAGAAATGAAACCCTGCTTTTGTCTTGTCAGTGCATGTTGTGTACAGGTCAGATCAGTGCAGGCAGATCGTGGGCTGGACAAAGAGAGGGAAGAAATACGACAGTGAGGGAGGGAGGACTTGGACCGTCTCCCAGTAGCTGAAATAAATAACATTCTGTTCTCCTCAGCTTTGGACAGTTTTCCCTGTTTTCGCTTTCAGCTCTGTTCTCACTTGGGATAAAAAATAACATCCAACTCTGTAGAGCTGAAATCACTGGTTATGATTCCCAGGCCAGTTTCTACCTGAGCAGAGAATAAAGTCGCTCTGCTGTTGTAATTCTGCAGTTTGCTGTGTGCACACATTGCTGATGCTTCTGGACACATCACCAGTGATGTTCCTGTAATCTTTGGGTGTTTTCAGGATTTTTTGAGCAGCAGCAGAACTTCAGTGACAGTTTAATTTCCTATTTAGTGTAAGTTCGTTACACCTGTGTCTTTACTGTGTTTTCATCAGGGGTTTCTTCTCTTGAATAACTGATGTTTGTTGGTTCCTCCTCCTGTAGTACCAGCTCGGAGCAGAGGAGGCTGAGATCTCGTGATGCAGCCAGAAGTCGGCGCAGTCAAGAGACGGCAGTGTTTTATGAGCTCGCCCGCACTCTGCCGATCCCCCACCGAATCTCCACCCACCTGGACAAATCTGCCATCATGAGAGTCACTCTCAGTGTCCTGAGGATGCACCACCTCCTCCGACATGGTAAGAACTAGTCCATACATCATAGTCATAATACAACCTCCACATATAACAGATTAATTAATATTAATGTAAATCATATAAAAAATCTATTATGTAACATAAGTTACAACAGCAGTCAACTTATGAATAACTTAAAAATTTATTTTTATGCTATTTTTTCACATTTCATTGCTTCACATCGCCATCAGACATTTCCAAGTCCATTAAAATTAATGAAAATATCAGGTTTGATTCAGGCTGTCGATGGCAGGATGGGTTTGTACAAATATCTAAGCTTGTAACTAAAGTCTTGTAACTCTTAAAAGTCCTTTGACATTTCTTAACTGAAGAGATGAGGCAAAGCAAGGAGATTTCTTTTGGTTGTCCCTCTGTTTCATCCTTCATCTCCCTGCATGACTAAGAGCAGCTCTTTACAGTTTTTTTATTGTTCAGGGTTATGGTTTGTCTTTCACAGTTATTCTGGTGATGAGTCGACTCAGTGCTGTTTTGTGTGAGAGCACAGTCATCACTAAAAAAGGGACAAGGCTGAATTTTTATTGCTCAGGTGACAACATATATCAGAATTTCTCTTAATGCAAGATCTGAAAACATCACAGCAGAATGTTCAATCACTGGAGTGACACAAGTAAACTGGTCCACAAATGATGCCGTCAGAGTCCAGTTGGATTTTTAGCCACGGTGTTTCTGTCCATAATAACCACCCGGTCATTTTTACAGCAGGTGAGAATCAGAGAGAGGAGTCTGAAGAGGAGGAGGAAGATCCATTGGCTGCTTTCTATCCTCAGGCACTGGCTGGCTTCATCATGGCGGTGACCGAGGAGGGAGACATGATCTACATGACAGAAAACATCAGCAAACACATTGGCCTCACACAGGTACAGCGTGAACACAAAGAAATAGATTAATAAACATTCTGGTGACAACATTAAGTACATAAACACTTCATGTCTGCTGTCCTGTGTGACTGTCTATTGATGAGCTGCAACATTTCTGTTTACACCATTGAAGTAAACAACAAAGAGACAGACATTTAATTTCCCTGTCACCCTTTTTGGCTTAATTAAACATAAAGGATTACTTCAGTACTTTTCAACCCCCATGTTTTTGTGTCTAAGTAGGGACAAGAGTTTCTAAAATGTGTCCAGTGTTGAGGGTGAAAGCTGTAGACCGCAGGAGGTAAACAGTCATTTACAGACATTAAAAGTGATTTCTCTTCCACATTGTGAAAAATCATCTAAATATTCAACCATTACACTGATTTTCTTTTTGTAGACAGCACTAAGTAAAGCTTTCTGTACTCCACCACAACAAACTCACGTTTCCTCTGTCGTCTTCTGGCAACACATCACCTTATTAGCTTTCAGAACGAGACTCCTTCCATAATGTTGTCAGATACTTTTAGTAAATGATGATGCCAGCTTTACTCCTATGAGCAGCTGCAGATCCCTCCCTCAATACTGGACACATTTCAGTAATTACAGACCCTTTATGAAGTTGAAATAGTTGTTTTACAAATAAACATAAATCATTTTTGAGAATATATAATATATACATATATATATATACACACACACACAGTATATATATTATTGAATCTAGATATTACTACAGTGGTTGTACTGTTTCTTTAAGTGGAGCTTTTACCATGAGCCTCTGGGACAGTTTGTGACTTATTCTTGGTAACTGGAGTGTAGAGAAGCCATTCCTTAAATCTATTCTTGGCTCTGTGAGAGATGAGGTTGTGATACTGTACATGCGTACAAAGGTACAGAATGAAAAGTACATCCAGCAGTGGTCACAGTCAGTGTCCATTCCCTCGGCAAAGATTCAACATGTCCTGCCAATGATCTAATTCTTTTGACAACACCACAGCCCTTTTCTAAAGGGAAATAAATACAGCTCAGCCTTTAACCAGGCAGTAGGCAACATAGTGAATATATAGAATCATAAATAGTGTTTCATCCTCTACCTCAGCCCAATGCATGTTTTTGTTTGTTATTGACAGATGTTGTTGTTTGTTGTTTACAGATGGAGCTTCTAGGTCAGAGCATTTATGATTTTGTTCATCCCTGTGATCAGGAGGAGCTCAGAGATCTGCTGACTCGACATCCAGGTCAGAAGCACACAATTTATTATTTCAACAATCGTTATTTCAACAGAAATCTTTGAAAACAGACAATGTTCAAGGCTTTTCAGTACAGTACAGGAGAGACCTCGATAAATTTATTAATATAGTTCTGACCTTTCATGATTGATAAATGTCTTGAGTTGATGATCTTATGTGAGCTAGCTGCATTAGCTTTGTCATCTTGTTGCTTTCAGGTTTGAGTAGGAAACCGCTGTCAGACGAGCAGAGAGAGAGGAACTTCTTCCTGCGAATGAAGAGCACACTGACCTGCAGGGGGCGCACAGTAAACATCAAGTCTGCTGCCTGGAAGGTCTGCTGTTATACTGTGTTTATAGACAGTCTGTCAGTAAAAACACCCAAACTGATCTCAGTCAAGAACAAAAAGCTCTGTTAGCTAAACACACAAACATACACACATACCATGTCTAACAAACACTCCTGTACCCACTGTTCACAGATAGCAGTGGATACAAACAACACATTTTCATTTATTGCCTAAACTGGCACAGAGCTGGTTGAATATCTGTGGTTTCCACTATTTTGACCTGATAAAATCCTAAAACAACAGAATAACAATAAATTAATTTGTCTGCTGGGCCTCAGAGCTTTGCAAAGCCACACAGTTGGGTTTAACTGTCCACCTCCGTATTGAAAGGACCTGGTGTCCAATGATCAACATGAAAGACTGAACTCGTATTTTGACTTTGAAGACTTCTGACTTGACTAAAAAAGATAATTTGATCAGATATTTGCTGAGCATGATGGTGGGATATTCATTAATATGGAATCTGACACTTTTCTTAACAATACTCCCCCCAAAACTACCTTAAATTAAAGGTCCACTCCCCTGCCAGTTACAAGCTAACAAACAACATATTGCAGAGGCCACAATGCGGAAAACAATTAGCAGAGTAAAATTTCCCTAAAGGGCTTTAACCTGAGTCCTCCCTCTTTGTTTCTGCAGGTTCTCCACTGTACAGGTCACATCCGTCGGTTGGCCGGTGGCTCGACATGGGCGACTGCAGGCGGGGTGATGACCCTACTGTGTGAACCCATCCCTCACCCTTCCAGCATGGAGTTCCCTTTGGGCAACCACACCTTCCTCAGCCGCCACAGCATGGACCTGTGCTTCACACACTGCGAGGGCAGGTAGGATGACCAACACAAAGTCCTCCACCTGCTCCAGATGGAGAACTTTGACCCTTTGACCGAATTGTGTTGTTTTTCTTCCAACCTCCTGTTTCCAGGGTGAAAGAGTTGGTGGGATACAAACCTGAAGATCTGATTGGCCACTCAGTCTATGAGTTTCATCACGCGCTCGACTCTGATCACGTCAACAAGAGTCTGCACACATGTGAGTTTGTCTCCCTGAAAAAAGACATACTGTACAGGCAATTACAGTTAATTCTAACAGTGATCTTAACTTGTATAAAGACATAAACCGACTTTGGAACATTTTTCACTACCAGATGTTGAACTGTGTTTCCAAGATGTTAACTTTTCAGGAGCTGCAGTAGAGACAATTTTTTTTCAACATTTTTGCAGGCTTACAGATTATTTTAGGGATGTAAATCAACTTTATTTGAAGTTAAAACATGAGATATGCACACATACTGTATGTTGTAACTCTTCCAAACAAACAGGATGTCCTTCATGTATGTACCTTGCTGATCTCTTCTGTTCATGTCCCTGTCTGCTGTAGTGCTCTCTAAAGGTCAGGTGAACACCAGACACTACCGTTTCCTGGCAAACACTGGTGGTTTTGTCTGGGCCGAGACTCAGGCGACCGTCCTCTACAGCAGCAAGACGTCACAGCCGGAGGCCGTCATTTGCCTCAACTTCATACTCAGGTACTTTAAAAAGGACTCAGAGAGATATTTTGGGGTTACCATGTAGCAGAATACTCCTCCTCCCACTTCTTTACCTCCTATGTCACCTTGTTCCTCTGCAGTGCTGTGGAGCAGCCGGACTCTGTTTTCTCTGTGGAGCAGAACCGTTGTGGTCGACTGCCTGACTCTGAACCCCACTCACCAGCACTGGCACCAGAGGATTGTGGGACTCCTGACATCAACGAATCTGACCCTGACAGTGAGCATCTCACCACCTCCAGTCAGACTGAGGATGCAAGTTCGAATCCCAGCAGCGATTCTGCGTTTGTCTCCAAACTGAAGGAGGAGCTGGAGGATCAGCTGGATCCTGTTGCTGGAGACACAGTCGTCCCACTGTCAAGAGGTGAGACTGACCTTTTTAAAAAAGTGTTTTATTAGTTTATATGAGTAGATAAACTGTTAGTCATAACCAAAGTGTCCAAGTAGTGTGTCCTAGATCAAGGTTTTAGAAGTTTTGGTGTTATTTACTAGTTTGTTCTGGTTTTCTGTCAGATCTTTTCACACTGATGTTCGCCAGTCCTCCCAACCCAAACTCAATGCCAGACCACCCTCAGGACCTGTGCTCTCCACAGCTGAGGCAGCTCCTCTCGCCCATTTTCAGCCCCTTCACTCCACCTTCATCTTCATCACCAGCCTCCTCACCTGATCTTGAGCAGGTAAATGCAAGCTTTACATCTATTTTAATACATAGCTTTCCCTGTCTCCTTAAACTCAGTATTCCCCCTCTTTATTTTTTCTTGCACAGAGCCCTTGTAAGGACGAGGAGGATGAGGAGGAGGAGGATGAGGAGGAGAAGGATAGGGATGAGGAGATGGACACCAGCTTGATGGGGAAGTTCTTTGCTCTTTGGTCAGAAGATGGTCTGAAGGAAGAATCA
This sequence comes from Synanceia verrucosa, assembly GCA_029721515.1. Classification (NCBI taxonomy): domain Eukaryota; kingdom Metazoa; phylum Chordata; class Actinopteri; order Perciformes; family Synanceiidae; genus Synanceia; species Synanceia verrucosa. The sequence continues at coordinate 21,368,920 of CM056559.1, forward strand.
CCAGAGGTAACAGCAGAAAATACACAGTGGTCTCTTAGATACCCATGGTTTTGTTTCCTCTTACATCTTTCATCATGCTCATGTTTAATATCATATTAAGTTTTACTACAAATCTCACAGGAAAAAGCTGATAGGCAAGAGACACAAACTGTTTAAGTGTTCACACAGCTGCCTATTTACACTTGTATAAGTGCATGTAAATGCATAAATCCTTCTCCACATCTGAGGACAGTTTTAACATTTGTTAAAACAACATTTGTTAAAACTGTCCTTTAAATTGAACATATGTTTAATATGTTGTTTAACATCTGATGTGTAATTCCAACGTGCAGGCAGTCTATGATCTTAAAAGTTAAATAGGACAAAATATCAGATATTGGTCGAGATCTAATGGCTGTAGAAAGTGTTGACGGGTGTAAAAATAAATTATGATATGGTGTTAATTTTTAAAGCGCTCCCAGTTTTCCCCTCTCACTTTTATTTCCTGTCTGTCATTTTTATGGACATGGAGGAGATGGATCTGGACATGTTGGCTCCTTATATCTCCATGGACGATGACTTCCAGCTGATCGTCTTCAACAGTTTGCCAGAGGAGGTCGACAAACCTTTGTTTGAAGCATCAGCCGTGACTCCTGCAGCCACAGTGAACAGGAAACGGTACGATATTAGTTCCCTCTGTGCACTTATGATCAGCAGTGAGAGGAAATCACTGACAACCGCAAAATATCACAAAAGGGGTCCCCGTTTGATCTTCAGTATAGTTAAATACTATTGTTAACTCTTTGAGTGCCAGCTGTTTTTTAAAACGGAAAGTGCCTTGTGCCAGCGTTTTTGCCCATTTTTCAGTCATATTTCTAGACCCACAGAATATTTTGTACCATGTCTCTGAAAACACAGAGTAGCTCAAATGAAAGAAGAGTTACGATATTTCATCATAAAAAAAAAAAAAATTTTGTTTTTACCTTGTTCCGTTCTTGTTTTGTGTGGAGGAGAGCAGAGGCCACTTTAAAGGGACACTATATCATTTTTTAAGTATTTTATTACCTCAAATCAACGTCTTCATTCATAAATAGATCCTCACTGGTGTAAAATAACCTATGCCACCAATCTGACTTATCCTCCTGGGTGAAGAATCAGTTATCTGTCTTTACATAGAGCGGGTCGCTCATACGGAAGCTTCCATGTCTTTTCGGACTACAAAAAACTACGAACTGCCAAGAGGGACATAGAGCACTACCTGCTCATACCTATAGGACAAAATGCATTTCCGCGTTTTGCAATTCACTTTTCACAGAGAGGCAAGGTGGAGACGCCGGTTTTACTTACCCGGCACTAAACTAAAACCACCATACTTATGCCATGCTGAATCCTCATCGCCAAAAAAGCGTAAAAGGGCCATAAAATGACCGGAGCTCCGGGCTGGGGATCCACGGTGAGTGGCCTCCCAGGAGCGCCCCATGACCGGCCACGGCCAGCCGGGGCCCGCTGGGAAGTCCTCCGGACCGTAGGAGGGCTGTGGAGGTCTGGGGAAAAATGACTAGAGCTCCAGGTCGGGGGCTGGGGATCTGCGGCGATAGTGGCCGTCCAGGAGTTGACCCATTCCGCTTACCGTAGTTCCAACCATGTTGCAATGCATGCAAAGTCAAACCACTAGATGGGAGAAAAAATTACATAGTGTCCATTTAACCAAAATCGCCACTTTTTCGACAGAATCCATTTGTTTTGCTCCCTAAATCGTCTCCACTTCCTGCTTTGATCACTTGGCGCATATTAACTCTTTATGTCCCGGCAACAAATCACAGAAGCCCCAACATTACTCACAGGCTGCAGGAGACCGTGATCAGCGACCCGTTGTTAAAAAAAAAAAAAAAACAAGCACTCAAAGAGTTAAAGTACATACATGTATTGACCAATCACAAAAGACCATAGGCGACATCGTGTTTAATTTTTTGCGTCTAATGTGGAGAGGGTGCTTGTAGTTCTGCAGTTCTGGCTGAGGTTTTGCTTCCTAAGTGTCAGTTTCAATATTTGGACTTGTATGTGTCAGTATAGTGTGTTAACGATTGAAAAAAAGTGGTAAGACACCTTCATTATTCTCATTTTTTTTACATCTACCAGGACACAAAAAGTTTGTCCTGAGGGTGGTGCCACATGGAAGCCCATGTTTTAAGCTTGCTGAAGGGTTGATCCTCTCTACGGTGGCCAGTTTAGCACAAATCAGACTTTACTTTTATCTCAGTGCTAACATTAGCTACTTGTTTACTTTCTTTTTTATGTTTGTAATGCACACTAAACATTCAGCGACAACACAAATGTAAAACATCTGTCTTTTAGGACTCATCACACAGATGAGGAGATTCTTTCCTTTGTGATGATTGAGAAAAAGAGACTGAAACAAGATCCTTCCTCAATAGAAGAGCCACTTCTTTTCAGCCACAGACAACAGGTGAGAGGAAGGAAGGTTTTGTCCTGCCCCTTTTTAAAAGAAGTGCAGAAGATGGTTCAACGTTCAGAAAATAATGTGTTTGTGTTGAAAATAAAATGTTTTTGCAGAGTGGGCAATCCCACAGATGACACATATTACACACTTATATCATTATTATTAACTCATTACACACTTATTAACATATTATCTTTAAAATGGAGCTTAACATTCACAGAATAATTTCACCCTGATTAATGAAATTGTTCAAGACGTCAGACAGTTTAATCACACAAAGCTCAGTCAGACTCATTCCTGGAGGAAAATTAACATACTGTCCTCTGTTGTATGCTATACTGTGATATTTTCCTGCCATATTTTACTGTGAACTTTTGATGTCATTTTTATGACTTTTTCCCTGACATTTTATGACTTTAAAGGCATACTACAGGTGTTACAGGTGGTCTAATCATGCTGTGAACTCTTACTGTTAATGCACATTTCCATCATCCAGATCGCTTGTTAAAATCAGGTGTAAATGAGATCCACCCAACATCTTTGGAGTTTGAGTAAGCATAAAAACTCTAATCACACTTCTAATGTGTTTGTGTGTCTCTTCCAGCTCTGATGAAGGATGAACTCACACCTCCTCCATCTATGACTTGACAGAGCTCCTTTTCAATCATTTGGCTCAAGAACTATAAACTTGTGCTGCATAACCGTACTGTGAGGTTAAACATGATGCTCTTGATGGTAGCTGAGGTCAAAACAAAATGATGACATGTTTTAAAGCCGATGGGAGGTGCTACTGGCTCTGCAGTTCGCTTTCTTTAACCCATCGCTCCATCTCTTGTTTTTTTTTATTTTTTTTACACTTGCACTTTATTTCCAGTGTAATATGAGAAAAACCGACAGGCAGTGCTAAAAATCCTACATGGGTCAAAAGTAAAGATTAATCTGGAAATGTGTTTCTATGAGCAGCTCAGTGAAATTTATCATATCTTCATCACATTTAACTGGTTTCAGTGTCTATAATCAATTAAACATGATGCAAAGGAACTCCCGCAATATTTTTACTCTGTGCCAATTTGCATCAAATATTTTTTCCCATCTTTAAATAAAGAAACTCTCACTGCCATTTTTTCCAAATTACGCTGGCAAAGAACAGTTATTTCAGTGGCATATTTTTACATCTTTTTATACATTACAAATTGTTATTGCTTCCATATTAATCTTGCTGTTTAATGTGTTCCAGGTGTGCAGGGTTTACCTGAGCTAACACTCCCCATAAGCTAACATGAGGTGACTGATCACAGAGAAGTTATTTGACACATTTCAGACACGTCATCATAACTATGAATTGACTGATGCCACTGAATGTGTTTACCATAGGAAACAAAGTAGACTAAAATAACCATATAAATGAATTTGTCCTCATTATCATTTTAAAGCATGTAAGCTATGATCAGATTTACTTGCAGCTCAAACTTTAGAGTCAGCTTGTTTATGCACTCTCATTAGAAAGGTAAATGCGTACGTATATATATATATATATATATATATATATATATATATATATATATATATATATATATACACATACATACATACATACATACATACACATTAGGACAGGAGACTTAATTTGTTTTCTACATGTAATGATTGAAAATGCTAATTGTCCCAATTCAGTGTAAAATATTAAAAAGATATTATATTTGTTGATTTCATTGATTGTTGATTTTTGCATTCTTAAGGTAAATAAAGCTATGAAAACAGAAGCTGTTACATCATTTGTGTGCAGGGAAGAGCATTTTTATTTATTTACAACTTTTTTCAATGTGCAATACGACAAAACCATTCGACATACTAAAGTAAGGCTTTTTGATCACGGTTTTGATACTTCAACATGACATTTTATGACTTTTTTTCGTATACTATGAGTGTTTTTGAGGGAATTCTCAAGATGCCATAATATGGCTTTTTTTTTAGATTTTTTTCAACATAAATCACCATAAATTCGCTCAACATACTATATATATTTTTTTTAAAACAACATTCCAGCAAGCCAAAAAATATCTTAGAAAATATATTTTTTAGATATTTCTCAAGAAATAACATACTACAATCAGGCTTTGTGACAACTTTTAAATTTTCAACACACAATGTATTTTTTTTTTTAAACACGCTATGATATGCCTTTTTTTTTTAGACATTTTTTTGAAATCACCATAAATTCGTCCATCATTTTATAATAAGACTTTTGGATGACTTTTTAAAATGATTCATTTTTTTCATCACACTATGAACTAAGACTTTTTTTTTTTATAATTTTCAAAACGCTGGCTATTTATAGATTTTTTCCAACCTAAATCACCATGAATTAATTCACCATAATATAAAAAAGGTCTTTCTGATAACTTTTTATTAATTTTGATTTTTTTCGACTTTTTTTCAACGTTATACTATATTTTTTTACTTCAACAAAAAAATTACATGAATTTAATCAACCTTCTGATGACATTTTCTTTTACTTTTTCAAAGTACAGTACTTACAATACTCTTTTTATATAACTTTTCAAAATGCTCTATGTCTAATATTTTTTCAAAATAAATTACCATGACTTCATTCAATAGACTATAACAGAACTTTTTGGTGACTATACTATGACTATTGTTTATTGACATACTATTAACTATGACATTTTTCGAAAACAAAAATGCCATAAGATAGCTTTTATTTTACTTTTTTCAACATAAATTACCATGAATTCAATCAACATACTATATTAGGGCTTCTTGATGACTATTTCAACTTTTTATGATGTTTTTTTTCACATTTTTTTATGTAATACACTATGACATTTTACAACAATTTTCAACATTTTACTTTAGAAAAAGAAGTATTAGCTGGTACGGATGGCACTCATTTTATTTACGTTATAAAAAGTATGTTATAAAAAGTAAAAGACTGAAAGCTACTTGCAATCTGTGGCTTCAGAAGCAAAGTCAATTTTGAAATTTTGATCTGACCACTCAGGCCCCAGGGCACCTACAGTGTGAGGGTCCCTGGGCCCTTTGCGTCTAAAGCATATGCTCTCCACTGGGGTCCCTCTCAGATGTTAAAGTAAAAAAAAGGGAACGTGTTTTCCAGAGATGTGGTTGAATTAAAGTATAAAGTGGCAGAAAACTAGAATCAGAATAAGCACGTCTTGAGTACAGTGCTTGAGTGACTCGGTTCCTTTCCACCGCTGGTTTTAGGCAATACTGGTCTGATTCTATCAATGACCAATTCTTCTCCTTCTTCATTTCCTGACAACAGACTAATCCGACGACTTCTCCTCAAACACACCCAGGGTTCAAACCAGAGCAGGAAGTTGGATTTTTAACCCTTACTCATCCCCATCACGTTACCAACAGTCCTTGTGATGATTCTTACACTAATTATTTGGAAGAAAAACAATAAACGTGAGGCCACACCTACAAATAAACTGTGGCGCAGTAGTGGAATCTGACTAAAGCACTTGTACTCAAATACCTTATTTAGTTTTTTCTCCAAAAACAAACTGAGCCTGATTGAACACATGAATATTTTACTCAGCTGCTATATTATTTAATAAACCTTAGAAGGACAGAACCTGCCAAAATAAAGTATACATTAATAAATGACTTCAGAAAATATGTTGAAATTATTATTTCTTCATTTTTATGTATTATTTATTTATTTCGATTTTTTAAATATTTTTTTTGTATGTATTTTTAAATGTATGTGTAGCGGAAGCGCTGGGATGATTCAGGATTTACAGTTGTGTTTTCATCTTTTGAAAAAAGATTAAGTCATTACTGATGTTTGCATTAATTTTCATCAAGATCCAAATTAGTGAGTAAAGAGTAAAATCTATCGAGGAGTCACCGTGCCATTGAGAAGTTACTTATGGAAACTATCACGATACTTTCATTAGGAAACTGTTGCAAAACTTCACACAGAAACAAAGTTTTGCCCGGATTAATAATTACATTATGAATTGATGCCAAATTCCTGTTTTGAACAAAAGCAGATTGACTTCAAGCTTGATAATTTCAGTGTTACTGGGCTCACTTTGTTTGTGGGAAACTATCATTAAACTGCTCGTTGTTGTTGTTGTTGTTGTTGCAGGTTCTGAAAGAGCAAAGTTTTCTTTTAAGTCATTGCAACATGATTTAAGCAGCTCTTCTGCTGTCATTCAAGCAAACAGAAAAAATACTGTAGTACTTCCTACTAATACTTTGTCCGCTGAGTTCTGCTGGCAAGCAAATTAACTTCCATCAAGTCACAAACAAGGCCAAAATGTCAAACATCTCAACATTTATTCATCACATAATTCTGTGCAATTATACAGTGTACAAATAATATTTCTGTAAATATCACATTCCATATAATAGATATAATTAAGATCTGTTTCCACAATATAAAACATACAATACATTCAAGGTCTGTGAAGGGGTCGGTCGCTCTGCAGAGGTTAAAGAGTGACAGAGATGGAACAAACAGAGAAAGGGTCAATATTTGATTTGTTTAGTCCAACATCTGTGTGTTTTTGCAGGTTGTGGAATGAAAAAAGTTAAAAGCACCTGTGCCTCCAGGGCAAATTAATGTACAAATATTTCGGCTTCAGTTAATCAAAATATCATTTTTACTTCACTTCACCGCTGAACTAACAGTGGAGGAACACATTTTCTGCTGTACACAAAATAAATATCACACCGTCACCATCTATTAGCTGAGTGTCTGCGCACCACTGGTGGAATGAAGTACATTTACTAGAAGTACTGTACTCAAGTACAAATTCAAGGAATTTGAACTTGAGTATTTCCATTTTATGCAACTTTCTACTTCCACTGCATCCCACAGGGAAATACAGTACGTTATTCCACTACATTGGTCTGATTAATAAACACTGACAGAGATCATTGTACTGCACAATCAATACTTTAAGTACTGTTAATACGCTCATACTTTAGTAAGGTTTTGATTTTTACTGCCTGTGGGGTATTTTCACTGTAGTACTTTTAGTGCAGTAAAGGCTCTGAATACTTGTTCCACCAATGCTGCGCTGTACGAAAAGATCAACAGTCAACAGCGGGATCTGCCCCGTCACTGACGGGAAAGGAAGGACGACGTCTCCAGAGCAAAACTGAAAACACAAACGCAGGCACTTTCACGTTTATATCACAGCTGTCCTATGAAAACCTCGTGGTTCCAGTTTGTGTTGTGATGCTTTTTATATTTAAACTGAAGGATTGTCACTTAAAAAAGGTTTAGACTGTTAAATACAAGGTCATCACACTACAAACAAGGCATTCAGGATGTGGAGTTTTTCACCAGACAGCACATAAACTCCCTCCTCTGTCACTTACAGTCTTACGACACACTATACAATCAACATATGTCACGTGAAATTGAACTTTAGCCCTCCTCAGGTCTGTATCACCTCACCAGCAGGGCTTATGAGCTTTGTCTAAACTAGCGTGTGATTGGACAGTGTGTCCTGATGCTGGTGAGCTGCAGCCAACCAGGCAAAGTGCAGGTGCAGTGCTTGTTTTTATCATCTGCAGAGTAAACACTGCAGCTGTGAATCAAAAATCCTTCAATACTAAACAGCATGTAGTCACGTATGAACACCTCCTCAGTTTGTCAATCAAGTGTCCTTGTCGTTTAAAAATGAGACATGTAGCTGCCGGACGTCCCCGTCACTGATGCTGCCCCTGGAACGTGACGACTGGACCTCCTCGTATGGCGGCGGGGGGTTGTCAGGGCTGGACAGGAGGGGGCGGTGACTGTCCGAGCTAGGGGCCTCCTGGGCCAACAGGAGCTGGGTGGGCCCCGGTGTGGAGCAGGTGGGGAGGCGCTGGCCCCAGCTGCCGTACACCGCCTCCTCGTAGGAAGGGAGAGAGACAGGAAGTCCGTCCACCATCAGGTCAAGCTGGTCTGAGGAGCGACGGCTGCTGGACACAAAGAGAGAATCACTGACCCCGAATCCCCTCATTTCTCTGCTCAGGGCAGCTCCAAGAGTTTTCCAAGAATAAGCTCCCAGATAGACGTAATAATATGTGAGTGGGGCGGCGTCCAGCTGTGTTAGGTCAGAGGTCACACAACAACACAAACTAACAGCAGCAACCTGGTGTTCTGCAAGGTAAAATTCTCATTTTTGTGAATGGAGTTTGGTGGATGGTGGAAGTTGAGCGGAAAGGGTTGAAAATATTTAAAATACAATGTACACTAACACTGCTATTGATTATTCTAGGCTGCTGAAACAGTTCAGCTCACTGAACTATATATTTATATTTCTCTCTTCACAGCCACCAGACTGCATTCACAAAAGCAGTAGTTTACCTTGCAGAACGTGGTAAAACTACAACTGTACACACGACTGCACGTCAGAAAGAGTCTGATTTTCATGACACTTTGATTAATTGCATTGCATTAATTGCAATAGTTTTCAAAAAAGCTGAGCTGTTCTGCAACTTTTCTACTATAGAAGTACAGGAGTACTGAAGTGGGGTATACTCTCATATATTTTCTAATGGCTTTTTGGCTCATAGGTGGATAAACTGTAAACACCCAAATCAATAAAATCAAATGCCTTCATTGTCACTGTATGGACAAAATTAGGAGCATTGCTCCACATTGCTGAATACTAATTTAAAAATGATATATGGATTGTTGCTGTTTTAATATATACACATTTATTTCACTGCTTATGATACTCATAGTGTTTAGAAGTGATGGTTTGGTGTTTTGTGTTCAGAGCACTGACGGACCACTGAGTGAACCGTCGTCCTCTCACCTGTGTGATTGACAGGGGTAAATGCGGGACTTGACGACCAGGCAGGCAGTGGTGGTGAGCAGGAAGATGGACACGCCCAACGCCGTCGTGGTCATGCTGGGCATGGAGTCGCTCACTCTGTCGTCAGAGTTCATGTTCGGACCATCTGAGGAGGAGAAGCACAGGTGTTGACAATAGAAACTCACTGTAATACAATGACAATGAAGGCCTTTGATTTGATGATGCATCATGTGAGTCCATTAAAACTGTTTTCACGTTCCTTTGACATTCACTTACTTAAATGATTTAAACCCTTTGGCCTATTTTAACCGTTACATGCTTTTTGCATACTTTTTACTTTTACCACCTGCAGAAATGTTTACCATGTCCATGTTGGGTATCTTTTTTTTTCAGCACAAATTCACCTCTATGACCTGACTATTCTTTTTTCACTCTGACCTATTGTATTAACATTTTGGGCTTACAAACACACAAAACACATAAAATCAGAATTTGTAAAAGGATATTCAAATGTCCACCCAATAGATTTCCGTCATTACCCATGTTTCCTTATACATGCATAATCAGAACTTTGGATCAAATGGAAAAGACTATCTCCAGTTTTACTTTGTCGATCAACTTCAAACCAAAACGAGGACTTTCGAGGAGTTTCAAGTCCGCACTTTTGCTTGAAGTTGACCGTAGTGTTCCAGATGACGTAGTTTTAGGTACGGACACATGACAATGGTCATATGATGATATGATTGACGACCTCTAAGGTTTAATCTTCTTCCCTCAGTATTAATAACATGGAACTTTTCATTGAATCTCACCAGTGCCACTACCTTTTGCACCGCCTCATTCCCACTATAACTAAATCTGGAACAATCATCCCGTATCACTGTTATGCAACAGAAACATGGTTCACTGCTCCAGTAAACCAGACGGATCTTAGCTACCACTCTGAGATATTTCTGGTCCACTCAGCAAGAACTAAAATTTGATTTGATGTTTCACAAAAAGATTACCCAGCTATCCTAGCCGTATCTATACGCATGCTGTGTGCATAGAGGGAAAAATAAAACCCCATTAATAATCAAAAATAAATCCAATTATCCAACAGAAAAAGAAGATTGTTAGCATGCAGCTTGCATTAAGTGTCAAAATGTTGGTGGATTTTAGACAAAGAGCTGTGACAGGAACACCTGGGGTGCACCACTGAGGGAAAAGTCAGGTATTTTTTTTTAACATAAATAGATTATTATAGATTCAAAATCTATGAGGGCTTTTTTTTTTTAGTTATGTGGTTTTGCTGAGTCTGTGATGATATGACAGTAGCTTTCCATAAGGCTCTGATGGTGTCAACACAGAGGAAATGTTTAATGGTTATTACAGCGGCTTTGCCCACTTCCTCTTCCTGCACTCTGACTTCCTGTCGCAGCTCGTCTGACTGAATGGCGACAGAGGAAGTCGTAACTGGTCTGAGGAAAGTGAAGCTTCTTGTTTTACTGCAGGGAGTCTGGGCGTTTCTGTAAAGTAGGTCAAAATACTTCTAAAATCTATCCATCCATCCATCCAGCCATACAGCCATCCATCCATCTAGTACAGAGGAATCCCTTCAGACTCAAAGTGCCCAGAACAGTAAAACAGATGGAGTCCTGTGACCTCTGACCTCTGATAGGGACGCAGGCCGGTATCGGAGATTGCCACCTCCCATGGCGACACCTGGAGACCCGGGCCTTGTTGTTGACAACATGGTATCCTGGCTCACAAAAGACGTGGATGGAGCTCTTGTGGGGGAAACCTCGACACGGTGACGGGTCGCAGCGGAAACCTCCATGCTCTGGCACCAGAGGGTGAGTGCAGTTACTCAGTCGGCCTGTGGAGACACAAAGCTCAGTGATCACTGGTAGCCTCTCACCTCACACCACTGCTACTATGTCAGGACAATAAAAAATCCCTTACTAAAATGTACTGTAAGTATGAAAAGTAAGTATTTTTATATACTGTTGGGTGGTTTAATCTACAGTAAGGCATCATAATAGCAGGAAGACCAGTTGATCAGGCTTCAGATTGGGGTCAGGTTTTGGTTTAGATATTTATCTTCACATGCTGTCAGCTACTTACTGGCATCAAAACGTCACCCACAGCCACCCTGCCTTACCCAACGAGCAGAGCAGCCAATGCTGTTACCCACTTCCTCTGTTTCATTCACCATCCATCTTAAAAATCTGCATTTGCAGACTTATGGTTTCCACTTCCCCCACACAAGCTCCTTAACCCCTAATATTATCGTGTGAGGAGGAAAATCCCCAGTCTAAAATGGATTCATGCAACATCCGTGAGAAGGACAGTCTAATTTGAAATGTAAGAAACAGGAAGTCACAGCCTCATTTCTGATGAACATATGCAAACAGTCCCGTTAAGAAGAGGAAGAACCAGACAGGCGAGTTTCGAGCCTTTAAACAGAAAGAGTCTACATCCTGCTACTCACTGCTTAAAGTTCATTTGGTGTTTCACAATCACGAATGAGCATCTGGTTGATTCAGTATCTCACTGCTCCAATGAAAAGGGGACGTATGAAATATCTCACACCATGTTTATAAAAAGGATTTTTCAATATTTCCCCGTGAATAAATGATGCAACTCCTTTTTATTTCTTTATTTTATTGCTTTTATTGCTTTCTCAGATGCCATTTAACAGATGCTGTTTCCTGACTATTATTCAGAGTTGTTAATTTTGCTCATTTCTATGTTGCATAATGAATTAAAAAGGTTTTGGTTTATTTCTGCATGACTCAGGTGCAGATACAGAATTAGCCCTTTGCTCATTATTGGCCTCCTGGGCCACGTGATTATGTGACAGTAGATGTTGATTTATGCTTAATACTGCAAGCAGTTACAGCCTTATCTACTTTCCTCTGCTGAAGGATTGTCCAGCGCACGCTAAAGGAGGTAAAAAGGGAAGCAGATTTCACCTTTCCTTAGCATTTAGAGCATTCCTCTATTATCATGGCTGCCACTTCTGGGTCATTTCAATCAGTTATAGGAAACTTCATACCAGTGTGCTTCACTTTTTAGTATGAATGAATGAATGGCGGTGTTTGACTGCAGGGGTCAGAGGTCGTACCTGCCGTGAGGTAAGGTGAGGAGGCCAGGAGGAGGAATCCACAGACCAGACCGAGGCGTCCACACAGCAATGGATAGATGATTGATGCAGACATCAAACCACACTTCCTGAAGACACAACAGTGGTGAAGAGTCAGACACAAACACTGACGTTGAGTCGAAGTGAGCAGGAGGCAGACACACACCTCTCTCATCATGAGCAGGTTAAAGGTTTTTAATTTCGATTTTCAAAACAAAAGACCTGAACCAGTGGCAAACACTGATGTCCTGCAACAGAAGCAGTTTATAAAGCATCACTCTTTGATTGTTTATTACTGATCTCCGTCCTTCGTCCCTAAACCTGCCCTCAACCTTTCATTCGACTGATAGTGAAACTGTCACCTTGCATTGTTTACTGTTTTAACACTGACCACCATGTTGACCAATGAGACAGTGAGGAGCAAACAAAACAAAACAGAAACCAGCCACCCCCCCCCGCCCCCACCATCACCACAATCTAAACTACATTTCTTCAGATGACTTGCACCAATGCGTACCATCTCAAAACTTCCTGTGAAGTTATCATAGCCAGGCCTCTGCTGGAGTGTCAGCCCAAATGTGTGTAGGTGCAGCTTTTGCTGTCTTCAGTGTTTGGTTTTGTGCTGTAGCATGCCAGGCACACTCTGCTCCATCTTATGTGACCACAATCTGTGTGGGAGGTCTGCATCTTAGTCATCACGGCCCTCTGTGATATTATAACTTCTGCTGCAAGAAATTTAAAAAGACAGACCGATTCAGCTCAGTTTCACGAAAAAACTGCCGTTGTGATGCTGTTGATAAACAACATTCTTTTTTATCTGAGGTGGACAGATCTTTTACTTCATAAAAGTAACAAAGAGTGGAAATACTGTCAAAATACTGTCAGATTGTACAACCCAATATCACAAATTATGGAGGAGGAATCGCTCTTCCAAAACAATATGTCATTTGTACAGAGTAACAACACGGGAGTTTGCATGTTCTCCTCATGTCTGCGTGTGTTCTCTCCAGGTACTCCAGCTTCCTCCCACCATCCAAAAACATGCATGGGGATTAGGTTTATTGGCTAATTTAAATTGTCCGTAGGCGTGAATGTGAGTGGTTGTCTGTCTCTATGTGTCCTGTGATGAGGTGGATACTTGTCCAGGGTGTACCCTGCCTTTCACCCTAAGACAGCTGGGATAGGCTCCAGCCCCCCCCATGACCCTATGTGAGGATAAGTGGTAGAAAATGGATGGATGGATGGATGGATAAACACAGCAGTGTACCTGAATGACTGTACTTCCATTACACTGCAGCTAACAAGCTCAGACCATTTTGCCACAAAAATAAAACAACGTGACACATCAACGCCAGAGTCAGAGTCACTACAAACATCACTCTGCTGAGCCTTTAAATGTCACAATCTGGCAGTGCTTTGTTGCAGGATGGTGGAGGCTGAAGAAAACATGACTGACGCCATGTTTGAGCTTCACTACAGGTGACCTCACACCTGTGTGCTCCTCTGCTGCAGTTGATTTTACCCAAAAAATAAATACACAGACGGTGCTTCAGAGCTTTAGTCACCTCACCTTCCCTTCATGACTTTAGTTCTACTGACAACTTAGCATCTCTGACTCTGACTCATGCGTACTTAAACACCACACGAGTCACAGGCTGCTGTTTTGGGACTCGTGGTCAGTTGCATGTGTTCAGCTCCGGTACATTACATTTTTAAACACTTTGTTGTCTCTTACTTAGCATTTATTTGCACTTAGCTCGGCCCTCAGGGGGGAATTCCATTAACCGCGCTAACCGCAAATCCTCGCCAATTTAGATAAGCCCCGTATTTCAAATAATGTTATTGTCATGATGATACACTATATTGCCAAAAGTATTTGCTCACCCATCCAAATAATCAGAATCAGGTGTTCCAATCACTTCCATGGCCACAGGTGTATAAAATCAAGCACCTAGGCATGCAGACTGCTTTTACAAACATTTGTGAAAGAATGGGTCGCTCTCAGGAGCTCAGTGAATTCCAACGTGGAACTGTGATAGCATGCCACCTGTGCAACAAATCCAGTCATGAAATTTCCTCGCTCCTAAATGTAGAGTCAACCGCTACAGACCTCCAAACTTCATGTGGCCTTCAGATTAGCTCAAGAACAGTGCACAGAGAGCTTCATGGAATGGGTTTCCATGGCCGAGAAGCTGCATCCAAGCCATACATCACCAAGTGCAATGCAAAGCGTCGGATGCAGTGGTGTAAAGCACACCGCCACTGGACTCTAGAGCAGTGGAGACGCATTCTCTGGAGTAACGAATCACGCTTCTCCATCTGGCAATCTGACAGATCAGTCTGGGTTTGGCGGTTGCCAGAAGAACTGTTAAGCATATTTGATAATATGACTGGCAAAGCCATGTTAAGTTATTCACGCAGTGATGTCACACGTGAACAGGTATTCCTGCAAGACCAGGATGTTGTGACCTTGTTATGAGCACACAGAATAAACGGTCAGTGTGAGTTCCCAGACCAAAAACAAACATGGCTGTCTGCCCGTTTACTCCCATGAATATTAGCTGCTAGACGATGGTAAACAACCACTTTGGTGACTGTGATAACGATAGACTGCTGCAGGAATGTCCAGCGCTACAAGAACGATACTTGTCGGACTGCACTGTGTAAAGTTTGGTGGAGGGGGGAGGCTCTGCAGTAGGAGGAGACAGAATAAACTCAGGGTTTCTGACAGAAAACCTGCTTGTGAGCTGGTTAGGTTCACAGAGTCAGTTGTCATGGTGACTGACTCAGAGTTTTACTTACCTCTCTTTCTGGAACTGAAAACCTAGAGTTTCCCTCACTTCAGGGTTAACATACACAGAGTTTTCACTAAACCCCCCTGGTTGCAAAAAAACAAAAACAAAACAAGATGGCCCAAAAAAGGCAGATGAAGAAATAGACAAGTAAAATAAAATAACTTGAATTTGCACCATGTAGTACTTATAGTAAAAACACTTTAGTTGACTATGAAGAGCTGTATTTACCAGAAGGTCACAGTGGTTTTGAGTCAACAAATGAACTGTGTCAAACATGACGTTGCGTTTAATGACATGGAGTGAGGGAGGCATCACTCTGCGGCTGTAAACACTCCACTGGATCTTTCTTGGAAATATTTTCAGGCTCACAGGAAATTATGTAATTTTTGTTTCCAGCCACAACAGCGATCTGTTTGGCGAAAACAGAGCAGAAACTTCCACAGTCAATGGTGAGTAAGAGTGAGTGTGTTCACCCACTGAACCACATCTGGTTGATCAGTAGCTGCGCAGGTTCATCATGGTGAACATTGAACTCTTTCTGCTCGGCTGCTTCACAGTATTTCTGAAACTAAACCCTGGACGGTGATTAAAGTTTAGTTTCAGGGTTTTATCTTTTATCAAGAACTGACTGTTGTTTTAACCACAGCTTATGTTGGAGTCTTTAGCTATTTCAATAAAGCAAAAGTAACAGAGTGCCGAAATACTTATTATGAGTGATGTATGAATGTTGCAGCTGGTGAAGGTGGAGTGTATTTTAATTAGTGTATGTTTGGTACTAATACATCATAATCTATTAGTCGAGTTATATTTTATATTAATAATCTGAATCTGCAAATTAACTAAAGCTGCAAAGTAACTAAAAAGGGATTTAAAAGTTTAATAGGCTATGTCTTATTAAAGAGAAGCAATATAAAGTAACTTAAAGGTGAAATTCTCAATTTTTTTTCACATCTTTTTCAGTATAATGAGACTTGCTTATCAACATGATTTTAAACTGATGGTCTGATACAGAAAAGAGCACATTTGTTGTGTTTGGTGACCTGAAACATTATTATTATTATAAAAACAATGACTAATATTGTTATTTTTACGGTGGTGAGAAAGTAATATGCCATGAAAACCTTCTCTTTGATTTAATCATATGAAACAGTGCATGCTCAGGGTGGGTGATGGGGTGGTTGGGGTTTGCTGATGCTCTGTGGACAAAATGAACACAATGATCAAACTGCTGATGCTGCTGAACAACAATGAGCTGCGACAGATTTAACAAAGATGAATGAATGAAAGCTGTGGTGGTTCGCCTCGTGATGATGAAGTCAATAATGTGCTCATATTCTCACAGGATCTGTTGAGTGAATTTATTTTGTTTATTTGTATATATTACAAATATGTATTGTATTATAATTATTGATATTATATTTATTTTGTTTTGTTTTATTATTTTATGTATTATTTATATATTTTATTATTATTATTATCATCATCATTTTTGTGTGAGTGTTTTTATGAGCTAGAGGATAAGCTGCCGCAGACTCTTGCTCTGACAGAGATAAATAAAGTTTCATTGAGGCGTTGCTATGGAGAGCAAACCTTCATACTTTGCCTCTGTGACGTCTTCCAGTTGACTATTTTATCTGACCAACAGTCCGAAACTCAAAGATATTTGCTTTGCAAACAATAACAAAACAGAGAAGCCACATGATTTTTGGTGCTTTTTGCTGGAAAATGATTGAAAGTCAAATATTTGCACATTACTGTGCTATCGACTGACTGCTCGATTAACTGACTAATGACAGAGACACAGTGACTCATACCAGCTCCTTAAAGCAACCTGAAATCCACCACAATCACCTAAAATGAACCTTTGAACTCACAAAACCTCTCCTCCCCTTAAAGCCTCCGGTCAGTGGTCTGTTCTGTATATAGACTAGTGTTATTATGGTTTTGTTCTTCAGTGGAAGCTTCATCAGAAACAATCTACTGTGCATAGAGAGCTGAACTAATGTGTTAGAGCAGCATTATTTCATTCACTTTAACTGGACTCTTTCTTTCTCACTGAGTTCACTACACTTCACCATTTTGAACAGGAGTGAGGAATTTAAACTGAATTCACTTTTTTAGACCCAAATTTGAGCCAGAAAATGAATCCAGAATAACAAACAACCACCAAAACAGATTTTTCTGTTCAGGAATGACAGTAAATAACTGGAATTTAACATCTCAATCAAATAATAATAATGTGCTTTGATATTTTTCTGCTTTTTTTTTTTGTAAAACACTAAATTTGAAAATTGATGGATAACAACAATATGAGCGTGCACATACTGGTGGATTAAACATTACAGACACATAAAATATATTTTAGTAATCATTAATAGCGTATTGTTATTTTAGGGCAGCGGTGGTGGAATAATAACATTGTTGAGCACTGCACATATATACTGTATTGTGAATTTTCGTCCTTGCCACATATAAATACTGTTGCTTTCTGTCATAAACCTGCAGTGCTGTAGGTGTCCTGCTTTTATGTCTATTTCTGTCAAACATTGAGAGTTGAATTAATTGTATTTGTTTAAAGCTGATCATCAGTTATTAATATGAGTTATTAATAGGATCTGGACAGGGATGTTGTCTCTGTGTGAACTCTATTCCTGTCGGTTAAAACACCCACGCCTGCTCTCAGTATGACTAATGGACCAAATATTCAGCGCTAATGTCTCACCTGAGAGCCGGATGAGGCAGAGGCAGCAGCGGGGCGACGGGAGCTCTGGAGCGGCTGTGGAGCCTGCAGAGGAGCCGGTGATGCTCAGCGACAGAGCCGAGGGCGAGAAGTGAGGGCGAGAAGTGAGGACGGGTGGATGGATCCGGACCGACTAGCTGACTCTCCTGCTCAGCAACAAGTGCAGGACCTCCCCGGCTGCTCTGGCTCCTGACTCATCGATTTGACAGAGAGCATCCGGGGCTCTGATTGGCTCACAAACACCGCCCACCGGGCGGCACCCTCACACTCTGGAAGCGCTCCCCTACTGTCGCAGCACAGAAACACTCCTGACAGAGCTGGGAGACACATTACTGTCCCACAAGTCCACCCATGTACCTTTATATGTGCTGACCCACTTCAGTTCTGTGTCCACCAGGTTCTGTCAGAGCTTCATCACACTGCTCAGCTCTGAAAGACACATTACCCTCACTATTACTACCTCACATTACCCTCACTATTACTACCTGTTTACACATTACCCTCACTATTACTACCTCACATTATCCTCACTATTACTACCTGTTTACACATTACCCTCACTATTACTACCTCACATTATCCTCACTATTACTACCTCACATTATCCTCACTATTACTACCTGTTTACACATTACCCTCACTATTACTACCTCACATTATCCTCACTATTACTACCTCACATTATCCTCACTATTACTACCTGTTTACACATTACCCTCACTATTACTACCTCACATTATCCTCACTATTACTACCTGTTTACACATTACCCTCACTATTACTACCTCACATTATCCTCACTATTACTACCTCACATTATCCTCACTATTACTACCTGTTTACACATTACCCTCACTATTACTACCTCACATTATCCTCACTATTACTACCTCACATTACCCTCACTATTACTACCTCACATTATCCTCACTATTACTACCTGTTTACACATTACCCTCACTATTACTACCTCACATTATCCTCACTATTACTACCTGTTTACACATTACCCTCACTATTACTACCTCACATTACACTCACTAGTACTACATCACATTACCCTCACTATTACCACATCACATTACCCTCACCAGTACTACATCACATTACCCTCACTATTACTACCTCACATTACCCTCACTATTACTACCTGTTTACACATTACACTCACTATTACTACCTGTTTACACATTACCTTCACTATTACTACATCACATTACCTTCACTAGTACTACATCACATTACCCTCACTATTACTACATCACATTACCCTCACTATTACTACCTGTTTACACATTACCCTCACTATTACTACATCACATTACCCTCACTACTACTACCTGTTTACACATTACCCTCACTACTACTACCTGTTTACACATTACCCTCACTACTACTACCTCACATTACCCTCACTATTACTACCTCACATTACCCTCACTATTACTACCTGTTTACACATTACCCTCACTACTACTACCTGTTTACACATTACCCTCACTACTACTACCTGTTTACACATTACCCTCACTACTACTACCTCACATTACCCTCACTATTACTACATCACATTACCCTCACTATTACTACATCACATTACCCTCACTATTACTACATCACATTACCCTCACTATTACTCCCTGTTTACACATTACCCTCACTATTACTACCTCAATTTACACATTACCCTCACTATTACTACCTCACATTACCCTCACTTCTACCACAGTTTACACATTACCCTCACTATTACTACCTCAATTCACACATTACCCTTACTACCTGTTTAACACATTTTCCTCACTTTTACTACCTCAGTTTACACATTATCCTCACTCTTATTGCCTCAGTTTTACACATTATCCTTACTCTTACTACCTGTTTAACACATTTTCCTCACTTTTACTACCTCAGTTTACACATTATCCTCACTTCTACATGTTTTACCCATTATCCTCACTCTTATTGCCTCAGTTTTACACATTATCCTCACTCTTACTACCTGTTTTACACATTATCCTGACTCTTGCTACCTCGGTTTTACATATTATCCTCACTCTTACTGCCTCGGTTTCACACATTATCCTCAATCTTACTGCCTCAGTTTTGCACTGCTGCTGAATATGATCTGCTGATACATATTCAGTTCCTATTGTACATATACACTCACCGGCCATTTTTCGGGTTGTTAACACAAACAGCTAATCTAAACGATAGGAAGAAGCAGTTTTTCCTCTTGCATTTTCTATCTTTGTGAGGTCCAGCTGCTGTCCTTTGTTTGCACAGACTGTTTACAGTGCAGAGCTGCAACCTGCTGCTCACTCGCTTCCACTGACTCGACAGAAGTGCTAGGAATAAAAGCGTGCAGCAACAAGCTTCTCCACGGTTTCAACAGTTTATTTAATGTACAGCTAGCCAGGCAGCGTGTGGCAACTTCATCAGCCTGTAATTAGTAATTCAGGGGGCTGAGGGATGGTAATTTAGGCCTCAGCGTCTGACACTGTGAAGCCAAATTCATCAGAAACGTTGGTGCATCGTTTCTTTTAATGTGTGGCTAAAGGAAAGCTCAACACGCTCGTGCAAAACAAGTTATGTATGAAATAAATTTAGCTACATATATAATATACAACTCCTCACAAAAAGCATGCCATGGTTTTCTGAACACAGTATTCCTCAAGGATGATGATGATGCGAAGAATAGAATAATTTTTTATTTTGCTGCTACCGACATCAGCCTTTAATAGAAGCTGACTGTAAATGAGCACTGGCATTAAATTCAGAGACAGTGGAGAGGGCAGAGTAAAAACCCTTTGATTTACATATCCTTCACAAATGTACAATGACCATTTGTTTCTAGTGTCACTTTAAAACATTTTTCAAAGACTGCGTAACGACTAGTAGGGTCCGAAATACTAGTCCGGTTAAACGGATTGTACTTATGTCCACATGTATGTTGTCTCGGCTGTTGTGCTATGAACTCAGCTGCTCCTGACTGTTGATGTTATCATCCTGATAAATTATAAGTTTGTGTTATTGTGGTTAAAAAGTGTAATTTATTGTGTAATTTAATGCAGGTTCAGACTGTCAACAACTACAACAACTGTAAACTGTGGTCAAAAAAAAAATAAATATTCTCAACTGTTTTCTTAGATTTAGACGAGGCATTTAGAGAAGGCTAAAGAAGGTCCAACCTGGTGCCAGCAAGGTGTTCCTAATGAAGTGGCCGGTAGGTGTTTAAATTTTGAAGTTTATACAGTTTAAACTGTCAGCAAAATTAGTCATTAGGAAGGAGGACGAGAACCTTTTCTTCTGTCTGCTGAAAACACACAACTAGAACACAAAACAAGACACCGTGGATGACTTTTACAAAATCTGTATTTGCCATAAAAGTAAAATTTTCACAAGTGAAGTCTATGTTTGTTTTTTTACAATGCCAGTGAAATTTACAAAAACAAGATGGTGCAGGAAACCACCAATGCTCTGCGATATCAGCACTGTCATCATCAGTCGGTCAATGAGAATCATAACAGTCCTGATTATTATCTTACATAATTTATAGCGCAGGCTGGTTTGTGAGTCGCTAAATGTCCTACTGGTTTGTTTTTTAATCCTCTAAGACACAAGACCACTCACCTGAGCAGACAATCCCCCAAAATGTCAGTCGAGACGCTGCGAAACAAGGCACTAAACCCTGAACAGCAGCACCGGAGCTGTTCAATGGTGATTAATAAAGACCGAAAACTTCTGCCAGCTCTGGACTTTGAGGCTAAACCTTCAGTCTGGTCTTAACAGGAGTGTTAATGAGAGTCTTTGAGCCACAAAAATATCCACACACCATTTGAGACTATTTCAGATCCACAAGATCAAAAGCTTCATGAAAACAGCCAGAAGTCGAGTTGGAAACTGTAAGAAGTGAGTGCAGACGTTAAGGCATGAACTCAAACATCGTCACACAGCAGAAAGTAGAGTCAGGCCCAGAAGAATGAGGCAACCAAATCAATCAACGAAACAGTTAACAGATTTGATATTTTCACACTAACCAAAGAAAACCTGACAAATTATGTCTTTTACTGCGTTAAATGAGTCATTTCAACAACTTTTATACCACAGGTTTAAAGATGATGATATGAAAATAAAAACCTGTTAGGGGACACATGATGTGTGGACTAATAAGTGGATTTGTTTTGAAATGTTTTACAAGGAAATGCTAAAACATTTATGTAATCCAGTCATCCTAATCCAAGCAACAAACTTTTTGGTATGATTTCACTCATAAAAGTATGATTTTTTGTGGAAATATTAGTAGTCAAAGCTGTCATTTTGGTTTGACTGATTAAATTTTCTTTAATTGATTAATCTTTTTTTATTTGGACTTATTTCCAATAAACTTATGAGCAAACAAGATTTGGTGCTTTTGTGAGAATCTTTGTGGTTTGTGATTTAACAAAATCGTATGGAAAGTCAGCCAAGAACGGCCCCAGAAATGTTCAAAATTATCACGTTTGTTTTTATGCTCAAAAACATCTCCCAGTGGCACTGTTATTCTGTCAAATGTATAGATTGAGTCATTATTTGGGAGGGCTCTTCAAACGTGCAGCAGGAAACACACCAGACGCATTTTACCAGCATTTAACGGCTTCTCATCTTCATGATAAAGTAATGTGTTTAGTCTAAGAGTACAACTACTCAAAACATAGTAAGTGATTAATCAACATGTGCAGATTCAATATTGTAAATTGAGGTTCTGAAGAAAAACAGTGTCACAGACTGATTGTCATTCAGCTCAGTGTTTCTGATTATAAACTTGAAACACCACGAAACGTTTCGTAATCTGTGAATCATTATTGTCCCATACATACACACACAAAAAAAAATCCAGGAACAACAGACTCAGCTGAAGGATTCACTGTCCGGTAAGCAGCCATGGACACAAAGTACAAGAAAGCCTTCCAAGAACTGAGTGAATGAGTGGTTAAGTTTGTGAAGGGGCCGATGTTCAGCATGCAGTGGCACGAAAAAACATGATTTATGTTTTTAGGAAGTGGAAAATTCACTTTCTCTGCACCCACTGATGCTAAATTAGCATGAAGAGGAGTCAGTAGCTCATGATTACTGCATTCATCCTTATAAGGCTGGCTTCTCTATTTGGACTCAGCAGGAGCACGGTGCACCCTATGTTTACAGAACTGCACATGACAACAAGAACAGCCAGAGTGCTGCACCACCCAAAAGACATCCACCCCCTGCCTCCTGTTTAGCAGCAGCCCTTTTTCATGAAAGTGAGAGCATCTAGAAGTGTTAGCACCAGATCAGCAGGAAGCATTGTGGGCTCAGGATGGAGAGGAAAAGCTCTGCAGCAGCCGAACTGGAAGACATAGAAGGAACGGATGAATATCTCTGTCATCTTCTCTATCGATCAGTGTTCACTGCTACATGCTACAGCAGAGTGAAAGTACAGACGTCTGCTGATAGAGGCGCCTCCTGCGCTTTCGTAGGTGTTTAATAACCAGACCTGAGCTGTAATCACTGCTTTTGGGTATTCAAACTCAAATTTAATTTGCAGTGACTAATCTGACTCCAACATGAACACACGTCTGACACAGAATCCTGCTACTGTTACGTAAAATATTGTCATGACGTTATGTGAGCATGTTAAAATTCAAGGGACAGGAATGATCTTCGAGCTTGGGTGAGTGTTCATTATTGGCAGCTCAGTCACCCACTAGCGTTGATTTAGAGAGTTAGATAAAGTGTTTCCTGCCTTAAAGGGATAGTTCAGGTGTTTTGAGATGGGGTTGTGTGAGGTACAACCTAGAGTAACCTCCAATTTGGAGAAACAGGACAAGAAATCAGCAGCAAAACCTAATTTTAGACACCTAGAAAGCTCAGCGTCACTGAAGTGTACACTATATTTAGAATATTTGCACTGCTTTACCTTTATTTGGTGAATCTGAAATAACCAAAATCTCAAAAACACAAACTACCTGATCAAGGCAGTGGTAGACCAGCAACTCCTGTGATCTGTGAGGTAAAATTACAGTTTATACGTTTATAAATTACAGGAAATAGGTTCTGCTGCTGCTCCATTATCTACTATAGGCAGTGCACTGACTTTGGATCAGTATCTCATACTACTCCACTTAAAAACATCTGGACTACCCCTTTAACTACTTGTGCTGTCTTTCCGCTCAATAGTCCACTTGCTGATACTATATAAAATAATAGCAGATCTTCACCCACATGAGGAGCATGAAAATCTGTATTTATGGGAGATACAAATCCACACAAAGCCATGTTTCTCTTCTTGATGTGTGACACTCCGTTCTGTGTGGCTCTTTCATTTATCGTTTTATGAATAAAGCACTCGCACTACGAGGTGTATTGAGGAGCGCTCGGCCAGACACATTAACAAGGAAATCAAAAATTAATCTATTCAATACGATGGGCACTCGTCCACATGAGCAGCAGGCCGTCGGATGAAAACAACATCCGCTGTGTGTGTGTGTGTGTGTGTGTGTGAGCGATGACGTTACGAGGAAGCTGGCGTGCAGCGCTGAATCAAAACAACTCTCTGATTGCTTGAAAAGCAGCTCATGTTCATTTTCTATCAAAGAAGAACAATTAGTTTGTGACGTGAGTTCCCGCTATCAGTGGAAACTGTTAATTCAGGAAACAAAAAAGGGTTTGGAAAAGGCAACTGTTCAAAAAACACTCAAAAATAGAAAGAACGATAAAATGGGGGAAGGATTTTTATCCATTTTATACCCATTCAGTTTAAAGGGGGTTTCCTTTCATGTTTCTGTAAAACCTTTCCTGCTCGTCTCATATTGAGCACTAAGATTTAAGGTCTGGTCTGAAATAAACACAACAAAAACAAAAGGAAATGTCTAGTGTCTATTATCTGTGTGCTGGAATCAACCGGGAGTGCAGCTTCTATCTCTCAGCAACAGTGCTTCAAAAAAAAAAAAAAAAAAAAAAATCATCACATCTCTAGAATAAACCAGGAAACACATCATAAAATAATAATAATAACAATAACAATCACAAAATAGAGATGGCAAAACATCAAAAGTGATATAGCTCTCTATGCTCACTGTACTTACACATGAAATAAGAGGAAAATTCATCTGTTAAAAAAGAAAAACCCATAACTCCAGTGTTTACCTTTTGACTTAGTGTATGTTTGCTTGTTTACAAGAGGAAGCTAGTATTTATATGGCTACAAAATAAAGTTTGTCGCACTCATTTCTGAGTCTAAATAGTTCCTCCCTCAGTAGTAAGCTCTGGGTGTGACAGAGGATAGAGTCTGGGATCCATCCATGGGAGAAGTCGTTGTAGTGAGAAAATTCAGCATCTCAACCGTCGAGCTTAAAACGCTCCACACCGCCTCTGAAATGAGCCAGTGGGCTCATGGCTCCTTCAAAGCATCTGACTGGTGTGCAAAACACACACCTGCACATTGAAAATCCAGGTAAGGTCCAAATGGAAAAATAGTAATAAAAAAGGTCTTCAATTAAAACAAATGATAACGGCACAAATCCATCGCCAGGCAAGTTGTAGATTTTACACACACACGCACGCACGCACGCACACACACACACACACACACACACACACACACACACACACACACACACACACACACACACACAGCCTTATTGCCTCTTGTTAAGGGAACACTCCCCCCATAGTTCAGTGATTCACATCAGAAAAAAGGACACTCCTGCACACCCACTTGACATTTGGCACCTCTTTCTGGGAGGTTTTTCTTTCAGTCCTCTGACTCGTGACCTCTGACCTCTGTGGACCACCTCCCCGTGTGCAGGAGTATTCTGTTCCATCTGAACCGGCACAGAGTCTGGAGGTCTTAGCCTCACAGGCCTCATCTCATTCGGTTCTGCCTCATCAGAGGGACGATGCAGGATGGCGGACCGGCCTTCGTCAGGAAGGGATGTTTGAGAAGCTCGCTGGCCGAGGCCCTCTGAGCCGGGTCACGCACCAACATCCTGTCCAGGAAACCCTTGAGCAGAGGGGAGACCTGGGACAGAGAGAGGAGTGAGAGGGAGTCACAAAGGATAAATATTTGACTTCAAATACCCAGCAGAGGCTGGCTAGTGAGAGGGAGTCATTAGAAACTGATAATCTCAGAGAACACTGGCATCAAACTCCAAACTCTTCAGGAGAAGATGAAAAGCCTCAAGTGTTGCTTCCTGTCTAGCTCTGATTATCTAGAGGTGGGCAATTAATTTCCCCAAGGGGCCACACGAGAACCTGAATCTGTTGCGCAGGGCCGACCGCTAAAATGAACTCAGTTCTGCTCCATGTTAATTTTATCTCTTCATAAGAAGCAGTAAATTGTGTGGTTTCAACAGGCTGTGAAAATGTGGAAAAACAGGCCAAACAATGTTAATAATTAAGCAACATTTGAAAAACATTTACAAAACAATTTTGAATATGTCAGTGTTCTTGTAGTATTTCAAAGACCAATGTTAGCTTTATACCAAAAAAAAAGGTTTAATCTGGCGATGGAGATTCAAATTGTTAAAAAAAGAAACATAGCACCCACAAACTAAGCTTCACCTTTGACTTCAGTAAATAAAAACTCTATATTCTCTATTAATCTCTCTTCTTTTGACATTTTTATGGGCTAATCGCTTATTTACATCGCTTGCCAACATCTGTCACAGTGAAGACAATGACGGACCAATGAAACAAAATAACAGACGCCTTCAAAATAAAAGCGATGCTCAACTTTGTTGTTTAAACTTATTTTTGTTTGATTTAAGGGTCGGTCAAGGGGCTGGATGTGTCCCTGGTGTCGTATTGCGCCATGGTTTGATTTACACTTACCTCTTCAGGAGCCGCTGCTGTTTAGAACGAACAGCGGTCATGTCTCCAAGATAACATCAAGCTGCAAAAACGGAATGATTTTTTCGGTTTCTTTTCAGTGTTCCTGTTATTCCTATCTATGCCGCACATTTCCACTTGACCACTGACATATAACCATCTTAGTGCCACTGAGAAGGCTCGTTAAGCTCAAGGAAACGCACACACAGAGTCAAGCTTTTGTCTTCGTACCTTGTGCAGGTTCTTCAGTTTCGGGGGCAGGTTGTCTCGGATCATTTTCATGGCTTTGAGCGGCGGCTCGTTGAAGTATGGCGGCTCCCCATCCACCATCTCTATGACCATGATACCCAGAGACCAGATGTCCACCTGGACAGAGACAAAGTCAACAAGTAGCAGAAACATGCTAGTTTAGATGTTTACATAACAAACAGCTGTACATCCCAGAATGAAGCATGAGTCTTACCTCTGGACCGTAAGGCAGCCTAGATATGAGCTCTGGTGCCATCCAGTATGGCGTTCCCACCAGAGATTTCCTTCTCTGCACTTCCTTAGACACCTGAGCACAGAAACCAAAGTCTGACAGCTTCACCTGGGGACAGAACAAAGAGAAACAGAACAGACAAATGTCATCATTATTTTTCTCACAGGAAGTACTAATGACATCACATCTGTTTATTTGAGCTATGCTGCCAAAAACAAAGTCAAGCTAATTTTACTTACACAGCCCTATATCAAAAATCATAACAGTAAAGTTACATTCATGTTCAGTAAAATTAGTAACAGGCAAAGGCAAATTATATGGCATCATGATGTCTTAAAATGTAATCTTGTAAAAATCTAGTTTTGTGGCGAGAAAGTAGAGGTGAAATTAATATCAGATTTGCAAAAAACAGTATACAGTGTGCTGTAGAACAGTGATTTATTTTATTACTGTGGTAAGGATTTGTTTATTGAAATCATGTTATTTCACCTATACCAGTATAGTATACTACTGAATTTCTGGCATTATGACATCCCTGCTTAAAATTATGGATGGAAACTATACGAAAATTATGCATTTCAGTCAAACAAATATACCATCCACCCTTTCTCAGAGGGTTAGTGCATGGCTGCATATCTAGGCAGAGAACCAGTCTTTGATGTTGTCCACAGGGCCGACTGTTCATCACTGATGGCTCAGAAAGAGAAATGAAACAAATTTGCTATGGGAACCGGTGCCTTCACAGACTGTCAGAGACAGACACTGCATACATGACGGACCTGAACTCATCACTTTAACAGGACTAATCTAACACATCTAACAAACATGAACACAAGGGTTAACCGGAACAGACAGAGTACTCTAAACCCTCACATCCAACATCACCCAGCACAGCGGTGCATTCAGGTATATCCAACACGCCCTACTGACGAGAAATGATTCAGGCTTGGCTGAGTTTGCTTTCCCTGCCTACCTGAAACCCAACCGAGCTCCACAACACCATGAAGCAGAACCTGCGGGAGATTCAAGTCTGTCTGTCCATGCATACTCATTAGCTGCCCTCAAAGACACTGTGGTTAACATGTTAGCTCAACTTGTGTGACTTTCACATATAAGATAAGATGATGCAAGAGACTGAGCAATGAAAAAAGTACACTATTAAATAAATGTAAGTAAATTAAAAATGTAATCAGAAATCATATGTGAATTAAGAAGTGGACAAAACTCAGTCCACCATGAATGCACAAGTGAAGATAAATTGTTGCTGTAACAATAACATAATTTAAAAGCTAGTCTGCTGACAGACTGGGATTTAGCGTCTAAACTTATTGGCCTTGTTGAAATGGTGTTGGAGAAAACCTCAGCTCAGCAGAACCACACATCTATGCAGAGTCATCTGAAACACCTAGTTCCCTTTAGCCCTGGTCTCACTCAACCATGTTGGTTTCAGTTTCTGAAAAAAGCAGAAACAAGCTTGTCAACAGGCAGGAAGTGATCTGGCACCCTCCTCAGTTCTACAGTAGTGGGCAACGTAATGGGAACAACGTCCTGTCAGTGGCTGCAGAGCAGCGAGGAGACAAAACTAGGAAGCTTAACAGCTGATATTCTGACAGCTGATAATGTTAATGATCGCTGTGTGATGATGACAGCCTACTGGATCATTTAAAGGGGATGTTAGAGGATTAATGTTATTAGTGGTACTTGTCCTATTTGAACTTGTCAAAATGTCTGCAGAGAGAAAATTATTTTTCATCATTTGCTTTTTTTGGGTGAAACCACATTGTGAAAACTGACTCAACTCTAAAAGTTTTGTTCTGCAACTTCAGTCATTAAATAAGGAAGGCTTTGGGCATTTTTAATGAGTCTTTAGTACATCCCGTATGTGGTACATACGCGGCCATCGTGGGTGAGCAGGATAGAGTCGCTCTTGATGTCTCGGTGGATCACACCCTGAGTGTGGAGGACAGACAATGCCTTCAGAACAGACAGACACACTGTGGCGATCTGCTCTTCGTTCATCCTGCAGAGAGAAGGAGAAGAAAATGTCAACTGATACATTCATGTACATAAATAAACATTTCTGCCTATTTGCATACTATTTGTTTCAATTTTATTTATGCATAAATTGCTATTTCCTCCACCCTGTGTAAGGTGTTTACTACCACTGCTCTAAATAAACAGTGTTACCGATTACCTTAATATTTTTAATGCTTCTGTAATGGTTAATCCATCATGTATGTACAAGCTCCTTAATCAAAATTATAGCTTTACTGTCTGAGATGCTAAATTCCAGTTATTTACTGTCATTCCTGACCAGAAAAAAATGTGTTATGCACTGGTATATAGCTATATAGTTTACATCTTTCCTCTACTATCATTTCTGCATTGCTGCTGGTTACAGGAATTCCCCTAAACATTAATAAAGTGTCTATCCAGAGCAGATTGAGCTGCACTGCCCCCTTATGGAAGACCAGAGTTTTGGTGTGTTGGGCAATCAATGACAATGAGAATATAGTGTAATGGGGAGGCAGAAATAATTAAAAAAAAAACAAAAAAAAACAGAATTTGAAATTAAGAGACTTACATAAGATGGAAATGTAGTGATTACGCAGAACAAAAGTGCATCCATCCAGCCACAGTGGTTGAACGTTGTTCATATCGATGCTCACCTTGTGTGGGTCACGATGTCAGTGAGGGCTCCTCCCTCCAGGAACTCCATGACGACCCAGAGCTCGTCTCCCACCAGGTAGCTGTTGTACATCTCCACCACGTTCTCATGGTGATAGTCCCGCATGATCACCACCTGCAGTTACCACGGAAACCGATGGGACACACAGATGGCGTGTAATTATGCTTGTCTGCACAGGTAGAGAGAATATCAGGTGACTGTGGGATCGATGCTTCTTAATTATATGTAATAATGTGATAATTACATTACTGCATTATGCTGAGAGGTGTTTCAAATATTGTACTTCACTTGTGTACATAAATAGTGAGAATGAAACATGAGAAATAATGTAGAATATAATGAATATAATGTAGTAAAAAGGTAAAATGTATGGCAGTTAAATTGCTTTAGATTGTACTCAATGTGATGAAATAACATCTTTTCCAGGTGTGTTAAGCATGCAGAAAACACAACTTTAAGACTTCTGACTACACAAAAAACATACACAAAAAACTGTCATTATATTTATCCTTATACATTTGAGCATTTGAGGTATATCAGGTAGATTTAATAGCCCAGCCGTATGATTTTCAGTACAGTCATAAAAAATGTTTTCTCTGATTTTTTTACTGGATGCATGAGGTGAAACCGCTTCAGTTTCCAAACAGAGAGGGCATTCTCATGGCAAGATAAACTGACAAAAATATTATAAATATAGCAAATATAGCTCTTTTAGGAGCCTAAAAAGCATTTAGTTGCTGTCCTGTAGAAACATGTTGACCGTCATTGACTGACCGTGGATCATACAACCCCACTTCAAAACACTCAAACTATCTCTTTAAAGTAGGCTGGTAGCCTGGCCTACTAAAGGCTGCTGTCTGCTGTCCAAAAAGCATTAGATGATGCATTACATTATCACACTCTGTGTTTGGACACTGAGTTATGTTGCGTTACGCCCTCTTACCTCATTGAAGAGGAGTTCTCTGCGTTGTTGCTTCCTCAGGTCCATCTTCTTCACAGCCACCAGCTTCCCGGTGGTCTTCACTGTGGCGATACAAACGATCCCCGTGGACCCCTCTCCTATCTTAATGTAGTGGTCTAGGTAGGTCCGTGGATCGCCAGGATCCACCACCATCTGTAGCGCTGCTCTGAATTGCTCATGGGAGACCCTCTGGGGCTCCCTCTGTGGTGAGCGGCCCTGGGGCGGAGCGCCTGACACCGGGGGCCCAGACGGCACAGGGGGCCGTGGGGCTGTAACATTGGGGTGAGGGGTGTGCGGGTGCTGGGTGGCCTCAGGGGTTAGGCTGGGGTGGGAAGTGTGATGAGGGTGTGGGTGGCTGACTGGAGGCTTGGAGCTGGAGGAACCACGGCTAGAGCTGCTCGAGGGGCCGTTTTGAGGAGAAGATTCATGGTGTCGGACCGGCTAGAAGAATGAGAACATCAGCTGTCATTATCTGCAGCAAGTTCAGTGTTAACATCTATCAACAACACATTTACCAAATAGGAGGGGGCACACTGTTTATAGTAAATTTGGCCAGGAAAATCTATTTGAACCTGGCGAATCAAACTATTTCACCACATAAATGCAAATAATGCCATAAAGCATTTCTGCTCACTGATGCAGTGGATGTGATTGTCCTCCTCTGGTTCTATCTGCACAACGGCTCTGCTCTTGAGTCAGATTTAATGATGCCTATTATGGTCAACATTTTCTTAATTACATGTAAAAATATGACAATTAAATTACTGCATTATACTGAGGTGTTTCAAATATTGTGCTTCACTTGTGCACATAAATAGTGAGGATGAATCATTAGAAACACCTCTCAGTATAATCCAATAAAAAGGTAAAATGAATGGCAGTTGTTGAGCTGTTGTATTAAATTGCTTTAGATTGTACTCAATGTGATGAAAAAAAACATCTTTCCAGATGTGTTAAGCATACAGAAAACACAACTTAACGGCTTTTGATTCCATAAAACCATACACAGAAAACTGTCATTATATTTATCATTACACATTTGAGCTGTCAGTGGTACATCAGGTAGGTTTAATGGTCCAGCAGTATGATTTTCAAATAATGTTTTGACATCAGCTGACAGGAAATAAACATGGGCCAAAGCTGTTGTCTAGCAACATAATTTGGTTGTCATGCAATATGACAGAGTATGTCAGAAAAGGAGGGTAAATACAAGCATATTCAGGCAGGTGGTATGAGTAAAATAAAGGATTTTTGAGCGTTACATGTGTATGAACCTGAAAATGAGCTTGATATGGGACCTTTCAATTTTGTTTTCTATTACATAACAACGTGAAACACCTTGGCACAAAGCAAGGTGATGGTGTTTGTCCTTGTGTTTGTCTCTCTGTCGCTACCTGTCCTATGGGGCTGCGTCCTCCCTCGCTGTCCGTCCTCGGGTAGGTGTTAAACGGCCGTGTGGTCTGTTGGGCGGTCTTCATCACTCCCTCTGTTACTGGCAGGTTTGGGGTGCGGATGTTGGGCCCAGAGAGAGGCCTCTTGTCCCTGGGAGACTGAGGGCTGCCATCCCGCACCATGTAGCTGGACTTTGGCCTGTGGTCACTGGGTTGATCCCTGTGAGCCACCTGGTCCTGGAGAGAGGCAGGGTTAGGGTGAGAGATGTGTGAAAGGCAAACTAGAGAGAGGAAAGGTGGACACAGATAGAAGTTGCCCAGAGGACAGGGTGGACTTCCTGATGCAGTTTCAAACTAAAGCAAAGACACTCAAATGTTTGTACCATTAACTAAAATACACAAGCCAACATGGATGTCTTTAAAGACTTTCGTGTAAGGCTATATCAATGTGGATAAAACCATATTGGTGTGGAAGATAATGCCCGTAAGAAAGACAGCCATGTGAGTCCTTTAAAGAGCCTAATAAACATCTGATATGGGCCATACCATTAACACAAATCATGGTGGTTTTACAACATAGACATGTTTACTAAGGCTTAAATTTGTTCTATTCTTAACAGACAATCTTACACAAAGTTGATGATCTTTCTTGTCGTAATTACAAATTAAATCCAAATCTATTTGTCAAATTGTGTAAATCTTAAGTATTAGTAAATATTTAGTAATTATGAAAAGAAAAAAAGTCTGAAAATAAATCAGTATAAATAAACACTAAGACATGTAAAGGTGAGGGTCTGTGTTCAGGGTTTGTCTTCAGTCCCTACCTGGTCCCGGTCCCGAGGCTCTCTGTCTCTGTGAGGTGGAGGAGGAGGACCAGAGTCTGGCTTGTCCCTGTGGGCCCGGCTGGGCTCCTGGCCCCGGGGTTGCTGCTGGGGCCGACCTTGGATTACCTCATCCCACTGTGGAGGACGGAGAGCACGTGGACCCTGACGGGGGTCACCTCCACCCTGGTGGTGGTCTGGTCTGGACCGGTCTCTGATGCAGCAGAGTGACGCAAAGATCAGTGCAGATACTTCATCCAGCATTTTCACAGTGACAACATCTCTGCCTTCTGTCCATCATGACATCAACTACTGACCTGTCTGGATGTGAGTGATGTCTGTGGTGAGGGTCTCCGTTCTCCTGCCTTCCTCCTCCTCCTCCAAACGAAGAGGTGGAGTCCTTGCGAGGCTGGATGGGAGGGCTGCCTCTTCGCAGGGAGTTGGAGCGAGTCACAGACATGGTGTCAAACTCGTCCAGCAGCCAGGTCAGAGAGCCATCCACGCCAAGCTTGCTGCCACGGACAATAGTCTGGAGAGAAAAAAATGGACTGTAGTGGATATTGAACAAGATGATACCCTGACATATAAAGCTTGTCATCACAATCAGCCAATTTGGTAAAACACATCAGTTATTTTTAAAAGCAGTGAAAATTGAAAGACCATATATGGCTTCACAGATGGGACTGTGAAAGGTTTGCTTGTGGATTGTTGGGGACATTTTTTTTGTCTTTGCTGAATCACAGGGCAGAATTAAATTAGTTTAATTACTATAATTTCAATGTCAATTAGTGCCACCATGTTAATTTGTGACACAGCGACTGTTTCACCTCACTTTGGCTTTTTAAGACCAAAGCACTGCAGTGACTATGCTGTGGCAAAAATGCACATGATGAATACTCAATAAATGGTCAGGGTTGGGGTCTTACCAGCCAGTGACAATTGACAGTAAAACTTAATTTCATGATATACATAATAATTACTCAGCAGTTAACATACCTCTCATGTAAAGCTGCAGGACTGTTTTCCTTTCAGAGAATGACAATACTGATATGAAATCAGCATTGCTTCAATGTAGACATCTACCCAGTGCTTGTTGTTCTGATGTTATCAGGTACGCATTAAGATTCTCATTTATATGCTTTAGTCACATGTGTGTGAATTGATCTGGATATGAAACATCCATAGAGCAAAATAATGCAACTTTACTTTCTTTAGTTCCTCTCATCCTCGCTATTAAAAATGTAAAATAAAAATCAGTAGTGGCAATCATGTTTCCACATGCATCCTGTGTATTATAACATAAACCCAACTATTGATGACCAAATTTGTTGTTAGCTATTTTTACAGTTGATTTAGTCCACAGCAGTAGGACAGCATTACTTACCTCCCTGTACACCTGTCTGCTTCTCCAAACAGGAAGTGTGCCTTGGAAAAATAGCATTTTGATGCTAACACTTACATTGTTGGATAAAGTTTGGATTTAATACATAAGGCCACCACTGGGGACTCTACAGAACCATTATCATAAAAAAATAGTGGACCTGTTGCAAAATTAACAAAACATAATAATAAACATAATGAATGACACTCAACACATTATTTTCCCAAAACAAGAACTTGTTTTGAATTTTGCTCGCCCCACCTTGCGCGGCTCTACAGTGGTGATGACAGTTGCATCGATGAAAGGCTTGGGCCGCTTGGCTGTGTCTTCGATGAGCGACTGCCATTGTCGCGGCAACCCGACAAACTTCTGCTCCTGCTCGTCAAAGTCTGTATGTACGCGATGCTCAAAGTTGGATGGAGCGGAGATCTGGATACGAGACTTCTTCTTTTTGGTGAACATGATGGCGGCTGTGACAGCTGCAGCCTGGCATCAGACCTGCAGGGGGGGAGGAGGGCATATGTAAAATATAGCACACATCAGAAAACACTCACTCACACCTGAACATGCACCTGCTATAAATCAAGCAAGAGAGGCCACATGATTTTTGGTGTTTTTTGCTGGAAAATGATTGAAAGTCAAATATTTGCACAATACTTTGCCATCAACTGACTGCTCGATTTACTGACTAATGACAGAGACACAGTGAACCAGTTTTTTCAATAGAAGAAATATTTCTAAAAATGCTTTGAGCTTTGTGTGTAATTGAGCAAATAAATAACCAAACTGGCTTATTTCAAAGCCACTGAGTATTTAATAGCATACTGGCCTTAAACCAGTGGTGACCTTTAGCTGAAGGTCAACCAGGCTCAACCATAACTGTTCCTGCTCCAGCATTCCCTACAACAACACAACCAGCCTTTATTTGTGCTACGCTGTGTACAGTACATAATGCAAACATAATGCTGACTGAGTGCAACCCCGACAGGTGTCGACAACTCACTTTCTGTCAGATAAACATAACATAAACATTGTCAGAGACTCTTCATACTCTGGTCACCACCTGTTCAACCTGTTGCCATCCTGCAGTCTTATCCCCAGAACCATCAGCGCTCTGAACACACATCACAAAACTCACTGAACACAATATCACCTCATCACAACAACCAGGAAGTATGGGGAAAACACGTGGAATAAATGAGTATGAACAGCTCATCTATCGTAAGCTGTGCAATAGCTGTGTATATAATACAACTGTGCGGTAACAGGGACCTTTAACAATCCGTAAATCAATAACTGTGCAATAACGGAACACCTACTGTATAAATGTGCAACAACATGGACAATTTATGTGCAATACCTCTCCCCTGATATGTAAATATTATTTACTATATTCCTCGCATATTTTATTTCTTATTTTATTATTATTTTTTTTAATTTTAACCATTTGTAAATTGTAATTGTGTTGTATGCACTGTCATATAATGACACTTAAGGCTTTTAATCTTGATTTAAAAAAGGCTGAGTGCTTTATTTTGGACTTAATTTAGTGTGAAAGTGGGGAGGACGGATGGGAACGTTGCTTTAACACTGAACCTGATATTTTATGGGCTACAAGAAAGAAAGACAGAACGTGTAAAATAGATATACCTACACTATAAGTTACTTCTCCAATCACTGTAGGGAAAGTACAGAATTTGCACTCTGAATGACATCTGTTTCTAACAGGTCATATTGTTGTACTGTCAACCCATTACAGGAACAAGGTCCTTGTCACACATGTCCCCATCGATTAAAAACATCCAAATCTGCCTGTTGGAATAAAAACCTGCAGATGGTAAAAGATTTCTGAATTTACAAACTATCCAGTGAAACACTACTTGCCATTTTGTGCCTGGGTCTGAACAGCCTCTTTCTTTGTCAGTGGGCATCAAAAGAGATACTCCCAGTAGTCAAACAGAGGTGATCACTGTGTTTTAAACAGAAACAGGCCCTGCTGGGCAGCTGACCAGAGTGGGCAATGGGAGTGGAGGGGCCTGTTCAATTATTCTCATCTTGTTTTTCTACAAAATACTGCACCCAAGAACTAAAAAAAACAAGGAAAATCAAAAAAACAAGGCAAACTTCAATAAAACTTGTTAAAGACAACAAGGCAAATGGAAAAAAAATATACATATAGAGATGTGAGGTCCAGAAGAGCGGAGTGAGAAGTTAAAAGGGAATGAATCATTGTGCCGAGGCTGCAGCGTTTAATAAATCCTTTCACAGCTGGAGCGTTTGAAGTCGAGAGGGACCCACCCAGGAACACACTGAGAAAAAGTGAGGCTCACTGCCAAAGATGACAACAACAACACTGTGCTGAAAACCGCCCAAAGAAGTCAGAAATATGTTGCTAATATGGATGTTTATCTGCAGAGACACACAACCAGCTTGACAGTACAGCCAATATGTTTGCATCCATGCACAAGCACTTCAACATACAAATAAATCATTGATTTGGACTGAAGAAAACAAGTCAAAGCTTGCATGCCTGAGAATCTCAGGCATGGCGTCGATCGCGTAAACCATCTAATGTGATGTCTTTTTGTTAATTATAACAATGACAGCAAAAATCACAATGTATTCCAGTGATTTTTTAAATGTGACAGAACATCCTCATCCGTCATTTCACTGTCACAGCAATCCTTTGGTGAATGAAACTCATTTTCAGTGTGTTTTTTTAATTGCAATACTCAGCCCTGAATTTTTGGGAGTGATTTCATGTTAGTTATTCAATAAGGCTTTATGATTAAGATATGCTTGGTTACTCCACCCCAACAACCATATATGGATTTTACAACCATTTGTAAAAGTATCTCATAACAGTGAGGTTTAAAGCACTGTTGATAAATGCCTCTTTCCAGTCATAATAACTCTGGTGACGACAGGGGAGGCATATAAATCACTGCAGAGTCCTGTCAATAGTGTTCAATTGAGATAGTAATTCAGCCAATCAATGCATCTGAACTCTTCAGTAACTTATTACTGCCTGATGGAAGGATACAAGCCTGTGCATGACAAGGTCAACGATGGGAAAGATGGGTTCATTGGTAAAGGGCTTGAGTCATAATATCTTAGTGAACTTCAACTGACCGTAAATCAGTTTGAAAAATGGTCATGTGGGGATTGAGAAGGACACAGAGCACCTCATAGTCACAGACAGCGGTCTGGCTGTGAATCATGGGAGGAGTGTGGCTTTTTTCTGCATCTTGGCGATATCTGTTAACTGTTGAGTGGTTGCGGGTGAAAAACAAGATTTTATTGCCGCTGCTGTCAAGAGCCAAGAGGCGACACAGTTGAAATGCAGTGAGGGTTATGTGACAAACAGCAAACAGATTACAGAGCTCGAGGAGTTTGAGAGAGAACTTTATTCACAAGGTGGCACGACTTGTTTGCAGAGTAATGTTTGTTATGTTTCCAACAAACACAACTGTGTGAGGCAGCTCTAAGGACGATGAAAGCATGCACAGTGTCAAGAAATAGTAACAGAAATGAGCTGGTTTTGCAGCCCATTCACCCTCGCATGCTATTAAAAGTGAGACATTGAAGTAGATTTCTAAAGCAACTTATTTGTGTCTGGAGACTTGTGCAGACAGAACAGGTGTTTGGGGGAACAGGTGAGCTGCAGGCATACAGCCAGGGAGTGATTAAGAGCTGCAGCAGGTGTACAACCCCCTCCATCACCATAAAACAGGAGATACTATCTGAGAACCACAGACAGGAAGAGGAGAGCAATAGGTGTCTCACTGACCATGAGATGACTTGCTTCATTTACTAAATATGGCCTAAATGAGTTTAACACTGAACGAACAAATGAGTCAGAGAGTAAAAAGTAGTGCACTGACTATCAACTTTTTAAGAATAAAATGAAACATTACAACATGAACTTAAGTTAACGTAACTTGTTCCAACTACTATGGAGTAAAACACACAGAAAGCTCACGCTACAATAGATAATAGTGTGCCAACTGGCCTTGAGTCAGGGGAAAATTATGATCTGCAAATGGGGCATGGCTTTGGACAGATAAATCTTTTCAGCGGGCACTGCCCATCACTTTCTCATCACCCTCACCACCCCTCTCAAACTCTTTAATAGTGTCTCTCACTCTCTCCATGTACTGTATGCCTGGCTGAACAGTAAGAAAGCCTGTCCACTCAGCGGCTGATACGCCCTGGATGAAGCTGCTGTCCTCTGGCCTGATTCAAGTACTGCATGTGGGTGGTCCTGTCCTGGACATGCTCAGGAAAAGACACTGTCAGTGACAACAACAACCTCATTTCGCTTTAATGACACAGGATGAAATGGCTGCAACAAAATTCAGAAGTGTGACGAGTTTGTTAGGAAACTTTTGGATACTTAACTTAAAAATTCCTGAAAGCAGAGCGAAACCTAACAAAAACAGAACACGTCTGACCAGCAGCATACTGTAATCTCTTTGCAAAAAAAAAAAAAAAGACAAGGGACCAATAAGAAAGACAAGTCATCAAAAGCTGATGCTTTCATTTTCTTGCTGAGGTATGCTCTGAAGAAGGAAAAAATGTTGCACAAATGTCATTTTAAAACACCTTCTGTTGCAGTGGTGGAGAATAAAAAAGTACATTTACTCAAGTACAATTTTGATTTACTTAGAATTTTACTTGAGTATTTCCATTTTATGCTACTTCACTACATCTCAAAGTAAAATCTTACACAAGGGAAAAAAAATTCATGATGAAATAGAGACTCTCTTTCTCATTTGAGCTATTCGGTGATTTCAGAGACATGGTACAAAATTACTGCATAATATGAAGTATAAATATGAATATGAGTGAAGTATAAGATTATGATGAAGTCACTGATCCCCGGGACAAATCAACTCCAAAAGTTATTTAAATTAGCTCCACATTGAACATCTGTAACATTAACGTGTTGAACACAACAATAGGAAAATATCAGGAAAACATTAGCAATATATCAGAAAAAAACAACTGCAAAATATCCTAAATAATATCAGGTAAATGTCCAAAAACAACGATGGACACATTAATGCATCAATAATTAAAAGACAATAATATATGTTATTCTTCATAATGAGTAGCAAATCCCAATGAATGAATTAATTAAAAAAATCATTGATCAATCATCATTAAAAAAAATTACAATTTGCATGGTCTTAGCCTATAACCTAAAATGAGCGGTGATGGAAACAATATGTGAATTTCTACCGTCCATTTCCACTGGGTATAATTTCAGATCAACATAGTTCTCTCTAGCGTAATGTGTTAAAGATTGAGCTTTTCAGTATTTTTATGGCAACTCATTACAGAATGTATTATTGACACAGTGGTGACCTCACATTAAGTAGGGTATCACTGGTCTGTGAAAGTGAAAGGCACTACAAAGATCATCATGTCACACATTTCCTCCCTAGGCTCTAATGGGTTTCTCTCTGTGACTCCATAGCTTACATACCTATCTTCCTAAGAATACAATAACAACACTCAGCCAATGTAAACACACTTCAGAGAGACAAAATAAATCTTTACGGCACCAGAAAATTCATATCGGAGAGGTTTTTTACTTTATTATAAAGTTATAACAAGGCAAATAAACCCATGTGTTTACTTGTCAGCTTGAAATCAATTCGTGGAAACTAAACATATAAATTTTTGCTTGTTCCACATTGACCACATTTCTATAATTAACACAATAAATAGCCTCTAAATGAAGACTGGCAACCTGCCAAAACAACAGTACGCAAAATTACGAGCCAAGGCAAAAAAACATTACCAGGTGGTAATATCTCATGCTACATTTAGTATTTTTTCCCTAAATGGTTCCTTGAGGCGGCATCCACCAAAGCTAAGAAATGAATATTCAGAGGTATTATTAACTCCTCTCTGAGACAGAGACACTGATCGAAAAAGCTGACAGCAGTATTCAGGTTACCACTGTTGTTGTGGTGGTGATGATGGTGTGGAATCAGGGGTGATAATTAATTGCTTATTCTCTCACTACTGCAAACACACACAAACACTTAGGACAGCACCTCTCCCTGCGTTTCCCAGATTTATAAAGCACTGTGCAAACGCACTGCACACTGTGTGACCTTGGAGCTACCGGTTGTTCTAAAGGACCATCAGCTTCCTCGGGACAGCAGTGGGAAGTACACAAGTACACGAGTACTATACTTCACCTGCCTTCTGTTTTTTTGTTGTTTTGTTATTGAGGATGGAACCTGACAAAATAAAAAAAATGAAAAATGAATGAACTGATGAATAAATAAATATGCCAAACTAAAAAAAAATAGTAGATGGTAAAAATAATACAAATATAGAGAAATAAAACTATTAAAATATCAATACATTGCTTTATTTACTTTAATAGTATTTTTAATTAAAATAATGGCATATTTATTTATTTATTAATTTGTTGAGTGAGTTACTAATTATTTTTTTCTTTTTTGAAGGTCACGTCCTCTTTTCTGAGCCGTTAGCAAAGATCTGTGAGTAATGTGACCTTTAATACTAGCTGAGTCAAAGTTATCTGTGATGAAGTTTGGAAACAATTCAGAGGCTCAGTCTGGGATGTATACTCCTGTTTTGCGCCAGATATGAGAGCCATATACCACCTCAGTACATAAGGAATTTTAATGAAAACATAAGGAGCACCACTGGGAAGCTGCAGAACAATACTAACATATATATACCAAAGTGCCCTTTGGACTAACTAGCTAAATGCATACAAAGTGGTTAAAACTGAGTAAAATGCTTTTTACACACTGGTGCATTGTATTATAATAATCTAGCCATATAACATAATAAATCAGTCATAGGGGAGTGAGTACTTTTACTTTACAATAATACTTATGTACTTTTGGCTTGAAAAGGATTTCAAACGCAGTACTTAATCTTGTAATGGAACATTTTTGACACTGTTGTAATATGTACTTTTACCTGGTTGTAAGATCTGAATGCCTCACAACACTGAGCAGTGAGCATGTGTGGCAGTATCAGCTTCAAAATAAGACCAAGTGGGCCTGCTAACATCTGTCTGCTATTACAGTAAATTAGGTAGTTAAGATAGAGAGCTGTTGGTTCCCATGACATGATGAAACTGCATCGGCCATCTGATGTCAACATTATCAGACCTTAAAATTAACAACAGATCAACGACAGACTTCTAGCATGTCTTCAAAAAGTTATACTTTACACTGCTGATCATCCAGAGTCCTTACAGTTTGTCTAAACTGTATATCGATCACATCAAAGATGTCTATAACGACTGGAGAAGCTGAACAACTAAACAACTAAATCTGTCTTATGTTTACACTTTAAAAGGACACACATGACTGAATCTCTGATGATACTCACAGAAGAGTAGTAGTTACTCTATTGTGCAATATCAATAACTGCAATTTAGAGGAATTTGATCATATTTAATTGAATACCATCATCACTCAACAAATCCAAGGTAAACAACAAGTTATTCAGAACAGAAATTGTTTTTGCAAAACAATTTTGCTTTGTAGTAAAAACCCTCCATCTGAGTGTTGTGTAGGGTTGATTAGTCATCAAAAATGATCACCAATCTGATATTCCATTCATCATTAAAGTATGTTTTTCATTAAAAAAAGAAGGCAGAAAATGTGCTTTAACCCTGTCAAATATGGAGCTTTTAACTCTTCTCTGTTTTATATCATATTGCAACATGTTTTGCTACTTATTCTACTTGTACTGGTTCTTGTTTTTTTTATATGTAGGCCCATCTAATTTGCTGCCGTAACACTGGAAATGTCCCCATTTGTAGGACAAATAAATAACTATCTTCTCTTATATTATCCTTTCCGACATATTACAGATTTAATCAAATAATCTATCAGTGATCGGTGGCAGAATCCCAAGTCCCACAACAAGAAATGTGCCTTGTCAAGCAACCACAAATCAGGAACCATCTTTCTATGCATGTCTCTACTAGACTACAGGAACCAAAGGCGACTCCCTTGTTAGATACCATAAAATGCATGAAACAAACTTCGTGCACAGAGGAGCGTGAACAATCAACTTCCTACCTAGTTTGAATAGAAATGAGTAACGAATCATATCTCCATGTGTGACCAACAAGAGACAGATGACTGGGAGTCCACCAGCTGCTGTGACAAA
The DNA here is from genome assembly GCA_029721515.1 of Synanceia verrucosa. Lineage (NCBI taxonomy): Eukaryota > Metazoa > Chordata > Actinopteri > Perciformes > Synanceiidae > Synanceia > Synanceia verrucosa. Next base: position 21,411,583 of record CM056559.1, read on the forward strand.
ATCTGAGCGGTCACTGGCAGGTGTGTAATGGTGACTTCAAATTTCTGCATACAAGTACACAGGACAGAAGAGGTGCTGAATAATAACAGCTACACAAAAACAAACAGGACAAAAAACTGACAAACTGAACTAATAAGTGGAACTACTAAACAAGACTGCTAGACAACTACTAAGCCAATCTGTGGCATGTGCAATGTGCACATGTGCAAATAATAATGACGGACTGACACAGCAGAATAAGAAATATAAGCATAAAGAGCCGTGCAGCTCAGTCCCAACAGGGCTGCCCCTATGAACCACTGCCTCCCTTCACACGAGGCAAACAATAAAGTTATTATGCTCTTTTTCTGCTTCTTCTGACTCGCAGTTAATCCATGCTGTGAGATTGTACAACAACAGGCCCACATTAACTTCTCGCTCGGTCCCAGCACACACAAGTTGTAACTCGATTTACTTGTACGACAAAAACTACAGCGTGCATTAATGAAACTCGATTTTTATTGTTATTATTTACCGGGAAATACTCACTTTGAGCCACAGGTACAGAAACACACTATCCACCTGATGTCATGTCGCAGGACGAAGAGCAGAAAGACTCCCAGCAGCAACAAAAGTTGTTTCCTTGTTTCCGCGAAGTTAAACTCGTATTAAACTCGTCGTAACGTCTCAGTAAAAAACAAAGAGGGTCCCGACAACAGAATTAGCGTTTCAGTGATGTACATTAATATGAATCTGTACAGAAAAGTGCGGTTGCTCTGTGCTGTAGTGTCGCATTCCTATGGTTTCAGCAAGAGGCGGCCCAGTATCATGACGTCACCAGGGGGCGGAGAGCGAGAGAGAGAGAGAGAGAGAGAGAGTAAATAATAATATGGTTATTCTGGATTAATATTACTGCAAAGAGAGATAGATTAGGATGGTCTATCGGGATAATAATATGGTTATTCTGGATTAATATTACTGCTAAGAGAGATAGATTAGGATGGTCTATCGGGATAATAATGTTTATTCTGGATCAATATTACTGCTGAGAGAGAGATTAGGACAGTCTATCAGGGTAATAATGTGAGAGTTCCATCTGGTCTGCTGCTTATTTAGACATTTACATACTGTTTACTTATCTATATTACTTATCAGTCCCACACAGAATACACTGTTGTTTGCTTATTGCTTGTTTACCTTGTCACCTACTTATCTTTGACACATTTATTTATACTACTAATCTACTTGCTTACTTATGTCACTGCTTATTATTTTTTTTATATACCATTATTTGCATTCCATTGATTATTTTAAATGATTAGTGGTTTGGTCTATTAAAAGGTCAGACAATGGTGAAAAATGTTGATCAGTGTTTCCCAGATGATGTCCCCAAACATGTGCAGTTTACAGTCTTAGAGGTCATTAAGAAGTCGGAATGACTGAAAAGTCAGTTATTTGGTGAGTTAGTTGGTGTTAATTAAATTAACTACCTACTTTTGATCATTAATTAATCAATAGTGAAAGCTATCTTGTCAGAATGTAACTTCACAAAGTCAACTTTTCATGGTGTCAGAAAACAGCCAATATAAATATCAATTACAGCACCTGAATGCAAATTTTAAGTCAAACACTAATTGATTGATTATTTATTGTATGGAAAATAAAGGAAACTGAAGGCTACTGGTTACTTTTCCAGTCCATAATTTAGGTTAATCATCATATGACATCATATGTCATCTGTCTGTGGCCAAAGGCTTTAACACTGTCACTCAAATTATTGCTATTTATGAGTCTGATCAAGCAGGCTGCTGTAAAATACTATGCCAGCCTGCTAATATAAACAGATCCATCACCAGAGACATTAGGCAGGATGCACGCAGGTAGTGAGTCGAGGCTAAAAGCCAAAAACAAGTCTTAAACACACAACAAAACTTTGTGCAACGCTGGCCAAGGAATGGTTTTAATCACATACTTAAACTGCACTGACTTTGTGTCTTACAGTGCCAACGTAAACAGCTCAAACAGATATAAAGTAAAACCTGCTTCAAGAGGATATTTACAGATTTACAGCAGTGAGCACATTTGAATCTGACACATTTACTGTTTTTTTTCTGCCACATATTTTTTTTTATTTTAGATATATTTGAATTATATTGAATTTGATGTCTTAGGTACTTTTTACTTGTTTTTTTTTCTTCTTGTACATATTTCTATGAACATTGTTGGAGGAATCCTGAAAACTAAACATGTCACATTTTTTATACATTACAGAATGCCCATTTCATTTTTTTCAACATTTGTACTATGGCTTTCAACGACTTTTTACAACTTACTATTCATCCATCAATTTTCTACCACTTATCCTCATAGGGTCACGGGGGGCTGGAGCCTATCCCAGCTGGCAGGGTACACCCTGGACAAGTCGCCACCTCCTTGCTGGGCACATAGAGACAGACAACCACTCACAATCACATTCACACCTACGGTCAATTTAAATTGGCCAGTTGACCTAATCCCCATGCATGTTTTTGGATGGTGGGAGGAAGCCGGAGTACCCAGAGAGAACCCACAACTAACCACAACTTACTATTCTATCTAATGTCTTTTCACATAATGCATAATGCAATATGCACGCTGTTTGCACATGACAATAAACTCAATTAATATCTTGTTGGCATATCCTAACTAATGTCACATTCTTTGGGGGTTAACAGTGTTTGAAAGCAACCCATATTCTGTTTCCTCTTTAATTTAACGTCAAAATACACAGTTTTACATAGGAATTCCTTATCAAGTCCAGCCTAGGTGAAACACCTCTGTTACAAGGTGTCAGCCTCAATGAGGCCAAGGCCTATTGACATTCCTTTGGGAGTAAAAATACAGCAGGAACAGGTCGGCTCAGCGTATCGGAGCCTGACAACGCACCAAACTGCCAATCGCGAGGCCGAGTTCAAACAAAGCGCAGCAGCCAATGGGGGCAGACTTCCAGCAGCAGGTTGTGGAATGTGGAAAGGTCAACGATAAAGAGAGCAACGTGGATCACACAAGCACATTTTCAGCACAGGCAGACCTGGAATATCAAGTTCAGAAGAGTTAAATGGAAGCAGCTCATTAGATACCTGGTTTAAAGTCAACACAAAACCACTATAAAAGGTGTTGCCTTCTCCTCAGTGAGCTTGAGCACAGCAACTGGAACAAACTGAAAGGACAACCCCCAAAAACACCAGGATCTAATCTATAACTGAGATGAGCTTCCAAAATAGTCTGATACAATCACCTTCGAAATCAACACATCTGGAGATAGGTGTTTTTCAAACACTGACATAAAAAGTACAATATTTGCCTCTGAGCTGTAATAATGGAATTCAACTACAATACAAGTACCTTGACTTTGGACTTAAAGAACGAGTTCACTGTTTTGAGGTTTTTCCTCTGTAGTGTTCCCACTGTTGGTACTCATGTGTTCAAGTCTCAAAGTAATTATGTTTTATCATCAAAATAGTATTTTCCCTTCAAGCCCTTCCAACAATGTTTTTCCTGCGCTACACTTAAAGAATATATGCATCCTTCTAGCCAATATATTCACCTTATATATAAATTCAATGGTGGCTGGCATGCTCCCAGTGAAGAGAGGTAGAAAGCAGTACTGGGATAGAAGCAATGCACTGCTGTGAACGCCAGGTTAGTTCAGAAGCCACTTACACTGATATAATTTGTCAGACAGCCTTTTCTGACGAGGATTTTAAGAGGTTGTAGCGCTGTCTTGAAAGCCACTAAAATGATAATGTACTCAGTTACACTCATCATAACATAATTGTGCTTTTGCACAACTTCAGTGACGTGTTAAACATCAAACAGACTGTAAAACACATGATGAGCGTCACACCATCATTACATGGTGATGGTATGTAGTCAAAGGGAAACAATGAGGTGATGTTGTTGTGAGGAGGTCAAACGTCACATCAATCTCCCCTGTCATCAGTAGAGCCAGTCATCACTCCCATCAACTGCTCTGAGATCAGATCTGCTGTCCACAGGGCAGTTCTTTTTATAACAACAACACATTCAGGGGTTCCCTCAGATACTCTGTCTTGCACTAAAATATGGAAAAAAGGGAATAAAAAAAATTGTATTTATTAATGAATTTTTTATTAACCTTAGAAATTAACGGCACCTGATCGTGGAGCGCTGCACCATCCAGACTGTTCCAGAGTTATGACAGTACCCCCCCATTTAACATAATGCTATTCACTGGCATTGCAACACCAGCGGTACAAAGGAGATGAATCATGGCCACCATCCAGAATCCTCTTTGTATTATGTATGTGTGTGTTTGTGAAACCTGGAGACATGCAGGCCCAAGCTTGATTTTTTTCAGGTGAGATTAAAACAACCAGGTGTGCAAAACACAGAAAGAATTTTATGCTTATTATAGACTGAACTGACATTTTGTTTTGATTCATCAATTAATCTAGAAGGTATCAGAAAACAGTGGCAACGCAATTGCTGTAACTGTAACAGTATCAACAATTGTTTTTTGGTCAGAATCAAAATATGATAACTGAAATACCAAAAATAAAATGTTTGAGCAAGAATACACTCAATTAACTCCACATTTCCTGCTGCACAGTGCTGAGCTGAGCAAAAATAGGTTATTGTTGTGATTTCTTTTATTCCTACGGTGTTCTTGCCTCTGTTCATGAGCACCTACAGGGTTGTGTTGATGTTGGCAGCTGCACTCATTCCTGAGAGGATTTTTTTTCCCTCTAAAAAAGGCAATAAGCTCTTTCTTCCCATTACACGGACGAATCATAATGTAGGGTGGGATGTGTTTTATATGTTTAGTTAATCCATTACCACTCAGCTTAGCTTGATCCACTAGACACACTTTTTTTAACAAGGCCAAAGTCAACAACATTAATTCAAATTGTTTGTGCAGACAAAGGAAAACATTAATATGTGCAAATTAACCACATAAAGTAATAACAAGAATCAAGGTGCAGAAAAACAGTGAAAAAAGGATGGAAGTCTCATCCTCACTTAAACTGTCTCTCCTCTCTCAAAATGAGATGGCATCAGGTTTTGCTGTTTTCTCTGCAGATCTGGTTGTTTGGCTGTTAATTGTTTGCTGAATTCAGCCCAGTGTTGGCTCTTCACCTCCCCCAGACCACCATCACTTTCCACAAATACCCAGCCCGTACTTACATGCATGCCTTAGTTTCTCTTAGTTAGTTTCTCTTTGCTTTCTCCCATATCACTCACCTTCAATTCCCTCTTCCTCTAATGCCATCTTTTTCTGTGAAACTTGATACAAGAAAAAGGAGAGACTTTGCCAAAATACTTTTTTTCTATTCTGTAATGGTTAATCCATCAGCATGTGCAAGCTCTTATATCAAAATGATAACTTAAATGCTAAAACATAATTATTGTTGTCATCTATGAAGTTAGCTTTTAGGAAAAAAAGCTGAAAAAAATAGAGCACATTATTATTTATTGAGATGCCAAATTCCAGTTATTTACAGAGAATTCCAGTTTTCTGGTTCAAATTTGGGTCTAAAAAGGTAAATTCAGATTAGATTCCTCACTCCGTGCAAAACGGTGAAGCGTAGGGAACTCAGTGAGAAAGAAAGAGTCCCAGTTAAAGGTCTGAAATGATACAACAACACAAAAATATGACACTAACAATTTAGTGCTTGATAATAAACTGCCTCACAGTGCCTCTAATGTGCAGGATGATGTCCCTGGCTTTAAATGCTTAATATGATCATTCCCAGCCTCTATAGCTGCCACCTCAAACATCCATGTGAAAGCTGTTTGGAGTTCAAAAGATGCCTATGGCAGCTGTGTTTGTCTCTATCCGTCTTTGTGGGACACTGCTCACCAAACCACAACACCCGTCCTGCCGTCGGCTCCGCCCCCCACTGGACACGTCTGTCAACAGTCATCGACAGTTCCTGATTGTCTTACCTCCCTGCTGCTAGCCACCATAAACACCCCCCCTCCTCCAAATCTGAGCTGCCCATCAAGAGCGAAACCCCCCAAAATCTATATATAAATAAATAAAATCTAAATATATTGGCCTGCATCAAATCTCTGATAAGCACTCAGATACCAGCAGTCCATTACAGGCTTTATTCTATTCAATTGTAGGATATTCTTAGAATATTCTCATGTTTAAGGTTCAAACTGATGTCTTTCAGACCTACTGTTGTTGACTGTTGTCCTCTGTTTGAGCAATATCTCTTGACAAAGGCCTTTTCTAACATTCCATATTACAAAGTGTTAAAAGTATGTATGATTCAGTACTGTATCGGAAGTGAAACAGTTGCATCGGGACACACCTATTTGCCAGAAACAGGTGTCATTTCAGAAAATGAATGGAATTAGCAGGGCTGTTCTTGCAGAATATGAATTTGGTTTTGCGCCAGCAGAGACACGACAGGATATAAGACAGAGTCATGAAACAAAAAGATCTCCGCCTGGAAAACAAATTAGGACGTTTCCAGAGTAAATAAAATAAGCCAGGTGTGAAAAGTGTTTCTTTCAAGCTGTTTCATTAGCTGTTACTAAATGTCATTTTTATCCTACCAGGAAGCATGACAATTATCCTGACTGAAAAGCAAGCAGATCAGTTTAACACAGCTAAAACATTTAGGATATTAACAATCTAAAAGTCTTAAATTTCTATTTTGAGGACCAGCAGAGGAGAGATGAGCAAGCATTTTTCCTGCATTCAAGGCCATTCAGCAGCCTCCAGATCCCCTCACTGCCTTAAGATAGTAACTGGGGTGGGGAGCATAAAGTTAATTGAAGCTTTGTGTCAGGAGGAGAGAAAGATGAATATGGCTACTGAAGCCCTTGACTGAGTATGAATACCATCACACAGAGGCCTGTGCAATGTGTTTACAGAAAATGTGAAGCTAATACTGAAACTGGGTTAAGAGATACACAATACAATTATCAACTTAATAATCACAACCAATTTTCATCCCTTTGTGTTATTGTTTTGTAGCCTAAATGTCCACCTCTCACTTTGGTTGTACCATACTCCCAGTGAGCCATGATTTTACTTCACAATGCAGATCATACACTGCCGTTCTACCAGGGGAACTTTTTGTCATCTGACTTGAAGTGAGCATGCAGCTTCTAGGGAGTTTTCAACCTGATGCCCAGTTCTTTCCTGAAACAGTTAACCTTGCTGATGCTGAGTAACTTACAGAACATGATGTAGAAATGCTGATAACAGCGCTCACTGCTGGGGTATAGTATGTATTTATATATATATGTGAGAGATAAGAGTGACCCCTCCATACAGCTCTGGCATCCCAGGAATGTGTGGTGGTTTGCCAAGGACTGATCACACAATGTTGCTGACTAACCAACTGTGTGCAAAATCTATTTTTTGCACACAGACACACTGCAGACATCACGGCTGAGGGAAAAGGAAGAGGAGGGCGTAACATTAAATACCAAGGGACAGGAGAAAAGACTTGTGCAATAAAAAAGGGGGTCAAGGAGGGGAGAGAGCAACTTAATCTCAGACAGACAATATCCTCTTTCCTCCTTCAGCCCGACCAGACACACACACACACACACACACACACACACACACACACACAGCAGCTTCACAGGTGCAAATGACTGTTGTACACGGTAGTGAGTGACTGAAACATAACAATAACCGGTTAAACGTATCCGCACATGCGCGCATTGTATTATCATTAATCAGTAGAGGAAGTATTCAGTAAGTTATACATCCAGGTCAGACAATACTCTAACAGAAATAAAAGTATTCGATTTGAAAAAAACTTACCTCATGATAAGTAAAAAGTATGCTACTCATCGTGCTGTAAAGTTGTCCCTACTATAAAGAAGGATGAATACGGTATATGGGTGAATTTCCGTGTATTTCCTCCACTTTCACAAACAGAGACAATAAGGACAAGTGGGCAGTGGTGTTTTCCAAATGCTGGCTGGCAGATAAGAAAAGCTAATGTTTCCAGAACCAGCTTTTCTCCTGGATTTGCCATGAAACCGACCAGCCAGCTTAGAGGGTCTTATCAAAAGAAACACAGTCCCATCGTGAAATTAGCTTGGTTATGTTCCCCGAAGTGTTTCACAACTTTCACAAGTGGCCGATCGCCTTGCATCTTGGCTATAGTGTGAAAACCAGCAGCGCTACACCTCACACTCACAGCAAGGTAGACTTCAAACAGACCAGACACACAGAAAACATACCGAGGGAGGTTAGTGTCCTCAAACTCAGGTTTGAGCAGCTAGCGTTAGCCGCTGTTAGCAACTAAACGGAGCAGCAGAGACGCGCCACAAGCTAGCGCACAAAAAACCACACCAATTAAAACCAGACGGTCTCACTCACCTGGAAACTCACAGGAGAAGTTTTTACTGCTGCCACCACGGTACTGAAATAAACTTCACTCCGTGTAGGAGAGCAGACGTGAGCTAACTTTGGGCAAACCGGGTTAAACTGAAGTCTCACTTTCCCGACGCCATGTTGAACGGGGGGAAATACTACATCCGGGAAACTGCGGCAAAGCACCATGGCAACCGAGTCAGCGACGGGTCGCCAGGGAGACCAGCCAGGGTCGAGCTTATCAAAGTAGCTGCATTATTGTGTTTTAACTCATAAAATCATAAAATACATGATGTGGCAAGACCAAATATTTTTTTTAATTATTCTTATTTTGGGGAGATTATCAATACTACAGTATAAAAATACAGTTTTGTCTTAGTAGGCTATTGAACATTTCATCATCATGTATTTGTTAAAACTTTGAAATAAATGCAAGAAGTTGGCTCCAGTAATAGTGAGGGAGTAGGCTATGAAGTTACATAAAACTGAAATACTCAAGAGAAGTACCCACTACTACTTAAAAATAATTACTTGAGTAAATGTAGCCTACTTCGTTACATACCAGCACTGAAAAAAACTCATCAGATGTCCTCTGCAGCAAGCTCAACGACTGACTTAACAATAATATAAAAATATTTATTCATATTTATTGTCATTTATTCTATTTTGAATAAATAAAGAGTAGGCCTGCAGGGCACAAACAGTAACTGAGCTTCTGTAACGTTTAAGGCTGTTCATGGTACCACAGCAAAGCCAGTTTGTGAGCTTATTACTCAGCATAAAAATATTTTATTTTAAAATAAAACTGATTTCTGTATCTTCATTTTATTCATGCATTTATGTACTTTCTAATAAAAACAAGTATATAAGTATAAAAACAAGCTATAAACCAGTTCACTGCACAATAGGATGTGCACCAAAAAATATTGCTGGTTTTAAAAGGAAAATTTCCTCCTGGGCCTCCTGGGCTTGTTCGTGGCGCTGTGGGGGCGTCTGGCTGTGCCTTCCCTAGGTCCCTGGAATTGTGTGTTTCTCTGTGGTTCTGGTTGGCTCTCTGGACGAGGCCTCCTGGGTCCTCCTGCTGCCTGGGCGGGACGGACACTCGGCCAGCGGGCCCCTGCTCAGTCGTCTTAGCTGCTCCGGGCTTCGGTGCCAGTCACTCATGCATGTTGGTTCAGGGTGTACGAAGGCCTGTCGTGTCCCATTGTTGAGTACTGATGGGACCCGCCAGAATGGGTGAAATCACTCTTCGGGCTTCACATCAAATTCATGCTTCTTATGCATTCTTACATCTCACCTTCGTCCCTTAGTGCCCAATATTATTTACTTATTTATTATTATCATCATTATTATTGTTACTGTCTTTTCTATCTTCTTCTTATTTCGGGGAGATTGGTTGCTAGGAATAATGCATCTCATATTCCTGATTTCTAATAACACTGCATGTTTGTACCCCTTTCCCATCTATCCTATGTCATCCTGTCTATCATCTGTTTTCCCCCTCAATCACAAAAGGTGCAGCACTTTCCTCTCTGGCTCATAATAAGAAATTCTAATAAAGAATGATAGCTTAGTTTCCAGAGAGGGCGGGGACCAGTCACACAAATGCACAAAATATCATACTTTTCTGCAAGATAAAAGTAAGCACCAATCTCATAAAAGGTTGACACCTGCCATACTGTGGTGTTTTACGATGGGAAGAGGTGCTGACAAAAAAAAAAGGAAAATTTCCCCAATAAAAGGTAAAAAATAATTATTTTTGTTGAACCATAATAAATGTTTTTTTTCCAAGTGAGAGCATCTTTTCTTTTCTTCCATGCGCTGAGCCATTAAAAACTTCACCCACTGAAAAATCAAACACAATAAATGTTCAACGTGAACCGACATGGTTTAGAATTGTGAGTGTCAATCAGAATGTTACAGTGAGTAACGTGGAAGTTAAGGGAGTCTGAGGTCAGTATATGCCTGGAGGATCTTTCCATCTCATCAATTTGTTATTCAGTCCCTAGACCTGCACCCACATCACAGGGCTAATCGGTAGCACTGTGCCAGAAAAACGGTCACATTTCAGTGCATAACACATCTGTATGTCGTTTTAAGTTTCTATCTTGCTATTGTCAGCATATTTAAAGATGTGAAAACATGTCAGAGCAGACCATGTTGAAAGTTTCAGCCTGTAGAAAACAAAGCAGCAAACATTTTCAATACTGGAATCAACATTTTGAAAAAAAATCTTACTATTACTTACACTCAGTGAGTGTAACAAAGCATGTCCCATAAGAAAGCTGATATTTGTCTACATCTGTTACATTAAGGCACATCTTTTGTCCTACAATCTCTATGCATTTTACAAAACTACACAGCAGTTTCATTTTAAACTGTTTCATATTGTATTTTACTTTCATATTTTACACATGCTCCTTTTCATTGCATTTTCAAAGCAAATAATACACTGTCTAATATTTATCACAATCTTTTCTCTTCCCCAGGTAGAAGGACCAAACTAGGATCAGTGGGGGACAGAAACTGGGCTCTATGATGATGAGCAGTGGCCCCTGACCTGATGGTCCATGATCGGATGGACATTCATCCAAGAGTGTCTTTCTGTGATGTGGGGAGTGGACAATAACAGCATCTCCCTTCCTGTTTTAATGGATGACCTGCTTTAGGCTGAGCATGTGATCTGTGACCTCCTATAGAAGTAGAGTGGTTGGGGGAGTCATACCACCTCCCCTCCTGCTGCCTCCATCCTCCTGGCAACAACAAGTGATGCCAAATACTCCACTGCTTTGTCCGGATGAGGAAGAGGGTGAAGGCCGAACCAGCATGCTCAAAGTCCAAGAGGAGAAACCTGACTCTCAACTCAGCTGCAGAGTCAAAACAGCCTGGAGATGGTGGACGAGGAGGAGGTGCACCTCTAAAACTTTTACAAGTTCCAAAGAGTCACCCAGGAAACGTTTGTGGAGGTGGTCGACTCTCAGACACCTGCTGCTGCAGTCTGGATCAGGATGTCCTCACCTGGTGACCGGCGACCATCTTCAGCCCTGCTTCACATGCAGCCCCTCAGTACTCGGGAACAGCTGTTTCCAGGATGATGGAGAGCTCGCCATGTCTCCATGTGAGGACAGAGGAATCGGGAAAACTTTGCTGGAGACCAGCTCCAGCTTTGATGCAGGACAGAGAGTCCCAGAAGACGAGGACGACAGTGGTGTGGACAGGGCACCGGGTTCTTGCAACATTATCAGGGCTTTTCGTCGTCACACTGTCCCTGAGGTGAGGCTCCACTTTGGGGAGGAGACAGACTCTGACCTGGAGGTGCTGCTGGTTGAAGATGAAGATGGAGGCAGTGGTAGTGACGAGAAAGTCTGAGAAGACCAAAAAAAAAAAGCAGATATTGCTCCAGATCAGTTTTATTTGGTGTAAAGTCTGTAGAAATGAAAACTGTTTGAAAAGGAATAGAGTCTAAGTAAGTGCTGTTATTGTGAACGTTCCATTATTGTGACCCATCTCTTCTCTACTCTTTTTTACTTTTCTAGATCAACAGGACAGATGCAAATTATTGAATGTTTCCTGAATCAATACAGTAATGTTCAGTGCTTTGCTGCATGTAAAGCTTGTGTTGTCAAACTAAGTGTCACACAAGGTATGAGGCACAAAAATAATTTTTCCAGGCAGTAAAGTTTGACTAAGTACAGAGTTTTTCTATTTCGAGCCACTTTTAACTTTTAGTCATCATCATTTACAATTCATTTGCAGATTAAGACATGATTAATTTCTAAAATGCGATACACTGCTGCAGATTTAACCACTAGCCACAATAGTAAGATACTACTTACATGTTAATACATCAGTGTCAATACATCAATAGTGTGTAATAGAACAACACTTTAATACTCAGAGGAGCTAGTTTGTTCTGCACAGTGAGTTCTTTTACTTTTGGTACTTTTTGTTTTACTTTTCCATTAAATGCAGTTTCAGTATGTTTGCTTGTAGTGGAGTGACTTTATGATCCAGTGTCCATGATCCATTATGATCCACCTTTAAAAGTAAAAAGAATCTGAAAACTTCCACTGCTGCCTGAAAACTGGTATCTGGTGTTTTTATACATTTTAATTGAGATTACCAACAGTTCTGCTCATGAGCATAACAACCACTGCGTGATGTCATGTGACTTAATATCTTAATTGCAATATTTATCTTACTTGAGTAACAGTACTAATTCTACAGTAATATAAATACTCTGTTACAAGCCCTGCTCAAGTACAAAAAGTATTAGCATCAAAATATACTTTTTTGCATATTTTTTTTTAAATTTTGCATTAATGTCCTAAATCTGAAAAATAACTCAAGTTTAACATACATCTAGTGCAGTATGAAGTCGAATATTTGCCTCTGAGATGCAGTAGAGTAGAAGTATAACTGTAGTAGTCAATAAAAGAGTACTGAGTTACAGTCCACTAATGTATAAAGAGAGTTTAATCAACACCGGCCTCTAGTGGTCACATCTCGGTACTGCAAACACTAAATAATACAGTGTACCACACTACTGTCCCAGGAGATAAATACATGTATGCAGCCTTATGTAAATATACAAATAAAAGAAAAATATATCCAAATTCAAACCTAAGGCACCAGATCATGTCCTACGTTTAAATTATTGTGAGACAAAAATATAGTTTATGTTTTTCACATTTATAATGTGTATTAAAGGTCACCATAATTCACTTTATAAAGGTAGTATAACAGTAGTATGTGTCCCCATAGCCTGTGAATGAGGCCCCAGGAGTGGAAAAAGTTTGTCACCTGCTTGCTCCTCTGATTAAGGTGGGCATATACACGGTGCGATTTTTTTCTTCTTATTATTTTCTATATGACATTTAAGACAGTGGTGCACTTTCTGTGTTTAACAGCTGTTTGTGCATGAGTAACATTACAGTCAATGTGCGAAATACAGGGAGGTCCAACCCCCCTATTAACCCATCAGACCCCCCTGCAGGCCTCAAAAGCAAACTTTTGAGGGGGCCTGAAATTTTGTTAAAAAAATAAATAAATAAATAAATAAATTACAGTACTACATACTACTGTCACTAATGGTCACGGTTTTCTAAGCTCACAATGTCAAATTTTCAGAATTCAATATTTTTGTATACATATACTGTACATATATACATATATATGTGCGTGTGTGTGTGTATATATATGTATATATACTGTATATTCAATAAGAAGGAACCATACACTTTGTTAGTTTTTAAATTCAGTAAGATATACAGTATATATATATATATATATATATATATATATATATATATATACAGTCATGGAAAAAATTATTAGACCACCCTTGTTTTCTTCAATTTCTTGTTAGTTTTAATGCCTGGCTCAACTAAAGGTACATTTGTTTGGACAATTATAATGATAACAACAAAAATAGCTCATGAGAGTTTAATTTAAGAACTAAGGATTATTCATTTTCCATGGTTTTCTTGATAATAACCAAAATTACTTAAATTCTTACATCAATAGCTATGGCATTGTACCGCCAAAAACACTACTTTTAAGCATTCCATGTTTTCTTTTCTGTTTGCTTTAAACACATGATACACACAAGAGATTTTTGATGACTGCAGCCATGCGTCTTGGCATGCTCTCCACCAGCTTCTGACATTGTTCTGCTGTCACAGCAGCCCATTCCTGTTGGACAAATTCAAACAAATTTTCTTTGTTTTTGGGCTTGTGGTTCTCCATTTTGAGTTTGATGATTTTCCACAGGTTTTCAATTGGATTAAGATCTGGTGATTGAGCAGGCCAAGGCATGGTGCGAATGTTGTGGTTCTCCATCCAGGCTTTAACTGACCTTGCCGTGTGGCAAGGGGCATTGTCTTGTTGGAAAATCCAGTCATTCGAGGCAGGAAAGAGTTTTCCAGCTGATGGAAGAAGACTGTTTTCAAGGGTAGTCCTGTACTTGACCTGGTTCATTCGGCCTTCACACAATTGCACTTGCCCTGTTCCACTCAGACTGAAACAACCCCAGATCATGACTGATCCACCCCCATGTTTTACTGTAGGGGCAAGACAGTCTGGGTTGTAAGCTTCTCCAGGCTTCCTCCTAACCAGTAAGTTGGCTGGAGTGGGCATCAATTCAAAATTGGATTCATCACTGAAGAGAACCTTAGCCCAATCATCAACAGTCCAATCCTTGTGGTCTCGAGCAAAGAGTAACCGGGCCTTCCTCTGCCTTTCATTGATGAAGGGCTTCTTGCGTGCTCTGTGTGACTTCAAACCAGCTTCAACAAGTCGGTTTCGAACTGTCCTTGCCGAGCAAGTCACATTTCTCGACAGTGCCCACTCATTTTTAAGGTCCCTGGAGGTCTGACGACGATTCCTGGCACAGGAACGGATGAGTGCACGGTCATCTCGTGGGGTAGAAAGACGTTTCCTGCCACGGCCAGGTAGCAATTTGGTAGTGCCATGTTCAGCTTGTTTTTTTTTGTTGGAATGAACGGCTGTCTTGGAGATCTTCAGTTTTTTCGCTACCTGTCTCTCACTCATGCCAATTTCCAGCAGTGCCAAGATGGCTGCCTTTGTTGCTTCACACAATTCTTTTGTTTTAGGCATTATGTGAGAGCTGACAACTTCTGAGTTGTGCTACGGCTTGAATGTAAGCAGGAAACCACTCTAGGCCTTTGCATGTGCAGTGCTGCTTGTGACATGAAATGGCCTCTTATATACCCTGGGAATCAATTAAGCTTAAGAATGTCAAATATGACATAAAGTATTATGTGACCAGCTGCATTTTTTGTTGTGTTCATTGTATTATACGTTTAGTGGTACCAGATATTAGAATGAACAAGAAATTGAAGAAAACAAGGGTGGTCTAATAATTTTTTCCATGACTGTATATATATATATATATATATATATATCTTACTGAATTTAAAAACTAACAAAGTGTATGGTTCCTTCTAACCGTAACAATTACCCTTAGCCTACAGTTAGCAGGAGTTACAAGCTAGTAACTGTAACAACACATAGGAACAAACTCATTAACATTCAGACACACAGTATTTGTAACTCACTGTTACAAAACACTGCTCCTCATGTATTTTTCACATCAACCCACATTAAAGGGGAACCGCCATTTTTTACAAACTGGACCTTATTTCTGGGATAAAATGCTGTCATTTACTGACCCATTTCACTTTGAAGTCATTTGGAGTATTTCCAACAATATTGCATTCGATGATATCCATTTAACAGGAGTGAAGCGGACACTGAACTGCAGGCAGTAAACGACACAAACTTGACCATTTCTCAAATGACAGATAACAGTCGGTGTTGATAAGATAGACTATTACTATTCTCTTTTGAGTCCGGAGTTGTCCGTAACTTGAGAATATTAAATTTGTAAACATACTCATAGTTTACTAAGGACCCCTAGTGCCCACTTCTGTTGCCTTCACAGTGCCTGAGCTAAAATACTTCTTTGTGATGTTGTCACATATGCATAAGTTAAAAAAAAGTTTAAAAAAAAAAACAGCACTTTAAATGTGACATTTCACAGGAAACTACTGGGCTGCAGTGAACTTGTGTGTCTGTTGGAAGGATTTACATGGTAAATAAAAGGCAGACAGTATGAGGAAAATAAAGTATTTTTTAACATTACCTCATGTAAACATGTTCTGGTAGAAAGATAAAATATGAAAAGTGTGAACCTGAAAATTTGCATTTTATGGGAGCTTTAACATGAAAAAAAGTTTTACATTAGAGATAGGCCTAAGTATCGCCTATATAGTATATTTATGGATTTATTGGAACTAATAGAAATCTTTTCTTAAAACGGGTATGAAGCACTTTGAGCCCTTTAATTATCTGACTTTATTTCAATTGATCCTGCAGTGGAAGCAAATTCTCAAGTATCAGCGACTTTTTTTTCTTGTCACCCTGCAAATGAAGATCAATATTGTGTGAATGTGCTGAAGCTGCAGCTTCCTTGTGTACATTCTCCAAGTTCATTTCCAGTCTTCATTTATCCGCTGAGCACGCTGGCAGTCCACCAGCTGTCCTTCCCGGTCATGTTTACTTTGCTGCATTTCCTTAAATGTAAACCTTGCTAAGTTTCCTTAAAGTACCAGAAGTAAATGCACTGATTACGCAGAAGACTTATTATTGTGTGACTGAATAATACTTATTGATGCATTAATGTAATCATCATTTTTATGCTGGTAAAGGAGGAGCAAATTTTAATTATTTTATTGGGGTTCACTCAATACAGTTTGATTTTTAACCAATAATAATATATCATAATTGATTAATTGATTATATTTTGTGTTATCAATCATACTATGTAAAGTAGGCAAACAAAGGGACACACGAATGAAGTCAAAATGTAGAAGTGAACCTGAAAATATTACTTGAGCACAGTACTTGAGTAAATGCACCGAGCTACTTTCCACCCCTGGATTTTCTTTCCATTCGTCCCATTTCAGACTCATCCAGAGGTAGAAACAAAGTACAGCAGAGTTTGTTGTTTGTTGCTTCGACACTTCGACCAGCTCTGCTGAGTCACACAAGGCTCGTCTTCAGCAGGATGAACCACTGCAGACAACTTCAGCTGCTGATTTAATAATTGATTGAAGGGGAAACAGTGACTGTGGTTTTACAAATAATACATAGAGTGAACTCCCTGGAGTGTGTGTGTGTGTGTGTGTGTGTGTGTGTGTGTGTGTGTGTGTGTGTGCGCCTTTCATTATTAATACATCTACAAAGTTGTTTTGGGTCTGCTTCTGTTATTTCCGTGTTTATCTTTCTTTTAATCATTTGGTCAACACCTTCTGTTAGACAACATTTTGGCCTTATTTTTTTATTTTGTTCTGCTCTTTAATCTTTGATTTTCTTTCCCTCAGTGGTGAAAAGTAACTAAGTACATTTACTCAGGTATTATCCTTACTCAGGTACTTTACTTGAGGATTTATTAATTACATTTATTTATTTATCAGGTCCTAGTTCAGATTATCAATACAAAATGCAGCTAAACAAATTAATTATGATGCGTTATATGGATTAACAGTAGAGTAGTAAAGTAGTTTAAATTAGCTCCA
The DNA here is from genome assembly GCA_029721515.1 of Synanceia verrucosa. NCBI lineage: Eukaryota > Metazoa > Chordata > Actinopteri > Perciformes > Synanceiidae > Synanceia > Synanceia verrucosa. Next base: position 21,429,034 of record CM056559.1, read on the forward strand.
CTCTCACCAAATAAATCAATAATTATAATTCAGTGGTTCAATATTGTTCTGAAAGGAGATGTTTAAAGTACTTTTGGTACTTTAAAGTACATTTGGAAGCAAATATCTCTTTTAATGTGTATTATATTCACTGTAATAAATCAAAAAATGACCATGACATGTTATCAGAGCTGAAGGAAACACGGTGGATAGAAAAAAAAACACCTTCTTTTTACATTAAAAGCTATAGCCAGTATGTTTTTATTTGGAAAGTTCACTTCCTGTCCCGATTGTCTGCTTGATTATTGTTAACATTATTAATGTTAATGTTGGACTCCACCTAACCTGAAAAAGCCTCATCTGTCTGTGCAGCTGGAAGTGAGTGATTCTGACCCCTGCTGCTAGCGCTGAGATGCTAACACATGCTAACTGAGTGGACAGCTCCAATGTTTTATACCTTTTAAACCGCTACCTGTCAGTGCTACGTATTGCTCCTGTATGTAAGACTTTACATTGTGGTATCCCTAGGGAAAGTGTGCAGGATTTGGTGGCATCTGGTGGTGTGGTTGCAGATTGCAACCAACTGAGTTAGGCTCCCCTTCGCTCTGTCCTCACTATCATGAAGTAACATGAGTCGCTGTGTGTATCCATACCATCCATACCATAATAACACGATTATTACCAGGTCAGATGGTTACTGAACATGAAAACATTGAAGTCTCCAGTGTGATGCGATAATGTGGGTGTCACTAGCTTCCCATCCAACAGCACCAACTGTTTTAGGTGAATATAACGAAGTGTTGTTTAAATTAATAAATACAAAAAACATTACTTTAATCAACAGAAACTAACTTCAGATGTTGGGAGGGACACAAAGACACAAACAAACAGCGAGAGAGACTGAATATGAGGCTGACAACAGAATTAAAAAACACACCTGATGTGTAAAAAGTTCAGATCGCTGCACGTTAAACACAACTGCAGCTGAAGACAGAAGGCTTCTCCAACACTCCTTAGGTCACTAAAGTATAATAACTCAATAAACATGAGAAAGAGCGGTGGATTTAGAGCCTTGAGGAGGAGGAAGCAGGTTGAACGCACTCATGCAAGAATTATTTCCTGGTGTAATTTAAAGAATTTGACAGCACTGATTTGTGGAAGGTGGGAAGAGGCAGCAGTGGAAGAAGCATTCAGATCATTTACTTAGTCAATTATTGATTTAGTGCAGTAAAATCTTCCCTGTCAGTGTTTTATTCTTACATTATTATATATAATATTCTAACTTCTTTCTATATTGTTGACTAGTTTAATTTACGTTGTGTTCTATATAATCATCATGTTTAGTGTGGCTGTCCAGAAAAGAAGTTTTATCAGCTCTGTGGAGGAAACACACTGTGATCTGACAAGTGACCCTAGCTGACGTCAGCTTGGCCTTTTCCAGTGAAACGTGCTGCTGACGAACAATCACAATGACGACACCCACGCTGGAATAAATGCATAGTTTATCATGTCATAGCAATAATTTCTCAAGGCTACATAAAAATAAAACAGTCTAATAGGTCGAGCGAGTGTAGCCTAAGTTATGAGCAGGAAGTGAGGTGAGCAAACCTCATGGAGAAGAGGTACAAACGTGATGTTGCATTGGGTATTTATGCTCATTCTGCAAGGCGCCTCAAGACAAAAAATACTGGCCCTAAAGAAATGTTAAATTAATGCAACTATTTAGAGTATAGGGAGTGATCGCCTTTGCATTTCATACAGCTACGAGCTACCAGAGATCACAAGTTTAGGCTACTTCTGCTACAGTACAGTATCGCTTTAAATTCCTCTAGATACCTGAATAAAAACAGCTTCCTGCTGTGGAAACAAAATGGAAAAGTCATTCATACAGGCATATTGTAAAAAAAAAGAAGTCTCCATTAGTGCAGAGCAGTGGATCTCAGCAGTTGTTGAGGTGAGATCTTGAAGGGTTTTCTTGGGGGTGGGGGGGGGTGCAATGGCTATAGACCTTCATGAGGGTGTCCTCAAGGCCTCTCTACAGTACTTGAGAGGGCTCAACAGCTCTTGAGAGTTGTTTCAGAGAGGAATCAGGAGGTTCTCAATGAGGCAGGAATTATATTTTAAAGTCACTGGAAAGTGCACGAGTTTAAAGGATGAATGAGTGACTTTCAGGAGAAATGTCTCAAACAGGAAGCAGGTTTTTAAGACTCTCGCTCCATCAGGTCCTGTCAGAACATGCTAAAACATATGAGACCCCCAGGATCAAGTGTTCGGGTGAAGCTGGCAACAGAAACACCGATGCCCCACCACCAACACCATCCCCATCGTCCTGCATGCATCCTTCATCACTGATGCATCCCAGCAGCCCCCTCTGGTCCTCCCTCAGCATCCCCTGCTGCAGCCAGGTGTGTGCAGTCACCTGCATAATGCGTGCAGATGTGCGTGCATGCGTGCGCGCTGCCGTACGGTCATCCTAAAATCGGCGAGCAGTCGGTGCGGTTCGGTGCCTCGGTGCTGGTACTGTTGTTCTGCGGGTCCGGTCTCCAGAAAAAAACGTAGTAAATCACCAGGATGAACGCAGCCACGGACACGCAGAGGAAATAGGCGATGGCCATCGCGACTTTTACCCAAATCTTAGTTGACATGTTTGCGTGTTTGGCCCGCAGCTCTCCGGGATAGCTCGGCCTCCGCTTCATGTCCCCGTTCAGTTTCTCCGCCGTCGCGGTGACTTGCCTGCCGGCCGCTTTCATCTTCCCATCAACGCTGAAGCCTCATCCAGGGATGTTTCCTCTGCGGTGCTCATTTGAGTCCGGACAGCAGAGCCGGATGCCCCCCCTCTGCCCTCCACGGCTCTGGGCCCCTCCGCACCGCACCGCAGGGCAGCAGCTCAGGTCCCGCAGCGTGCTCCGGTCCGCAGGACGGCAGGTCTGTGACCCTGTGAATCCTCGGTGCGCACCGGACAGACTGAACTCTGGCAGGCTGTTTCTGGATCAGCTGGATGGGACCAGTGTCCAGGTAGACACGGTGAGAGAGGCCGCTTCCGGTAAGCCTCTTCAGAATAAAGCAAAGTGACTGCAGGAGGCTCATAAGAGAAATTAAGATATTATCAACATTGACTGAGTCCCTGCAGGGAAATCCGTCTGTTGCAGAAACACACGAAGGACTGAAATAATATAAACCTAAATAATCCTCAATATAAATAACTGTGCAATAGGCCTGAGTGTGAACCATCTTCAGGTAGGATACCACAATATGACTTATTACATTATTTAATCTCAATTATCTATGCTGTATACTCTGACGACTGTTGGCATGAATTTTCAAAGCACTAAATGGATGAATCAAATGAAAATAAAGGGCTCTGAGTCAATTAATCTGAAATAAACTGAACATAGTAAACGTGATAACAGCCATAAACAACATTTGACAAACAGTGGCCACCACTAGAGAGATACAGAGATGTCAGATTTAATTTATGACTAAATAACAGTAACAACAAAAAAAATGTAGTTTGCACTCTAGCACTGTAGTTAAATAGGTTACAACTTGAGGAAGGCCTACTATACTTAATAGTGTTTTCAGTTACCACTACTTTGTATTTCCTGTCAGCTACACTTCAGAGGCAAATTTGTACTTTGTTGCAGATTCTGATTTTATTAGGCTATATGATGCAGAATATAATCCAAATGTATTATGATATAACATTATAACAGTAGATTAATTCAAATCATCTCCACTGATCAGCAAATACGTTTTTCATTAATAGGCTATTCATATTTTGGCAGGCTAGTTAAAAAAATACTGTATTGTTTAGACTACATATTTCATGTATTGTATGTATATTTTTTATTTTGTTTAAACAGAGTGAGTGATGCAGGATTTCTACACTGTAGCCTAGTGATTATCCATCATCTAAGTGAAAGAGGCCAGCGCTGACCTTACTTTTATTCTGAAGGGGAATCAGCCATGTTTCCGGCTCCTCTCCTTGTATTTCTGTCAGACTTGACGCAGTTTCGGACGAGGAGGGGCTGAAAGTACGCAACATCCAACGATTGGGTCATAGTTTGAGAGAAACGTCCCGCAGCAGCAGACGGAGAGATGCGGGCTTCACCCACAGACTGTCACCGCATCTTATTTTCCTTCTGCCGCCGGTGAAAAGAAAAGAGACATGAAACCATGAAACCAGCTTCTCCCTGCACGGATGAGTCACCGGTTGCAGCTGGGAACTGAAGGCAGAGCATCAGCTGCTGCTGACGGGATGAAAAGTAGAGCTATGGGCCATTGTTCCTGTTGTCTGACAGCAGCCTGCAAGGTCAAGACATGATCCAAACACAAGAGAAGAGAAGAGCTCTCTGGGTTTTCAGTGAGAGCATCAGGCGGAAAGGGTTCATATAGCCACACAATGCACGCAGAGAACACAGTGTACAGTGTATATATGTATACACATTGCCTGAGTACAGTGTACAGTTTATATATACAGTATATATGCAGTATACACTGTACAGTATTATACAGTATATATAGTGTACAACATATACAGCACACACACACTGCTTTCAGTGAATGCATTCATCTACAGCTTTCTAATCAAACATGGCTGCACACCAATGCTTTTAGGAACACCTTCCACCTGACAATGAATATTCTGGTATTTAAAAAACGAAACCTGTGTCTTATAGGGCGTCCTTCCAGCAGGGCTGTGTATTGACAACAATTTAGAAAAACAAACCACTATATGCATAAAAATATGCAGTGGTTTCTTGATTTGTATTTATCACTTAATCTTTGCATGTAATCTATGAATTAACAATCAAAACAGTATCACAAAACGTGACTATCGTGATATTAAATCAGCATGTTTTCAAACGTCTACCTCCACAGCAGCTGGTGCTCTTTTTAATCACACCTACAGAAGGAATCAGACTTCAGACATCAGTGAAATACATTTATTGGCTAAATAAGCGAAACAAAAACTGATAAAGCAATAGTGTGCTTTACATTTCATGTGGGTACAAACATCAGGAGTCTTTTCCTCTCATGTGAGCTGATGAGGAACAATTGATTCATCAGTTGCTCCGACGACATCAAAAAGCTACAGTTTCAGATTCACGCTCGTCCTGATAATCTTTGTGAAAACAGCTGCACACCTCCAGTCCACAAACAAAACAAAGCCAAACCCTGTTTGCTCTGAGAGCGTTTGCATGTATCAAACAGGAAGACATTGTAGAAATGGGTATAATTTCAAATTATCTACTGCTTCAGTTACAATCAGTCATCGAAGCTCAGAAAAACAAACGCCCATATGCAAACAGTTTTTCGTAACTCACAGACTACATTTTGCACAAGACACCCAGCTGTGGAATGTTCATTTCCATTTAAAAACTGTACATATTGCAGTTCCTTTCAATGAAATGCATCATTTGTATTCTTCTGCCAGACAACAAAAACACAACCGTAAAGCAACCCATTTATCCCCGTGTCCACAGGCATGATTTGAAGACACAAAACCAAGCACAAACTCAAAAACAAACCAAACTAAAAGCCCTTGGTCTGCTGAGGTATGACTGAAGGCTTTCATTCCAAAATAAACTCAAATAATTAATGCTCCTACACTTTAATTTAATGCAAGGCTTAATGTCTATTATCCAAGAAACATGGCTGTGCAAATATATATATATATATATATATATTAATGTAAAGCCAAAAAATTTGAAGCCATTTTGGAACGAGACCCTCGATTTTAAAAATAATTAAAAAGATTGATATGAACTGATGAGTCACAAATTGACAGCACAGTCTCCGTGAAAACATCAACTGTTTTCTGATTGAGAAGTACAGTTCCATTAATCATTAAAACAGCAAACAGCTCGTCATCCTGAAGTATATGATTGGTATTTTGATGGATGTGAGATGAGGAGGAGGAGGAGGTCATATGGTGCTCTGTCAAAGTGCCCTCAAGCATCCTTGAAGTTAATCCAGGTGAGAACTGCATGTCAGGTCACTGATCAGTGGTAGGTTTATCTATAACAGCAGGCCTGCACTGCTGGCTCTGATGCAAAATGTAAAATGAATTACACTTAACACATCATGATCCACCTGCAATGAAGCTTTTGTAAACTGTTGGGCTGAAGGAGTCTAAAAGATCTTCAGTGTGTCACGAATGTCACAAAATAAAAGCTGGTCTGAAGCCAAACTGTTTCCACAGCCAGGTAATTAAAAGCCACAAGACAGCAGCAAAGCACCGGGCAGGCTGCAGGGTGGAGTCCGTCTCCATGGTACGACCACTAATGGAGATCACAGAGATGGGAAACAGTCGCAAAATGGCCACCGCAATCACTCGCAACAGAAGATTTAAAGTTGCAGCAAGAGGCTCGGATAAAGTTCAACGATACGCCATGATGAGTTTAGAAATTATAAATAAGTCTACATAAATCATGACGTTTCAACAAGAAGGATCCCTGCTGCATCAGAAATGTCCCTGGGGTGTAACGCTGCATCACTGCTACTCTCTGAACTTGTAGCTGACAGCAGCTTTAACACAGGTTTCTCCTGAATGACAGGTGGTCACTGCATGCTAACGCTAACTAGCTGCCCTCCATCGTTCTGTTGCTGAGACAGCTGAGAGGTTTGTTTAAAAAACAGATGGATGTGAACTGGTCAGCTGACAGCTTTTTTTTAAACTGATATCAGCTCACTTGATGTTCTTGGTCTGACAAAGCCCAGCCACAAAACCCTCTCACAGCCTGCAGACTCAGTTCATAAAGTTAAAATCTAAAGAGGGAACATTTTGCTTGTTGCTGGCTTGTGTGAAGGGCCTGACGGTGAGTCTTCTGAAATGATCTCCTGTGAAAACTTTCTACTGAATCAGATCATGCTCACTTAAATTTCCCCAGCGCAGAAAACTGAAAAACCTATGACACTTTTCCACAGGCGTGGCACGGTTGTGGTGCTTTTCCACTAGTCCCTGGTACCTGGTACTAGGTACTTTTTTCGTACCTCCTCAGCCCTGGTTCTAAGCGAGCCCAAGCGATACTAAAATGTGACATCAGCCGTCTGCCTTCCACTGATTGGCCAAACGAGTGTCGTCATTGGAAGCATCACTGGATGCGCGATGTCCGACTAGACTGTAAAAGCCACACACAACTCCACCCCGTCATTTTTAAAACTTTGCTATTGTTACACGAGAAAATGGCATCGCAGAAAACAACGCCACAGCCACAGAGCGAGCAACAAATACATGATCGCTTCATTGTTCTCCATTGTTTGCGATACTACCGTTGCTGTTCTTCTTCCCAATTTTCTGTGCCACATGAAGTTTTGCGTTGCCGTATGATGACCCCACCAACACCGAGGAGGTACTATCGGATACTCAGCTGTAATGGAAAAGCACCAAAACTGGGCCATACCGTGCCGTGTCGTTACTGTGTAGTGGAAAAGTGCCAATAGAGACCATGGCGTGAGAATAAAACATTTTAACAACCAGTGACTGACAGAGATTTTATTCTTCCTATTTTAGATTTAACAGAGTGACACGAAATATGGCAGTAGCCCAGAAGTGATCAGACCCAGTGATATGAGAGAGAGAGAGAGAGAGAGAGAGAGAGAGAGAGAGATAAAGGCCAGCAATGCACCTCCTCCTCCTCCTGATGTATTTTCTCATTTTTGTTTCAGATGTGTGGCGGTGATGTAATGTGATGCTCTTCATCCACCTCCTCAGAAGTGTGTTTGTTCCCAGCAGCTTCACCCTGTTGACACAAAGGGAGGAAGTGTTGGTGTATTAATAATAGTAATAATAATAATAATAATAATAATACATTAACTCTGCCCAGAAGCCCCATGCAGTGATGAGTGCCTCATAATCAATACTGGAAGCTGCTCTGGATGAACACCATCTCTGTCCTGATGTTTGAGTCACAAACGCCATAAGTGTCTGTATTTATGTATCTGTAAGTCTGTATTTTAAATTCAACACATTGAACATAATCCTGTCACTGAGACAAAGTTGTAATTATTAATATTCCCTGGTCTCTTTCCTCCTCTCTGTCTCTCCTCTTAAGTAAACTTTATATATTTGAGCTGTGGACAAAATACTGACTTGGGAAACACTATTCAACAGTTTCAGTTATTCCATTTTATAGACCAAACGAACGATCAGTTCACTGAGAAAATAATCAACAGGTAAATAGTCCTGAGTTCAGAGACTGTTGTGGTCATTCTGGACTGTTTTCTACCAACTGGTTAGTTTGTTTTTTTTAGTTTTTCTTCATTTATTTGTTTTCTTGTTTTTTTTTCCTTTTTTGTTGTGTTCTTTTTTCTTATTGTTGAAGGAAAAAAAACTGTAAAATACACTCCTTGCTGTTAAGAAAATTTCAGTCAAATGCACCAATGAGGAGATTCAGCTCTGTTTTATTTTTTTTTTTCCCCTCACAGTCTAAACAAACAAGATGTATAGAGCGTTAACTGGTTTTAGTGGTGCTGGTAGGCAGACTGGATAAGTGGTGGATAATGGATGGATGGATGGATGGATGGTAGGCAGACTGCATTGCCTACAAAAACACATTCAGAATAGCTGTTTCCTGTTTCCAGTATTTTTTACAAAGCTGTTGGATTTTTTAAAGTTTTATTTTCAATCAACAATTAACAGCCCAGAAGATAAAATATTAGATTTTTTTTTTTTTTTTTTTTTTTTTTTTTTAAAGCCTCCTGTGGAGTCACAATTCTAATGCTACTATAATGTTCACAAATAAACTAAACTAAGACTGGGTTTCCATGTTTGTATTGAATCAATGCTCCACTGTAGAGCCTCACAACCGTCACAAGATGTAATTGAATCAGACTTCAAACGTCGGCCCATCATCTGTCCAGCAGGCTACAGCTCGTTTCCTCCGGAGAGGCTTTTAAAAAGGTAATTGTGTCTCTAATTTCCCTGGTTTCCTGATCTCCACCCTGACACCACACACCCAACGTCCACATGAGCTCATCTGACTTCTGCTGCTTATCAGAAATGAGTCATCAGAGGTGTAAAGCAACTGGGTGTTTTTACAGCAAAAACAAAAAGATTTCATGTTCAAGTGAACATTAGAAATTAAGAATTAAACGGGGGAATTTCAACATGTTTATAATCGCCATTTCAATTAAAATGACATTTTAATGTCATCTTGCCTATAAACAGACCAATGGAGCCACTAGTTTTGAGAGGCTGTGTGCAAATCACTGTAAGGCATCATATTGTATTTGTGTGAGGGACGAAGACACGCACAGTATGTTTTGGTTTGTTTTTTTTAGTAGAAGTTTTTCATTAAATGTGAGGTTAAACTGTGCAGGACAGAGGGTGTCCTATCCGGTACAGATTGTGAAGTCGCCTGAGGCAACTTTGTAAATTGGGATCTTGGGCTATACAAAAAAAAAGTGACTTGACTCAAAGGCTTGCGTGTTATTTCGGGAAACAAGGCTTGAACAATATGGCAACATTTATGAGATATGAGTGGAAAAACCAAATGGACTGGAGTCACTACGGAACAAAGAAAAGTGGTGTTAAAATCCAGCACACCTGTGCGGTCTGGTGTTTAGTTTATTATCAAACACGCCGGTCCACCCTCAAACCAACTTTATTTTTGACGTATCTGGACGTCTTATGTTGTGCTTCTTCTCCAGTTTACAGACAATGGCCATTTTTTTAAATGAATTAAATGAATTTAATTTTTCACTCCCAGTTGAGAAAAAGTTCAAATAATTTGTTTCCCAAAATATTTAGCCATTAGCCAAAGCGATAACACCACAGCGGCGGGCTAAGTGGCTGTAAAGACGGCATCTAATAGACTTCCTCATCTAATCTGTAGTCTTTCCAACACAAGAAGCAGGATGAGTGGTTCCTATTCCCACTGGAGGATGACAATGTGCACAATAATGAGTCAGAACCAGGCAGCGTTTTAGGATGCAAGCATCTGAGTCTACTTTGTCAACCTCAAAGCTTTTATGGGTTTGCACTGAATAAAGAGCAACTTCACAAAAACAATAGAAATACGGACAGAAGTCTTAATACTGCATGTTTGTTTTGTATCTTCTCATATTCATTTGACCATCATGTGATGCCCAGCTGCACCTCCTGCTCTCTGATTTATCTGCATCCCTGAACATGATTTCTGTCTGAGTCACGTCAAGACAGATCATCATCGTCATCAAACTACTCATTCTGTTGTTTTTCTTGACATCGGAAAATGACGGCTGTATTAAATCACCTCTTCTGTATTGATTTTGAAATAATAAATACATGATAGCCAACAAATTCAGGGGCTTGTGGATTGATTTCTTACTCTGATTCGTGAATAGATTTCCAGTTCAGCTCTGCTCACAGTCATGTTGTCATCGTGTTGGCTGAAGTGTCGCCCTCTCAATCTGTGCACCATCTTAAGTCCAGATTTGTTCGGGGACATTCAAAGGCAATTCTCGCCAGCCAATTAAACATAACAGGCTTTACCTCCTGGGACTGTTGCTCAAAGCCAGGACGCAGACGTATATTTCAAATGTGAGTGCAAAACTTTGGGTCTCGGATTGGTGTGATGTGTTGTATAAATGTATTGGCTTGTTTCTGTGTTTTTCTGTATGTCCTCATTGATTTATATCTGCCACTTATGCTGCATCTTTGCCAGGTCTTCATTGCAAAAAAATGGTTCTCAATTGACCTATCTGGTTAAATAAAGGTTAAAAAAAACATTCCCCATGAATGTGGAGAAAACATGCTCACGTTTTACTTCAATGCCTCTTTCTCTTTACTCAGCAGTTTATTAACAAACTCTCATCAATGCTGAAGGAGCCAGAATGAGAGTTTGGGTCATGCAGTGCTGTAAGCTTTGTAATCACAGCCTCAAAGATAAAAAATAATAATAAAAAAAGGGTAACATAACAAGGAAGATGAGAACAGAAGGAGGAGTAAGGACAGGGAGCAGTGCACAACAGACAGGTAATAAATACAAAGAGCAGCAATAGAGGAGGAGACAGAAGTGCCAGATCCAAACACTGGCAAAATACTGTGTGAAAAACATATCTGTGGATTTGTCACACTGCTGCTAAACAGCGACCACCATGATTTATTTAGACGTGGACCAAATAAAAAAATGAAACAAAGCAGGGAGTGACAAGGAGAACCACGAACAGAAAACAATTATTCAAAAAAAACTGAAAATAGAAAAAATAGACAGAGTGAAGTGTGAGGGGGTGTTATTAGTGTGCAGTGGGATGTTCAGAGTAAGACAGTCTCAAAGTCACTGATATGGACCACACCTGAGGACGACGGCTCCAAGGACTCAGCAGTCTCTGCTGCCAGAGCAGCATCGGCCTTGTCGGATGTCCGGTCGCCATCTTTCCTTCCTGCTGGTTCAGAGGAGCTCTGGCTGACCTCCAGGTCAGCTGGAGGGGGAGGGGAGTCCAGTTCATCTGCTGTCAGAGAGAAAAAAAAAACCTGTCTACATCACAGTCTGATCCATCATTGTGAACATGTGCAAATATCTCAGCTTGAATCTTTGCCGAGAGCATCACTGACACTAATGATCCTGATCTAGTGGCACTATCTGGTTCAGCGTGAAACATCTGGATCAACATCTGGATCTGGTTCAAACATTCATGCTTTGCCACTTGTATTAACACCTGGTCACATCTTTGCGTGTTGCATGCTAATTACGCATGCTTAAACCTGCAGTAAACCTATTTTGTCTTGTCTGACATGGTCAAGTTGATATGATGAACTGTAGCAGTTACAGAGCAACACGTCCAGTGTTTTCTGTTTTTTTAGCCAGCTAAACTCTATTTGATCAGTTCCAACTTGTTTCTTTAGCTGCTAAATGTCCACCAGCTGTCTGTTTGCCGCTGAGCAGGTAGAGGACAGTTTTAGAGCTGCCTGCTGAGGGCAAAAACAAGAGAACCAAAGCAGTGGAGATGCTTTAACATCGGCCTTTAGAGCCTTTAGATCAAAGCACCTCTGCTAAGGTGGAACCTGTTTTTATTACCTTGTGATGGCGCAGCCGGCGTGGCCTGGTCCATCGTCACGGCAACCTCAATAACCTCAGAGGGGGCGGGGTCAGCGGGGGGGTCTGTGGGGACGGACTCTGACTCTGACATGATTGCAGTCTGCTGGGCTTCAGTCTTTCTTGAGGGAGAAGAAACATCTGTGGCTGAATATAAGACAGAGGAGGAGGTGAGGAGATGAGGAGGCGAGGAGATGAGGAGATGGAGAGAGTAAGAGGAGGAGAATGTAGAGATGAGACATGAGAAGCCACAGGAAAAGTTAAGCCGAGACCCTGCATCCTACCTGTATCCTCTTTCAGTGGCTCACTGGATTGGGCAGCTTGGCTCTCAGTCTCCTCCTCCCCCTGCTTCTGCTGCTCCTCCTTCTTCTGAGGAGGGCTGGCCTCCACGCTGGGGGGTTTCAGTGGGCTCTCGCCTCCCATGCTGCTCCGTGGTGACAGCATCTCCATCTCCTCCCCCCAGTCTGATACAGGCTGGTGGCTGTCCAGCGGTACGAAGGGGCTGAGGGGCTTGCCTCCTTCTGGGGACTCCTGGACGGCTGTCGGCGGGGGGATGTGGACCTTCGGCCTTGGAGGCCGCTGCTCTCGGGGACTTCCTGTTGACATCGATCTGGAACGAGGCGTGATGGAGCCCTCTTTGCTCTTGCCTGATTTCTCTTTCCCGGCGTCTTTCTTCTCATCATGTTCAGAGTCGCTCCCTTCGACTTCTTCTCCGTCACTGGCGTCCTCCCACTCTTCGTCGTCATCTTCTCCATCTTCATTCTTCAACTCCACCTGAGAAAAGGTGGAAGGAGAGGAAATGATAATAGTAACACTGAGCTTTTTATGGGTGTGGGTTTGTCACTATGAGCCACTGGTTTAACATAAAACTAGTCAATATAGAGAAAAGCCAAAGTGTTTGAAATGAAATGTTGGTTTCCCTGAGTTAGTGATGTGTGCAGATGCAGATGTTCTCTAGATAACTGAAGTACATATCAAACATTATTAATATAGAAGATGCCCCTCTACCTTCTGCACTGTGGGACGTTTGGATTTGTCCTCCTCCTTCTCCTTCTTTTTAGGCTTCTCCTCTCTCTTGGTCTTGTCCTCCTTCTCCTTCTCCTTCTCTTCCTCTACTTTCTCTCCTTCCCAGCGGTTGTCATGCATGCTGTCATGCAGATATCAGAGCATCAACATTAGAAGTGTTAGAAAAAAATATTTATTATTTGCCTCTGAGATGTTGTGGAATAGGGCTCTAAAAGTAGGATAAAATGGAAAACAAAACTCCACGTCCTCAATAAATCAATCTTTAAAGTAATGAATTGGCACTATTTTGCACTAACAACCTTTCACTGTTTTTATGTCTATTTTTATTGATAAAATATATAATATATAGGTCATATCCATAGTCAAAATATCGTATTTAATGTGATTTCATTTACCATTAAAAAGTATACTTATTTTTTCATACATACTGAAAATATTTACTATTTATTCTATTATTGTAGATTTATTGTTGCTGTTTATTTTTATTTCTGACTATAACTTATTTACGCTGCTGTAGCAAGTGAATTTTCCCCAACAAGGGTAACAAAAAAATTTCCATATTTTATTCTATTCTATGATAATACAGTCCTACAGCAGACGTTTGACCGTGACCTGACAACCTTTGGTCGAGGACACGCTGCATAAAATCACCTGTAGCTAAGCTTCTGTCCTCGGCCCTTCCCTCTGCCCCGGTCGCCTCGCTGCCCCGGTGTCCTGCCCTGGGACAGGAAGTCACCAAACGTCGGCGCTTTAGGAGGCCGCTTACTGTCATCTGGAAGAAAAACACTGTGGTGAGTGTAAATCAAGTTGTTTTGTAATACCTGTGCTTGTAAAAGAGAGGGTAAATCAGATAGGGGAGGTAGAAAGGTATAGAAATGGTGAAATTGTAGGTATTGTTGAGAAGAACTTTATGTACAGTTGGACCCACAATGATCCAGATCACCTGAGGGTGGCGTCCTATAATAGCTGCATTCAAGATAAAACAGCCACAGTACCTGGTAGAGTCTGATCTGAGCTGTGGGACAAGGTCAAGCATCTGTTAATCAGCTATAACTGAATGATGGACAGCTCCAAGCGGGGAGGGAAAGATCTCACTAATTTTATAGAGGAATAAGCAGAGCTAAACACCATGGTGCTGTGCGTAGGACAAACATTACACATAAAAATGATAAAACAGAAAAAAAAAAAAGTTCAAGTAAACAGCAGCATACGAGAGGAGAAAGTAGAACTGAAATGATTAATCAATCTGTTGTTAACTATATAATCAAAAACTATACATAATCAGTTTGAGTCAAGTTTAAAACATAAAAAGGCACTCCTCCGGAACAGAAAAATTATTATATTTTGAGTTGTGGACAAAACAAGACATTTGAGGATGTCATCTTGGGCTGTGGGGAAACGCTGACCTGCATTTTCTATAGATTTCTATGGACTTTCTATAGATCAAAAAACAAATCCATTAACCAAGAAAATAGTAGTTCTTTCAGTTGCAGTGTTTGTCTCAACATGTGAAATATTTCTGTTATATTTATGGCACAAGTTGTTCATTTATGTTGCACATTATCTTATTACGTCTGTACAAATGCTTTAAAATAAGGTTGATTACATATTGTTTTGTTTCCTACTTTGACATATTTTCTATTCACTGTACTTGTCTGCTTGTGTCTCTAATGTTGCTCAACCCACTTTGCTGATCTAACAGTGTAAATTCCCCCATCTGTGGGAGAAATAAAGGATTAGCTTATCTTTACAAAAAGGGAACGATCACTCTTATGTCTCCCTTGATTTCATTAGGAAGGGAGAAAATGAGATAGGATGAAATGAGAGAGATGTGACAGAAAGTAGACGACTGAGAGGAAGGTGAAGTATTAACAGATGGATATAAAGAGGTGTGCAGGAATGAAACCAGCCACAGATAAGGAAAGATGGAGGAGGTGGGGGGAGGCAAGGAGAGGGAAGGTCAGAGAGGAGACGAACAGAAGGAGGGAGGAGGAGGATAAGAGCTGAAGGAGAGGAGAGGAGGATGTGATATAAAAAAGGTGAGGAAGACACAATAACAAAAGAAATGAAGGGATCAGTGAAGAGAGCAGCCTGGAGCTGTGAGGAGGACACTCGGTTCATTCCACAGATTAGAAAAGGTGGAGAGCAAAAGAAAGGAAAGAGAGCTGTGCTTTGGTTTGAACAGAAAAGGCAAACATCACCCAGGAAAATAAAACCTTTGAACACATCCTGAGGATTTTTAGTGTGTTTAAGGTCTTTTTCATACAAATCTCTACACAAAACCCTGAGCAGACATGGAGCTGTGTTTAGGGTCAAACCTCTGCTTTCTCACCATGTACGGCTGCTTTTAGGGATGTAAATGGATAAAAATTTAGACAAAGTCTGTGTAGGTTATTTCAGACAGTGACATTTAAGACTTTTCTAAGAGCTTCAAGAGATTATCACACAGCCCTATTAGAAAAAAATGGTAGTAATAAAAAAAAGTAATTGAAGAACTGTACGTTAAAATCATGACGGGCTGTTGAATGTTTTGCATTATGTAACGTTTTAAAATTACTTGTTGCTTTATACTTTCACACCGTTAAGGGGCGACACCTCAGATGAATAAACTGAAAAATATAATTACTAGACAGCACCCTGAAACCTGTTCAGATGATTACTGACATTAAGGTGATTGGTTTTGTTTTTGGTAAATGTTCCCATGAATGATAAATAACCCGAAAATTGATCAGAGTGTGAAAAATATTTTGCCCGAGGCTTCTCATCTTCAGTTATAACAATTTAGACTGCATGTTTCTGATACTTGCATGTACACATAGTACAGAGACTATAGTCAAATAAAATATTGGATATAATTCTTTTTCTAGGAGGAGGTGCAGCTGTGGTGCTCCAGACACACATAAACACATTATAAATGGGAGAAAATAAAATCCACACACACACACACAAAGTGATGTGAGTATCATGCTGTGGTCTGACCTGAGGCTCTGCCCCGAGGCTCAGTACCGGAGTTACGCCCCCGGGCTGCAGAGAGGACACACACATTACAGCAGGTCTGCCATACGCCGTCCACGAGATAAGCCAAAGACAACATAACCACGTAAACATTATTTACAAAAAGTATCACCACTGGAGAGGTAAGCATGAGATGATAGATGCATCATTGGGTAAAGGCTGCTAAAAAGTAATATTTGAACATTTTGGGGAGCTTTCTCCAGACGTAGCCCACTTTCTGCCCGACTCCCTTCTCCTCTAGGACTTTATAAACATCAGTATCTCTGTGCATTTTCTTTAGCTTATTCTGCGTTTCTCCTCAGGCCCAGAAGTCAAACAAACATCTGACGTCTGAGTCCAAACACTGCGACCACAACCGCCCTATCGAACCGCACCAGGGGTCGATTAAAACAGCCTAAATGTTGGCTGTGATGATAATGAGAATAATCATATGGTCTTCAAGAAAGAAGACCATATGAGACCGTTAGGTTCTTTTTCAGGACAACATTTATCGTCTGCATCGAACTAGTCAGTGATTCTCTCCAGCTACTACTGCAAAACTTCCAAAAATAAATACCTTAGAAACTAAATTCCTTTGTTTTAAATCTGTATTATATAAAAAATCAGTCCACTAACTGTTTGTGTCATACTACTACTATGTACTTTAACCAAGCCAACAGTAGAAGCGCAGCAGTAAAGATACAAAGCCAGAGGAACAGATTTGGACCTGCCCAGGGATTATCACAGTCCCACAGTGAATTATTTTATCATCTGGATGACTGGCTGGAATTAAGACGTGCATGAGTAAAACTAAGCCATAATAAAGCTCTGCTGAAGGGACTTCCAGAGGCTCCATGTGTTTTACTGCCAGGGACAAACAACAATGACAAAGAAGGACAAGGCACTGATCTGATCTGGAGTTCATCTGTTTACAGAAATAACTGCCATTAATAAAGTAAAAAATACTGAATATTTTGCTGCTACGGCCTCAATTTATAAACTGATATTTTCCTGTGTTTTAAATTAAAATCCATAACTTTATTTGTCCACAGGAGAGCAGTTTATAAAGTACACAGGTCAGAGTTGAATGAAATAAAAATCAAATCTGGATATATTAAAAAAAAAAATGATAATAAAATTAATAATAACATTTTAATACACATTGTGATGATTTTTTTTTTTTTACTTTTACTTCACTGAGACTCAACAGGCAAGAACAACTGGGGTCTTTCTAAAGTCCCTTGTTAGATCAGGATGACCGTGACTTAAAAAAGGTTGATTTGGGCTCCGGGGAAATAAAGCGAGCATTTACATAACGAGCTTAATCAACTCTTATTTACGTAACGAGCTTAATTGGCTGGAGCAGGGAGACGGGGTGTTTACGACATGACAACGTGTCAGAGTGACATCAAGTCAGACGAGTGGACATGTGGTGTGGCCGGCCCTGCCAGCTGTTGCATATCCATGGCAACAGTACGCCAGTGGTGTGTGTGTGTGTGTGTGTGTGTGTGTGTGTGTGTGTGTGTGTGACTTGCCTCTCCTGCTGCCCTGCTCCGGTGTGATGCCCTCTGAGGCCACATATGGTTCCTCCTTAAACCTGTGAAAAAAGCTGCAGGGTTAGAAAAACACACACAGACAGGAAATAATCGATTATCAATATCAACTTCACACCTGCCAGCCGGAATAAAGACGATGACAATACTTGTCCCTCATCCTCACCTGTCCTGACCTGCCCAGTGAAGGAGGAAGTACCAGGATCCTTTCATTAAGTAAAGGAGTCCAGACCCCAACATTATTACAAAAAAATTAAATTACTATCAATATTAAAAGGGAAAACATTCATCATATTAATCTATTAATCAATTCAGCTGCAGTGAAAGAAACTAAATCTGTCGTCATCAATCAGTCGTCTTCCTCTGAAATACGTGTCTTTTTTTTCCCGAAATGATCACAGTGTGGCTGCGACAGTGAGTAGGTTAATCAATTGATATCAAAACCAATACCAACAGAAAATTAATCTGCAACTAGTTTGACAATTGAGTCATTTTTCAAGGAATGGATTTTTGTGTCTGATTATAAATGTATTATAAATGAAGTAAATGTTTACTGAGTTTTGGGCTGTCGGTCAAATAAAAAGAGCATTCTGAATAAATCATCTTTCACTACTTTCTGAAACTTTATGGATAAAAAAAATGAACTAATTGTTAACACAAAATAAGTGCCAGTCACAGACCAAAGGAAATCTAGGATTGTAACTCTGCACAAAGAACACAGAAAAGCCTAAAGCTCAGCAGCTGCTCACATGTTGTCCGTCTTCTGAGCGTCCCACTCTCGTCTCCACTGACCCGTGGCGTTGCGATGGCGTGCCAGTCTCTCCTCGTCAATCTGCTCTCGCTCCTTCTTCCAGCGAAGGTACTCCGCTCTCTCCCGGCCGGTCATAGACATGGTCATGTCCATGGAGCCTTTCGGGCCGGGCCTTCGACTCTACAGGGTGACAAAGGGTCACAAACAAAGTGAGGGAAACCAACGCTGCAGAATGAAGTATGGGGGTGTGTTTTTAAAACAACTCACGGTCCATTCTTTCTCCAGTTCAGCTCCGGTCTTCACGTTATCAAAGTCCAGCCCCCCCCAGTTTCGTACATGTCTCCTGCTGCCCTCTTTGCGGTCTATGTCCGGCGCCGGACCCGAACGCCTCGGGTCATCCAGGAAGTTACGGGTCGGCTTGTCACCATCAGGCTAAGGGAAAGAAATATTTATAAAAAATTTCTGTATTTAAATAACTGTGTATAACTGTCATGTTTAATTTTTTACACCCTATTTTTGTATACGTCATGTGTGTCTTGAGTACAGCTAAATCACCCTTAACTGTTCAACAACAATGACAATAAAGATCTACAGTATTCTATCAGTCAATTAAAATGTTGTACTTTAATCTGAAAGTATTTGCTTCTTTGTAGTTAGAGGTGGGATCCAGCAGGTTATTATACGTATATTACTTGATCGTTTTATTTATTTTATTTAGGTTTTGCCTGCTGATATACGAGTGTGTTTGTGTTCATTAGAATTAAATGAATTAAAATAACAATAATAATGACAATAACGATCAATTAAATAAATAACCTCATACCCGCTGTCCTCTCTCATACTCTGCTATTTTCTCCATTTCTTCATTCATCTTCTCAATGTTCTGTCGCCTCTTCTCCTCCCATTCCTGTCAGAAACAACAACACAAGGCTGCATCATTAATAACAGATAACTCAGTGTTTTACAAACAAACAGGACATTAATGTTGGTTTTCAGACTGAAAACACTCATGATGGACGACAACCCTGCTGTGCTGTCAAACCAACGCTGTTCGAATCATCAAGTCATAATCCAACACTTTCTCTCTCCCTCTCAGGGAAACTAAACTAGCTGAGTAGTTTATCCACACTCACCTTGGATTTTCTGTCCATGCCACCTGGCGTGCCTCCTCCATCTCCTCCTCCACCTCCTCCTCCTCTTCCTTCTCCTCTTCCTCTCCTTCCTCCTCTACGTCCTGGTCCTCCTGTCTCCCCTGGTTCTCCATCTCTGGGTGTCCTGGGTTCCCATTCTCTCCTCTCCTGGCGACCTCCTCCTCCTCTCTGGTTTCCCCGGCCCACCCGTCCTGACCCTGTCCTCCTGGGTGGGCTGTGGCTGTCGCTGGGCCCACGGTGGCTGTCATCTGGTCCTCCACGGTGGCCATCACTGGGCCCTCGGTGGCTGTCACTCTCCTCTGATGTCTTCCGACCACGAGGTGTTCCTGGTTTCCAGTCATTCACAACCCTCTTGTCCTGCAGGAAACACAATGGTTACTGAGAACTATATTTTAACAACTGCAGTCAGCATATACCATCTGACCACCTGCCTAATATTGTGTTGGTCCCCATTCTGTGGCTTCACAGCCCTGACCTCTGACCCCAGAAGTGGTGCTGTGCCATCAGACTCCTTTCTATCATCAGCAGCATTAACTTCTCTGGTCTGTTGGATCGGACCACCAGGACCAGCTTTCACTCCCCACCTACATCAATGATCCTTGGCCTCCCATGACCCAACAGAAATAAACCATTTTAGATCACCCGTGCACACGACTCCTATCAGATTATATTCTAGAAATTATATTTGGCTGGTAAAAGTGGTATTAAAGTAGTAATTGTCTGAAAATCGAGATACAAATTCAACAAAACCCTCAAAGAAATCCTGTCCTAAATTTAACCCCTTAAACGTTTAATTTAAACAGCTTCGTTCTCCTCTATCTGAAGAATTGATGCCACATAAAAAGCACAAGAGAGCAATCACGGATATGGATTATGTAAATCTACGACATGATGAACTCAGAGCAAGAGAGGCTGGGAGGTGATGAACAAGAGAGGAAACGGTAGTTCATCAGTTTTTGAAGGAGCTCTTTAAGCTCAGGGTTCAGTCTGTTTAACAGATTAATGAACCACATTTGACCTTTTGACTTTTAGATATCCAGACGGGTGCACATGTGGAGCAGCTGCTGCCCTTCAGACTGTATGCTGTGGTAGTTATTTTTAACTCATGACATCCTATTAAAGGGCAGTGTGAAAGGTGCCTCTGGTAGTGATGGACATACAGAGAGTTAGCACCTGATGTCCTCTGTGCTTTTATAGAGCTTCACACTTTCAGCTCATTGTTTATCTGTCCGGATACAGTTAAAGACCAGCTGGTGATCACAGCTAGCTGCACATTTAACAGCTAAGAGACACAGATACTCATCAGGTGGACACAAATGCTACTCCGAATATATGAAAATGTTGCTCCATCACTGTCGTATGAGTAAATTATGTTTTTGATCAACTTAATAAGGTGAAGATGCAGAAATTAAAAGCTGCAGATCTGGACGCAGTTACAGATTACCAAGCCAAATGCAAAGTGTGTAGCAGAGCCAGTGTGGCCAATGCAAAAACAAGACACCCAGCAGATACCCCCAAATACTACACACTCAATTTGATATTCATATCATTAATACAGCAGTAAATAACTGTTAACTATGTAAAGATCTAGAGGATTGATGTCACTCTCCCTTGGTGTGTGTGTTGGATTCTACATAACTCCAACCACTTTGCTTTTCTCCACCTTAAATGAAAACTTTTATGGAAACTGACAGAACTGTAGCTTTCAGCATGACCTGTAGGTGTTCATGTGGAATACTTCGCAGTAAATGATAGCAAGTGTAACAAAAGGAACTACATTGCAAACTGAACATAAAGAGTTGGATAAAGCGTTCACAGAGCATGTGTTCATGGACGTGTACATACATTATATGTTGACTACTCTTCCCCAAGATGTGCTGTCATAACATTATGTTGCTCCAACAGTCGCAATCACCTCCACTTTGTTTTAAGATGGAAATGTTTCCCAAATCAAATCAAGGCTTAGCAGAGCTGGATGGACAGCGAAGCAACGCAGGAGCACAACTTAAACACAATCATCTCATTAACTTGACATGTGTTTGAAAATCACTGCATCAACCAGGAACAGACATCCACATCTGTTTCTATAACAGTTCATCCACTCAACATCCAGGACTACTACATGAAACATCAGTGCACACTGGTGTTTGTAACAGGTCATAATTTCCTCTCTAAGACAACATTAAAATTTACCAGTACTCATTTTTACTGAATAGTGAGTGAATGGAGCTTTATCAGAGAAAAACAATAGGGCGCGTCTCCGACGCCACGATAATTTTCTGTTGTCCCGAGATCAAAATTAATACCAAGTGACGCTGTAGCACAGGTACAGCAGATGAAATGTTTTCTGAAGTATTCTGAATTCTGCCACCAAAATATGAGCTGCTAAAACCATTCCTACACCCAACAAGGTAGCTCAGCCATATTTATTCAAGCCAGAGTATCCACCTGCAGAAATGCAGCAGCAGAGTTCATAGCATGAACTGAGGAATTCATTGCTTCAATTGACTACATATATTATGGACATCAATATAAATCAATATGAAAAAGACGAGTGTTCCCTTCAATAACTCTGACTTTTCTGCATGAACATTCTCGTAGTTGGACAACACCTGTTATAATGTTGTTAAATGCGCTTCTCAAACTTCATTCTGTGAGGTACACTACAGGAAATGTTTTATGTTTATGTACATCGAACAGATAAGTAACACAAAAGATGGGCAGAGCACTGATGCAGGGTCTGATGGGTAGACTGGCAGGCGTGCGGCTGGTAAACTGATAAACGCGATAATGAGGATCTGTCAGTTCATGAGATGAGAGTCTTCTGTCTGCAAGATCATCATAAACCAGATAAAGAGGTTATCTTCTCCACAGCCAACAAATGATGGAAAGGAACGTCACTGCACTCTTGTAACTGATATGAATGGAGTCATTTTACAGCTTAAACCGTGCAATTAGGATTTATCATCCCTCTGGGAAAAAAGTGACACGATTTCAAAAAGATCCACATCATGTCTTACCCCTGTCAGCTTCGAAAGGTCGACTGTGACGCTAAAGTTCTCCTTCTCAGCCTTCCTCCTGTCCGTCTCTGCCTCATGAGGGCGGGGTTTCCGAGGCGTTGTCACAGCGATTCCCTCCTGCTCCGCCTTCTTTTTGTCTTCTTCAATTTCCTGTTGTGATATTTTGACAGAATGAGTGAGAAGAGACTATTTCTGAGCAGGTTTGGCATTAAGTAGTCAAAAAACATTTTGGATTGGACTGACACAAAACTACATTTAAAGTGGCGAACATACCACTTTGCTGCATTCAAACCACAAACATGATATAGATGAAATGGTAATTGCTGTGTTGAGGAATAGCTACAGATGCATCAATTCAGATTTTTTTAAAAGTCTGACCTGCCAACAGCTATTTATCAACACCGCAACCCCTGGTAAATAATTACAAATTAAATGGAGTTGAAAATGACCTTTAATAATGGATTACAGGCTATAAATTCACCATAAAACCCTGAGGTATTTTACTGATTTTTTTTGAAAGACATGCTGGAACGACCATGTAATCTGAAAACTGTAAAATGATGCACTGATGAGCATTATGGCTTGTAGACTGCAGATCTAAAATTCAGTGATAGCTCAGTGATATTGTTATTCAGTGATATTGGTAGCTATCTTATAGTAACCTGCAATAAATCAAAGGGTCAATATACAGTGCATAACAAGTGTATTATACCACCACCCAGTGTAAGGTGCCTTAAATTAACAGTGCTACTGACTACCAAAATATTTTTTCATGTTTCTGTGATGGCTAATCCACCAGTATGTGCAAGCTCCTTAATCAAAATGATATGTTTTTAATATAATTATTGTCCTTTTCCACAAAACTACTTTTTATACAAAGCATATTAATATTTTCTTTTTATTTCTAGTGGTTGTTTGTTATTCTGGATTAATTTCTGACTTCTCAGAGAATTACAGTGTTCTGTCTCAAACTTGGATCTAAAAAGGTGAATCCAGTTTAAATTTCTCACTCCTGTTCAAAATGGTGAAGCGTAGGGAATTCAGTGAGAAAGAAATGATGCTGGAGGCTCTTTGAGATAAACAGGTGGTATATGTATATATTTGTATACGTGTGTAGAAGAACTCCTCACCTGATACCTCTTGACCAGAGCTTCATTCTTCTTCCTCAGAGCTTCAATTCGTCGATCCAGTTCTGCATCCTTCTCCTCTTTGGTTTTGAGATCCACCGCTGAAGACTGGAGGAGGAGGAGGGTTACATAGTGTACTTCTTATTTCTTAATAAACAAACAGTAAACATGGCCCAGATTTAACATCAGTATCCTGAGCCTTTTAGTTCTCTGTCTCAAACTCACCATAGCTGCCTTGGACTCGTCTTCATACACCGGTGGCTGACTGTTTATTCCTCCTGTAGTGAAAAGGATGAAGATGATGCAAGCTAGTCAAGGATACATCACATCAGTTAACTGCAATTGTTTTCACACGAATGAAGTCAGTTAACTAGTAAGTGAATCAATAAGTTGCAGTCCCAATCCAGTCTGAAGGGCCCACGGGCCCTCTTACCTGGTGATTAATGAAGGTGAGGTTACAACCAGGTATGTTTGTGTAACACTAGAGCCCAAATGAATAAATCCTTCATGCGATCCCAAAGCTTGTGTAAGCGTATTAGAGCTGCAGCACACTACATATACATACATACATATACAGAGAGATAGAGAGGCATAATATAAACTAGCAATCAGGATACACCCCGCCAAGACTACCCAGTACATTAAACCCTCACTGCGCTCTTACAGTCACATTTATATATTTCACCCTGAAGTAATATAAGCACAACGAGCCATGTCTGCTCTGATACAAAGCGCCGAACCGCCACGACGGAAAGTCACCAAACTGCCGACACAACGAAACTCAACAACATAGAGAAATAAACATCTAGATGCTTTTAAGCGACACTTTGTTTACATTACCTGTGTCAGGGGAAGCTGTAACGGCGGTAAAGAGCGATGTTTGGACTCGTTGTCGTCTGCCAATTCCTGCACCTCAATATGCCCTCGTTATTCGGCTTCCTGTTAGCGGCGCACTAACTTCCTGCCAAATAAAGACCCTCGTCTCAGCGGATTTAAAGAGACAGTTACGAGGCAAACTTCGTCTCGCTATTGCAGTGTTACCAATATAGTGCGTTGTTGTTTGTTGACTAATTTTACATGTTTTGGTAAACAATGGCGCAGATAACGAATAGTAATTCACGTTACGAAAAGCCTTAAAGCAAATGTAGTTCATGAACTGTCCACAAGATGGCGGCAGTAGCCAGCGGATTAAGATTTACCTTACAACACTTAGCGGTGATCAACTCACATATCATTCCGCCGAACTCAAGGTAACACAAATAGGGCCGGCATCTGAAGGTCCACTTTTTAGATTAACAATAAAATAAAAACATTTCTATTTGTTAAAAACATTAAGACAGACAGTGGAAGGAGAAGGACTCGGAACTTTAATAAAAGTAGGGAGTAGAAGTCCTTCATTTATATTATTATTATTGTTATTATCAACATATTAACATCAAAATATAGCAGGAAAAAGTAGGCCTACTTACTATGCAGAATGGCCCATTTTTAAATAATGCTTTATTATTGGATTTTAATCATGGATGTATTAATGAGTACTTTTACATATACTTTGACTTTCTATTTACCACCAGAACATGTGCTTCATATTGTCTACATTACAGTTTAGCACAAATATGTATTACTGTATTCAATATTTATTATCATGATTACTCATTCTATCGTTTCATTACTGCTGTCTTATTGTATTTCTCTCTTGTTCATGCTACCCCCAATGGATGATCAATAAAAACATATTCTGTTCTATATTCTATTCTAAATTATCTCTATAACTTAATGTCTTCACTATTTATTTTTTATTATTGGGACTGGGATCAGCTGGCTTTTCCTCTCTATATGCTTCCTCATTAGGCTGTTTCACTATTTCTGTCTCTACAGATTTAAAACACTCTCTGATAACAGACAACAGTGGGGCCTCCTTTCAGCCAAAACAAACAAAGATCTGGCACAGAGTAATGACCACGCAGGATTTGTTGATCACTTGACACAATTGTGCAACCTGAGCTGTTATCATCACATCACCTGCAGTTACACTAATGAGACTGGTCTGATGACACAGAGGGTTTCCTCTCACCACCATGCAACTTAGAGTAATATAACATAATATGGCTCAACATGATGAAATTACATGTTGGAGCATGTCGGCAGCAAGCAACAATCACCTGTGATCCAAAGAGCAAAAAAATAGTTGTCTAAAGATGTTTCACTTCTCACCAAGAGGCTCCTTTAGTTGTGAGGTTCAAGCACAGCAATGTTAATGTTTTATGTCTTTTTTTAAGTTGTTTTGCACCTCTTTTTAGCCATGTAACATCATTTTTTGTGGTTTTATCTCTTATTAGTCATTTAATGGCTCCTTTTAGTCATCAAATCAAATCAAATCAAAATCTTTTATTGCCATTATATGACTGCATATAACTAAATTAGGAGTGCTTCTCCACATGGTGCTCAGTCAAATGTGAAAAAATAGTAAAACTTAAAAAATAAAATAGAAAAGTTGTAAATAAAGTTTTGTAAGAAATAAGATACTATTTAAGTTACAGAAAATGTACAGAAATTCAATTATTGCACATCGTTTAATGGTTTCTTTTAGTCATTTAATGTCTTTTGTCATTAAAGGTCTGTTTTTGTCATTTAATCCCTCTATTTAGTCATTTAATATATTCTTGTGTTTTTTGCACCCTGTTTTAGTCATTTAGTGCCTCTCTTCAGCCATTTAATGGCTTCTTTTAGTTATTCTATGTCTTTGGTGATTTTTCACCTTATTTTAGTCAATTAATGTTTCTCTTCAGCCATTTAATGGCTCTTTTTAGTCATTCAAAGTCTCTTTCTAGATGTCATCTCTTATTGATCATTTAATGCCTCCCTTTAGTCATTCAATATTTCCTTATAGTCATATAATGTCTCTTTTTGTATCCTTGCTGAAGGTCGCCTCAGTAGTGGAGTTTTTTTTCCTACTTTACATTACATAATATGAGAAGGTGATGCAACCTAAGCCAGTGTGTTGTAACATAAACTAACATTTTTGTTACTGTAGGAAAACCAAAATGTTACATCATATCATGGCTGTCATGTTACCTCAGTCATGTTATGTTAGGTGAACTCACATGACAGTGCATACAGCATAACGCTGCATCATATGCTGAATCTTCCCATGTTACATGACATTATGCTGTGTCATAATTACACTGTATGTTTGACAAAAGCAGAACACAGAAAATACAACAACCCTGTGTATTTTACCTTTTTATGGGATACAGAACAACAAAAACAAGACACAGATAATGAGTCTAAAAGAATTGCAAAATAACCAAAAACAGATATAACATGATGGAAAAGGGACATTTCATGGCCAAAAGAGGTATTATATGACTAAAAATAGACATGATATGATTGAAAAGAGACATTATATCATTAAAATGAGACACTGAATGACTAATAGGAGTTACAAAACAACTAAAAAGAGACATTATAGTGATAAATGAGACATTAAATGACTTTAAAGAGATATAACACAACTATAAAGTGACATGAAATTACTAGTATGACTAAAACAAGATATGATTAAAAAGTAATGTCAAATAATCAAAAAGAGTTACAACTAAAAAGAGATATCAAATAATTAAAAAAATTTAACAATTAAACAATTAAAAAAACAATGCAAAACAACTAAAAGGAGGCATTATATGACTAAAATTAGACTTTTTCAATCACACTGCATGTTTCATAGTGGTGCCTCAGTGAACAAACTATCAGATCATCTTGTTAAGAAAGCTCCTCACTAAAACATTCATGTTGTTTCTGATTTATTGATTGAGATTGGTAGTACTCATTGATTAGACTGATCACAGACTAATCATGCTGGCGGTTCCAGAGAGGTGGATCTCCTTTCAGGTGGAGCCTGGAGGCCGAGGGGGAACTCAGCGATGAGCTCATTGTTGTGGAAGCCGACCGGCAGCAAACCTCTCTGGGGATAACATGAGAACCCTGGAGGCTCTGATCACAGAGAGATGGAAAGTGACCATGGTTTCTCTTGTTGACATAAACAACCAGCGCTCGGGGGTTTACACATGAATTCACTAGCTTTCCTCTGAGAGATCAGAGAAATACCTGAAGTCTGTTTCTGCCCTTCTTTACTCCACACATGGTCTCTATATTGTCTTTTCTCTCTTTACATACATCTTCACATTTATCTACTGAAATCCACACAAGAGCATCCAAAGATGTGATAAAAAGCTAAATCACAGGAAGAGTTAATCAGCAAACAAAGTCTTCATCTTAAATGAATAGATTTAACAGAGATTAGACTATGCACAAATGTGTATGTCTACTTATTTTATTAATTTATTATTTCACTGGTGTTGTTTGTTTTTACCATAACTTGTTCACACTGCTGTAGCAAATGACTTTCCCTCTATGGGGATGAATAAAATAAATAAATAAATAAATATTCTGTTCTAATCTATGTCTTTTTCTTGGACATCATATATATATATATATATATATATATATATATATATATATATATATATATATATATATATATATATATATCAATGTGGATCAGTGTGTGAACATGACAATGATGTGCTACAGATGCACATTCCTGCACAAGAGGAATGTGCATGTTGTCTCCACTTATCATAACAGGGATTTGTTGGCCACTCGAGAGACTGAGGGAGGTGTAGCAAACACACACACACACACACACACACACACACACACACACACACACACACACACACACACACACCAGGTCCATCTGCCCAGCTCTGTGTGAAGGATGAGGTAATGGTGTCGCTCAGAGGTGAAGGGTGGAGTCAGTCTCATTTAGATGCAGAGTTTTGAATATGTCGGGCAGCAGACAGCTCCTTTTCATTTCTATCTCTGGTTCATCATCACAGTGTGTATCTGACGAGGTAACAGTGAGCTGTAACAGTGTTACCTGTTAACAGGTAGCTCTGAGCCTCCTGACATCACCTGGTGACAGAGAGCAGTTCATGTCCCCTGCCTCCTGCAGTGCCTCTTTAGCAGATAATTATCACAACAACCACAGGAGCTGATTAGTGAGTGCAAGTGAGACAGGACAGGGAGGGGAAACACAATGCCAACACCAAAGAAAAGAAAGGAGACAATCAGGGTGAATTAAAGACACAAAGTGAAGCCAAACTGTGTGTTTGAAATTTGTGTGTAAAGGTAAAAGGGAAGAGGAATGACTAAATAGCTTTATACTCTAAAGCAGCTATAATCCATGTTTTTATAACAACAATGACGAGAAAGGAGTCAGCCTTCTGGGGAGACAGTAGCTCAGTCTGCATGCAGAGGCTTCACTTGTTGAACCAGAAGGTGGCCGGTCCTAAATAAAGACAGTGGAGATGCTGGTTCACCTCCTGAGCACTGCTGAGGCTTCCTTGAGCATGAAAAGAGACATTAAATGACTTAAGAGGGATAGAAAAAAAACAACCAAACAAGACATTCAATTATTATGAAATGACATGAAAAGGCTAAAAATATATGCAAAGCAACTAAAAGGAGCCATTAAATTACTTAAGAGGGATGTAAAACAACTAAAAAAGACATTAAATGACTAAAAGGAAATATTTAATGTATAAAAATGGACATTAAATCACTAAAGAGAGATGTAACACAACTGAAAACATACATTAAATGAATGTGAAGTGACATGAAATGACAAAAAAATGAAAATAACTAAAAATAGGTATCATATTAAAAAGGGACATCACATGATTAAGAGGAGATGCTAAAAGTTTATAAATAGAGACATTAAATGACTACAGTATAAAGGATGAACCACTAACTGCTCAGGGCGCTGTACTGCAGCAAACGTTTCTGACATCAGAATGAAAAAAATGATTTCAAACGTGATTAATTTTTAATATTACAAATGTGTCCCCTTTGTTTCCTTTTGGGAGGAGGTGAAGGAGGAAGGAGGAGGAATGAGGAGGAGGAGAAGGAGGAGGGTGAAACTGATGATGTCATTGAAGTGACCCAAACAGGGGCTCATCTTTCAGCTGTGGGGACAAACACCAGACCTTCTGTTGTGGTTTCCACAGACAACCGTCAGACACTCAGTGGGTATTCTCTCACCTGTTGGGGGAGGGGCTTCTCCGCCCTTTAAGGTTCTCATCATGTCCACCACCTGCTGCCAGATTCAGCTACAGACGGAGGAAGTGTGGGCAATACTGTCTGTTATCATAACAACACTCTCTGATTTCCACTGTTAGTGGGTGGAAAAATCTCTCAGCTTATATACACAAAAATGTCAACTTTTGAGGAACCAAGAAATAAAAGTATGATGTTTGATGCCCAATAACCACACATTTTCAGATTCTTTCATGAGTTTTAAGGTTTCAGGGTATTTCCACAAACAATGGAGGGGAAAAAAACTCATCTTCCTCCAATGTGTGGCATAAACACAAGTTACTTTTATTTGCATTTAGCAGTGGTATAATGAAAAGCTAGACTTGCATGACTAAGAAGAGATTAAATTACTATAAAGTGACATGAAATTACTAAAAAGAAATGCAAAACAACTAAAAAAAGACATTATATGATAAAAAAAGAGATCCATTGACTGTAAATAAACTGGTAGATTAGATTGACCGTTTGACACACTCGTAACTCTATATCCTCACAACCATCTCGATTTTAATCAAGAAGTATATTTAAATCACATGAGTGTGTTCATAGATAATAACGCTAAACTGTTTATCATAGGCTGAAAGCAGAAATATGGTCAGAGGTCAAAGGTCAAATGTTTACTCTAACATTGAGTATTAAGGTGAGAATATTAGGAGTATTATACACATTAGAGTGTGATGACTGGTCATTGGAAGTATTTAGAGAGTCTAAAGTGCAAAGAGAGGGAGGAAGGAGCAACCTCTCATTTACATCTTTATCAGAGCTGCAGAGGTATAGATGAGCTGCAGGTGAGCACAGACTCAGGGTCAGAGAGCGTGAACACCTTATCTGGTGCCGTCATGTCTCTCTGGTTGCATAGCAGCACTCAGATTACAAACAGATGCACAACATTGCAGGACAGAAAACAATGCTGATGCTGCAGGTGACATCACCTCAGGTAGCACCCTTCGTTGGCATCAGCAGGTGTTTTGGATGCTGACCTTTTGGCCTACACTTGTTCTCCTGTTGCAGCTTCATAAATAAAGATTAGTAAAGTCAAAACACTGTATGAATCAAAACTGATTAATTTTGGATTAATTTGGATAATTTAAAAAAAACAATGTTATATCTGGTAAGGAAATGTTCCTTTAAGTTTTTTTGGTTCTATTTATTTATTCTAGAGAGGCTTTGTTTTTTTCAGTGGAGGTTTTAATTTGTGTGTTGGTGCCGCTGTACATTTTGAAATATGAAGGTTGAGGTTTGACCTGCTGACAACTAAGATTACAAAGAATGACATTACAAAGCACCACACACTTTATATATAAAATACACATTTTTGTAACAAATTATGTTTTTTTTTATTTTAACATTATCAACATTTATATATAATTTCTATTTATAATAATATTTTCTTATAATTAATACATATATTTGTACCAGCTAATAATGTGGCTAATAAGATATGTGCCCTTTTTCTAATTAATGTAATTTACACATTAATTTATGCATGTGTTTATTTACTATGCATGTATTTATTTATGCATTTATTAGCATATCTGCACATTCCTCTGATCACAGAGGAATATATAATAATATATTACATACTTACGTACACAGTGCTCTCTAAATTTAAAATGCACTGTTTTTTTACCAAATTATCTTTTGACAAGTTTTCGACAGCTTATTATTATTCATTTGTCGCAAAAGAAAATCAGAAACAAAACAACCAAGGTGTTGATTTTTGATGGTAACAGTCTTGACTTGCATTAGCATTCATTGTCTCATCTCGCTAAACTGAGGACCACGTCATGCAAAGTGTGTCTGGCAGAGGATGTTCGTCCGGGCATGTACCTGAGAGGAGGGGTGGGGGTGTGCACCAATCTGCTGCTGAAGGAAGTGTGTTTTGGGGGTGTACTGCCTTTTCCAGCCAATTAAACAGCCTCTGACCCCACAGCTCAGCTGAGTCTCATGCCCTGCAGCTGAGGGCTTTGACCAGAAGACAATGATCTGAGGGTCGGGGTTAAGGCAGCATGGGTGTCTGAAGTCATTTGGGATGCTAATGTAATGCAAGGTTTGAACAATTAGGCTTCTGTTGTGACTGTGACTTTGCTGCAGGTGTCTCTCATGAAAAGTCACCATTATGAGCGTTGCAACCTGCAGTGGGACTCGTCAAAGTGAGATTAAAACATAAATAAAGAGAAATGCATCGAAGAACAGAAAGATTTTATGGTGAAATGTGCCTACGTCAGTGTTTGACTGCATATTGGGACTAACTGATTTGTCATAAATGCTTTCCAGTATTAACAAGACATTCACAAACCCTGGATTATAATTTTAAAATTGCAATGTTTTGGGTTTAGGAAATCTGTCCAAAATGCCATCAAAGTGCATCAAAGATTGAGTTTGCATTTCAAAGCGGTTGTCCTCAGAGGGAAACTGTTTTGTCTTTTGTCAACAGGTAGAAACAGAATCAATCTGCTACTGGACGATGATGACAGTCAGGGAAAACAAGAAAAAGAAGTATATGATTTACCAGGTAACAACACAGAATGACACAGAACAGCAATGACAAACACATAGAGCAACATGTCCGCATCAGCATCTATGATGAAATAAATCCCATTTGTTCATATTAAACACTGGACGTTGATGCCAAAAACATTTCTTGTTAAAATATGTTTTATTGTTGTTTTCTTATACTAACTAATAATGCAAGATAACCTGCTGGATAACAACCACATAGCACCACAGCATTAAATAAAGTGTTCACTGGCCTATTTTAAGGGCCAGTGTGTAACATTTATGCAAAACTAGTAGTAACAATGGAGTACAATGTTCATAATTATGTTTTACATTAGCTGCTTTACATTAGCTTTGCTCCACATTTACCAGTGATACAAGGTCTAGTGACATATATAAAATGAGAAAAGACAATTGAAAAGTTTTAAGAATAATCCAGCAGTTTAATAAATTACTTTGGTCAACAGAGCAACCCTCACAGTGGTGTCATCTGGCCAAAAAAACAAAAACAAAAAAAAAACGAGTAGAGCCTTATAAGGGCTGGCGGAAAAGCCCCATAAATCAAAAGTAAATAAACTAATAATAATCCTCAAGATAAAACAAAATAAAACTGTGATTACAGGTAATGGCTTTCACACTTGATTTGAATGTGTTATAATAAAACAGTAATAAGTCACACAACATGCGGCTGCTGCCTCAGCTCCACTTCACATAGGACCACATTGTGTTGGTTCACAGCTGCTGCAGATGTGTCAAACTGTGAGGGAAGTCAGGGGAAAGCCAGCTGGGGGCTGAGGAATGAATAAGGGTGGGTGGCGTTGTCCCGTGATGAGGAAATGCACTGAGGAGAGAGATAAAAAGTCATAACAGATGAGAGGGGAAACACAGGATGTGAGGAGCATTAACTGTTAAATTGCATCTTGACAATAAAGGTCCCTGCACTAAGTTGAGAAAAATAGAGACAAACGCCTAAAGACACGATTAAATAAATGTACGTATATTCTATTTATCATGCTCAGGTTGCTGCAAATCAAAACACCAAAGGAGGAAACAGAAAAAGGAAATACCCTAGAGGGAGAGACGTTCACAGTGTGCAGCATCCCGTCAGGATCATGTCAGCACTTGTCGAGGAGGAGGAGGCGGAAGTCACTCAGCCAGAAAACACTGCGATGCTGGCTATCAAAATAAAAGAATATCGACTGCAGAATAAAAAGGACGTTTAAAGGCATCATTGGGTACAACAGGAAGAAATTCACATGGAGTACTAAACTGGCATAAAACAAACACAGTACACAGTGGTGGGTGGTGGACAGATCGGCTTATATGCACATAAAAGTGTGCACATATGGACATGTTTTACAATGCAAATAACGCATACATATTCAAGATTCCGCGTGTATTGTCATGTGAACAGCAAGGAAACGTGTTTCCCTGTACAATTAAATATTTCCTCTGCTATCCACAATGAACGCTGTGCAATAAATTAAATTAGTAAAAAAGACAAAAAGAAGAAGCATGATGAAGAAAATCAAATATGAATGGGTGTTGAAATCTCAGCTAATCTTGAATATAGAAAAGTTTATTTTTCTGCTGGGTTCACTTGGGGATTTATTCTGAAAGTCTCCACCGGACGTGGGCTGCCCTCTTAAAGCAGAAACGGACCGCTCACAGCGAACAAACCGGACTGACAGCAGCACTGATGAGTCAACCCGTCACTCTCTAACTGTACTACTCGTGGTTATAGTTGTTGTTTTGATGGGTTAATCTAAGAGAAAAACAATTTGCAGACAAACACAAATAATCATAAAGTGGGACACTTGACATGGAATGACACTCTTTTTAACGAAGTGGACTCTAGCATCGTCTTGTGATCCTTCGCCGGTCGTGTTGGGACATTTTATCCCCTCTGATGTCCACCTGTTACGGCCGGTTTCAGACCTGCAGACAGCCTCACCACGGAGCGTCAGATACTGGAAGTATGTGCTTTATCGTTGATTAACGTATATCTAGTTACTTGCGATAGAAGTACAGAATTTTATAGCTCAAGTTGCATCATCTGTCCAGCTGTCAGAGAAGAAAAGCTCGGCTGAATGTCACGCTACTTTCCTGGTTTAGAATGCTAGCATTAGCATTAACTTACTAAGAAAGTATTTACCACTTTTTAACAACTGTGATATTTAAAAATAGCGTGTTTATTCCGCTGGCTGTAAGTAAATTAACGATTTTACGGTTTAAACTTAAAAATTTAAATGCGGTAGTTCTGACGGGCGGTATTTTTTCTGCCGTTATTTTGAAATTTAACCCGAAATAAACCTTTTTTTACACATTGTGGCGAACAAACATTTGATTTTGGATTTATTAACACAGTTTTGAACATTCGTGTTTTATTTATTTGTCATATTTTCGTCATTTACTGCCGTTAAAACGGCGAAAGAGCGTTTCAGTGTGTGTGCGCGCGCGTGCGTGTGTGTGCACGCGCTACCTCGTGCTCGAGCGGCACGGGTGTGTTTACAAACAAGTCTCGTGCTCTGCAGAGCCGTATGGCTTTGGTGCTCTGGAGCCGCAGCTGCCTCCTGGCGGCAGGTTGGGAAAAACAATTGAGCTAAAAATAATAAAAAAAAACATTTAATTTATTGGGGGTCTATATAAAATGTTATATCCCATTCCATTCTATTCTACTTTCTGTGTTTGTTGTCGAGTAAAAACATGCAATTTTCCTTTCGGTGTTTTCAGTCAGTATATGTATCATTACTTAATTTCACTGAATATACTTTTGGTTTTGGTAGAAGCCAATTTGTTGAATTCAATTTTGTAGTTGAATTCAATTTCAACAATTGTGTGTCTAAATCTTGTTTTGCAGCAGCACTACTCAGTGTCTGTCATATTTGTGTTTTGTCTCTAAATGCAGCACAAGTAATGCACATTTGCAGAAGTTACACATAACACAAAAATAACTATTTTTTTGCACAATAACTCACAGTGATATCCATTGTTGAAATATTGTATTTTATTTCATTGAATATGCTATTAAAAACTAGATTTCTTTTTCCTTAGTTCATACTGTAACTCTTTATTATTGTTGTTATTATTATTATTATTTATTCTATTCCTTCATTACTGTTTTTTATTGTATTTTGCACTTATAATTTGTTCGTGCTGCTTCAACAAATGAATTACCCCCAATGAGGATCAATGAAAAAATTCTATTGTATTGAATTTACATGTGTGTGTTCTTAGGCTACCACTGAGATGGCCCGTGCAGAGACCATTGAGAGTGTCGGAGAAACTGGAGGAAGTGGAGGAAATGACCCACTTCCTCACCACAACTCCTGCCGCACAGAGATGCCTCTCCCTTTCTACAACTGGCCTGGCATGCTCGCTGCCACCACTATCACCACCACCACCGGCGTAGTGCACCTCCACCATCACCACCACCACCACCACCTGCACCCTTTGCAGGCTCTCTATCTGTCATGCCCGCTGCCTGACCCTCACCCAGAAGCTCAGGAGTCCCAGACTCACCAGCAGTCACCAGCTTTATCGCCATCACCAACACCTCCTCGTTCACCACTCTGCAATCTGAGGGAGAGCCGTGGAGGCAGTGCCTTCTCAGGAGAGCAGTCAGGTAATATCTCAGTATTTACTTAATAAAGTGGTGTCATGAGTTTACACCAGTGGGATGATAAACAAATGAGGCTGAGAGGATGATCATACATTTATAGTTATAGGCATAAACATATACAGTTTTGGTTTATGGTGAATGCTGCCAGGTCGATCAGCTGATTGTGATTCAAAGGTGATGAGATGAAGATGAGATGTGTTACGACTGTCGTCACTGGGATAAACATGTGACTCTTTTGGCCTAGTAACCAGCAGACCACTGTGCTGCTGCAGAAAAACTGCTCAAACCAGTTTTGTTCAGCAGACTGTGCGATGTC
Organism: Synanceia verrucosa; assembly: GCA_029721515.1. NCBI lineage: Eukaryota > Metazoa > Chordata > Actinopteri > Perciformes > Synanceiidae > Synanceia > Synanceia verrucosa. Next base: position 21,465,251 of record CM056559.1, read on the forward strand.
TGCATGTTTGTCTTGAGTTCAGGAAGTGGTGGGGGGGTGGGTGACACCTTCATGGACACTCCACCCGTTTCTTGGCTATGCATTTGATAAAGACAGGTACTTTAGTATATGGGGTATAAAAGTTTAGCAAAGATGTATGCTCATGCTAATATGTGCCTGCAGCTGCAGCACTTTGTTTCTTGCCATAGTCAGTGTCAGTGGGTGAAGTGAGTCATGAATCTGAACTTAAGTGTTCCGGGGAGAAATTCAGAGGCGGTAGAAAGGGAAATTCAGGTGGCAGTGCAGGAAAGGCAGGTTTACTTTTGGCACATTGCCACTGTGTTGTGACAGGTTGGTAGTAAATGAAAACAGATGAGTCCCCCCCCCCACCTCCCTCTCAGCTGCAGGTCAGCTGAGCATCTGGGGCATGTTCAGACTTGTCCTGTGACTGACTGACTGACTGTCTGCAGGGAAACAATCTGCTGCATTTCCTGCTGCTCTGAGCGCTCAGCCAGGCAGCACTAAGTCAAGCCTGTCAGCCAGTCACTCTTCATTCAGTCAGGCTACAGATTTCTCACCATTGGTTTAATCATGTAGTTGAGCTAGTTAGTTACTTTAGTAATCAGGCTTGTCAGTCTGCCTGCTGATCACAGTCAAACAGCCTGTTATTAACTTAGTTATTCAGTTCAAATAGTAAGACGCATATCTTAATAAGATAAGATTAGATTTATTCATCCCAAAGGAATTTGCTGTGCAACTGTTGCAATAAAAATTATATTAAGAGATCATAAAATATGCATATGGTGCAAAATGCAAAACGAATCCATCACATAATTAAATTAACCAGTTACAAGTTAATTTGTTAGTAAAGTAACCACATTAGTGAATTATCCAGCTCATCATTAAGCTTTGATCTGGTTTGATTTTTAGAGCCACCCTCCATCCTCTGCTGCCTCCTGTATTTAACTGGTCACCCTGTCAGTCCATCAGCCAATCAAAGGGACCCTTGTCTCCTCCCTCCAACCTATCACAGCTCAGCCCCCCCACTCTACCGGCCAATCACAGAGGGACATCCTAGACCTAGAGTTACCTTGGCAACAAGCCAGGGTTTTCCAGTTTGTTATTTCTTCGTCCTACCGCTCTCTCTTTCCCCTCTCTCTCCATCGCTGCCTCCGCCTAGTCACCTGCGTCTTTGAAGGATCAGTTATAATCCTCCCTGGCAAAGCAGATGCTGTGGTTGCCAGGAGTGCCTCATTTCTGTGGCATCTAGAGTTGAGGTTGCTGCGGGTGCCCGGCTTCGTCCAAGGGGGTCGTTAGACAGGAAAGCATGATGCTCAAGACAGTGAACTACGATAAAACACCTCTTAAATGTTAGAGCTCATGCTGTGAAATTAAAGTTGGAAAGTACTAAACAAGTTTTTTTTAGAGAAAACCATAAATCATCACATCTTAAATAGGTTTGGGTCTGCTTGTTACGCTGAAGCAACCAGACAGAAGAACACAACAGCACAACAAGTCTAGTAAACACAACAAACAGTTCCTCTCCATACCAGACTTATTAAGCAGATTAAGAGATTACTCTCCCAAGTTCCAGAGGAAAATAAGTTGCCCTATCGGGCTCCTTAAGAAAAATGTTTGTGTCCCGAGACCTAATGAGGAGCCATAGGTACTATGGCTATGTTTGATTTATTTTTAATGTCGAAGGTCAAGAAAATTCACTGCCTGGTCAAATACGATAAACTTTGAACACCACTTTTTCCAATTAATCCAAGTCAAAGTCAGTGAAATATGAAAAAAATAAAATAATGGCCTGATGGTGACTGATAAAGTTAAGTCTGTGTGTGATATTTTGGTCTCTGTTGCTCAGCAGTCTGGTCTGCCTTTGTGTGGCACTGTGTGCACTGATACTGTAAGGAGGCTTTTAATGAATGCAGATCGTTGAGAATCAATTAGGCATAACCAGAGGCTTCTGCATGCCCAGTAAACTGCTTATGTCTCTTCACGAACATTTCTTGTCAAGAGAGGGACAAAGAGCATGAGGAAGCACAATGGTAGAAGCACAAAACCAAAAGCAATCAAAGACATTTGTTATTATTGTCATTTTCCGATTACATTTTTGCCTTTTTGTCTGCTTCAGACTCGTACAGAGAGGAGATACAGGGGGCCTCCAGCTGGCAGGGACCGCTGCCGGACCTGCTGCCCCAGAACGAGCACCTGTTCCGGTCTTCCCCACATCACAGAGCCCCCAGAGGAGAGGCAGCACAGGAGCTGGAGATCAGGAGAGTGGCCAACCAGCTGAGGGCCATCGGAGATGAATACAACGCCACAGTCCTCCGCAGAGTGGTAAGAGGAGGGAGTTAGTTTAGCTTTGTTGTACAGTATCAACTCAGTCATGCCACCATGCTTTTAAACCTCAGTACTTTTGTGTGATACGAATATTATAATCCCAAAATGTCAACACCTGAGTGTTCGGTCATATTGCAGTTTCTCAGCATGTGTGAGTCCGTGCAGCACGGTCACATTGATTCTCCCACACATACATACTGAGAGTATGTTATCAGTTGATGAACATGTGTGTGTAATCACACATGAGGCAGCAGTGAGGGTGGATCAATACTTGTGTGAGAGTGTGAATCAATGCTGTCTGTGAGCCACTTTTTTTCTTTCATTCCTCTCATTTTACATCCTTATTTTATGGTTGATCTTTAAACAAATGACCCTCCTTTCTTTTGCCCCACTCTATCTGGATTTACTTTTATCAGAACAGTAATTTGTCCCTTAAACGCATAAAAACAACAAACAGGACACATTGAATCATTCAGATTAAATGACAGTGTGTTTCTCCGCTCATGTCTGTTTCCTTTTATTGTTATGTCTTTATCTCACCCCTCCCTGCCTCCCTCTGTACTCTCGATCGCGTGAGGAGTTGGCAGCAGCTCTCCACCTCCTCCCCCTGCACACAAACACACCTCCCCACTGCTCCCTCTCTCTCTCCATCCCGCCTCATGCACATAAACAAATATGACGTCACCTCGCCTTGACTCGAGCTTGGACTTTATGAGGGTGTAACGACCTCTCGTGCAAACGTGTGCAGCAGGTTTCTGACCTCTTTGAACTGTCTGCTGTGTGTGCATGCATGAGAAAGATTTTTCACACTGTGTGTTGTTTACAGCCAAAAGCAGTCAGACATTTTTTTCAGTTTTTGAGACAAAAGGAACAAGGGAAGAAGGGAGGAAGTGAGGGAAGGAGATTGTTAGAGGAGGGAGGGTTAACCACAGACAATCATGTTCATAATCCTACACCATGCAAACATCCCTCTTCACCTGTTATATATCATTCTCTCTCTTTATGAGAAAATAACAGTCAACTGTTTCTGGGTTGTGAAAATAAATGCACATTTTTAGCGTATTAATGCTCCTAAAAAGGTCCGATATTTAATACACCCAACATGTTTTATTGGGACTAACGTCTCTTTGTGTTTCGCAGCGCGGCGCCCCCCACTGGCAGGACTGGAGAGACGCCTGCCGAGGACTCCTCAACTTCATCACCCAGATGCTCAGCACTCTCTACAGGCTCACGTAGAGTCCATCATCTGCCAAACCACTGGTTACCATGGCAACTTAAAACAATCAGCACCTGGCCGCCGATTGACTGCCGCACCGGTCGCCAGAGGATTAACGGGAGGAGGAGCTGAACAGTCGGAGGCACCACCTGTGAGACTGGGTCAGCGTTTTACCTGTGGAAACTGGACCCTGTCCGTCCGTCCGTCCGTCACTCAGTCTGCTGGCACGGACTGCAGCTGGAGGACTGGCGGTCACTTTCCTATCTGTATATTTTTGTAAAATTCACTCTTCATGTTGTCTCGGGGGTCATCTCTTCAGTGTGTGTGTGTGCAGACAAGCAAATAGGTCGTTTATACTGATATATTGATGCAAAAATGAAAATAGAGATTCTTCAAAATGCTTCCAACAAACAATATGCACCCAGGGGCCGGTGTTTGTACTGATGTTACGTTGTTTCTGTACGTAATTTAGTTGCATACTTATTTTAAGACCAAATGCAAAACCCGCAGACGTAGTTTGGTTGCATGATGTACAAATGTCGCTCAAAAACAGACACAATATGACCACCGTCTGACTTTTGAGTGTTATTCTTAGTGTCATTATTTTGCCCCTGTTCTTCTAAACTGGGAAACTGGACTGGGAAAAAAGTTGGGTTATATTTCACAGAGTGAATCACAATTTGCTTCATTTCATCATCATACGACGATGATGAAGACGTGCCTTTCTGCCTCTTCCTGGGCGCTGTGTTGAGGCCTAATCTCCAAAACTAGGACAGTCAGTCACACACACACTCTTTGTTTGCAAGTGTCATTTGCATTACACTTAAAATGCTTCGGCGTCAGCATGGTTTAAGGTTGTTTAAGGACAAATGTCTCTGTTCACGTACTGCCAGTGTTTTGAGCTGGCAGGGTCTCGTCCGCCTGTATTGACAGTGTTTATAGTTACTGGAGGGACTGTAAATATTCCTTTGGAAGAAGAATCTTAACTCTGAAAGTACTTATCAAAGCCAGAGAGTTCATTATGTCTTTTTTTGGGGGGTATTTCTGAGTGGCCACTGGCAACAGAGTTTGAATTTAAATCCAGTGGATTTGAGATGGTATTCCATGAGTTAAAGAAAAACATAATTTGGATCTTTTCGATTGTTGAAAAAAGTATTGATGATGTTTTGTAAAAATGACCCCTTTTGGTTGTGCGATTACTTTCACTGTAGTTTGGGAGCAAATGTTTAATTGCTTATATTAAGAGCATAATTTATTTTGGAACGTAGCCAATCTGTAGCTTTTTTTTACTTAATGTATTATTTATTTGTTTTCTCACATTCCTGATAAAAACTATGAATTAAGTTGTACTTGAGTTGAAACTGTTCAGGTTGAAAAAACAGTTAATAAACACACAGAAAGATGAAAAAAACGTAAAAATTGGTACCTTTTGTCCACCACTAGCCATTCAAATGTTTTAAAGCAACAGTTGGTGTATTTTGTACAACATTTTTGGCCATAAAGCACTCATAGGAAATAAGATTTATTACCGGACGCACCTCTCCAGGCTGTGTTGGCTTTCCATGTTTATCAGATGAGATGGAAGCACCAGAACCTTCCCTTTATACTCTGTAAAGCACAAACTGTTAGCAATAATTGACCGAAGTGAAAACCCATCAGTGGAAATCTGCTGGGTATTTGTGATGTAGGTTTAAAGCAGGCGTGGTAAAATTGGCCTCTTCTGGAAACCTGAAGCAGCTGTTTTAACGTTTGTCAAAGCCTCCTTGTATCAAGTCACAAAGATACCTGTGGATATTCAGCTGACATGACGCTGAACAGAGAACAACTGCACCAGCTGCAGCTCATTTACTGCTTGAATATTCATGTTTGCTGTCATCACACAGCAACGTTACAGGATCCTGGTTCACATGCAGTGTGTGTTTGCTGTTTTTCAACTTTTTTTCTATTGTAAACTACTTTCTACATGAATTTTGTACTTTTTTCTTTTTTATACAATAAAGATAATGAACTAATCCACTTGTGTGGTGTTTCATGTCTAACGTGAACGTAAAACTAAATAGAAGGACCATAATATTGTTCATATATTTACAGAAAAAAATGTAAACTTTAAATAAATAAATAAAATAAATGAAATGAATGAAATAAATGAAATAAAATAGCATAATTATGACTTAAGTGTATAGTATGTGGTAATCCTGCAAATTAACTCATGTTTTCCTAAATACCTTTTTTCTGTAGTAATCAAAATACTCAAACATTTAAGTAAAAGGAGCAGTACCACAGCATAGAAATTCTGTTATAAGTAAAAGGCATTCAAAATATTTAAGAGTATCTGCATCAAAGTAACTCAAAGTACTTAATATAATAGTAATGAATTTCAGAATAATGTTTATTACATAATTACTGATGCCTTAATGTTGCTGCTGTTAAATTATTACTTAGTGATTAGCTTGTGAATTTCCTCCCAGGAATCAATTAAAAATCAATTTGGCAACCTATCCTAACCTCAACCATCTCTTAAGCATTTTGGGATTCGTCTGTCACCTTTTAGCCACGAGGGGACCTGTGCCTGGTCGCAGTTTTATTGCCTCCACACGGCTCTCAACATGGCGAGAGCTGAGCTGGCGGCTCGTAGTTAACAGCGAAAACAAAGACAACACTGCTGAATCTGAAAAACGAAGCTAAAGTTGAGATAAAAACAAAAAAATGCATGTAAAATGTACTACATTCCCCTCCAAAATGAAGTGGAAAGGTGCAGGAAAGGGAAATACTCAACAAGTACTTCAAAAAGTACCTAAAAAAAATTAGGTTTATGTTACACTGTAAAAAAATGTCACTTTGGGACACTCAGACGAGGACAGCAGCAGTTTATTGGTTCAGCAGATGTTTACAGATGTTGGCAGTGGTTTGGGGGGTGGGGTGGGGGTGAGTGCAGCCCTCTGACATGTGTGTCAGTTGATGAACAGACTGTGGTCCAGCACATCTGGACAGCAACATGGATTAACAAACACAAGGTCAAGACCCTCGCTACTCTCTCTCTCTCTCTCTCACACACACACACACACACACAAAATCAAGTTGTTGTTTTTTATATAATTTATTGTCTGGCTGGTTTGTTTTTCATATAAATAAATAAAACCATTGGTATAAGAGAAACACAACTAGAGCATATACTGTAAGTGCCAGTTTAAAACCATGTGTGTTTGGAAATAAACAGGAGACTTTAAAGTTGACCAAAATGTTTTTGTGAGGCTCCTTCTCTGATTTGATCTTTGACCTTTGGATATTCTCACTCGCTGCTATATAATATGTCTAATTTCTAAGTAATAATATTAATAAATGTGTGTTCAGCTGGCAGATGTGACACTTTCACAAGCTCAATGGCTGATAAATCTTTCCTGGATAAAATCTCCTGACATTCCACTTATTATGCACTTTTTGTGTGACACCCTGGACAAGTCTCCAGTTCATCACAGGACACATAGAGACAGACATTCACACCTACGGTCAATTTAAATTAACCAATTAACCTAATCCCCATGCATGTTTTTGGATGGTGGGAGGAAGCCGGAGTACCAGAGAGAACCAACGCAGACACGGGGAGAACACTGTGTAAACTCCACACAGGAAGGCCCCAGGCCGGGAATCGAACCCAGTACCTTCTTGCTGTGAGGTGACAGTGCTAACCACTACACCACCATCTGCTCTTGTTTAGGTCATTACAAGCAAAAATGACAAACATTTGCAGCGTTCAGCTTCTCATTATGTGAAAATGTTACACTTTTTTTTTCGACACATCACACTACGTATATATGATCAGCAAATTTAATGCATTGGTGTTTTTACAGTGTTAGATTAAATATCCATTATCTTTATACTGCTGCAGACAGCAATACAACAAGATTCAAATTAAAAAATATGCAATATAAAATTTACACAGTATATGAGAAGAACAGTGTAAAATAAAGTTATTTAATAAAGGTTGCTACAGTACATTGTGCTTTATAGACATGAGGATTATTCAATGGAGAGAAGATAATTTGCCAGTTAATTAATAAGAAACTGTTGATGAATGATGGACAAAGTGGTTCATAAGGAACAGTAAAGACCTCCTGGTGATCACATCAACACACTCGTCTGTTACTGAGTCAACAGGCAGCATTGAGACCACATATCCTCACTTCAACTCCTCTGCAGAACAAGCCAATCACAAAGCCCTCTGAGCTAAATCAGGCTCCTGATTGGCTGCAGCAGCAGCATCTTGGTCTATGCTGCTCGGCGGAGAGTGACCACCCAGCAGGAGCTCTGGGATTTAACTCTGAGTGTGTTGGAGGGAATTTAAGGACATGAAAGAGGCAGATAAGATGGAGAGAAAGTGAAGCAGAGTCAGCATGAAGAGGGCAGTGAATGTGTGTTGGCAGATAAGAGTTTAGGTTTAATTAAAGGGGCAGAATGAGCTTAAAGGAACGTCCCATAATTAATCTTCTTTCCTAAACCCAGGAAAAGAGCAGTGGATTCACAGCTCTGCTGGTTTTCTTCCTGAATGGGCTGTGGACAACACTCAAAACTGAAATGTTATGGGTATTTATTCATTCTGAGTTGAACTTACAATGAACCCAGTGTGTCGAGCATTTCTGCAGCAGCCAAAAGCAACCAGAGTACAAGTTAGGGAAGTAGAAATTATTTCAGTTACAGCAGGAAAGCATCAGCAGACAGGCAGTCACATTTTTATCATTATTATATTAGGTTCATGCGTCTAAATTCAGTGACGACACCAGGCAGATATTCATCACCAAATTCTGAGGCACCATCATTACAACAATACGATTGTTTGATAAAAAAGAGACATGAGGGAGAATCATTTCACCAAATTGTGTTTTATTAGGAAATGTAAAACAGTAAGACAGAAGGACACATGGGAGAACGCATAATCTCCACCAGGTGCTCAAAAAGCTGCTGCAGTCCTTTGAATGACCGCACTAAGGCACTAATATTAAAAATAGCCATAACTGATGGCAGGTATTGTGACAGGTGGGTGCTGGGGAGCTAGCAGGTTGCTAGCTGCGATCAAGCTGCTCTGCCTCCACCCACAACAGTTGTAGATTAGATGGAAGTTAATCCAAGATGGTGGCGGACAAAGCCTCAGTTACTTCATGTTAACTACATAAATCACTTTATGCAGAAGAAGAAAGCAAAAGGTGAGAGAGCTGGAGAAGAATCGGTCGACTGTCACTCAAATTTATTAATCTTTTTTTTTAAAAGTTTGCCAGAATCGCCTGGTTCTGCTTTCTGAGATATTCGAAAGTTAGCTGGGTTCATCATAATCAATCGCTTTATTCTCCAAATATACATTAAATTGTAAAATGAATTAGTAGGTTAATACAGAAACTATTGGAGAATGATACTTTTGCATGACACCAGTGAAATGTTCCTGAAGATGCAACAACCTATAATACTCCACCCGCTCACACCTTTTTCCTGTTATTTTACATCACATGCTCCTCTTGTTCTGCATGTTACTGATTCAAACTCTGTACACATAATTAGGCAATTTAAGTGTTGTTTACCAGAGCAAAGAAAGGCACACAATGTGATCCCGAAACTATTTTAAATGACTCAGCATCAGCTGCTGACGACATACAGCAGCAGAAGCAGAACATCACTACTAACAACAAGTGTCATTACTTCCATCCTCAGTTTACTGCGGTTGACACACATCTCTGCAGGTCAGGCAGGCTGAACAGGTTCAACCACCCGTCACTCCCGCTGAGGTCACACACAGGACCACATGCTGGTTTTCCCCCTGCGATGCTCTGCTGCATCTCCTGCCTTATTTGGGAGGAAATGCTGTGAGATCGCCTCGAGGCTTGTTTGGCTGCTGCACCACAGAGACGGCATGTTTGGTTTGGTGAGTCATATGCCAGGTGGTGAGAGGTTATTATCAAATACAGTACAAAAAAAAAAGGAATCACATGGCTGTCCATCATTCAGACATGGACTGACTGCACATTAACCCTCCACACCCTCCATTATATACATGTATATGTACACACACATACACATATCTGTATATATTTTGGTGTTTGTTTGTTTTTTTTTCAATCAACTCAGTGAAAAAGTTTCACATTAGTCTGTGCATGTGCCACACGGCCATTTTTAAATTTGCGATATATATTGAATTAAAGTATGATTCGATTACACTAAATTTGTCTTTTCAAAGAAAGTCCACACTTAAATTCCCCCAGCAGCAAATGTAAAGTATGTATAATGCAGTGTAATAGAGCTGTGACATGAGGCAGATACAGTATTTGTCCCTGAATTCTGACACAACATGATTGTTTAATAAATCCAGTCAGAAATATTTCAGTAAACAGTGTTTTATTAGCAAATGTAAAAAAGGCAAATATCACAGGACCAACAGACTGACTGCATGGCGAGCAAAATCTGAGAACAGACTAAAGGAAAAACAGATGTTTGCTGGAACTTGGTGTGTAAAACAGTTTCAGTTCGGTCCAAAGTAGTCAACTATGCCGTTTCCTTTACGGCCATCGAAGAAGAAGAAGTTGCGGTGTGGCGGGTCTCTTTGGGAGAGAGCCTGGAGGGAAACATGACGGATGGTTTGTAAACGAAGCGCTACAGTCAAAAAGTGAGCAGATTTAAACAGGAGGGTCAAGAATTAACAGTACTAGAAACAGAAGGTTAACACTGCCAAGTGAACGTTTTCATGCACCAGAAAAACAACAAACTGTTTCATTCCCAGTGTTGTCAGAGCTCACAGACACACAACTCAGTATTGTGAGTGAGTGAAATCAGTCAGGATTCGCCTGGCGAGCTATCGGGCGGCCCTTTGCATTCGGTTTCATCATTCTCATCATCCTCATACTCATCATCATAGAGAAGGTGGGTTGCCCTCCTCTAGCACACATTTACCCTGAGCTGAACCCTCATTACCTCAGCCTCAGGTCACACAGCACAGAAAAAAAGGTATTCTCTCTCTGTGAAATCTTATTCAGGTCATGCACTGAAGAGACAGTGCATCCTCTCTCTGCGCATCAAATATGAGACTGTTTTTATCTGCGGGGTGAATGCAAACAACCTCAGTCTGAGGAGATTCATTCACACGTCAACATCTAATATGGAGACTTTTCATCAAATTCAAAATGGGCATAATAAGAGGATTTATGTGTTTTTCAAGATCTAGTCAACATCAGAATTCATGGTGAGACCATGAAGGGAGGGATGATTGATTTGTGACTGGACTTCAACAGAAAACTGATGCAGCTTTGTATTGATTAGCCTGAGGGGTCAACACAGCACTTTTCGTGTGTTTAAAACATGCAGGATGCACATCTACTAATATTATTGTTGTTGTGTTGCATTATTATTTATATTGTAAAATAAATTACATATTATTCTATTTACTTATGTTTGTCATTTATAAGGATTAAATTATCACTGAAGGTCACACTTTTTAATACTTATTTTTGACAATAACATTTATTCTTCATCAAATCTGACAAACAGTTTTCAAAGATCATTTGTGTTCCAGGTTGGTACAGCTTTTATTCAACCTCTCTCAGGATATACTTCCAGACTCTCAAAGCCTTTGTGTCACATCTAAACTGTTATGACAAATGCCAAAAATAAAATGTACAGAACTGATCCTTACTAGCAGCAATCAACATAACTAACTTTGTTTGTTTTACTAGCTGCTCATATTAACTTTGTTTGTTTTGATTATTTAATGCTGATGAAAACACTGGATTGTACTGAAAATTGCCCATTTTTAAAACAGCATATTTAAATACAGGCACATTCCTTTGTTCATTTTTTCTTTATTACGATTATATTAAAAACGTTAAAATTATAGATAAAATATTTTTTATTTATGTATGTTTAGTTTCTAAATCCTATTTATGTATTGATCAATATTATTTTTTGTATTTATGCTGTTTTTTTCATATATACATAACACTTATGGGTTTTTTTCTTAACTTCCATGACTTTTTACTCTTGAATGTCACCAGAAAACATATCAGTCAGGATCTAATCTATAACATGAGGGAATGAATGTAGCAATGTACATAAAAAAGTTCAGTCATATGTTTCCCTCTAATGATCTCATTATGTTCTCAAATGCTTAAATATCAATGAGTTGCTTATACTGTTCGGCTCTAGGAGTTTTTAAAAATTATTTCCCCCTTTGAGAGGTTTCTGTCAGAGCGTCACATGAAGGTCGCTGTGGTCACAGTGAAGAATCACCAGACTGGCTGTCATTTAATATAGCAGAGCGACTGTTTCCTGCAGTTACAAGGCTCCTATATGACTGATACCATACATATATATGACCAAACACACAAAAGTCAAATACTGACAATCGGGGGGGGGGGCACATGCGTCCGGACGGGACGTAAAAAGTCGACATGCCCGGGGAAAAGAGGACGTTTTGTCAACCCAATATACATTAATTTTTACATCCTTACCTTTACAACTTCCTGTCCCAGAACTCCTCCCACCACAGCGCACACTGGAGACATCTCAGAGAAGCAGTAGCTGAGGACAAACATGAAGCGAGGTGACTAAAGAAAAGGTGTGACGCTGATGAGAATGGCAAGGAAAGTACATGGTCATTCCAGTTAACTGCTGGAGTATACAGGAACTATATTTCCACTATGTAACCGGTTCCACAGGGGAGCCTGCACATACAGTGAAAGCAGTTTTAGGTGCATTACCTTCTGTTTCTATGTTTGTTGACATACTCACTGAAATACAGACACAATAAAAAAAAAACTCTATCACACACAGAGTTAATTTTAGGGTTCAAGATTCCTTAAAGGCACCTTTTATGTGGATGTCCAGTCAGTGGTTGTTGGCAAATGTAATCTATTATAGCAAAATATTTATCAGTGCCTGTTCTTTAAAATATTTTAATTAATTTAATAATTTATTTATCACTGTTCCTTTATCTTTTGTTTATTAAACTTGGATTTGTTACACTTGTAAGCTTCTATAAGTACCTCTGACAGTTATTCTTGTGTGCCAGCGTAAATAACGTCCACCCAAAACACAATGTAACTGAGTTGCACCTATGCAGGTAATAAAAGTACCTTTCACAATAAAAGTCCACCTTAAATTCATTCAGCGCTCACTTTTTGGGAAACCATTTTCACAGTTTGCAATACAAGCGAAGAGAAGTTCTCTTTTTTTATTTTTATACATTTTTTTTTTAAATTTACACAATGGAAATTACTTAAGTGGCAAATTTCACTTTTAAGGTAATAAATGGATATATTTATCTATATATAGTGTATTTATCTATTTAAGAAAATAAAGCAACCCAACCAAATGCACAAATCCAGAAATGGGTTGCAGGAAATGAATGATCCAGAATGTTTTTATATCAAAACTCTAGGACACTTCCAGTTCACTTGTGTAAAAAGTCACAATGCAGGTTAAGGACGCTTTATACCTGATGAAGTCATCATTCAGCAGGTCGCTGCTCACGCCCAAAGCCTCCAGGACGTCATCACGGATCTGTCTCAAGAGCTGACTGTCCTCTGGGAAGGCTTGTGGGTCAGGGTCGCGACCTTTGTCGGTCCTGAACTTCAATAGAACTGAGGAGACAGAACAGGAAGCAGGAGGGACATAAACATAAATGAAGCACAGGTGAGAGGCTGGAAACAAGTTTTAACCCATTTGTAAAGCCACAATTATCATCTCACGGAAAGACAACATCTTATCTCTGAAAGCAGCTAAGATCTGTATGAGGTTGCATCATCAACATCAAATTTTATCCGACTTGGCCTACGTTTCTCCACGTCAAAATTAAGAGCGCACACACACACAGGCACATGTTCAGTAAAGAGATATTAGGTTGAGGAAAGAAAAAAAAAACTCTTTCCTGTGACTGAGAGTTGAGAAATGAAAAATCAGATGCATGCAGTCTCTTTGGTCATGAGCAATATTTCAAATAACCAACGTCTTAAACTGTGCCACACATCAACAACTCGCCCACATATTTCCTGTTCGTCCATTAACTTAAACCAGATGAGGAAGTCAAGTCCTCCCACGGCCATTTCCACCAGCGTGGCATATCACACACATCTGAGTGGTGGCGACGAATCACTTTCACAGCTCAGCTCTGCCCTTTAATCAGTTGAAATTTTGCACCAGACAGGATATCAAACAGAGTTTCATAATAGAATATAATAATGTGCACGAGGATGGAACAGCGATGATATCTGTGACAAACACAGCAGTGATACGTAATAAAACTTTAGCTTAAAAGGCTTGGAAAATTCAACATAGCTTCGTCGAAACCTGCAAATGAAGGTCAAACAATATGTTTTTCACTATTAAGACAGCTTATGCACAGTGAGGGTGACAGGTAATTGCCCTTTGTCAGAGCTGGTGGGAGAATATCAAACTGTTTGTCAAAGCAAAACATGCTTATTTTAAACTTATTTTCAAATTATCTCCACCAGGAAAACTCATGTCCACAGCATATCTTTCTCACTACTGACCCTTTAAGCAAATCATTTTTGTACAATGGTGTGTTCCACGTACAAAGCTAGCAGATATTAAGTCTACTACAGCTAAGAGATAAAAGCTGACAGGGTGAAAAGCAGAAAACGCATAACATCAACATACACAATTTTGCATTACTGTAGGTCGCGAAATTGCTAATTATACAGTATTACATGGGTGCGAGCCTACACCTTACAGGAGGCGGCCATGTTGCATTGTTATCTTTGTGTATATATACCCGAAATGGACAAACAGCGTTTTGCAAGTTTCGAGGTTTCGAGTAGCTTGAGTTTTGGGTCCATGCAGAAGTCCCAGTGGAAGCACAGAAAGTTGACATAGCAACTGACTGAAGCTGTAATGGATGACCACAGATATGTCCATCAACGAGAGGAAGACAAAACCACACAAAAAACAAAACAAAAAAAAAGAAAACATCCTTAGCGAAGACAACAAGATAAAAGCAGAAAGAACGACTGCAGAAGGTGGACGCTCTTGGAGGGAGTTTGGTCTAACGAGACACCGTTGTGTGCGTGCTTGGATATGTACGAGCTTCGATCTCAGTTGCTTGCATTCCACTAGCTCACCACCAGGTGACGAGGATTTTTACACATTGTACCTTTAAACATTAACTCTTTGAGTGCCAGCTGTTTTTTAAAACAGAAAGTGCCTTGTGCCAACGTTTATGCCCATTTTTCAGTCATATTTCAAGATCCACAGAATATTTTGTACCATGTATCTGAAAACACAGAGTAGCTCAAATGAAAGAAGAGATGCGCTATTTCATCATGAAAAATCTGTTTGTTTTTACTCTGTTCCATTCTTGTTTTATCTAGAGGAGAGGCCACTTTCACCAAAATCAGTTTATTTTGCTCTCTAATTACGATCGTCTCCACTTCCTGCTTTGATCTCTATAGCGCATATTAACCGTTTGTGTCCCGACTACAAATCACAGAAGCCCGAAATTAGTCACATGCTGTGTGAGACTGATCAGCGACCAGCTGCAAAAAAAAACAAAAAACACTTTGACGGTGTAACTCATCAATGGCACTGAAAGAGTTAAACAATTGCCATGAAGTGTTATAAAGTGGACTGCATGTTAGCTGCACAGTCATTAAAAAAAATCTGCCTAGATTATTATTATCATTATAAATAATTGTTCCACCACCCAGTGTCAGGTGTTTTCCATTACTACCCTAAATTAACAGTATTGCTGATTATCAAAATATTTCATGTTTCTGTAATGGTTAATCCACCAGTATGTGCAAGCTCCTTAATCAAAATCATATATTTAATTAATGATAAACTACAATTATTGTTGTTATCTGTGAATTTTCAAATTTACAGTTTCACAAAAAGCAGAAACTATAGCAAAGCACATTATTACAGTAAAAAATGTTTTAGTGGTGGTATTCTATAGCTTATTCTATTAGATTTGGCTCAAATCTGCATTTAAAAAGGTGAGTTTGAAATTTCTCACTCCTGTTCAAAATGGTGACGCACAGGGAGCTCAGTGAGAAAGGAGTCCTAGTTGAAGCTCTTCATGATGCTCTTTAATATTTTGTTTTATATTTTTAAAAGGGGTGTGATACGGATCAGACATACTAATGATAAAAAGCAAACACCAGCGGTTCAGATCACCCGACTGTTCCTATTCAGACAGGAAGCAGTTGTAACAGAGGAAGAGCCACTTCCTCATCCGTCGCCCAAAACAACAACCGCTAGCTCCAATTATAGAGACAGCGAAGGAATAATAACACTGCCTCCCGCCTGATGTTCACTAAATAAAACAATAACAACTAGGCGTGTTTCCACTCAGGGCGAGGCCACAGTGGGTTTCAGTGTGAGTTATTAGACTGATGGCACACGCCTAAAATGTACCAGCCAACATGTTCACAGAGGGGGACAACTATTCAGATAATTCACTTTAGTCAAAGTATGAATACCAAACGTGAAAATACTGTACTAAATCTAAAAGCAATGCATTCAAATCCGTACTTCAGTGAAAGTATGCAAGTATTATCAGAAAAAATACTTATGGAAAGTGCTCATAGTGCAGTAAAATGTTCCCTGTCTGTTTTAAATGCCTTTATGCGGTTGTAGATGTTTTTAACTCCTTTATATACCATTGTCTCATATTCTATTAGATGTGTTTGTGGAGTCGCTGTCCCTGTGAGAACCACAAATTTCAAAAAAGTTTTCATGGTGTCAGAAAAACATCCTGTTTTAAGATTTGTACCGATGCATTTTTAAAGAGTTTATTCAGTTTTGGAAGAGAGAGGATTTTCTCATCTCATCCTTCAGTTTATCACAAACATTAAATAACAAATATTATTATTTTTTAACCAACTTCATTAATCATTGATTCCTAATGCACAACGGTTTTGCACTGTTAATCTACAGTACTTTAGAATTACTAAATGTTACTTGTTGTGTGTGTGTGTGTGTAAATGTTTTCATATGTTACATATTGAATATTCTGTGAACTTTATTTGCACTCTTTCCCCTTTGGATTTAACTGACTTTGGTAAACATTGATGTAGAGAGCCTATATTTTTGAATACAATTTAAACCTGCATTTAGTATTTGTGTCCTGTGTATCCCGTCAAAGTTTGAACTAAATTTTAATAATTTACTACATTTATGAGGAGGAAAGTTTTCAGAGGTTTTCTGGTTATTTCCAGCTCGTAAACGCTGGTGGCTGTGTGGTGTAGGTGTCGGGCTGTTCTCTGTTCTACGCTCAGTGCACATGACTGGCCATGAACACCCTGTGATGGAAACTAGCATGTAGTGTGTGGGGACCAGGTGACGGGAGGGACAACAGCAAGCTTAAAGAGAAGGTCATCAGACGCCGCAAATAAACTGCAAAGAGGAAGGTATATTTAAGATTTACTAAAAGGCTGAAAATGCTCCTTTGGGTTTGAATGTATCTGATTTTTCATGTGCAACATTTAACAGCGCGCCCTTCTCTGTAATCTCATTTAATAAACTTCATGGATACGATTTGTTTGATTTATACAAAGATTCAGCTCATCGGCTGAATTGGAACCAGTGATTTTGCATCTTCATGGTACACGTTTCAGTTTTGCTGCATGGTTCCTACGCATTTTCAGTTTCAAATTTCTATTCTTTTTTAGAGCTTTCAGGATTCTTTGTTGTATTTGATCAGTTCTCTGTATGGAAATTGTGTTTGTGTCCTGCCTCCTACACAGAGATGAGCTCCAGTGCTCATTTTACTGATCAAAACGAAACCTGAATGCACAGTTTCACAACAAATCAATAAATACCTTACAAAACCTTTCCTAAGACTAAAAGAATAAACACCTAATGTAATTTCATAGGGAAAACAGTGATTTGTTTGTTTTTGAAAGGCTATATGCCAACAAATATGGCTGAAGCTGAATATTTGGTAAAATAAAACAAATTGTGGATTTTGGAAAGGACTACATCGATATTTCTTTAAACACATTTTGACTTTTGGACACACTGGAGTATAACAAGTACTATAATCTTTTATTTATGTGAAATCTTTATCTGCAACCATGCAAAAATATAAACAAAAAAAAAAAACGCTGTGCACTCCACCAGTATCCTCCTGCTTGCTCTTCCCAGCTCACTCACTCTCACTCTCTGGTCTGTTCTGACTGTATTTCACCTCATGCATTAACTATTTTAACTGCTAATAATAAAACACCTATCCACAGTTTCCACAGCTCTGAAACGTTTGAAAATCAGATATTGTTTCTGAAAAAAGTTAAAATGACTTAAAATCACAGAAAAAAAGAACCTGTTGCCAGTAAAACTTTATGATTTGATGCTTTAAGTACCGTGCAGAATGAAGTAGTCCACCGGTGTTTTCTTCATGGCAGCTCTAGCCTTCTCAGTTGTCCAGTCGACCTCCAGAGCCTCCTTCAGAGTGCAGAAACTAGCCGTCTGATTGGTTGGGGATTATAAGAAGCCGTGTTAATAGAAGGTAAACAAGAAATGTACTAATTCATTATATGCTCATTTTTAGGGTGAATAAAATGCATGTCTGGTGGTAATATTGTTAGGGAAAGCAACATGTTTGAATTTCTCTGAGCAAAATAGATGGTCTCCCATGGTTTAATTTTGGTGATTTACCTTTTTCACCATGGTGGTCTCGTTGGGGTCAACTTTGGCTTTCTTCGCCTCTGGACCGTCGTCAGAAGTTCCAGTCGGTTTCACAACCTTTGGTTTCTCCCTAAAAAGAGAGTGTGAAGATCTAGACATTATGTTGAGAAACACACTCCACAGTACACGTTTGTGTGAATATGGAGGAGGTAAGTATAATCATGATATAAAGGGATAATTTGAGAACCAGTAAGAAAACAGTATTTCTTTGGGTTTTTATTATCCAAATTACTAATATACATTAAATATGTATTCATTTAATGTTTGTTTACGTTTAAGATGTTATTTGTTGATATATTTGGATGCATTATCATGTATTGCTATTTTAGCAAATGTTGCTAAATAAAAACACATATAGCCAGTAAATCTACTGCGGTGCTCTTGAGCAAGGCAGGCAGCATCCAGCAGCACCCATGTCTGAACAAGAACCAATGCTTACTCAACGTAGTTGTGCTCTCTCCCGAGGTTGCAGAACATGTAACCATAGTAACCGTAGACGTCACCACAAAAGACCTTGACGTTGTGCTGAGAACAGAGCTGGTCGACTCGCACCATCAGGTCTCTGGAACAGCCTGTCAGAATAACCTGAGGGAAAAAAAAACACAATGAAGATACCAGGGCGATGAACTGGAGACTTGTCCAGGGTGTACCCTGCCTTTCACCCTAAGACAGCTGGGATAGGCTCCAGCCCTCCTGCGACTCTATGAGGATAAACGGTAGAAAACGGATAGATGGATGGACTACCAGTGCTACCAGTACTATCAATAATACAAGTACTAACAGTACTACCAGTGCAACTAGTCTTACCACTACTACCAATATTACCAGGACTGCAAATACTACCAATACTACCAGTGCTACCAGTATTACCAATAACACCAGTACTAACAGTACTACCAGTGCTACCAATATTACCAATACTACCTCTACTAACAACACTACCAGTCCCACTACCCATCCATCCATTTTCTACCGCTTATCCTACACAGGGTCATGGGGGGCTGGAGCCTATCCCAGCTGTCTTGGGGCAGAAGGCAGGGTACACCCTGGACACATAGAGACAGACAACCACTCACACTCACATTCACACCTACGGACAATTTAAATTAACCAATTAACCTAATCCCCATGCATGTTTTTGGATGGTGGGAGGAAGCCGGAGTACTCCGGGTACTACACGGGGGAGAACATACAAACTCCACACAGAAAGGCCCCGGGCCGGGAATCAAACCCGGTAACCCGGTACCTTCTTGCTGTGAGGCGACAGTGCTAACCACTACACCACCGTGCCGCCCCAGTCCTACTACCAGTACTACCAATTCTACCAGTACAACCAGAACTATCAGCACTACCAGTACGACTACCAGTACTAGCAGTAATGCCAAAGTGCTTCTCAGCAACAATAGCTGAACAACAAATATCCATCTCATCACTTATACAATAAAAAATGCCAAATGAGTCAGATGAGGTGAAAACGTTTTTGAACATATTACACATACATAAGTTATATTATTATGTTTATATTATAAGACATATTTATATTTATTTGACCAATCTTAATCTTCTGTAACTTGGGTTCTAATTTTCCATGTCTCAATGTCGACAATGAAAGATCAAAAGAGGATTTAATTCAAGATGAGAGCGACCAACGGCTGTGAAGAAATGAGAGGCTAGTGACACATTTAATTAAAAAGAGGAGAAGACACTGTGCTTGTTTTTTGTTTCATGCAAATATTTAAATATAAAACATTAAATTCATATTTCCTCCTCTACCACCACTCTGTTTTGTTTTTCCGTTCTTATGAACACCATAACACTAAAACTGCTTGCAGTAACAGAAAACAATATCAAAAGATACTTTTAATCCCTGAGGGACACACAGACACATTTCACTGCTGGAAATTGGTTGCAAAAACGAAGCCGTCTTTCTCAAATCTTAAAACAACTACACGTGAACAGTGGCTGATGAGCTGCCAAACTGACCGAGACAAGCCAAGTGTGGCAGCAGCCATGGCAGCGTTTGGTGAAGGTTCACCTTCCTGAATAAACAACAAAACAAAGCGAGTGTCTCACAGTGCAGCAGTCGACCTTATCCTGCGGCCCCAGTCCAGTGAGCACCACCCTGAACACCCTCAGCTCCCTGATAACACTGATGCTGCATCACCGAGTGCCACAGCAGCAAGCAGACCAGGGTCAAGGACCAGCGTCCCCACATATGTCAAGTATTCAGTAACAGGTGTACATATATAAAATGCAAAGAGCAATTCTTTCTGACAAGTTCCTCATCACTTTAGATTTAGAGGAACAACTCCAAGAGCAAAAACCTTCTGAAAGTGAGATTCACTTTCATAAGGTTTCTTTACAGTCCATACATACACTGACATTTCAGCCAAAGTCAAAGGATTTGTGCAATATTAATATTCATGTTCTGCAACTTTCTCATAAAATACATAATGTATGTATTTATATATATATATATACATATATATACATATATATATATATATGTATATATATGTATATATATATATATATACATACATACATATGTACAGTACATAAATACATAGCCTATATGTGTGTATCTCACTTCTTATCTATTAATATGAAATTAATACATACAATATTTAAAAATACGTAGATTTTTTTAGAAATTAATTACACCACTCGATCTGGTGTGAATTTTGTCCACTTATTTTATTCACTTATATTGTAGCCTACATATGATGCCTTAGTTATTCACTTACAGGGGTTGGACAATGAAACTGAAACGCCTGGTTTTAGACCACAATAATTCATTAGTATTGTGTAGGGCCTCCTTTTGTGGCCAATAGAGCATCAATTTGTCTTGGAAATGACAGATACAAGTCCTGCACAGTGGCCAGAGGGATTTTGAGCCATTCTTCTTGCAGAATAGTGGCCAGGTCACTACGTGATGCTGGTGGAGGAAAACGTTTCCTGACTCGCTCCTCCAAAACACCCCAAAGTGACTCAATAATATTTAGATCTGGTGACTGTGCAGGCCATGGAAGATGTTCAACTTCACTTTCATGTTCATCAAACCACTCTGTCACCAGTGTTGCTGTGTGTATTGGTACATTATCATCCTCATACATGGCACTGCCTTCAGGATACAATGTTTGAACCACTGGGTGCACATGGGCTTCCAGAATGGTTCAGTAGTCCTTGGCAGTGACGTGTCCATCTAGCACAAGTATTGGGCCGAGGGAATGCCATGATATCGCAGCCCAAACCATCACCGATCCACCCCCATGCTTCACTCTAGGAATGCAACAGTCTGGGTGGTATGTTCTTTGGGGCTTCTCCACACCATAACTCTTCCGAAAGTGGGAAAGACAGTAAAGGTGGACTCATCAGAGAACAATACATGTTTCACAGGTAGCCCAAGATTTTCACTGCTGGCACCAGTGAAACCAACATTTGGCACTGGGACGAGTGACCAAAGTTTTGGCGATAGCAGCCCCGCCATGGATACTGACCCTGTGGAGCTCCCGATGGGCAGTTTTGGTGGAAACAGGAGAGTTGAGGTGCACATTTAATTCTGCAGTGAGCTAGGCAGCTGTGGTTTTATGCTTTTTGGATACAATCCGGGTTAGCACCCGGACATCCCTTTCAGACAGCTTCCTCTTGTGTCCACAGTTACTAATGTTGGATGTGGTTCATCCTTCTTGGTGGTATGCTGACATTACCCTGGATATCGTGGCTTTTGATACATCACAAAGACTTGTTGTCTTGGTCACAGATGCGCCAGCAAGACATGCACCAACAATTTGTCCTCTTTTGAACTCTGATATGTCACCCATAATGTTGTGTGCAATGCAATATTTTACGCAAAACTGTGCTATTACTCTGCTAATTGAACCTTCACACTCCGCTCTTACTGGTGCAATGTGCAATCAATGAAGTTTGGCCACCAGGATGGTCATTTATTAGCCATGAAACCTCAAACACTAAATTGGGCAACTGAATGTTGTACATATGATGCCTTAGTTTTTCCTCTTGCTTGTTTTTCTATTGATGTTTTATTTCTTAGTTTTTACAGGCCCTCCTCGTAATGTTGCTCTATCCACTTTGCTGCTGTAATGATGCAAATTTCCCTGTCTGTGTGACCAATAAAGGATCGTTATCTTATCTTATGAGAAATTTCAGTTGTTTTTTTTTTTTGGGTTGTGCTCTTCCTCGCTAGGAAACCATTGGAAAAAGTGACGTTAAGTATTTTAATGCACTAATCACAATTTAACAATGTGAAAATCGTAATCTGGCGGCATTCATTGCCATCTGTGGTGCAGCTGTGAGAGCAATCCACATTGTGAGTCTGTGTTTGTGTCATAATGGCAGAATGTGGTCCCCACCTGAAGACACCCTCTGCAGCAGGAACTACCACAGAAGCAGGTTTCAGCACTCTGCCAGGTGTTTGTGGACAGATTTTGCCATCAGAATAATGTTGCAATGGTACAAGAAAGTCACAAAAAGAGTGTCATTGAAATGAAAATGAAGTCAAAAGATGGGTGGCTCTGAGCAAAGGTCACTGGTAGCAGGAATATAGGAAGGGAAGAAGTGGCCTTTGCTCATAAATCAGGTGCTTATATTACGTTTTTTTTTTTTTTACCATCGCTGCCCTAAATTAACAGTATTGCTGATTACCAAAATATTTTTTTTATGTTTCTGTAATGGTTAATCCACCAGTGTGTACAAGCTATGTAAACAAATCAATATCATTACTGCTAAAACATCAGGATTTTCTTCATGTGGTATTTTTCTGCTCCTTCCTCTAAAAATAAACCACAGCATGCAAACAAAAAGCAGTACAGTAAACACAGAGAGAGCGACTTAGAGCATCAGTAGTCAGCTGTACTCTGCATGTACCCAGATGGACAGTGAGGGCGTCTCTATTGTTTGCCATCCTGCAATAATTAGGCCTCTCTTATGAAAACTGTGACCACACTCCAACCATATTAACCACCCTCTGCCAACAGCAGAGAGACACAGACCTCCTCTGTTTTCCACTTTTTAGTTTACGTCAAGCTTTTTAAATTGTCCTGCATTGCCTTCTCATCCTCTGCCCTACTAACATCCATCTCATCCAGTCTTCACTTTGTCTGGCTGCTATTTTCCTCCATCTCCATCTCCATCTCCATGCCTCCTCCTCCTGACCTTCGTTGAGCACCCCCAGAGGGAGGAAGACTGCCAACAATTGAGACACAACAGGAGGGGAAAAGAAATCTCCTGTTATTCGTCTGATGGTGTTCAAACACAGAGCTGCCTTTAGTAGTGATACAATGCAGATCCAGCCTGGGAAATGAATGCAAATCATCTATTTATTACTCACTTCGGAAACTATGATTGTATAATCTGATTATTTGTTATAGTACAACAGCCAGTGGGAATTAAATTCCTACAATAAGGAATCAAAACCATCAACCTGAATTCACACACTGTCAGTATCTGAGGTAAATCATGGTCAGCTGTGTCAGGTGTCTGAGACTTTCCTTTTTTTTGGATTTATCCGTGGTTAGTTTACTGAGGGTTCAGAAACTCAAGCTGAGCTGCCTGCAGGTAAAAGCGCCTGCCATAGACTTAGTAAGCGATGCATATTTGAAATAACAAAATACATAGAAATAAGATAAGACACTGCAGCCAATACATGGAAACCTTTTTTAACAGCCGAATAAAAAGCCTGTTATCTCCACCCACTGCTGGAAACCCTAAAGCACTGTATCAGATGAACACCAGCTTTCAATGTAATTAACAGACAACCACAACATATCACGTCAGCTGCAAGAAAGAGGCATTTAAATCAAGACAAAAATGTAACTGTCATTTCTGTCTGAGGAACAGAGCTCAGTTGGTGCCAATAGTTCAGCACAGCTTTATAGAATAAAGTATCGATAGCTCATGTAGGTGTTTTGGTCCTGGAGCCTGACGGAGCAGAACGAGGACAGCTTTTGGCATTTGGTGTGCTACGAGTGACATCTAGTGGTCGACTGAGGGACACAGGATGAGGAGCTCACTTAAGTCTCAAGCGTCCCAGGAGGAGATGCACCACTGACAAACATTGGATTTGAAATGTTACATGTTGACACTTTAAAGAGGACTATTTTAAAAAAGTCTGCAACCAAGACGTCCTCCACAAAACTGAACTACCTCAAATGCCTCACTCAAAAGTCCTACCTTTTCTTCCACAAGGTGATGATATCACCAAGACACACCTAGCTGAAAGTTTGGCACATCTTCAAACAAAGTGAATCAGAGTAGAGCTGGAGTGGTACTGGTAGTACCAAGGAGATTCATTTGATTGATAAATCACAACAGTGGGCCACCTGACCAATCAGAGCAGGCTGGGTGGAAAGACAGTCAGCACAGCCGGTATGTTCTTTAAACATTAAAGCATGACATGATTCAGTAGAAACACAAAAAATATGTATGCACCTGAAAATAAACACAATAGGTCCTCTTAAACATAAACATAATAGGTCCTCACGTATATAATGCATAAGCATAAGCCTTCTTTGCTACTCACTGCATTAAATTGCAGAAAGAATTTATCTGGTTTGTCTTCGACTCTGTCCTTGTCAGCATGGACCGCTACCATAGGGTTGAGATTCTGCCCTCGCTCCAGAGAGGCCTTGGCTCGATTCTCACCCTGAGCCGTCACCGGAATCAGGAACTGAGCTCGACAAGACTCCTCCGACACCTGGCAGACACACAGATAGGAGTGCACAGCAGAGACTGTGCTGCATGTGATACAGCTTAGGATAATTTACACAGTGCATTCAGTGGATCTCTACAAGAAGTTTATTTCTCAAATATTTATCAATTATTTCGCTGTGGAGTAAAATATTCACTTCAAATTGTTGTTGTTGCATTGTTTCCACAATAAAAATAGTGTAAAATAGCTGGTTAGTGTCCTTACTGAAAGTGTAAATCATTACTTTATCACAGGCACCATCTTGTGGACATACAGAGGAGTACAGGCTGAAGCTACCACATAAAGAAAAGATCTTGAGAACAAAGAATTTCCAGAGTCATGTCTGCAGGTGCAGTGAGCTCTGCTAAACACAGGAAAATAGTATATTTTTGTGTGTGTGTTGTGTGACCATTTGTACCAGTTCATGATCCAGCAAAGTGAGTGCTTTAACTCCAGAAAGGATCAAGTTTTTGGCCACTTCAGCCCCCAGACCACCTAAACCAGCCAGGAGCACACTGGACCCTCGTAGCCTGGAGAGAAACAACATCAAACAGAGTGAATGTCAGGCTGACGATGAAATGTAATTTGGTGCCATATAGGTTGGGTTTGTAATAATTAATTAAACGTTATTTGAACTGCAGATGGGTGGCACAGTGGTGTAGTGGTTAGCACTGTCGCCTCACAGCAAGAAGGTACTGGATTCGAATCCCTGGCCTGGGGCCTTTCTGTGTGGAGTTTGCATGTTTTCCCTGTGTCTGCGTGGGTTCTCTCCACTGTCAATCTAGAATATTTTGCTGCAAGGTTACTACTTGCAGTGGAGTATTATTTACTTTAGTAGCATCCTAAATACAGGGCCATTTCTTGAAGTCGAGCATTTGACTAGTGGAAGATTAGTACTTTTCCTTTAGTAGCATTTTCAATACTGGACATTTTCTTGTATTTGTACAGTGTGATATTAATGCTTTTACCTAAATAACATTTGCAGGGCATGACTTTTTCTTGTAGTGGAGGATTTGTACAGTGTCATTTTAGTACTTTTACTTTAGTAGCGTCTTCAATTCTGGATATTCTCTTGTAGTATTACAGTGTGTAATACTACAAATTAGTTTTCACTAATATTTTCAACGCAGATCTTTGATTTGCAGTGTATTTTTACAATGTGCTACTTGAACTGCAGTAAATTACCGAAATACTTCTTCCACCACAGACGGACATCCAGGTACAGATCTCAATCCCATACAAGTAGATCTATCGATATTGTCAATAAACACTCAAATAATTAGTAAGATCACAAATTTCAAACAAACACATCCTTCCAAATCGAGCAGGAGTGCAACCACCCAAATCTTCCGACGCGCCGATTAGCCTGGCGAGCTAATGCTAGCGGAGCTAACTGACCTTTTCTGGGCATCTAGTCCCCACAAACGGATTTGACGGTCGTACTGAGCCGCCTCCTCCTCGCTGATGACCGGGTCCTCCTTTTCGATCATATCGATCATTTCAGGTCAGTCTAGAGACGAGAATCACGGTGTAAATGAGCCGTTTTAAGCAGCTACAGATCATGAAGTTATTTCAAACAGAAGCGACAGATTCGGTCCCGCTGAATGAATGGACGCTGAATGATGACGTCATCGGAGGACAAACAATATATGCGTTTTGTGTTTTTTATTATTTATCGAAATTTTCACATTCGAGTTTGTATCAGATATGAATACAATGTTTTTAGGTTTATATGTGTTTGTAATACTCATTTCAATCCCCAACATATTCAGTGAACTGAAATTACTGTATCTCCATTAATCCACACTTTTAAACGCGTAGCTTTTGTTCTATGTGAATTTTTACGTTTACAGTAAATAAAATCTCACAGGGTTGATTTAATGAGTAGTTTGAGTAGTCTTCTACGAACATTTTCAGTGCTATTGTAAATGTTTTTTTAATCGGGATCACTTACTCTTTCTCAAAAGATCTCCTTCACTGATGTGTTGATCACAACATTTTATATTACAGCTACATGTATGCCTATTTACCAAATAGATATTTTGATGTCGTTATTAGAGTATTTATTTATTTATTATTACTATAGTATTTAATATAGTGCCCATTGTTTTATAAGACAGATTGGAACGTTTGAACTGATTCACTCAATAATGCATATCTAAAGAATTACTTTTGCATTAATTATTTACTTTTCCGTAATCACTATTTGATCTATATGTGTACTTGCGAGTCAAGCTCGGGGGCTCATTTTACCCTGAAATTCGCTATTCGGCAATTTCCGTGAGAAGCGTAGATGAACGTTATTCGTCGAGACGTTTCGGAGAAACCCGCCCCTTTCTCTTGGGTGAAGACAGTCGGCCATTTTGAGTGTATCAGTCGTCATTTCACATCGCTACAGTAGGACGGAGAACGTCAGGACTCAATTTCATCATATTTCTCTTACAACTATAGTGGAGAACTGCCTACTATGAACTGAAACGCTTCCTAAAATCAAAACAAGTAGCTCCTAGGAAGTGACGCATAAGCCAGTAGATTCCAGTGTCGAGTTGTAATTTTTTGCACCTCAATGTAGCTAGAGGAAATGGCTGTGGAAAGCATGACTGTCCATCCAAACTCCCCAACTACCAACCACGAACACAACAGTCTCCTGACTGACGAAAGGTCGAGTAATTCTACAATCATATTTAAATGAAATTATTTATTTGTCCTGTGCTTTTACACAAAAAGCCCGGGGTTTCTTTTTCCTTTTTTGTCAGAGGGATTAAACTCGCCTTTTCTGGAAAACGAGTACAGAGGTAAAGAACGCCATGTTGACACGACATCGCCAACTGGGAGGCCAAATAGCACCTGGGATTACGTTCTTCCCTTTATTTTATTACGATAGCACAACCAACGATCAATCGACTAAAACCAGATTGTCTGAAGAAAACAATGAGGAGCTCGAAACCGCCGATTTACATTACTTTTTCACCGCCATACGAGCCAACTTAACGGTTAAAACATCGGTCAACTTTAATTACTTGCCCATTGTTTACCGTGAAGTTATTTATTTAATTCAATCATGTACGCGTGTGGTGGCGATAACTGTAATGCCAAAAATCCCAGCGATTGTCTTTTGCTAACGACGGGCCTACCTTCAGGCTAATTTAGCAACATTAGCTTGTTGGCTAAGCTAATGGCTAACGTGTTTTATGTTTCAAATCGTTGGTGAAACATGGCGGTTACTAATGCGGCGAGCGTACAGCTTTATGTATGTTAATCGATTGGTATGGGCTATTAAATACCTTTAATAATCCGTTAAAATCTATTCGTTCACTTGGTGTAATACGTAGGCCTATTACGTATACGCAACTTGTCGCTCTACGCACTTTAAATAGTACCCTAGTTATCGCCTTTCTACACTAATAACACGCCTTTGAAATCCCACTTCGGCTAAACGTGCTTAAATAATGGAGGTTTATGTTAGTTGTCCTTGGAATTGTGTTTCGACAGATAGCAACTTATTATTTTTATAGCCTATGTCGTTTTAAGCTCGTTTGTGCTGCCTGCTGTTATATGTGTATATATATTTGTCTAACACATTTATTCACAGTCGTGCCCACACTGACTCGTCCCAAACACCCAAAGTCACCCCCACCCCCCAAAAAATGTGTAAAACGTTTACAAAGCATTCCAGAAGTATTTCAACACAAAGTTCCCTTTTTTCCACAGTCCCAAGTTGGCAGAACGTGCTGCATGTTACCCAGTTGGCCCCACATTGAAATCCCACAGACCCAGCTAGTTTCCCTGAAAGCTTAGGGATAAAAACAAACTTTTTCAGTGCAAAATGTGAAGAAACCTTGTCACAGTAAGTATTCCCCATTTTAATGACGGCCCTTTGCTTCTGCAGTTAACTTTCTGGACTCATCCACTGAGCTAATAATGTACCATAGTGCATGGTGAAGCCTTTGATTCAGTCAGCCTTATTAGACCAGATAAATCCTTTGCTCTGTTGAACTTTCTGAACTTTTCACTGCTGGTAGTACATGTTCAGCATGTGCCTGTCACTGCATAGAAATGGAAACTTCATTGGCAAAAGGTGACATACGGCACAGACCTGACTTGTGCTGCACTTGGCAGTATTGTTGATACTTTTGTTGGGTCTTATCAATTAAGTAAATAACAGCTTTTTCCTCTGGCAGGTTTGTTGAGCTTGTGTTGGTAGACTTAAGTTGACACTGACCTGACCCATGCGGTTTGTTTGCATTGAAAGTTTTTCTCTCAGATTGGCACATTATTGGCAGCAGGTGATGTATGTGTTTGTCTCTATGGTATGTCAACAGGCCACAGAGGCCATCAGCTTCTGCCTGTAGGGAGTCCCAGCCACTCCCTATTCATAAAAACCTGCTTCCAAAACACAGTGAATCCCTGTGCTACGATAGAGAGGCCTCCATTGTGCTTCACAGGTTCTGGATAACTGAGCTGGGATCATGGAGTAGCATAGCTGTTGAGGTGATGCTCCTGAGTTTGGACCAGGACAAAGAATGTGTTTGAGCTTTATTATTTAAGGCAAGGAAATAATAATTAAAAAAATGTTAATCTGACACTGAGCTTTGGTTTTTGAGCCAGTATTGTGTGAAATCACTGCACAGATTGTGCATATTGTCAGCGTTTCTTTGCATAGAGTGACAGAGGAAAGATAGTAAAATAACTGAGATTACTGTTTTCAGGGGAAGCATTAGTATTGGGTTTTGTTTGTTTGCTCTAGATTTTGTTCTAGTTGTTTTATTTTTGATAACTTCGGTGCCGAGCAAAATTATCCAGATTTTCCGAACCACTTTGTAAACAAATCTGTCTAAGTGGCGCCCTTAATGTTTCTGACATTGCTTCAGACTGTTGATTCTTCCTTTCTATATCTGATAGGACTTCCTTACAATATTCTGCAAGAAAATACAAAGTTGTGAATGTCCTTTTCAGTCTGGTCCAACGATGAAATAAACTAATCAGTACCAGTGGCTGTAAACACATGGCTGTATTGCAGATGGTGTGCTGAGGATGTGCTGTGTACACATACAGTGCAGCTGACATGTTGCCTCAAAGCAGGTCAACTGTAGCCTCCACCTGCTTTGTCTCAGTCCACTGTATGCTAGTTGTAGTATATTGTAAGGCAGTATTACTGTCTGCCACATCAGTCCAGCCTCACCTCTCATCCCCAGCTTGATGCAGGCAGCATTTGTCAGCCTACTTTGGGCCTTGGTGGAAGGACCAGGACCAGGAGTTGCTCAAACAGGGAGTGTTAATTGTGTTTGAAGCCTGTTCTAAAAGTAACAGTCATGGCAGATGCAGCAGTGACCAGGGTCAAGAGCTTATATTGTCAGTTATTGCTTGTGACTGAGTGCTTTGATAAAACTGACACCTCCTCTCAGAAAATGGTGACTGGTAGGGAAGAAAAACAGAGTACATGACAATAATGTTAATTTGTTAGACCCATCAGTGCTTTGATAATTTGGATTAATGGCATTTTACACTGGTAAAGTTACCTTCTGTGCAGTTTAAATAGTGCCATTAATCGTTTTAAAACAACCCCCACCCACCCACCATCACCACCATCACAATGTCTGCAGGCATGTAATCCAAGTCAATAAGCAACAACCACCTTGGCAGTAACATCATCTTAGTAATTAGTAATTTTGTCCCTCCAGACTGGTGTCCTGGTTCACTGGAGGGATTCAGTGTTCACTTTTGAGTGCAGTAGTTTTTAATGGTAGCACAGTGTTTGTGTTAGGTGTTCTTTTAACATTCAAAATACTGATGCCTTGTAGAGCTGTTCAGAATAAGAAACCCTCACCACAGAAAGCGGTGCAGGGATAACGTTCAGATAATTACAAACTGGGCCCTTAACCTGACGGATGTTAAATTACTTTTATTTTGGACCTGGATTGATTCACTGAAATGGTGCACTTCCATAAATATAGGTGGTGCTCAACCTGATCCACACAACACAATCACCTCGTTCCAAAATATATTTTTTTGCGTTTTGTTGCAGTACTAAAATATTAGCTTTTGTTTTTTTTTTTATTGAAGATTTGAGTGTTTTTTGTTTTGTTTTGTTTTGTTTTTTTATTATTTTACCATGGACTTTAATTTTTTTTAAATTTATATTCCTTACTTCAGGCGTGACAGACAGACTGAGGAAATGACCTCTTGTGTTCTTCACATGTACAGGCCAGAGGATGGAGAGCTGGAAGAGGGTGAGCTGGAAGATGATGGGGGAGATGTGGAGCAGGAGGACAATGATGGAGGTACGTCTGCAGCAGCGGCAGGAGGAGGAAGCGGAGATGGCTGTGATGAAGCCGGCGGAGGCGGTGAAGTAGGAGGCGAGGGGGCCGGGGAGAGGCCTCGGCGAAGTAAGGAGCGCCACGCCAGCAGCAATTCGGATGATGAGAGAGCACACCGCCGCAAGAGGAAGAGAAAGAAAGAGAGGGAGCGAGAGAGGGAGAAGAGGAGGTCCAAGAAGAAACGCAAATCCAAACACAAAGTAAGGCTGTTGGCAATATCTGAAATATATGTGCACGCTTCTGTCTTAGGGCGCACTGACACTGGGGCCATCGTACCGCGCCCAGGCCCGTTTGCCGCTAAAGTCCGGATTCTATGGGTAGTATGAGTGCAAACGAGCTGCACCTGGGCGCGGCACGGATCCCCAGTTTGGCCCAATTGGAAGAGGTGGGCCTGGGCACGGCACAGTCGGCCATGCGTACGCACAGCTGCAGCTAGTGAAATTCAGCCCCTCGCCCGATACCGAAATAGACAGACAGGTCACCTCCGCAGCAGCGCAGAGCAGGAACTAAAGAATCGATTAGCCTTGTAAAACGCAAGTCAAATACATTCACCTTGCTCAGAAAAATCCATTTAATTCATTTAGTAATTATGGCTGGGGTATGTTTGCACAGAACAAACTGAAAGGTGTTGGTTTGTGTTTGCTATTATCCAGTTTTTGTGTTGAGAAGAACATCTGTTATTTTCATTCTTTGAAGCTGTAAAGACTGTAAGCAAACGATGTTCTTCTCTTCTGTCTCCCTCACAAATAATTAAATCATAGTATTTTCCCCTGTGTTTGTCTGTGATGTTAAGGCGAATTGCGAGGGGGTGAAAAGAACTGCGAGGGCTCGAGGGGTTTCCGTGGCTACGGAGTTGTATAACATATTGGAGAAGTATATTCTAGTGTTTCCCATGGTGTTTCCATGCAACAACATTGCCAAATTTATGATGACGTTGCGCCATGCCTATTTCATGAATCAACGTGATGGCTTATATTTTGGAGGTAACCAGGCCTGGGCACGGTTGGATTGGAGTAATGTGAGTGCGGGCCAGCGGGGGACGGGAGGGGGGGAAAATCAGGCTTCGGCACGGAACAACTGGCCCTAGTGTGAGCGTGCCCTTAGTCTCCTGTAAATATAAGAAGCTGTGTCTGTTGCTAGCTCTTTTTGGTCTGAATGTTTCTCGCTCTCTCTCTCAGCGTCATGCATCCTCCGATGATGACCACTCCGACTTCAGTGATGACTCGGACTACAGTCCCAGTGAGAAGAGGAAGTACAGAGAGTACAGCCCACAGTACCCTCCTGCTGTAAGTCTTAACAGCTCAAACTGCGTTAAAAATGTGTTTTTCAAACTTCCACTGACATGTGAACATTCAAAAATGTTTTAGTCTCATGGGGGCTACGGCAGCTCGAAGAAGGGCAGCTACATGAAGATGGACAAGCAGAGCTACGGCGGCTACGATGACTTTGAGGATGACAATTTTGAGGGTGATGAAGATGAGGATATGGGGGATGAAGACTATGATGACTTCACCAAGGAGCTCAACCAGTACCGCAAGGCCAAGGAGGGAGGAGGAGGCCGTGGTGGACGAGGTGGGTCCATGGCCGCCGGGTTAAAGCTGTAATAAGTTCTGCTAAATGTTTGTCCAGCTTAGATTAAATCCAGTTCTCACTTTAATTTCCTTATCCAGGAAAGATAATCAGATACAGAATATGTGTGATTAAAAACAGGCATAAATGCAGCCTTTATTTGCTTATCTGTCTTTACGGTCAGATAAAAAAATATCCAATTGTTGTGGCAAGAACCTTTTCCTTTTATGAACATGTGTATTTATTTATTTGTTTAAGCATCATATTGGACTACAGATTTCACTGACCTTCAGGAAAGTAAACAAATGCAGTGTGACAAAAGTTTATAGTTGTAATATTCATCACCTCTTTTCTCTTACTTAGTTTCATTTGCACATTTATGGGCGGACAAAGGAGGCTTATCTACCAAAAGTTTCTTATCAATTCACATTTCACAGATAAGTGTGTGACTGTCGTTTCTGTAGCGTGCTCTCGTTTTATATCTCTTGTGTATTTCTGCAGGGGGCAAAGGTCGCATGAAGAACCAGAGAGGCCGTGGAGGAATGAGGGGAGGGAGGAGGGGAAGAGGAGGAAGCAGGGGAAGAGGAGGTCGAGGTGGAGGAGGAAAGATGGGAGGAGACAATGACGATGGAGACGGCTATGGGGAGGACATGGAGGTGAGGATTAGAATTCAGAATGAATGGTCGAAGCGCAGGAAACAAGGCACTGTAGGTTGTGTTTTTGCACAGTTGTTTAAATAGTTTCTCAGTTGATTCAAACATGGAACACCTGTAGATATTAAGTTGTGAGTCCTAGGAAGAGAGATGGAATAATACTCTGAATAATAATAACAACCCACATCAACAAAGTATGAGTCCTGTGCTGTGTTGTCGTTCCTCAAACAAGCCAAATTATGTTTTTACCATCCACACCCGTCATCTACTATAGGTAACACACTCAGACGCTTCAAAACACCTGAACTATCCCTTTAAGTAAACGCCACCTTACCTGTTCTTACAGTACGGAGATGATGACTATGACAACATGGGGGATGATGACTACGATGACTACTCGAAAGAACTCCATCAGTACAAGAAGTGCAAAGACAGAGGCAGAGGTGAGTTCACAACACTCTCCTTTAGAGCAGGAATTACTACTATCTGTGCCTGACAGTGTTGACGTCCCTCAGTTATTCACTGCCTCTTCTCCATGTGTGTCCACCAGGAGGTAAACTTGGCCGAGGCCGAGGGAGGGGTAAAGGAGGCCGGGGTATGCTCAGAGGAGGAAGAGGTCGAAACCGTGGGAGAGGAAGAGGCGACATGGGCAACGATGACGACAATGGGGACATGGACAACGGGGTAAGACTTCCTTAATAGTTGTTAGACTTAAGGAATAAAGTGACATGGATCTTGCCTTGCTTACTTACTGCTCGGCTCTCTGTGCGAATGTATTTTAGGACGGATGTGGAGGGGGCGATGGACCAGGACCAGGGAGGAGGAATCACAACGAGAA
This sequence comes from Synanceia verrucosa, assembly GCA_029721515.1. NCBI lineage: Eukaryota > Metazoa > Chordata > Actinopteri > Perciformes > Synanceiidae > Synanceia > Synanceia verrucosa. Next base: position 21,499,554 of record CM056559.1, read on the forward strand.
GCACCAGGATAAGAAAGGAAAGGCCATCTGCAAGTATTACATCGAGGGACGATGCACCTGGGTAAGATTATACAACTGTACTCCGATTTAGCTTAATGTTGACTTTATAACAAGAGAGTATAGGATTTTTCAGTTAGTTACAAGTCTTAATTCAGTGATGTATTTCATGTCACACGTTTGGTTTTTACTTAAGTGTCCTCGCTCAATAGAAATTCACACTAAATTCAGAAAGATTAAGGTTTTTGTCACAGGTCAAAAGTTATTAAAAACATTGTATTTCATTTCATTTGCTATTAAAAATGTATTTCCATTGAATGATTCTCAATGGAACTTTGTCTCCAGTGAACTGAACTGTTTAGCCTGATTTCATAACAGGCAGGAAATCTGTTCGTTATCATATTAATGCAAGTTATCTGTAGGCAGTGCTCTGTCCTCGAGCACTCAGACGCTCAGATTTCATTGTGGCTCTTTTTCTTCATCAGGGGGATCACTGCAACTTCAGCCACGACATTGAGCTGCCCAAGAAGAAGGAGCTGTGCAAGTTCTACATCACTGGATTTTGCGCCCGAGCCGACCACTGTCCTTACATGCATGATATCCTTCACCATTGACCACATGGAACAACTCTTTATTAGTACAAGAAAATCATGGTTATATTTCATTTATACCAGTGGGAAGTTGCAGCATTCAAATTACACCTGACTGAAGGTTTGCATTTGTCTCAGAATACAGCATGTCTTTTGTGAGTGTTCCTCCTTGACTCTCATGCTACGTGAATTCCCCTGTAAGCTGTTCCACACCACAGGAAACTGTGTCAACGGCGATGAATGCATGTTCTCCCATGACGCCCTCAGTGATGACACGCAGGATCTGCTCAACAAGGTAAGATCTTCGAAAGCACCTGTTGTTTCTTTCAAGATCTAAATTACAGATTACATTATTGTTGAAGTTCACCCACAGAAACTGTGTTGAGGAAATATTTCAAATCACCTTATCAGTGGATGTTTTTATTTTCTAGATGCTGGCAGAGGACGCAGAGGCTGGAGCTGAGGATGAAAAGGAGGTGGAGGAGCTGAAGAAGCAGGGCATCAACCCTCTCCCCAAACCCCCACCTGGAGTTGGCCTCCTACCCACCCCTCCTCGGCCCGTTCCTGTAGATGCCAACACAGGCCCTGGGGATTTCGGCGGGCCTCCATCTGGTGACTTTGGGGGTCTTTCCGGACCTAACCAAGTGCCCATTGGCAACAAAGGACCCCCAGGACCAGGACCAGGTCCTGTTCCAGTGCCTAACCCCTGTGCTGGTCCCCCTGCCCATGGCCCTGATGGAAGTCCCTTCCAAGGTGGGCCCCCAAATCCCACTGGCCCTCCGCCCCAAATGGGCCCCCCAACTCCTTGTGGTGGTGGAGGAGGAGGAGGAGGAGGAGGTGGTGGCGGTGGCGGCTGCAGCGGCGCAGGCAAGAAAATCCCCTCGTTGTTTGAGATTAAAGTTCAGCCGACGGGGCAGCTGGCTCAGAAACTGGCTGTCAGGTAAGAAATGAGAAAACTAATAATAAAAGATGTTTTTTTTAACTAGGTCACAAAAGGAAGAGAGTCCTCTAGAATATCAAGTACTTCTTATAGGTTTGAAATGTGTCTGAAGTTTTTTGCTGGCCCCTCCTGCTCTAAATCCTCCAGGTGATGTTTATTACATAAAAGACAGTGGACTCTTCTTTTTGATGTAACCAATAGTTAAATTGCATATTTATAGCGCTACCAAATAACTCTTTAAAGCGTAAGCAAGTACACAGTGCTGAACAAATGAATAACATCCTACCACTAAAACACTTTTTGCTGTTCAGGAATGACAGGAAATAACTGGAATTTGGCGTCTTAATAAATAATAATGTGCTTTGATATTTTTTTTTTTTATTCCTGGATAGCAACAATAATTATAGTTTAGCATTAAAGATTTTGATTTAAGAGCTTACACATACTGGTGGATTAACCTTTACAGAAATAATACAATAAAAATACTGTTAATTTAGGGCAGTGGTGGTAAACAGCTTACATTGGGTGGTGGAATAACAATACATAGTAATAAATATAATTATCTAGCGTAGCAGTCATTTTTCATGACTCTGTGCAGCTAAACCATAGTACGCTATAAAGCACTTTATGCCAACTGTTTGCTAATTGTTAATTTAGTAATTTACTCTGAATCCTAACTCTTCCTGTCCCTCCTCTATCAGGGGCCAGACTCCCACTGGGAGCCAGGGGCAGACTGCAGCACCTCCACCCCAAGGAGCCCCTGGTGCCCCTCCACCCTGCTTCCCTACGCCCCCAGGCATGATGCCCCCGGACATGCAGAACATGGGCTCCAACCTTGGGATGAACCAGGGGTCCTCTAATATGGGCCCAGGCGGACCGCCCATGATGGGAGGATTTTCATCTGGTGATGGTCCTCAACATGCTATGCCTCCAGGTCCTCCTCCGGGTGGAGGAAACTTCTTTAATACTTTCTTCAATCAGCAGGAAGGCATGGAGGGAGTGCAGCAAGAAGGTGAGCATCAACAATCAAACTGAAGGATTGAAGACTGAAAGATTATTAATAATAATAATAATAATAAGTACCAAATTAGCTTTTGAGTAAATTACTGTTTCCTATCAGGTGACAACTACCAGGGTTTTACTGGCATGGACGAGAGAGGAGGAGCAGGGACTCTTGGAAATCAGCCGAGTGGCCAAGAAGGCTCTGCTAATGGAGCATCAGCCAATCAGGGAGGGATCTCTGTACCTGACTTCCTGCCTCCAGCCCAGCGCGTCCTGTTCATGAGGATCCAGCAAAAGCAGCAGGAAGAAGAGGAAAGAGCTCGTCGGTTGGCTGAGGGTGGAGCAGAGAAGAGCAGAGACACTGAAGGTAGAGGGAAAACATCTGTACCAATTGTGTATAGAAATAAGTCATTCCTTTATAAAACCTTCCTTCCTTTTTAAAATTCATGTTTCATTTGTCACCTCCTAAAACACTGTTTGGTTAGAGGGAGACTTCAGGAAAAATGTGCAAAAAGAAAAATACTGTAAGTTCATGTCACACATTTGTTAAGTCAGTGCCTTGTTGATGGTAATAATGTGCGTGACTGTCTCTAAGACAAATATTTCACTGCTTTATCTATCAGCACAGTGTGAACGTGATAACCTTCCTTGTGAAAGATTCCTTCCAGGTTAATCTAAAAGTGTATCTGCTGTAGAGTTTTGCAGAGATTAACATCCAAACATGTTGGCCTTTCCTTCTCAGGTGACTCAGGGAACTGGTACTCCAGTGAGGATGAGGATGGCGGTGGTAGTGTGACCTCCATCTTGAAGACGCTCCGTCAGCAGACCCAAGCGCCTCAGAAATCCGACGGCGCCCCGAGTGACCCTCGCCTCCTAAAGGCTCTTCCTGCCAGTGCTCCAGCTCGGCCAGCAGACCCCCGCTTGGCCCGGGACCCCCGCCTGGCTCGTGCTGCAGATTCGGCTCAGATGTCCGACTCCACCCACTCCATGCCGGCTTCTACCGGACGGTCTGCTGACCCTAGGCTAGCCAGGCTAGCTGCTGCTGGCTCTGCAGGATCCACCTCCCACTCGCCTCCTGCTCCAAAACCGGAGCCTCCTCTGGTATATAAGCCTCCTCCACTCACCACCCCGGCGGTGGAGGAGGAGGAGACGGAGCGGGTCCTGAGGGACAAGCCGGTGCCGATTCCTCTGGACCCGCTCATGGGCATGGCTCTGAGAGATCCACGCTCCCAGCTGCAGCAGTTCAGCCACATCAAGAAGGATATTGTCCTCCACATACCGGCCTTTGCCAAAACCATCACGTGGTCACCTGAGGATCTCCTTCCTCTCCCTATCCCCAAGCAGGACCTCCTTCCGCTCCCACCAGGCATCCCTCCTGTCTCCTCCATAGACCCTCGACTGTCCCGCACCCAGCAGCCTCTCCAGACGTCGCTCCCTCACTCACAGCCTCCTCCTATTCAGCCACCTCCTTCCTCTTTGGACCCCCCTGGTCCCTCCTCCTCCACCTCTTCCCTCCCAGACTTTGAGCTGCTGTCTCGTATCCTGAAGACTGTCAGCTCCAGCCCGTCCCAGACCCCCTCACCTCCCCTCTTGCCCACCCCCATCCCCTCTATGTCTCTGCTGGGCCCACCTCCATCCATGCCTCCCCTACCTGCAGACAAGCCCATTGACCCCCGGGTATCCCGTAAAGGCCCCACAGACCCCCGCCTCCAGCCTCAGAAGTCAGCGCTGAAGCAACCGTCAGACCCTGTGCCCCCTCCTGTCACCACTACCTCTCCAGCTCCCCTATCTAGCTCCTCACCCCCTACCATCGCCCCCTATGACCCAAGGCTGCTCTCCGCAGGTGGGGCAGGACGTAGTGTGGGTGCCGGGGCACCAGGGGGAGCCAGTGTGCTGAGCAGCATCAGTCTCTATGACCCTCGGACTAACAAACCGGGCAGCCCTGGTGCCGGTGGCTCTAACAACTCCCCCAACTCAGCCAACACGGAGTCCAAACCCAGCGACCCCCCGGCGGTCAAAGTGAAGTCCAAGGAGCCCCTGTTTGTCCGGAAGTCTGCGCTGGACCAGCCGGAGCCAGAAAAAAGTGGAGAGCAAGGAACTGACCGATACAACAGCTACAACCGGCCCAGACCCAAGCCTGCACCCTCGCCCAACTCTGCAGCACAGGGAGGGCCCGCTGCAGCCACCGCGGGAGGTCAGAGTGCCCCTGGAGCCGCTGGGGATCAGGGGCCCGCAGGGGTCCACAACCTCCCAGTGTCCTCTTTATTTGGAGTGGTGAAGCAGGCAGCCAAGCCTGGCGGGACGGGCAGCCCCTTTGGAGGCAACAGCCCAGTACAGCCTGAGCAGGCGACCACAGAACAGGACAACGCCTCGCTTAAGGACGTTTTCAAAGGCTTTGACCCCACTGCCTCACCTTTCTGCCAGTGACACCCCCCCACAGACCTCAAAGCCCATCATGAGGTCGGCTGTTGGCCTGTTTTAACATTTTTTTGGATGCTGAGCAGAGAAAGGATAGTGCGCCAAGGCCTGTCAGACTGGTTAAGAAGAGTTTTGTGAACAAACTTGACGTCACACAACATGCTTCACTCACACTTTAGCATAGTGTTGCAGATTCAGATTCTATAAAAGACTGGGGTTATGGGAAGGATTTAAAATAAAATCTCTAAAGCTCTATTTTAAGCAAACTTATTGATGTATAAATAAATGTATTCTCTTGCCCTTGATGCTCAAACAGTTCAGATGGCAGCAAAAAACAAATTTCTGTGGAAGGAAAGTTTAGCTTTGCATCTGATCCTCTTCATTTCAGTTCATTTTCTCCTCACCTTCAGACTGTCTGATGTGCTTGTCTATATTTTGTTGGGGCAGTCGGAGCTGACAATGCAACAAATCAAATGACAGGACGAAAATATTGGTTATTAGTGGTGATTTTGTGATTTAAAAAAACTGTTAGCCATCAGAAAGGACCCTCAGTATCACTGCCTCTGCACCTCTTTAACCCTGATGCAAATTAGTTTCTCATTATGACTCACTATGTCACATTTACCGCTGAAAACTGCAAATACTTTAAATCTATATCCCCCTTTTTTAGTATTTATTTTTTCCACCGTTTGCACTGTCAGTTTGTGTCCTCTGAGGGTTGTATTGATGTTTTTAATGTCTGTCGCTCCTCCAGCTCTTCATATACTGTTTGCTTTCGGCTCTTACCTAAAACCGGTAACTTTGCTGGTATACAGGAGTTACTAGGAGAACTACTGCCTCTCTAACCACTGCGCCACTGTTTTTTCTTTCAATCAGTTAAAATTTTTTCATCTCAGCAGCCATGTTGTGAACATTATCTCTTTGTGAAAATGGAGTTCATGAATGTCGACTCCGTGGCTTTAAGGTGGAAAAGATCCTGTTTTAGCCAGATGATGGTGAGGGAACATTAAACCAGTTTGTGTTTTTCCGAAGGATCAACCTATAATTAGTCAGCCTCTGTTGGTTAACACTTCATTATTTTCTAGCCAAGAATAGGATACTTTGATTCACTCGTTCACCATCTAGCCTTTTGCTTTTAGTAGTTTTGTTTTTATTGACTGTTTTTGTTGAGAACGGAAAGTTTTCTGAGAATGGTTGGAGTGGAGTAATTTTGCAGCGTCACATAAGCATCAACTTGTGTTTGGCTTTAGCGGCTGCTGACAGTGTGACAATCATAAACTAGACTTGGACCTAAAATGTCATTAATGCATGAATCTTGCATTGATCTCCTGCAGGTGCTCTACTACTCTCTGCTGTCAGTCTGAGCTCTGCGTACAGAGAACCATGTTGTTGAAGTTGGATCACAACCTGTGTTTAAAAAATATATATTTATATATATATATATATTCACCACATGGTCTTGTCTCTCAGGCTTACAGCTAAAGAAGTGCAGTTTGGACGAAGGTGTTCCTTCATAGTTTCTACCTTCTCATCATAAACAGTTAAATGCAGCGTATGAATCCGGGTGAAGATGAGCAGTTGTTCCAGATTTTCATTGCCAGGATTGAAAATCGTAAAGTGTCACCGGGTCGTCGCTGTTTCTGACTTCCAGAAGGTGTCAGGATTGACCGTATTGTGTATAAATGTTGATCATTTTAATTTATTTTTTTTATACATGGGTAAATATACTTCCTCGCTTGACATTTTTGAACCGAATCATTTTATGTCAGGAAAAAGATGTGATTGCCGCTCACCTCAGTGGAACGTAGGCAGCCCGTAACAGTGTGAAGAGAGGAGAAAGATGTATTTTTTTTTTATTTGGTTCATGTGTAAAGACACAAACTAACAAAAGATTGACTGTTGCTCCCCCTCCTGTCTGTCAGGAGTGTCGGCGGCAGCGAGAGTGAAAGTTATTTGTTCTTTTGTATGTTTGTTTTCAGTTGTTTTGTTTTTGTTTTTTTCTTCCTATGTAAATTTGACCAGTATCCTGTCTTTGGAGGAGTGGTTTTCTAACTGTACACTGTAGGTGAGGTTGTTAAACTATTTAAATAAAGTTGATACATGATCAACCAATTAAAACTTTTATTTTTGTTCATTGGAAGTGTAGAAACATGGCAGGCAGCTTGGTAAAGACAGAACTTAGAAACAGCTCACTGTAAATTAACAAAAAAACAATTTTATTTTCAGGGGATTTTACAGAGAAAACATATTTGTCACTTTCCATTACAGTCCCTGTTTATTTAACACTGTTCCTTTAAATCAGTAAACATGGTCTGTCCTCATCAGACCAAACAGTTTTTGACTTTGTTCCCCTTGTAGTCTAACATTTCTGAATACACTATTGATGCATATCTGAAGCTATTTACAGAACCAGACGGGTGGCATTTATCAGATCAGGAGGTGAGTTGACTTTCCTTTTCTGTAACTTTTTAAATGTTAATCCCCTTGTTCTGTCACTGAGGCATTTTTCATTTCATACCAAAACCAGAAGCCCTAACTCAATTTCATGTAAGCCGAGTTGAAAACTACATCACATACTGTTATGTTACTAATTATCTGATTAAGAGATTAGTAGATTAATTAATAGAAGATTAATATGGGTACAGTTAACGTTTGAGCTCCACAACAATCATGTTTGAATGTGTGCTGTAATATTTATTGTCCATCAGATATGGTGGTTTACTGAGGACAAGCCGCCCATCAGTGATATCAGGTGTCAGTCTGGCTCTCCATTCATTTATCAGGGCTGTTGCTGTCTGCTCCCCTCACATTGTTCCTTTCTATTTTTTTTTTATCTCTTCAGGCCTCCAGCGATTGAAGCGACTCTCGGCTCGGCCTCCCTGAATGTGGACCAGCACCCAGGCGACACTCGGCTTGTTTCCTGTTTCGAGCTATGATCCTCTGGCGACTCACTTCCTGCTCCCCTCCCATCCTGCAAGAGTGGCTCCAGGAAGAAACTATTCATCCTGTACCTCAAAGGTTTCCCGTCTCACACACACACACCTTCTGAGCTGCCAGCTAATTACTTCCACCCATCTGTCTACATCTGGAAAAGCGTGAAGTCAAGTGTACGTTATGACTCGCTCCAAGTCAGAGCAGCTGAGAGTGACCGTGTTACCACAGGTAACTGCTGGATCATTCATTGACTATAATTTATCCAGCAGAGCTTCTGTGGAAGCAAGTCCTATGTGTCATGGTCAATAGTTACTGTAACTCTGGGAAGATTTGTCTCCTCACGCTCCAGCAGGAGTGTCAAACTAGTTTCATGTTTTGGGCAACGTTCAGCCTGAGTGGATCTCAAAGGGGCCGGACCAGTTAAACTGTTGCATAATAACATGACTGTCTTTTAGGGTGAAGAGGTACAAGTTTATTCTGAAAAAAAGACTATTAATGAACAATCTATTTACAAATCTCATCAGTTATGGCTGAAAATAGACAACTGTTTCCTCAAGCCTGCCAACAAATCATTTATCTTTTCTGTCATAAGTAAGTTTTCAGGAAAAACATGCTCAAAAAAACACACACACACACACTGTATATACTTATAAACACATACAACACAGTTACATAAATTCATATTCATATCTGTACGCACATATTCACAGTGTAGCTACGATAAAACTATAAACAACAGAATTTTTTTTTTATTGATCACCCACTGGTAGAAATTAAGTTGCTGAAGCAGCACTATAGTCAAGTTATAGTCAGAAAAACAATAGACTGTAAACGGTGATGAAATAATAAATAAGTAATAATAATAATAATAATAATAATAAATATCTATAGTATGTACTAAAAATGTTTGATGTCAAGTTAAAGGAAATATTTGGATAAATAAAATGTATTATTATTTAGACTATGGGCATGACTTAAATTCATAAATTATGAAGTATAAAACATAAAAACATTAATGAAACTACTGTTTCATTACTGCTTTTGAAATATTCCTAATGCTTCCTGAAACACTGACGATGCTGTGTGTTCACTGCATCTTTTATCAGTAATCTGCTTAGCTCCCTGTTCAGGGAGGCTACCTGTGGTGAGTGTAAATATAGAAGATGTGATCCTCTTACAGGATGACTTCAGCTGGGATTTGGAGATTGAGCTGCAGTGCTGCCTCCTGGCTTGTGGGGGTGTCTTGTGTGAAAACCTCAGAGTGTATATAAACACTGAGGTGGTTGCTACTGTGATGTGACATGATGTGTTACATCTCTCTGCTTGCCTGACTCATTATCCTGGAAGTCATTGCTTCATAAATGGAAATTACTATTAAAGACCTTCTTCCCTTGAAAACGATTAAACAGCATTTACAGCTCACTTATGACCATCATGATCTGCGTCACACAGAGAGTGAAAGTAAAGCACTCTTTGTTTTCCTCTCTAGTCAGATAAGAGTGTTTGTTAAATACCACAGAAATTTAAATTCCTCTGACTCCACTTGAACATAAATGGCTTTCCAAACCTTCTGAACGTACATCACTGAAATATTGTACATGTGATGTTACTGTTGTTGTATAATATCCAGGCAGCATTTTATCTGTTTTATCATCCTGTTTACCGCCAGACTAGTAGGAACTGTGTGTGCCAGAGCAGATACATCACTGTGTTATGACTCCAAAGCTTTTACATCAGTAGTATCATGTGCGCTGCTGTGCTTCTGTCAGACGGCCTGACTTGAAGAAGTTAATTTAAATGACTTAATTTCATTAACTAGTCTGGAATTACCAGCAATGATCTTCATGATGAATCAGTCGGACTGATTGTAATTTAATTTATTTTTTTTAAAAAAGGACCTGCATTGTTGCGTTCAGGCAGTAAGAATCATGATTTTATTTATAATGTGATAATTTACTCAGTTAATCTTATGATCACACACTCAGTTGATGCGGCAGGGAATAATGTTGTGGTTTGAGCTGACAGAAATCTTAGTGGGAAAAAGACCAGTCTTCACAGAAAAACACAGCAAATGGAAAAAAAACAATATAAACAGCAGACGGATCATAGAAACGTAAACTAAAAGAAACATAGAAAATGTTAAGAGGGGATTAATTTTTATGAATTCATATTATTCACAGTTGTGCACCTCAATGCATCAGGCTATAATCCAAATGTATATAAACAATACAATTAACATGTCTTCTGAAAAAAAGACAGATGAGTTGCAGTAACGTGTCAATATCGGAGATTTAGTTCAACTGAGAAATAAATCAAGTGTTTTCATTCATTACAACAATTTTGTTTGGTTAATAGAAATAAATAGCTGCCAAGCTGAAGGTTCAGGTCTCAAGGTTCTTTATTGTTATATGCACAAATGATTACTGACGTTATTCTTGGCCATGAAATTCTTATGTCTTAGTTTCTCTGCATCAATCTTTAATATGGTGTCAAATCTGAGAATATGAAATTTAAATCCAAAGAAAATAAAAAGAAATTACTCAAGTCAGGGAGGACATGAGTTACTGCAATTTAAGTACAGAAAAAATAAAAAAATAAATAAGTAAGCTGATAACAAGCTGTGAGTGGTGGCCAGCAAACTAATTTAGCTGTTTGTTATATTTGGCTATTTTCAGCAGGTTCATACTCTGATTGGACAAACAAACATCTTGTTTTCAGATCATTTTTGTGTAAACCGCTGACCTCAGGACAGTCTGTCTGCACAAACCCCTCAGGGTCGGCTGTTATCTTCAAGGAACGATTTTTAATGTGACACATTTTCTTCTCCAGTTTCATTTTCTCACCACGGAGCACCAGATGGGTGGAGTTTAGTATCAGGTTTCAGTCACTGATTTCCACTGGTCTGGGTTCTCCTTAATGTTTGAAAGAATTTTATCAACCTTCTTGTAAACACAATTTCTGCAAACTGTTCTCTGGTTAATGTTTTAAATATTCCTCAGTGCTGATAAGTTGTTCAGAATATTTTCCACCTAATCTGTTGGCATCCAAACTTTATGCTTTAGAAGCATTTTTACTCACAAACTTGCCTCTTTGCATCTTCTTCTGATAATCTACCCGTCCAAAATAATTTTTGTTTGCTTCATTTCCTAAACGGAATATATTTATTCCCATTATAATTTAACAACAAATCAATAAAATAATGAAACCAATAAATGTGAACAAATTTTAGTATTGAGCATCCCTCGTTTAGTATCCATCAGTGCATGCAGTCGATGGTAATATGTGGCGATAAAAGGCTAGATCGTAGCATAAAATTGTTTTTATGACTTTATAGGGGCTTTATAGCATCTATAGCTACAACAACATTTTATACATTTTGAGGGCACTTTTTTATATTGCAAGTAAAATAGATTTGTAAATAAAAAATTTAAAAAATAGTTTTAACACATCACACTGCAGTTTCATCATGAATCTGAACATCCAGAAAACAAATTTTCATTTACTGTTTGAGATGCAGAAACCCGAGTTTACCGACCATGAGAGAGAAAAAGACTGTGCAGTGTTCAGCGAGTCCTTCAGCTGCAGAGTTTCTGATGAATAGATCAGCAGTCTGAGGTTGAGATGAACAAACTGACATCATGGTGTTGGTATGTATCTGCTCCACATGTGACAGGAGCCTTTGTGCAGCCACATGCTTGTGGTGTACGTATTTGTGTACATATGTGTGTATGTGCATGAGTGTATTCCTATACAGGAAATCTGTACTGAACGTCACACAACTCACTATTTGTGTCTCGTCTCTAGTGTGACTGCATGTGTGGCTGTTTGTGTCTCTCATCTCTCATTTACAGTAAATATCTGTCTCAGATCACTTGTTTTTTCCAATCAAGTCAACTCCGACCAAAATAAACTTATTTAAATTTAAGTGTCACAGAATTAAAGAAGTAAAACTGCATATTTCACCATCCAATGTGATTACCAAGGTGATTACCAAAAGATTTTTATGTTCCTGTAATGGTTAGTCCACCAGTATGTGCATGCTCTTTAATCAAAATGATATATTTAATGCTAAAATATAATAATAATAATAATAATAATAATAATAATGATATAAATAATTATTGTTAGCCAGTAATTTTCACATTTACTGTTTAACAAAAAAGCTGAAAAAATAGTGTTTTGTTTTAGTGGTAGTATATTATTCTGGGTTCATTTTTGTCTCAAATTTGGGTCTAAAAAGGTGAGTTCAGTTTAAATTCCTCGCTCCTGTTTAAAATGGTGACGAGTGTTGAGAAAGTGAGTCCCAGTTAAAGCCCTGGTTTGTTCATTGCCATATTTTAATGGAGATTCACAGGAAAATGCACCAAAAATTAGGAATAATTTTTCATAAGATCTCATACAAATTGCTGTATGAGGATATGTTGCATTCAGAGACTTGCGGTGGTGACCAAAAACAGAGCTAAAAGAAAGCAAACCACTTCTCTTTTACCTTCTGACCATGTTTGGCACAAAATAAATGATCAGTGTTAAGTTTCACATTACAGTGTCCTTATGAAATAATATAAAACTCAAGTATTATGTGGTCATTGTGGACTCACTAAGGAACACTGAAGCTGCTCAGTTATATGTAAATGTGTGCAGTGACAGTGTTCATCCCTCCACTGAGTCATGCTAAAAGTCTTTGACTGCCAAGTCTGCAGTTCCCATGTAGACCCTGCACCCACACACACCACTTCCTGTCCTGTTGAAAGAATTTCAGCCTCTCTTCCTGGGAAGCCTCCTCCTTTCCTTCCCTCTTCCTTCTCCCTCCTTTCCTTTCTTTCTGTTCGAGGTTACTGCAGTTCAGGTCCTTGCCGTCCACTTGTGGCTTGATGACTGCTGCCTTCACTCTCATCAGAACAAATTCCTTCCATATCTATGTTTTTCCTCTTCATGCTCCATATTGGTCAGAGTAGGACGAGCCCATTTCTGCTTCTTGATGGATCACGTCACTAACAAACTAAACAATGCCGAGCTTTCCTGTCAAAGGCAGAAGGAAAATTATATTCTCAGTCAGGACACAGTCCGTCTGTCTGTCTGCTGAGAAACGTTTTCCTTTGTGTGATGCCAATCATCCATGAAAATTTATGTCGTAATTTGAGTGTTTTTCAGCACCACAAACCTGCAGTATATTTTCAGAAACATCTACATAACATGCTCTTTTCTGTTTCTGCATCACTGGGGTTATAAAAATAAAGCATCTTGCATAACTTGGTTTCATCTGGTCATTTGAGAGGTTTTTTTAGATCGTGACATGGGCGTTCAAGCTGTTTTGTTAATGTTTATTTAAACAGCGGCAGTCAACAGAGCATGCTCTAATATCTTGGTAATGAGGGGAAGGAGAGTTTTGAGGAATACAGCATGAACACAAATGAGCATTTGTAATTAAACATGGAGAATTATCCCCCATTGTGAAATACGCGCATTCTTGCTTTAACTATACGTCGATGTGATTAACTTCAAAAGACCTTAAAGGACTTGCTGTTTTTGTTAATGGAGTCTGATGGCTTTGAAATGAGCAATATAAGATAAGAGGTTTTATTTGTCACATACACAGTACAATATATAATTATACATAGTACAATGCGCAGTGAAATGTATATATATAACCCAATATAACTGTTGGGTTGTCTGATGGCAGTGGGTGGGTGCCGCAGAAAAACAAAACATAGCCACCTAAAAAATAATACTATTAGTTTAAGTCTACGGTCTTTAAAGCCACCACACTCCATTCATAAAAACAGAACATGGGAGTCCACTAGGCTTCCGTGCCGGTAAGCTTGTTGGCTTCGAACTGGAAACAAACCACCATCTAAGTGTCTATATTTAGTACACATTGATGGATAAGGATATTATTCATCAAATATGTAGAATGTCATCGGGTATTAAAGCTACGTCAGGTCACATGAGACAATATTTTTAGAGAGACTTGAAGGAGCTGCACAAGTACAACCAAAAACTAAAAGACATACTTTGTACTTTATACTCTAGCAGTACCACTATAGGTCGTCTAAACCATAGTTCTGATAGTAAATAACAGGTACTTTAACAATGTATGACAATCAACAGTTATATTTTAATATTGTCAACAAGACTGGAAAGGAATAACAATAGTAACAGCACTGCAATATTTATGCTCTAACACATGTAGTTTGACCAAAATCTAAAATCTTTGAACGACCCTTTAATTAAGAATTTGAACGCAGGAGTATTTCTGCACTGTGGTATTACTGCAGTACTTTCACATAGCAGTTTCAAACTGAGATTCAAGTCACTGAGATTTTTAGTTAAAACTCGAGGGAACAATTTCAAATGACGTCGATAAAACTTGTGGTAGCGTGTCGGTCCGCCAGGCCTGGCCGTTCCCAGAGACTCCCAACATCAACATCTTCACTTCCTGTTGTGAAGCGGCCTGAACCAATCCACGGGACACATTTAAAACTGGCCTGTTCCCAAACACATGCTCACTCAAGCAGAAAAACACACAGCGCTGGAGTGAACATTGGCACCGGATGGTGGACTCACCTCTCGTGGGTTTTGTTAAAGAATGGAGATGCACACTTCTCAATGTCAAACACATAAACAGCATCCAGTTCTCAGTTTGAGATAAACACTGTTTAGAGTTTAGAGTCTTCCACACACACAAATACACCTTATCCCTACTGGAAGCTTCCCAGCATCAACAAGGCACCAGTAGGATGTTTGTTTGTCTTGCAGTTTAGCCGTTAAGGTTCCCAGCTCTTTTCTGTCCATCAGTCACTCGCACATAAACACATATGTTTGTACTGTAAACTGTAGCCCCTTTTCTCCGAACAGTAACATGTAGCCCAGTGACCCTCACCCTTGAACCAAGACTTAAAGGAAACATTTGACATTTTTAGAGGAATACACACTGCACACTGCACACACACTTATTTTAGAGGCGAAATGACCCTCCAACAACATGCATTTCACCTGACCATCCTTTATTAGCGACAACAAATGTAAAGGTAGTTTGGCTGTATGCGTCAAATAGAATCAACCTGAAATAAATAACTAAATATAAAAAAAATAGAAAGCCATCTATTCTCTGCTCGTGCTGTATGAACTGCACGCCTCATGCAGCTTATGCACAGATGCGTCCCCTCGCGCAAAATGTGGCCCCTCATGAATGAAGCCCTACGCACAGTGCATGTTCTGCATTTAGGGAGGGGCTCTTTTCCTGTTTGATCGACATTCGTCATGACGTGATTGTGACTTTAGCTAACAAAAATGGCCGAACCAGTTAAGATGTCTTTAGGGGGTGGAATTATGAACGTTACTGTTTAATTTGTACAAAAATGTAAAGCATAAGTGTAGAAAGTTCAACATTTTATGGTGGATTACGTGTCAAACTAAACCTTCATTCATAATTTTTACATTTGTTTTAATGAACAATGTTAATTAATGAGCTTTAAATGTGCTCCAGGTGGATTCTGTTCTGTTTGCACAGATGTTTCCAGTTATTATGGCTTTATGTTTACTGTCATGTATAAGTCATGAAAAGATAGATAGACAGATAGATAGATAGATAGATAGATAGATAGATAGATACTGTCCTCATTCTAAAGATTAAAAACTCACACATTCATACAGTATACACTGTATTTATGAATACATAAATACAGTATATATTCTTATTTTTAAGTATCCCTGTGTCCCTGCTTGATTCAGAGATAAGTAAAGGGGTGTTCGTCCGGCCACATCCCTTCCTCTCTTTCTCTGGCTTTGTCTATTTCGGTGTGTTTGTTCCAGGCGAACAGGAGCTCTGAACCTCCAGGCGACCCCAGAGCTTCAAGAGGAGGAGGAGGGGGAGGCCAGAGGGAGGATGGTGGGAACGGAAGGAGGCTAGAGAGGGGGTAGGATCGGCCCTGGATGAGGAGGGAGAGGAGGGAGAGGGAGTTGGTTAAACATGTTGGCATTCTGCATCTCTGAGTGTCTGAACCTCTCGTTTCTGTGTTTTTGCTTTAGTGGTATGTAGTAGTACTCTGTGTACTTGTATGTGTTCCTCTGTGAAGTGAATGTTAAACAGCTCAGTATTTCGAGGCTGGTGTGACACATTTACGGTGCCCTGTGTTATTTTGGCCCTCGGTCCTCTTACATCATTCATTGTTTTGATTTCCACCACACGCTCACGCTCCGGAAGACACTGCTGGAAAAACTAAAAGCGACACTGTATTTACATTCTCAGCTCGGCAGCGTATAATAAGCCTCTTTAACTTTCCCTCATGGCTAAAAAAAATAGCGTGCTAATTTTAAACTTGTCACCAAAGGATGGTAAAGTGACACAAATCGACAGTATTGTTGGGGTGATGAATGACAATGCTTTATTTATAATCCTGAAATCTACAACTTAAATTTGCCTTCACCATGTGACTCAAGAAATTTCCAGAATTTCCAGAAAATAATTCGTTCAAATTCCTTCTTCTTCTTCTATATCTGTATATATATCCATAAACTGTTGTTTTTGTATAAAAATATCAGCACAGCATTAGCATTCATTTGGAGACATGTTTATTGTGGATCTGATGAACATAAGCAAAATATTTCACTGTCTTTTAGCTCTGTTTTTGGTCTCCATCACCTTCTGTTGGAAATATCTCTCAGTGTAGCTGCTGATAATTCATCTGTTTTAACAAAAATATGCTGTAAATATATGCCATAAAAATAATGTTTCATTTATCTCCTGGAACTGTGTTTTTGTTAGCTTAGCATGAACCCTCATAACCTTCATATCAACAGAAGGATCAGGTACTCCACTGTTTCTAGAGACAGCCTTTCATGTTTTCACCATACTGAAGGTCACTGTAGGTCCCTGTGAAACTGCAGTTAACGTTCCTCAGAGAGGTGCACTACAGTGCCACCAAATCCTGCACACTGTCGCTTTAAACATTATTTTATTTCTTATTTCTTTTAGGGAACATCTCACTTTAAAACAGAGCTCTTCACTCATGCAAAAGCATAAATAAATATAGAAGCTGACTTGAACTGTTGGAAAGAGAAGGATGCCTCCAGTGCTCTGAATGAGTGGAGTTACAGAGTTGCTCTGATGCAGAAAAACAGCTGGAAACCACTTCCTCTCTGAGGTCATCTCTTTGGTCAGAGGGCCTCTTTTCTCTTTTTTCACTCCTCTTTCTCTGGTAGTTGTTATTTGTGTTGCTCTGTGCCCAAACTCAAAAAAGAAGGCTTGTTAAAACAATTTTTTTTAATATTCTTGACTCTCATTTTTCTGAAATTTCTTTGCCTCTTTCTCTCTCTCTTCCTTCTGCACTTTGCTTAAATCAAACCAAACTAAATGGAAACACATGAAAGCTCATTTACTCACAGATTCACAGAATTCCTGGCTATGAGGTCACTCTGTGTCTCACTTGTGCATCGCTTGTGACTTCTACCACTCGGAAATGGAAATATTGCCTCTCGCTCACCAGGAGCTGGATGTTAGGGTTGTGTGGGCGACACGTCACTGCAGTCATGTTTTGTCTGGAATAACTTCAAGTCTGAAATGGGTATAAAATTATGCAGGACTGCAGTCATGTAAGTTGTGACATAACTGACTTAACTTGTCGTAGGCTACCTTTATGGGGTTAATTAAGAATAGTGAGCAGGTAAATGAACTTTCTGGGAAGGAGACTGGAAGTGATTCACCAGTGGGACTTTACCTAATCTTGACTCTTTTATTGTGAAATCTATGCGTGTCTGCATGTCTCATGGTGACAAATTGATTCCACCTGGCTGAGTTAGCCAGTTGCACAATAACTCGCAAAGAGCGATTGGCTCTGACTGGACCAAAACTGCATTACAAAGCTCTCCTTACTTCTTCCTGTAGTTCTGTTGCCTCAAAAACACCCCTCATATTGTGTCTCAAAGCTGGACAAGCGCCGACCTCTCTGGGGGTCTCAGCATGGGTCAACTCCAGGGGGGCTGGAGAGGCATATCACGGTCTTGTGGATCCTCATGTGGACCCACCCCATAGTCCGCTGATTACATCTTGATTTACTTAGGTGATGTCATATCTGTGTGCACACATCGGTCCCTATTGTGATATAACCACATCTTTCAGGGACTCAGTGTAATTCTCCTGCTTATCTGGTGTACGCATTCCAGTCGGCTTCAACAAACACTTGCAGAGAGTGAGAATGAGAGTGATACTGTGAGTGAGCGCGATAAAGAGAGTACGTGCTCCTGTTTACCCTGTTTTAAGAAAGTCCAAGTCCGTTGACGAAAACCCCGAAGAGGTCAAAACACTTGAGACCAACATAAAGAATTCAGATCCTTCACTTAAGTAAAAGTACAAATGACGCACTGTGAAAATACTCTAGGATAAGAAAAAGTCCTGCAATCCAAACCTTACTAAGTAAAAGTACGCAAGTATGATCAGTAGTTCTGTACTGATCAGCTATTATACATGATGTTTCAGTATTAATATTAGATTTAGATTAGTTTAAGGTTGTGCTCATTTTAACCCCTTTGTATACTGTTGGCTGGTTTTATCATCAGTATCAGAAACAAGTTTATTGCCAAGAAAGTCTGCACATACAAGGATTTTGACCTGATATCCTGGTGCTTGACATATAAACATAATGCAGCTATACAGTAAGAATGAAATATGTTAACTAGAATAAATAAAGGTTGTAAAAAGTCATCATCTTCAGATCATCATCATCATGTTTGTAGCTTCGCTGTCCAGAGAACCACATTTTTAAAAAGTGAACTTTTCATGGTGTCAGAGAAACAGCCAAGTTTGTGACGATGCATTTTCCAGCTGACAGGATTTTCAAAGAAGTAGGAGGATCTTCTCAACACATGAAGGAGCACAAACATTCAACACCAACACATCTGGAAATATGTGGTTTTCACTGTAACTAAAGCTGTCAAGACATATAGCATGCAGAGTTTAAAAGTGCAATATTTACCTTTGAGATGTGGTGTAAAAGAAGTATGAAATGGAAATATTCAAGTAATGAACCTACAAATACTTTTGTAGCTACATATACACTACTATGGTAATTGTGCCTCCCGTTACTGGAACACAACACACATAATGTGACTTTTTTCATTCCCAGGTGAAACTATTTCAGACTCATCTCCTATTGGTTCCCATGTTGCAGTTTCATTGTGTGATGCTGCTTCAGCGGAAAAAGACGTCTTTCTTTGCAGACGAGCACAAAGCACACACACCAGAGTGAAGAGGGAATGGGTTTAATTTGCCCTGCAGGCGTTCCCACAGGAGCTGTAAACAAGATGTGTTTGCAGTCTGACCTGCAAACAGCAAACGCCTGTGTTCTCAATGTGTTGAATCCTCATTACCTCACTGCAATTAATCTGGGCGCCAAACCCTGTTGGGGCCACTAGAACGAGCCTCAAAACTTCATGCTGCAGCAGGTCTGGACTGAGCCAGCAGTAAAACTGTGAAGGCACATTTACTTGTCTAATTATTCCTCATAATGCAGAGTCTCTGCAACACTGTGGAGAAAACAAGCCAAGTGTTTTGCTTGACTGACCCAGATACTGAGGCAGTAGCTACGGATACAACGTTCGTCATCGTTTTAACACAGGGTTGCACAAAGAATTGTAGGTTGTAGCTCCTTTGCAGCAAATGCATAGATATATACACATATTTAAAGGCTGTCTTTATATTTGATCATTAATATAGCTGCAACTTTTGTCTAGATATAGAGGAGTAATGCCTACCTGAGCAGAGAGTGAAGTTGCTCTCCTTCTGTGAGTGTTGTTATCCCAGCTTTTTGGTGCATTGTTGACATCGTCGACATTGTTCATCACATTCAGAAACATCAGTGAACTGCACAGATAAGATAATTTTTTAGTCCTACTAACCTGGATATTTGCATCATTTCAGCCACAAAGTGGATTAAGGGCCTCCAAACAATGTAAAATATCTAAATAAGCAACAAACCAAGCGAAAAAAAAAAAAATGGCTAAGTCATCATATGTGTAATCAGTCTTTGTAAAGATTTGGTAATTTGGGGAATTAAGCCTTGTAAACTAGCACATCATTTTAAAACATTGCTGTTCTTGCAGAGCTGCCTCTTCTAATGCAGCTTGATTGTTGTTCAACTAACTAAAAGTCAACTGAATGCACTTGTTTGCTGTATGAACAACAAACTGCTGGGCGACCTGTGTGTGTTTTTTACATCAGTCTGCAGAGTTCTGGCTCTTGCACTGTGTCTTTGTGTCTGCCTGCTGCTAATCCAATTAAAAAGTAGAGTCTCCATCATCTTAACACCGTGTGTCACAGTGAGAGGTCAGCAGGGAAGCACCTCTCTGATAAATCAGGTCAGGAAAACCAAATGATTGAACAGTTTCACATACAGAGCAGAGAAAAAAGGTAATTTAGCAGCAGCAGCAATGGCTTAGCGTCACTTTAATTAATGTCATTGTGTTTGTTGAGTCAGAAACCAAAATATTACGAGCTTAAAGCTTCTCCTTCACAGAGAAAGAGCTGCACCCTGATATTATTCCTTCACCTTTGACCTTTAATTGCTTCACTGCTGGTGATCAAAGAGGTTCATCCATCCATCGCCTGTTTCTCAGCAGTTTACCTTGATCAATAACTTATTGTTCCAGCCTTCCTGTGACACCGGAAGCGAGGCACTTTCTTTCAAAATAAAATAATGGCTACTTATACATTTAGGACCAATATGGAAAATGTATTCAGACCTTTAAGTTAAAGCAGCAATACCACATTGTAAAATACGAATAAAACAGTCCTGCATTCAAACACTCACTTAAGTAAAAGCACAAAATGTCAGTGCAGAATAATATATTATGGTTCATCACTGGATAATTAATGATGTAATAATGTGATTAACTTTAATGTTGTAGCTTAAGGTGGAGCAAATATATCAATATTTATATCCTGCTGTGTAGATTATTTAAGCCTGTATATCATTATGTATTAAAGTATATGTTGTGTTAATGATGTAAATCTGCAAAGTAACTTTACATTATCAAATAAATCCAGAGCAGCATTATCGTCTTGTGAGATTTAGTGGACTAGAAGTAAAAACTTGAAAAAAAGTAGTTTAAGACACAAAAATCCAATGAAATTATGAAATGTGCTATATTGTATGCTGCTTCTCAAACTACCAATAAGACCAGACAATGCATTTCTTCTTTAATTTTTCCTCTGAGATGTAGTAGAGTAAACTTATAAACTGGGAAAAGTACAAAAAAGGTGCAAGCACCCCAAAAAATGTACATACAAGCAGTAGGCTACTTGTGTAAATGTTCTTTGTCATATTCCACTGCTGTTTAAGACCCTAAAACCAATTAAATTATGTTTAATTGTTATTAATTAGAATTTTATATTGCATGCTGTTTCTCAACCTACCAGACAATGCAATTTACCAGAAGTTTGATTTTACATTTTCAGTTCAATATAATGACAAAATGTAACATAAAAGCCCATATAAGAAGGGACATAGGGTTTGTTTGACTTTTTATTAACCGTAATTTAGTAGATTAAATGTTTCCATTTCCATCAGCTGTCCACTTAAAATATTAAAAATAAGTATTCCCCAGCAACATGGCAAACGTCTTATTTTGAAACTCCTCACCGGATGCTCTGTCAGCCTGTTTGAGGCGCTCCTTGCTGGAGAAGCGAGTCGTCCTCTGGACTCTCTCCGTCCAGGGACTCTAAGAGGTTTATGTGGCCTGGAGCTCAGGTCCGTGGACTTTATTTCTGAGCAGCAGTGATTTTATTCCCACCAGAAGGAGACTCTTTTCTCCTCTGCAGGTAAATATCCGGCTGTTTTTTGGGGGATTTTTCTTTTTAGGTTTCATGGGTTCACTGGTCGCTCTGTGCCTACCTGTTGAATAGACCTACTGTTTTGTGTTATGTGAGTAACAAAAAGAGGGAAAACTGACCTGGGTCACATTTTATTTGTTTGTTCACATAATAAGCTCAGTTTCAGAGCGCGCATGGGAGAAAAAAACAAAACAAAATGTGCGCATTTTATTATATTTCATTAAATATCATCATGTTGTGAAGCTTTAAGTGATATGGACGTTTCTTCTTCTTCTTCTTTTTATTTGCTCTTAAATCCTATATTTATACATTCATTAGTTCAGCCTGTAATGGAGAATCTGATCAGGTTATGATGATCTAATGTCTAAGAAGATTATGTGTTACCGAATCAGTGCGACTTTCACCAAAAATGAGCTCAGTCATGTTTGGGGATATTACACAATATTAAAAACTACTAGCAGTAATAAATCCTCATGTTGCTGCTGTCTGACACGTCGCATTGTTTGATTTTTTTGTGTTTTATTGTGAAAGAACAGCCCCTCCTAGTCCGGCATCAAGGGAGGACTGATGTTTGTGAGGGTCAGTATTGAGCATTTCACCCCAGCATTCATGTCAGAGCCGTGTCCGTGGCTGGATTAGACCAGAAAGAGACAGATTTGTTCCACTCGTACCATCAGTCAAGCAGAGAGCCCTTAGGATGAGCTCAGAGGCTGCATTACATAACGGAGGGAAGAGAGAGGGAGTTAACTGGTGTTTGCTTCTCAACTCACCTCTTATATCTTATCTTTGTGCTCCACAGTGGCTGTGCTTTTACTTTGGTTTTTGATGAATATGCTTTCATGGAGCTAGAAGGGAAAAGAGAAAGAGGGAGATGTTATCCAGAGGATTCTTCTGAATCCCTTCTCAACGCCCTGTGAATCACACTTTTAAATGACTCACACTGTCTCACCAGGGTTTTATCTGACCTTCCTCATAGTTTTAATGATAGTTAACTCACTGTGGAAAAAAGGGTCACCAACGAGACGAAATCAGCTTTAATTTTTAGGGTAAAAACAAACGGGTTATCAGGAGACAAGCAAAGGTTTTTTGTCAACAACCGCCCACTGTGCGCAATTACGCACGACACTATACGCAGAATAACACAAATGATGTGTTTGTCCCAGAAGATACCGTCATGTTTGTATGTATGGGCACCAAATGGAGCCTG
This sequence comes from Synanceia verrucosa, assembly GCA_029721515.1. Lineage (NCBI taxonomy): Eukaryota > Metazoa > Chordata > Actinopteri > Perciformes > Synanceiidae > Synanceia > Synanceia verrucosa. The sequence continues at coordinate 21,522,467 of CM056559.1, forward strand.
AGAGCAGAAACAGATGTCAGATCAGTGGAGTCTGTGGCTGATTGCATCATCAGCATCGTCCTAGACAAAAATAGGTGAAGCATGGAGGAAGGAAGAAAGAATCAGTGTTTCAACTATGTGACCAAGAAAAGGAGCAACATGGGTTTACCCTCATCTCTTCTTCACAGTGCAGTTTGATGGTTCAGACCTGGTTTTATGGTGAAAGTGACAGTGAGGGAATATCGTACAGATCACAGTAAAAGATGTGACATTAAAGGTTCAATGTGTGAGATCTAGTCAGAATTTTAGTTTGACGTGAACTGACATTATCAAGGAGAAGTGTAGTGGTTACAGTGTTATAATCTGTGTGTTGTGTGGCAGAGATATCCACTGAAAGGAGAATGCTAACCAGCTAGCCCTAACCCTTTATGCTCTGTAAAAACATCTTGAGTGGTGTATAAACAGTGCTTAACAAATGTATTATCCCACCACACAGTGGAGGGCACTTGCACCTCTACCCTAAATTAACAGTATTGCTGATTACTAAAATATTTTTTATGTTTCTGTAATGGTTAATCCACCAGTGTGTACAAACTATTTACTCAAAATGATTGTTGTTGTTGTTGAAACATGTTGGTTTATTAGTTGCATGTTATTCTTGGCTCAAATTTGGGTCTAAAAAGGTGAATTCAGTTTAAATTCCTCACTCCTGTTCAAAATGTTAAAGAGTAGTGAGCTCAGTGAGAAAGAAAGAGTCCAGTTAAAGAGAATGAAATGATGCTAGAGGATATTTGAGATAAACAGGGCAGGTGGGTTAATGAACCATGAAGTATAGAAAGAAGGAGTGGAGGGAGGAGGTCAGGGTGGATGGATGGGTCCAAAAACAAACGGCTGTTCGTACCCTGTGAGTGATGCAGCATGTCAGCATTAATTTATTTATCTATGTACTTATGCTCTCAAGTTACACCTTACCCCCTAACCCTAACCACCTCTTTTCCAAAATGTAACAATGTAGTTTTGTTGCCTGAACCTAATGAAGTAAATTTCCCTCAAAGATGGAAGTTTATTTTGAAAATACTCAATGCATTTAAAAAGAAGAACTTTGCTTGAAATCTGTAGGAAGACACACTAAAATTGAGGAATAACTTTTTGTAACATGTCATGAATTTTTGTATGAGGATGCATTGCATTAATTCAACCATGCACCGAGTATGTTTACATGCTAACATTCATAATAATTCAATGCGCTATGTACACATTTTGACATGCAGAGATTACTTTTAGACAGTCCTTTGTCTCCAGCTAAAATCTTAAATCACTGTCTTTAGACATGACATCTGAATAAATAAATTCATTGTGCATCTTGCTGTCTTTCCCTGGGTTTTGAGACAAAATATGCAGTTTAAAATATTAATGTGAAACAAGATTTTTTCATCACTGTTCATAATAAAGATGCAACAGCAACCATTTTCACGCTTGTTTAATCTCTTGATTATTTTGTTGCTTTTTTGTTAACAGTCCAAATATATTCACTTGATATAAAAAAAGAAAAGCATAAAACCAAAGTGAATATTTTAGAGCCAGACTTTAGATTCATGCTGTTTGCCTCATTCTTAATAACTTCATGGTAGGAGGTAGAAGAGTGATGAAGGTATGTGGTTTGTTGCCCTGCAGACTTAAACAGACAGATTTATGACGCAGTTTTTCTCCTTTGGATGAACTATTCCTTTAAAGGAACTGCTGAAGGGTCTCTGTGGATCCAGTAATTCACCTCAGGGAAATATCTGAACAGAAACTGTCGCTCCACCCGTCTGAACCACTTCTAACTGCTGTTTTTTTGTGTATTTGCATTGTTGTGGTCACTCTTTTGTCATCTGGGTGTTTTAATGGAGAAACAGTGAACGTCCTCCCTTCATTAATTTGAGACAGTTTTGTTTATTCTACTTATTTGCCTGGGTTGGTGTGGTGGAAATATAATAATTTTCTTCTTTGTGTGTAGACTATTGTGGTTGGGTGTCTTTGGATTGTGTTGAAGAGAAAGACAAAGTATGAATAAAGAATAAATATTTTCACATCTGAAAGGTTAAAGGGATTATCTGACCTCAGATAATCTAGTTCAAGTTTTACTATGTATAGTATAATATAGAAAATATGATGCATTGTTATAGATTACCTACCCATCAGTTTAAAGTAGGGCTATCAACATTAACTTGCTCGACCGTCACTCTACTCGACTTGGACAAATTGCCTGAAATGCTTTGCCAGAGACGTGCTGGCAGGTCATGAAGCAGAACTCCATTCAAAAAAATCAAGGAAACTAACAGTGCACTTGTAACACAATGATCAAACATAACGATAAAATTAGATTAACCATCTCTTCTGTCCAAGCTTCTACTGTTGTTCAGCAAACAAATAATCCACCAAAGAGCATCGTTAAAGTATTCATTTATAATGTGAAATGGACCAAAAGCAAAAGTGAAAGAAACTTTCTTTTCATAAACACAGCACTTATTTTAGCTAATAAAATTTAAAAATTCAAAATTAGCACATCTTTGTTTTGTGCAGGTTGTCCAAGTAGAGTTACCAAATTATTATTACATTAGCACGTTAACTTCGACAGCTCTAGCTCAAAAGTGTCCGCTTGACTAAGAGGCTAATAGCTGGTGTTTTGTTCTGCAAGTTACATTAGTGACGATGTTTTCTGTAGTTAAGAGACATTATTTCTGTGCATCTTTTACTTTGGTTACACTGACGACTTATTTTAAGCACAACCATGATGATTTTTCCTAAACCTAACTGGAGACATTGCCGTAGTCGCGTGGCAAATGTTGCACGTTGACATATATTAAATACTGAGTCGGCTCACATCTGAGGAGGATGTGGTTGTTATTGTTTTTGCAAATATAGGCTATTTGGTAAACAAATATTAGACAAAATCAAATGTCAGGGGACAGCAAAGTGAGTAGGAAACATCCAATGGGAAGCAGGAATCTCATGGCGATCCATCCCATAGTTGTTGAGAGCCACCGGTCAAACTTAACTGCAAAATTATGTACTTTTATAATAATTTGGTGAAATTTATCAGTTGTTTCAATAATGTTTGAATAAATGGATGTCAGTTTTCCAATTAAACCTTTAGAATAAGAAATAAAACACAACTGGGCGGCACTGTGGTGTAGTGGTTAGCACTGTCGCCTCATAGCAAGAAGGTACCGGGTTTGATTCCCGGCCCGGTGCCTTTCTGTGTGGAGTTTGCATGTTCTCCCCGTGTCTGTGTGGGTTCTCTCTGGGTACTCCGGCTTCCTCCCACCATCCAAAAACATGCATGGGGATTAGGTTAATTGGATAATTTAAATTGACCGTAAGTGTGAGTGGTTGTCTGTCTCTATGTGTCCTGTGATGAACTGGAGACTTGTCCAGGGTGTACCCTGCCTTCCGCCCTAAGACAGCTGGGATAGGCTCCAGCCCCCCATGACCCTATGAGGATAAATGGTAGAAAATGGATGGATGGATGGATAAAACACAACTGAAACAACGGCTAGAAGTAGATGTTTAAAACAAAACTTTGACTCAGTTTTAAATGACAATTATTGCGTAAATGTCTGTTGACCTTTTGTGTATGGTTACCAGTTTTGTTACTCATCCATTCTTTTTTATTACTTTTTTGTTTGGCTAAAAACATCAAAGTATCTGAAACGTTAAACTTCAGTTGTGTTTGACCATCGTCCATTAGAAACACTACAAACTAAAGAGAACATTTAAAGTCTCTTCTCAGTTGTCAGATTTGTTTCTGTCCGTGCACATTAGACGAATACTCTATTTGTCTCACTTCCAGTAAAAGCTGTAGGACATGACATGACACAGTTCTGTTGTTTCAAGACTCCACCTAAAATGAAACATAGCTGCAGGTCGCTGACACTTTGTACAGTGTTTGGTTTCCAAAGAGCTTCCTGGGAAGGAGCTGAAAAAAAAGATAGAAAGAACAGTGGTAATAACTGCAACTGGTGAGAGTTTGTCCCAGAATACAGTCACAGGATTTAGGATTTCAGATGACAGCAAATGTCTGTGATCAGTGGTAGAAATACATTTACTCAAGTACAGAAGCTAAGTACAATTTTGAGGTACTTAAATTTCTATTTTCATGCCATTTTTTATTTCTATATTTCTATTCCTGTGCGCATATATATACAATATTAATAATATAATATTAAATATTATAAATATCCAATATTATTTACTTGTACTTTTATGTGAGTAAGAGATGTGAGTACTTCCTCCACTGCTGTACTATTAAGTTCACAGTAACCAGACAATAATAACCTTTTCAGGTGAAAAATAACTATAGGAGATGTATAATTATGATTATTGTTGATAAAACCGGCTCTCAGATACAAACACACAGGACTGAATGTGCTAGTTTTATGGTTTGAGGATCTGTGCTGTTATTAACCCTGCAGTCCACACATTCCTCAGTAAACACTGATTTTGAAGGACTCTTTGGTCTGAAAGTTATGCTAGAATAAAACAAACTGTATAGAAAGAAGTTTATTCTTGTTTCCTCAGGCTATGAACAGATTTTTTCTCTGAAATGTCTTTTTTTATCCCTCATCATCTGAAGTGTCTAAAAGTGTCTGTTGTGAAGGCACCGCATTCCTCAGATTGTGACACAAAGCCTCTGAACTCTGAGCATGAAACTCCTTCTTCACATTTAACGAGCTAAATACCAGAGGAATACGTCGGACAGGGATGGCATCACGAGATCACAGAGTCCTCAGGCTAGAGACACGACTGTCCTCCCATAATTCACAGTGTTTGAGATGCCTCGCTGATAACAGGCGAGTTGTTGTTTTGTTTCCACAAACTGAGCTGAGGGGTCCTTCGGGAATGCGTGACCAATTTTGGGCCCTGATTCATGGAGTGACTCGCTGTCAGACCTCAAGTTTTCACACCACAAGTCAGACGCCTCTTAGCAAACACTCTGAGGTGTTTTCATTCACGTCTTGAATGAAATGAAGGTTGTAAACCTTCCTTCCCTTTTCCCTTCACCTTCCTCTGACGCCGTCTTCTCCCTTGTTTCTCCTCACAGATCTCTGGTGTTTTCATGTCACATTCCTGAAGTTTCCCTCGACAGCCGACAGCGAAGAGATCAGAACCTTCCTCCGTTTGGCCTGAGGAGGGACAAAGACCGCTGTGTGTGTGTTTTGGAAGGAAAGCCGGTGTTTGCTTGGATATGGCTTTTCAGTGTATGGGAGAAAGACACAGGGAGCTGATCTGAGGTCAAGGCCTTCCTCCTCCTCCCCCGATCCCAGAGTCACATGGTCCCAGTGTGAGGCTCAACCCCCGGGGTTGCTATCACTACTCTGACCCACCTAAATATTTGTATACCCACTTGGAGAAGCAGCAGAGACTTGATCTCTCAGTTTGGAGCTTCTTCTCCAGTGGAGTTTCCGTTCAGCTTCATTTCTTGACAAACATACCGAGGACGTAAAGTCGACCTGTCAGACGCGAAATGCCGGCAAAGACGCCGATGTACCTTAAAACCACAACTCCCAAGAAGGGGAAGAGGCTGAGACTTCGTGACGTCCTTTCAGGGGACATGATCAGCCCCCCGCTGGGCGATGTCCGCCACAGTGCCCACGTGGGGCCTGAAGGGGAGGGCGACATGTTTGGAGACGTGGGTTTCCTGCAGGGTAAGATGGACATGCTGCCGACTCTGAGTCGGCTGCAGGACGGCCGCTCGCACAGCGTGGAGAGGCCGCTGGACGACGGCTTCACTGAGAGACAGAACCCACACAACTACAGCTACAACGGCTACCACTACCAGCACTCCTCCACCGGCCTGCTGAAGACGACCGTCTCCATGCCGGTGTTCATCGCCCACGAACAGGCACCACCCAAACCGCCACGCCTCCACCTGGATGACCCCTCACCTCCCTCCCTGCAGCAGAACCACTTCCAGCGCCACCAGCAGCCTGAGACGAGCCACAAGCAGGCCAACGGCCACGTGGACCCCCACGGTCAGCTCTTTGAGAACGGCGTGGTGGGCCGCCTGGCGTCGGAGCCCTGCCGGGACATCTCCATCTCTCCCGCCATCCGAAGGCTTGTCCCCTCCTCTGGCTCCTTCTCAGAGGTCTCCTCTGAGGACTCCTTGTCGGAGACCTGCGGGCCCCTGGACGTCCGCCGGGGCCTCAGCCTGGACTCTGACGCTGGCCTGAGCAACGAGGACCTGAGGAGTGAACGCAGCGATTCGCCCTGCACCGCCTTTCATCCAGCTGGTCTCACGGTCTCATCCGGGGTGTCGCGGTCAGACTCTATGGCGGGGTTAGACCTGGACCTGGGCCCATCCATCATGGAGGACGTCCTGAGTATCATGGACCGGTACAAGACCGAGGACAACCGCTGTGAGCTGTGAACAAAGAGATGTACAGATATTTTTTACACTTTAAATCCTTAAAAACTTTCACTAAAGGAGCATGGAGTAATGTCTTTTTCGAGAAGAATTTCAAGAAAGATTTAAGAAAGGCGAGGCGCAGGTGGACATTGTTGTTTAGGTTTTGGACATTGCTAACCGACACGATGACAGCCAAGGCGACAGGCTGGTCCTTAGGAGCCTTTTATCAGAGCTGAACCTCACAAACTCTCAAAGTCACGCTGTTATCACGAACACATTCTGCTTTTCTTTGGACAAAATACCAGCCACAGCTCACAGTGTGTTGTCTCTTTTTCTGAATGTTCTGCTTGTCAATGGTTAACAAATCTGAGTCAGATTAAAAAGTGTCTGACTCAGGAGGAAATATGAGAAAATCAGCAGCTGTGAAGAAAAACCCAGGAGCAGCAGGACTCACTTATCCAACACAGCGACTAACAATGTCACATGTTCAAGTCACACATTCTCAGTCACACCAAGCTGAACTGTGAACATAACTAGATTTATACCATATTCTAGTCCAAGTTCATCCTGACGGCAGAGAACTGAATATTAACATCCTCTTTACTGTAATGTTTCAACACCAGATGAAATGTGAACCACTTCTGATTTTTTTCACAGCACCAACGTTTCAGTGTCTTTCTTTTGATCAGAGGGGAACTGAAGAAGCTTATTCTTGTAGAGATGAACTCACGAAAATGCTTTAAGCTTTAAGAAAACATGCTGCTTGGTAGATTATTGATTGTCAAATATTGGTCCCTGAAAAAAACACTCCTCCTCCATGTCGTGGCTCACCGTTGGCCTCCCATTCAACATTCACTGTCTGCATTATCACAGTAGCCTATTATTCAAATGTCATTTATGCTGTATATCACTGTAAACGAATAAAAGGATAAATCATTCCTATAAAGAATATTTTGTTATCATTTTAAAAACTGTCGGTTTGGTGAGATGAATAAAGTATCGATCTCCATTTATTTATCTTTGGCCACATACCTTGTATAATATATTTTAAGCTCAATAGTTGAATATAATGAAGTACATTTACTCAAGAACTATAACATTTTGAGGTACTTAAGATGTAGTAATTCCACTTTATGGTAATTTGTACTTGTACTCCACTACATGAATACATTTTGCTCCACTACATTTATTTGAAAACTATGGCTGCTTTTCAGATTATTAATACAAAATATCATCAATAATGCATTATGATATATTATTAAGCATTAAACCGCCCAGCAGTATGTAAAGATATTTAAGTCAGCCCCACCTTAAGGAGCTGCATAGGAGGATGACAGCACAGGTTTTCAACCACATTATATGCATTTATAGTTTAGTGAAAGTCTTGTTCATCGTCGCTGCAAACAACACTTCAAACATGGTAAATAACACAACAACTCATCACTCATGTCTCTGTAACTGTTTGGTGTGGAAAGTGACTATGTGTTGAAAATACTGGCAATTATAAGCTGACACATAAACTGACATATTAAAAGTATTAATGCTACATATTGACATGTGTTTTCAGCGTCCTCCAGTGGTCACAGTGCCTAAAGACACCTTACATTTTCTCCTTTAAAGCTCCCCAAGAGTTGACGTTTAAGCTGGTGTTTAAAAATATTCATTTAAATATTTTAACTAAAGCAATATATTACAAAAACGCCTGACTTGTTGCCATAGGAGTATAGTTGAAGTGCATAGACCTATATATAAGTCTATAGACCTGTATATAAGATATCCATATAATATCTGTATTTATCTTGTGCATCATTTGCACTCACACCACTCTGATGCTGAGCTGCTGTTAGTTTATTTATCTCTTTATTTTTAAAGCTCACCTGGCAAAAGGTAAAAACACATGATTGAAAGTGTAAATGGCATTAATACAGTTTATTAGAAACAACCTTGTATGTGTACATGGTAAGCTTTTACAGCAAGATACAACAAGAATTTAAGTAAGTAGAGAATTAATTGATTAAATAATTTAATTATTAAGTAGACTAAGTAAATAAAATAAAAAATAAGTAGATACAACATAAAATACAAAACAGCAGCAAACAAGGTAGAAATAAAAAAAATAAAATAAGAAAATAAGAGATAGCTAAATATGCATGGAATAAATATAGTTATTATGACACAAATGTTTTATATAGAGAACATTTGAGTTTCCACTGAGGAATTTCCACTGAGGAATGTGTGTAGTGTAGCTTCTGAATGTGAACAGTGGGAAAACTTTTATCTCAAATTCATTTTGGATTGTCTCACCTTTATTTTGAAATATCCGGAAATGTTAACATTTGCTGCAGGTCTCAGGTGTGGCCACTAAGGAGAAGCAAAGTGCCATTAATGATCGTGTCCGGTAGGTGGCGGTAATGCTCCTCCACACTGGAGCACCAACCGCCATTAAAGACAGAAGAGGAGTCACATCCGGTGCATCACCTCAGTGTTTATTGATAATATATTTTTACAAAAAACGACGATATAAATGTCAGGTTTAATAACGTGAAAGTGACTGATACAGAGGAGGAGCGGCTGCTGCACGTTTTACAAAAATGAAGTGAGTGTTTCTGCGACGACATTAAAGGAAAAAGTCTGATATTACGGATGTTTGGTGCTCGCTTGATGCTAGTTTAACTGTACCTGGCAGTAGCTGATGTAAGAGATTCAAGATTCAAGATTTGACTCTTGTCTAAGGTGACGTCAAACCTGTAGTTTATTCAAGTTGTACGTTCGTGTATAGTTTAAAAGTTAATGTGACTGATACAACCAGAGTCCGCCTTAACTTAGCCTCAAAAGGGACACACGAGCCGGTGTACCAGCTCGAAGCTAGCTAGCTAGCGAGCTAGCATTGTCTTTCTTCAGCAGAGATGGATGTAGATTGAGAAAAGTCACGGAGTCTAAAGTGATGCCTCTGTTCCAGGCTCAACATCGAGGGTCTGTTGGTGTATTTTCCATATGACTACATATATCCAGAGCAGTACTCTTACATGCTGGAGCTGAAGAGGACTCTGGACGCAAAGGTGGGTGGTTTTAATTAAGTCTCACTTTATTTCACAGGATGCACTTTGGTTTGAGATGTAGCTGAGCTGGCGAATGAATTATATAAACACAACCAAAACAACAATACAAAATATGTCATGCAGTCGGAAATGTTGCAGGACAACTATATATATATGTTTAGGAATATACAAAAAGTGTCTCATAGATAGACATCAAGAGTTTGGTTATGTGTGATACTGTTTATATTCAGGGTCATGGGGTCCTGGAGATGCCATCAGGGACAGGGAAGACCATCTCTCTGCTGTCTCTCATCGTTGCTTACCAAAAGGTGAGCTGGGCTCTGTGTTTGAGTGACTTCCTGTGTTTTCAGGTTGTGTAAGAATTTTGCTCCAATTTAGCTTCCCACCAATTGATGCCACATGAACAGCTTAATGTCTGTGTTTCAGGCCTTTCCTTTGGAAGTGACCAAGTTGATATACTGCTCCAGAACAGTTCCAGAGATCGAGAAGGTCAGTCACTGTCAAATATAATCACCCTCTCTAGAAAATGAAAAGAGTAATTCAGAGGATCCATATGTTGAGTCCCAGTAACAAAACTTGTCATGACTTATTTTAAGAATCATTATAACCCGTATTGTATATTTGATCTGCTGTCTGATCAGGTTGTGGAGGAGCTGAGGAAGCTGATGGAGTTTTATTCCAAGCAAACTGGAGAGAGCAACAACTTCCTGGCTCTGGCTCTCTCCTCCAGAAAAAACCTCTGCATCCACCCAGAGGTACGACCAGCTGCTGCATGAGATAAATCACATGAGCAGAGTTTTTCTCCCACTGGGGAAATGAAAATATGTTCAGATATCTATTTCAAGAAGATTTTTGTCTTCTTTTACTTGAAATGTAGGCCATAACCTCTCCTCACCCTCAAGCAACTTTTCCAGGAAGGCAGTTTGAACAACTCACTGTTTGGCCTTTCAAAGGGTCCCTGAATCTTCACCTCAACATATAAAAATAGGTTTTATGGAAGCCCATTATTTTCCCCCTGCCAGATATGTCCATTTTGTGATAATTGGATGCAGTTTGAGGCAAAAACGAATAAAATGACCTGCTGTGACCTCTGGGTTAATCACAGCCATGACAACAATTAGGATCCTGAGCAGTACAGAATAGAAATGCTTGCATCTTGCAGAAATCTCCAAATGTCAAATGTTTTTCATACCAAATCATGGCACAGCTTTTTCTATGGTGTCTCTCAAAGTCTTGGTGTCTTAATGTGGAGTTTTTGATCATACTCATTAATTCTCTAGCTGTTAAGAAAAACATCAAATCAGTGTTAAAAATGGCAAATTGCTGCAACAACTTATGAATGACTGAGCATGGCTGTCATATACTTCAATTATAATATCTCAAGCCCCCATACACTTTCAAAGCTTATTTTAATTAAGTATTTTATCATTTACATCTAGAACAGCTTGACACATACATCGCTGAGCTGCATAAGACAAAAACAATCTGTGCTTCAGAGGGAAAAAGCTATTGTGCTAATTTTGTTCATGGAAAGTATTTGTTTTCCAATCATGTGTCTGTATGCTAAAAAATATCCTGCTTTTAGAAATGACAATAATTACTGTTGAAGTTTTGATTTTATTTAATGTTATAGGACACAGCATTGTGAGGTTCAGCCCTTTTTCCTGGAGAACATTTTAATAACTGAACTGGTTTGAATAAAATGAATACTTCTATCCAGGTGAGCGCTCTGCGCTTCGGAAAGGAGGTTGACGGGAAGTGCCACAGTCTGACAGCATCGTACATTCGTGCACAACGCCACAGTGACCCCAACCTGCCAGCTTGTCGCTTTTATGAGGTAAGAGGTGCATCTGATTTTACCCAGTTGACAGCAGCTGTTCGTTGGAGCTAGATGAGGCAGTTTGAGCGGAAAGTATCCTTGATAACAACAATAATTGCATTTTAGCATATCATTTTGATTGAAGAGCTGGCACATACTGGTGGATTAACTATTACAGAAACATCAGTAATACTGTTAATTTAGGGCAGCAGTGGTAAACACTTTACACTGGGTGATGGAATAATACATTTGTTAAGTACTGTATCTGCCGCTCTTATCCCATCTTTCTGGTTTGTGTCTGCAGGAGTTCGATGCCGTCGGTCGACAGGTGCCACTTCCTGCTGGCATCTACAACCTTGATGACCTGAAGGACTTGGGCAGGAGGAAAGGCTGGTGTCCTTATTATCTGGCACGCTACTCGGTACGTTGCACAACATACTCAGAATACTAAATGGATTTGTGATTGGCTAAGCTTAAAACAGGCACATTATCAATTGAAATATTGACTCTTTACTGAAGTAATAATAATTTACAATGTTTTGTGGCTCTCAGATCCTACATGCCAACATTGTGGTGTACAGTTACCACTACCTGCTGGACCCCAAGATAGCTGACCTGGTGTCCAAAGAGCTGGCCAAGAAGTCTGTAGTGGTGTTTGACGAGGCTCATAATATAGGTGAGAACATGAGCTGAGTGGCATGTTAAGATTTAGACAATCAAAGTAATCTATACAACTCTTTGTTTTAAAACTGAGATACTGTTTTATATGTTTTCATTCATGTCTCTATTCCATATTTATTACTGACTGACTTTGCACTCACTTTTTATTTTTATTTTTTCTTGCGCCAAAACATCAAAGCAAACCCCTTTTATGTGTAAACCTACTTGGCGCTAAGTTGATTCTTTTAAATTGATAAGCCTATATAAATAAGTAAGCCTAGATAAATCAAAGTACAAACAGGGAACATCATATAAAAACATAAACGGTATGTACATCTAGAATAAGAATATAATTAAAAATTTCAATATAAAATTGAATTAAATTGAATTTAGTTTTGCCTGAATGAATATAACTAAATAATATAAATATAATATATAACATGTCAACATGATATGGTATGAAATGCAATAATAATGTAGTATAACATTATAAAGGAGAGTACAGCCATATAACACAGTATGAAATGTGAGATGGTGTAGTATGGTATAATAATCATAATCATCCAAATGTGTTGTTGCGTCAGTGATGTAGATGTGATTGTGTGAACAGCGTGTTATTTTATGGCAGCGTTCAGCACAGATTCCCCAGATCTGACTGGCTGCTGCACAATCTAATGATCACATAACAAACGTTATTTTTGTAACTCTGCTGATTTTGTCGTCATCATCTTAACATGAGTGAATGTAAACATGATTCTTGAAAGGAGCTTTAACGTTGTTCCACATGTCTTCTATCTCCTCTCTCGTCTCCTCAGACAATGTTTGCATCGACTCCATGAGTGTGAACATTACCAGACGAACACTCGACCGCTGCCAGAACAATGTGGACACCCTTCAGAACACCATACACAAGTAAGAGGCTGGCTGAGCGGCGCTAGATACTTCAGTAGTGCCCTCATACGTCTTTTCCTCATGTTTTCGTCTCTTAGTCGAAGTATAGTATGTCAAAAATAACCTGAAAAAAGTCATAGTATAGAATGTCAAAGAGTTCTGAAAAAACACTTATAATATTTCATTAATATTTATACTATAGCATCATGTATAAACGTCATGCTCCAGCATGTCAAAATCTTTTTGTTAAAAAAAAAAAAAAAAAAAAGGTTTTGACCTTTGTTGTAGAATGTCTTAAAAAGTAATAAAAGTTTTGTTAGTCAATAAAGTATAGTATTCCTTAATGAGAGAATGAGACTTACTTTATACTCTAATACTCTGTTAGTATTTTTTCTATTGCACATCACACACAGGTTATGAAACACATCAGTGGAGAGGTGTCAGAGTGAGGAGGCTGCCCGGTAGAGAAATTAGGGGTTCAATGCCTTGCTCAGTGGCACCTTGGCAGTGTCCAGGCAGAGGAACTGGCACCTCTCCAGCTGCCAGTCCACTCTCCAGACTTGGTCCAACCACTACAGATTGAGCTACTGAGCCCCTCCATAAATAGTCATAGTATAGCATGTAAAATGTCGAAGACAGTCACAGTGTACTGTACTATACTATACTATAGTGTACAGTATACCATACGGGTTGGACAATGAAACTGAAACACTGGCCAATTTAGTGTTGGAGGTTTCATGGCTAAATTTGACCATCCTGGTGGCCAAACTTCATTGATTGCACATTGCACCAGTAAGAGCAGAGTAATAGCACACTATTGCAATGCACACAACATTATGGGTAACATATCAGAGTACCACCAAGAAGGACGAACCACATCCAACATTAGTAACTGTGGACATGAGGAAGCTGTCTGAAAGCGATGTCCGGGTGCTAACCCAGATTGTATCCAAAAAACATAAAACCACAGCTACCCAACTCATTGCAGAATTAAATGTGCACCTCAACTCTCCTGTTTCCATCAAAACTGTCCATCGGGAGCTCCACAGGGTCAATATCCATGGCCGGGCTGCTATCGCCAAAACTTTGGTCACTCGTGCCAATGCCAAAAGTCGGTTTCACTGGTGCCAGCACAATACTAATGAATTATTGTGGTCTAAAACCAGGCGTTTCAGTTTCATTGTCCAACCTCTGTATACTCCATGAGTAGCCATAGTGTAATATGTTAAAAATGTCAAAAACTCATAGTACAATATGTTTATTGTATTTATATGCTGAAAAATATTATAAAAAGCTACACTTTTAGATACATTTAGAATATATCATGAAAAAGTTCATACCGTATAATGTGGAAAAAGTATAGTATAGTAAATATAGTATTTAAGTGTGTTTTCAGTTCATGAAGGTTAATTGTAACGTTTTGGTTTTGTAAAATTGTCTTTCAGTATTTAGTTATGCTTTGCTCCATCTCCTTTAGTTGCATAAAACACGACCACCTTTTAGTATATAGTCTGTGGATATTATTCCCTTCATATTTGCTCTTAAAATGACACAAAGCCTACATTAAAATATGTTTCTGTACTTATCTCTCTCACCAGTTTGTCAAGTGTGTCTTTGTTTCTATTGCAGCAACATTTTTAATTGTACATGAAACTGAAGCTCACCAACACTTAAACTTGACTATACATGTTAAAAAGAGAAATGACTAGTCATAAAAAGCTAAATCATTCTGATAAATGATGAGTATTTTTTGCTGTTGTTAATTAGATATACTGGTCAAACAAATCTAGTCTTATTTTAACCATATTCTCGGTAAGTGGTTAGCGCTCAATGAACTCGTTATTTCTGCATACAACTTCCTGTTGTCCTCTCACTCCTGCTGTCTGATAGGATAAAGGAGACGGACGCTGCCAAACTGAAGATGGAGTACAGGCGACTGGTGGAGGGACTGAAGGAAGCCAATGTTGCCAGGGAAACGGACGTCTACCTCGCAAATCCTGTGTTACCAGATGAGATTCTTCAAGGTAGGCACTGTTGAATATTTTTGATTTTTCACCTTTTCATTGAGAATGAAGTTTCAGCCAAAAAAAAATAGCTAGGTCTCCAAAATGTTAACATTATGTTGTGTTAACTCTCTCTCTCTCTCTCTCTCTCTCTCTCTCTCTCTCTCAGAGGCGGTCCCTGGTAACATTCGCACAGCAGAGCACTTTGTTGGTTTCTTGAAGCGTTTCCTGGAGTACCTGAAGTCTCGTCTGAGGGTCCAGCATGTCGTCCAGGAGAGCGCCCCGCAGTTCCTCAAAGACATCTTCGACAAAGTCTGCATCGACCGCAAGCCTCTCAGGTTGGAGTCATCGTCAGCACATTAAAACTGGAATCACATACAGGAACACAGGAACACTTCACCTCCCAAAGCAACTATTTGTCTATCAGTTACTCACTGTAGGAAATGAATCTGAGTAAATGAGAGAAGAGTTCAACAAAACTACTTTTAAAAAAAAACAAAAAACATCTATTTATGCAGAATAATCCAAGCCTTATTTATCCACTTGTATGTTCACTTCTTCCTAAACACACATCTTCAAGTGTTTTAGATATTAATGTTTTCGTAAAGGTGCATGTGTATGAGAATTAGTGAGCACAGGACTGGAGAAAAGACACTTTAACAACAGCAAAACATAAAAGAATGTCTTTACAAAGGGTTGGTACTTCTCAACCTGGGCTATATTATTTTGTCAGTGACTAATGGAGTCAGTGTTTTTTTTTCATCCAGTCTTGAGGGAAAACTGCAGCTGGTAAAGAGGCTGTAGTGTAATGTAATGTAGTCATATTGGGGGAATTGCTCCCTGTCAGTGTATTAAAAGTGTTTTACCGATTGTTATTATATATCTGGCAGCTTTATGAAAAGGGCCTACAGAGAAATAAAACTGTTTTTACCTTTCTGGAACCAGATGATGAATTCATCACTTAGAGGGAAAAAAAAGGTTTTTATTCAAGGAGCACACAGGATGAGCACCTGATGAACAAACAGCCTTTTTGGGGGTGAATTATTGAGACAAATTGAAGCTTCAGACAGTGATGTTCCCTCATCTGGACTCCAGGTTTTGTGCAGAGCGTTTACAGTCATTACTACGAACTCTGGAGATCGCTGACATCGCAGATTTCTCAGCTGTTACTCTCATCTCTAACTTCGCCACCCTGGTCAGCACCTACAGCCAAGGTACTAAGACACTTCTGTACATGTTTCATTCCATCTTGATGTATTTTGGCAGACACTGTAGTTACAATAAGAAGTCAGATTTAAATGTTTGTCATGCTCTTCTTCTCCAGTCGCTGCTTCTGCTGTGTGAACAGAATGCAGAACATGCTCCTCGGTTTTTTTCTTCATAATGTGCTTTCTGTCTGTGTGAAGGTTTCACAATAATCATTGAGCCCTTTGAAGACAGAACTCCAACCATCTCCAACCCTGTGCTGCACTTCAGGTGGGGCAGAATGGACTCATTGATGATTAAAGGGACATTTCTCGATCATTTTCACGTTCATACTTGGCTTTAGGGCAGGGGTCTGCAATCTTTGCTGTCAATTTAAAGCCAATTGGCCTCCTCCGCCAAATCACATTTTCAAGATTCAAGGGTCTTTATGCATGCATAACGAAATGTTGTAGAGTCTCTCGGCTTTAAGGCACACATAAATAAGAAATGAGAATACAGAATATTAGATAGATATAGAACAGCAGTAAGAAAACGGATAATCTTTTCCTTTATTCTTGTCTGTTCTAACAAACAACTCTTATGAAGAGGGGGCATAATGTGTGGTGTGCACAGAACTTTGCAGGCCTATTCAAATTTATGGAAAAATTAAATGTAGCCCACATTGTCGCTAATTTGTCGCCACATATCAAACATACAGGTGAGCCAGCATCGTTGGCAGTGAAGGCAAATAAATCTGTCCCCAGAATTAAACTCTGTTTTCCTCTGAGACCTTCGTTTTTTTGGCTTTATTCATTATTAGCTTACAGACGACGTGGCTTAAAGGTGCTGCCTCTGGACGTAGTAGAAGTGATGCAGTTTTTAAATAACAAAATACTTTCAAGAATTCTGTGCCCAACTACTCAGAGTTTAGTTGAACTTCTACCAGCTGACAGTGTAGCTTAACAGCTGTACAGAGCGCTGATCTGAAGCGAGGGATTCTTTTGCTCTACAGATTGTAAAGCTGAACTGAGGCACATCTGTGATACTGGGCCATACATACATACATGATTTACTTCTGTTGGATCTGAAATGAAAGTAGTACGTTACAGATCAAACAGATCAAATGCAGCACTAAACCTGCGTGATACAAACAGTGAGACATCAGGTTAACATGTGACTGTTCTGATTCCTCAGCTGTATGGACCCGTCTATCGCCATCAAACCTGTTTTCCAAAGATTTCAGTCAGTCATCATCACCTCAGGGGTAAGTTAGTTAGCTAGTTACCAAATATTATTATTATTTTTAACCAGATAACTACATTTAAAACATCTTTCCCGTCATTCCTCCTCTTGCTGGAGAGTTTTCTTCTCCTGCTGTGTCATTCGTGTAATGGGTGACTGAATTTCCCTGTTGTTGTACTTGTGAGTACTATCTTAGCTAAGAATACTAAAGTGCCACCGTTGTCAACAGGGACTACCTGTTACCTTAATATTAAATCTGTTCCTTCTTTCAGACTACAGATAGATGGATTGACTCGTCTCTTTCTGTTTGCTCTCTTTTAGACTCTCTCTCCACTGGACATCTATCCCAGAATCCTTGACTTCCGCCCTGTTACCATGGCATCCTTCACCATGACGTTAGCACGGACCTGCCTCTGTCCTCTGGTGTGTAACTGCCTTTAAATCTAGTTCTCTGTTGGTTTTTAAAATGCATCTGGGTGATCGGATCACAAGCAGACCGCACTAAACTGTATCACCAAGCTTATTGTTTGTGTAACTACTGATGAGCCACAGTATATATGCTCTATACTGTATGTAGTATATCCTTGACCACGATCAAGCCCTTTATCACAGTCTCCACCCTTAAAGAATGACTGAATAATTCTTCCTGCTTTGTCTCTCACAGATTGTCGGAAGGGGAAACGATCAGGTGGCCCTGAGCTCAAAGTTTGAGACCAGAGAGGACTTTGGTTAGTACAAGTGTTGTTTGTTGTTAATTATTAGAGCATTAGAGTGTCCTAAAGACATCATCACATGATGATATTACCATAAAAACAAAATATTTATTTATATATACAACAGCGTATGGAGCTAGGGGAATATTCTGAGGAAAAAACTTGAAGACTCTGAGAATTTATGAGATTTAAGTTGTAGATTTAGCCGCTCTCTAAATTTGCATTCTTACATCGAAGGCTGACCTGAGCTGCTGTGTGGTGTCTTCTACAGTGTGGCTGAACTAAAAGTTTAACCTTTAAGGCTGGAACATGCTTCTCCGACTACGTAATACGTTATCCGACTCTGTAGCTACGGAGACCCCTCGAGCCCTCACACTTCTCTGTCATGATGCGTGTTGTGCAGCCCTCCCGTGAAATGCACCCCCTTGGAAAGTAAAGCAATTCACCTTAATATCACAGATAAAAGCAGGGGAAAATACTATTTATGATTTAATTATTTGTGAGGGAGATAGAAGAGAACAACATCGGTTGCTTTCAGTCTGTAAAACTCCTCTTCCTCTTTCTTCTCAACACAAAATCGGATAACAGCGAACACAAACCAACAACTTTCGGTATGTTCTGTGTAAATATACCCCAGCCATAATTACTAAATGAATTAAATGGATTTTTTGAGCAAGTTGAATGTGTTTGATTTGCTTTTCACAAGGATAATCGATACTTTAGTTCCTGTCCTGTCTGTCCTGCTGCAGAGGCGACCTGTCTGTCTGTTTCTGTGTAGGGAGAGGGGCTGCATTTCACAGCAGGGATGTAAGTAGAGGACCAATCACAGCCCTTGTCGTCTCCGTCTTCCCTTAACGGATTGACAGACAGTTAAAAAATATTTCCTGCACCCGGAGAGGACGGAGAGGCTCTCCGGCGACGCAGAGGGCTCTCCGTCTCTATGTATGGCACTTTACGGAGTACTATAAATTGGCCTTTATCCTCCAGAGAGGCTTGAACCCACTCGATAGCAGTCCTGTGACACGTTGACCTGTTGTTACAAACTATTTCTTCCCACAATAAAAACAGCTGCTGCCTGGTGTTTCCAGGGTGTAAGATACATGAACACATTTCCTGTTGTGTTCTTTTGTGAACACAAATAAATACTGATGGAATTTGCACTTGGTGGCTCAAGTTACTGTCCAGGTCGCTCAAATCTTGCAAAGTGAAGTGATGTGGATCCCTGACCAAAAACAGCACGTTCAAATTTATTAATTTAGGTCTATTATTATTATAACCAAAACATGTATATTCAGATAAACAAATATTTTTGCAAAATTCTTTTGTTTCCAGCTGTGATTCGTAACTATGGCAACCTGCTGCTAGAGATGTCTGCGGTCGTCCCTGATGGCATCGTGGCGTTCTTCACCAGCTATGTCTACATGGAGAACATAGTGGCGTCTTGGTATGAACAGGTCAGTGTGTGGAAGATCGTGCTGCCTCTTTTCAGCATGGGTCCTAATTTAATAATGTTTTGTGTTGTTGTTTGTTTGCAGGGCATCCTGGAGAACATCCAGAGAAACAAGCTGATCTTCATTGAGACTCCAGACGCTGCAGAGACGAGCATGGCCCTGGAGAAATACCAGGAGGTCAGAGAGACACTCATTGTCTTACTTTGTGCATACGTAATTCATACAGTTATTATTTAATATGTCACAAGTATCTGTAGTTTGTGGGATTAAAACCAGTCTGTGATTGTTCTAATAGTTTTCATTTTTGGTTAATCTGCTGATTGTTTTCTAAATTAATTGTTCGGTCTATAAAATGTCAGAAAATAATGAAAATGTCTAAGATGATGTCTTAAGATGGTCAGTTTAATGTGATATGAGAAATGACTTAAATTAGTCAGATGAGTCTGTTACCAAAATATCAACTAATCAATTAGTCGACTACGTATTGCAGCTAATGCAGGTAATCTTTGATCTTCCTGTGATCCTGGTGGGTTGCTGACCTTTGACCTCTGGTCTGTCTTTGTGTATCTGCTCTTTAGGCATGTGAGAACGGCAGAGGAGCTATCCTCCTGTCTGTGGCCAGAGGAAAGGTGTCTGAAGGAATAGATTTCGGTATGCACCGCGTTTCTTCATGATTATATATGAAACGTGTGTTTATGTGGGTATGTTGCGCTCCAGCATAATAACAGAAAAAATAACTGTTTTCTGTTCAGTGCACCACTTTGGACGGGCAGTCATCATGTTTGGAGTGCCGTATGTTTATACGCAGAGCCGCATCCTGAAGGTCAGAAATCCACAACTTTTCAAACTGCTTCCTCCAAAATGACCATAAGGTTGAATTTCAACACAAGCTGAACATAATAACCTTCATGAAGGAGGATTTAATTGTAATGTTTTAGTTTCCTGAACTCATTTAAGTGATCACTTGATATCAGGATTTGCTTCTTTCAGCCGACCCCAAACAAAATGTTCATTTTGTGGAAAAAAGGAACCAGCACAGATGTTTTCATATGACTCTTGTCCTCACTTTCTAATATCTCTCCCTGTCTGACTCACATGCTTCAGGCTCGTCTGGAGTATCTCCGGGATCAGTTCCAGATCAGAGAGAATGACTTTCTGACGTTTGATGCCATGCGTCACGCCGCTCAGTGTGTTGGCCGAGCCATCAGAGGCAAGACGGACTACGGACTCATGATCTTTGCTGACAAGGTTTGTGCCGCTCGGAGCCACGCTCTTCGGCGTTCAGCTGTAAAGTAGTTTCAGTGGAGCAGCTGCTGATTTATGGCCCTCTCCTGTCCACAGCGTTACGCCCGTGCAGACAAACGTGGGAAGCTTCCTCGCTGGATTCAGGAACACATCAGTGACGGCAGTCTGAACCTCACCGTGGACGAGGCCGTCCAGCTGTCCAAGCACTTCCTGCGGCAGATGGCCCAGCCTTTCAGACAGGTACGACCCCCCACCCCCATCCCATCACAACACAAACATAAAGTCTGTGCTTGCAATGTGTTCTTTCACTGCCATCATGGGGAGTTAACAAGAGGAAGCTAATTAAAAAAAAAAAAAGATGAGACAAAACTATTGATGGGTAAAGATGTCTGATCAAAGTCTACTTTCTTGAAATCACAAAATTAATTTCTTTTTTTTCACCTGATAACACAATATTTCATTTTCATGACAAGAAACTGTTATCATTTCTCACCATCATATAACTAATTACAGGCATTAAGTCACCTGCAGTCTTGACCTTTTGTCTTCTTGTGTCTTGAATGAACAATCGCTGCATGTGACATTATTTTCTGTGCTTGGAGTTTTCATGAATGGTTGGTAAAAATGATTCTTAGGGTTTTGAGGTTCTGCAGGTCATTCAGAATGATATTGGTGAGGCAGGTTCTGTTCAGTAGCTGTTTATAGCTGCGTGGTGAACCAGAGGTCATCTGTCTGATCTCCACTCACCTTGTCCCTGTCTCTCTCCAGGAGGACCAGCTGGGTCTGTCTCTGTTGACTCTGGAGCAGCTCGAGTCGGAGGAGATGCTGCAGAAAATCACGCAGATCGCTCATCAGAACTGAAGGTGACGGTTATTAACTGCCTTGATGTGATGTCATCACCCATGGTGGGGTCAGCAGTCGTTACAGTGGCATCATGGGAACTGGATCATATCACAGATGCAACTTAAGAGTTTAATTTAAGCCATGTGGAGAGCTGGATGTACAGACCCGTTACAGTGTTTACAGAGCTTGATATTATTCCACCACCCAGTGTGATGTGTTTACCTTCACCAGTTATTTCTGTAATGGTTAATCCACCAGTATGTGCAAGCTCTTTAATCAAAACGATAGCTGTAATATTGTGTGTTTTACCAAAAAAAAAACCTGAAAAATATCAAAGTACTGGGAAAGAAAGAGTTAAAGCTCTTCGTGATGCTGGAGGTGGTCTAATAACATTGGTTAAGCTCTGCTTGTGTCAGAATGTTTGTTGGTTATAAATTCTAAACTCTTATAAAGCTCTGTTCTACTACGTTACTTCCACCCACGAGTTCCAGCCAAAGTAATTACACAGCACCACAAGAATGTTCAGGATATTCATCACCTTTGTCTACTCAGTGGGTGAATTCAGTGTTACAGATCAGGACATGATGTACTCCATGAGAAAACCTTTACGTGACCTTTAAACTCCAACTCTACAATCAGTGCTGTAAGTGTGGAAACGAACATCTTCAATACTTTTCAAAGACAAGGTCAGAAGAAATAATTTTAAACGTTAAAATAACTTCTGAAATGTTTCATCTGTGGGTGTAACATCGGTCCAAATAGCGTCTGTCATACAGACAAGACTGCTGCAGCTGTACATAGTCACATTTTATACTGACCATATTTGTATCTATTCTTCATACAGGAAGTTGGAATATAAATGTTAGTTGAAATATATTCAACAGCTGACTTGTGTTTTTCTTCTCAGGAAAGTTCATCCTGACATCTCGAGCAGACACCTTAACATTAAAAAAAAAACTGCAATTCATACACAAAGGTGTTAACATCTCTTTGTAATTTATTTTCAGCATTGATGTTTGCAAATATAAAATAATACACTTTCTACATATTTTAAATGGAACATTCTTACAGTGTTTCATTAAGAGGCTGTAGGTTCTGCAGAAAGTAACCGTATGATTTCAGCCCTCATAACATCCTCTACCACAGCAAATGTACAATCAGTAGTTCTCCATCATGGAAAAAATAGGATATACAGCATGTCAGAGGCAAAGAAAAGTTTTGTGGAGTGAAATGAGAGAGGCTCAGGTGGTTTTCAGGGATTAAATTTCTGAGCAGCAATCACACATTTTGTGTCCGGATCATACTGGAACATTCCTGGGGACTTGGTGAGTATGTTGAAAATGATAGTTATTGACTGCTCTGCCTGAACAGTTTGACTTTTCAGTAAGTAGTTCAAGTAATTCTCGTTATAACAATGTAATCGACACGTCCTGTTTAAACCTAGTTCACTATTTATAATTAATAGTGAGTTGCAGTATCTTTCAGGCATTTCAGTGAAGACACTTAGATAAAAAAAATCTTAAGCTGGTGACCTGTGACTCTAAAGTAGTTCTAGGCTTGTCTGCTGAAATATAACATGGTGCCCACAGTGTCTTTGTACTGAGTAATTGTTGCAGCTCAGTAAAGCTTTAGCTTCACTCTGCAATGCAAAGATTTAACTTTAATCCAAGGCCAGCTGAAAGTCATCAACATTGACTCAGGCACACAACAACAACTTTTAGTATCCAGATGGCTTAAAACTATTTTCTGAATACACTGTTACAAACTAACAAGTTATTATTGTTATTAAACGGACAATGTGCAAAAATATCCATCTTTTAGGAATGTTGTCTTAATTTTGTACCTCTACAAAAAAGGTTAGTCCTTATTTGCATGATGTAGAATGACAAAACCAGACTGAAGAAACACGTGTTATTAGTCTCGACAATATATAAGATAGAATGGCCTGCACAGTGGAAAGACAAAACACATTTAAATAACTTAATTTAAACCAAATATAACATTCTGTGTTTTGACATAAACTGTGACATCAATAAGCCTGGCTATCTTCAGAAAACGTAAAAGATAAATAACTTTTTTCCAGTGTACTGTAAAGGACACCTTATACATTAAATGTAAAAAGAGTTTGTTTACCTGCAAATTACATTATCTGGTGAAACAATAGAAATATAAAAACTTTTATGAAAACTTCTTATTGGTGTAAATGCTGGGGTATTTTTTAAGTAGTCCAACATGATTTATTTTTCCTTAAGAGTTAACAGTAAACTGAGTTTTCTGAAATTAAGAAGGAACTAGGAGGGAATGATATTAAAGTTCAAGTGAACAGGAAGGAGCGGGTATAGTGCAATGTGGCTACATGATATTGCCAAAAGTATTTGCTCACCTGCCTTGACTCACATGAACTGAAGTGACATCCCATTCATAATCCATAGGGTTCAATATGACGTCAGTCCACCCTTTGCAGCTATAACAGCTTCAACTCTTCTGGGAAGGCTGTCCACAAGGTTTAGGAATGTGTTTATGGGAATTTTTGACCATTCTTCCAGAAGCGTATTTGTGAGGTCACACACACTGATGTTGGACGAGAAGGCCTGGCTCTGTCTCTCAGCGGGTGAGTGAATACTTTTGGCAATATAGGTGAAAAAGAAAGTGTTATAACTTCTCTAAATGAGAAATAATCAACATTTTTTTTTCTAATTAGATTTCACTTGTAACATCACTCTCTGGAGGAGAAGGTGTGTGTGTGTGCACATTTGTATATTGTGAGGACTTTACTTTGACTTACATTCATTTCCTAGATGCCTCCCTTGACCCTAACCATCCATCCATTTTCTATACACAGCTGTGTGCATGCGTGCGTGGGCGTGTTTTGCCGAAGATGTGGGGAGTCTGATAACACATTCACTGCGGAGACTCACTGTACTTATGGGGACAAAGTGCACGTCCCCATAATGTAAACTGTTAGATTTTAGGCTGAAGACTCAGAGAACATTTAATGTTACTGTAAGGTTAGACTATGGTTAGGGTTACATGGGTAGTGGATATGGTTAGGGTCAAGGGAAGTGTCTAGGAAATTAATGTTAAGTCCCCACAATACACAAATACACAGCTGTGTGTGTGCGTGCGTTGGAGATATGCTAGCTGGTACTAACACCACCAAGTGACCCTCGTCGGTTCAGGCTCTGTGTGCTGGAGCTGAGGCCTGGAGCGCTTGTCACACGATTACGCTGAGGAGCAGAAAACAAACACACAGTCAGTGTTAACATGTGACAAGATGCTTCAGTCAAAATATGTTTAACACTTGATGAGGTTATCTGCACTGGATGAGTATCATGTACAGTATGTTCAAATGCTAAACGGACCAAACTAATTAGGTTCCTTTAATAAAATTATTGTGTGATTATTTAGTGGTTTATGCCTCTGTACTATTCACTTCTGGTTTTAATCACTTTTATGACATGGCGTTTTTGTTTGTTCAATATAACTTTTTTTCTTGCTTTGAAATAGAATGTGCAGTGTCCCCAAATGCATTTGTGTTCATTAAAATACAGTTTATCTGAACAATTTTGACCTTTACTCACCTTTTTAAACACACTATTATTTTGAACACAACATATATTTTTTTTTACCTTTTTCAACATGCTATACTATGACTTTTTTCTCTTTTTACACATTTGACATTTTAAAAATTGTAAAAAAATTGTCTTTTTTGACATCTTTCAATTTTTTTTTAAATTTTACACAATTAATTTATTCACCATTTAGTATAATTTTTATGACTTTTTGACAATTCTGACTGACAATAATATGGCTTTTCCCACATTTTAGGCTGACTTAATTGAACATACAGTATTTGGCCTTTTGATTATTTTTTTGCATGTTTTTTTTCTGACATGCTATGACTTTTTTTTTTTTTTTTTAAACTTTTTTGAGACCACAATATGACTATAGAATGACTTACTACATTCTGCTCACCTGGACGTCATCCTGATGTCCTCTGGCTCCAACAGTCAACACATTCAGCGAGTTAGCCCTCTTCATTCTGAAAACCACACACAATTATAAAATTAACACCTAATCTCGATAAAAAAAATAGGGCATAATATCGGGGCCGCCTTAACCTAATGGTAGGCCTTGGGGCTGAGAGGATGTGTAGGCCCTACTCCATCGTCCCAATCTACATCACAAAATGCATCAGTTTCTTTAACGACATACAACTGTGAGTTTTCCTTCTTTAGCCAGAAAACAACACCATACTATTAGTTATTTACAATTATTTAACCTACATAAACACAAAAGGCACTTTGTAAAACAGCAATACATAAGAACATGCTGATTATTTAAAACCAAGACAGGTGAACGTTTGGGAAAACAACACCATCAGAGCAAAATGAGCTTCTTCTGGCTTTGGTGTCTTGCTGCATGCTTGATCTGAGCCTGTTTTTCATCAAGCCCAGTTTGGAGAAGGACAGCTTCCCACTTGCCTTGGTCACTGGCATGTTCAGGAATAGCCGTAAAGCTATGTCTGTGCTGGGAAACACTGTGTGGAGTTTTAATTTTCTTAAAAGTTTCAGTAACTCCACTGCCGATGTGCTGTTCACTTTCTCATCCTATACAAATTCTTTAAACTGTACCACTTCCTTGAAGTCATCACTGCATTTCCTCTGCAGATTCAGCACAGCTGAGCAGAGGTCTTGGGGAGAAATCAAGTGCAATGCATTCAAAACCCCAACGTTTTCATACCCATCACTGTATGACTCGCATATTCTGTCCAGTTCTGACACTAAACGGTCAATGACGTAGATGTACACAGAGGTACAGAGGCGCCTGCAGCCTGATAGTTCACACTCTGGCTCAGATGATCCCTCAGACCAGCTACATATTCAAGCAATGACCGAACCAGATCCACAGCGTCGCACAGGTCCAACTCCACCACTTGTAGTGCAGCACTCACACCCCGGAGACGTTTTGAGAATGGCATTCCACATGTTGCACATTAATGCAACTTCAAGCTTATTCATCTTTTTGTGCAGTGCCCTAGCCTCCTCCCTTTTGCTCCGATTCTGGTGCTGATCACCAGCAATGGTGAGTATTGCATGCTGGATCCCGGCCTAATTCTGACAAAGGGCTTTGGTTGCAACGGTGTGTGCTGACCATCTCGTATCTGTTATGGATTTTTTCTAAATTTAGGAGTTCCTAGGGTTAGCTAGTGTTGTTTTTTTACAGCAGTAAATCCTTAAACTGTCCCTGCAGAATGCAGGTTTGAAGCACAGTGTCTCAAGGAAAACAGATGGCTAGTTATCTCTAAGTTGACTAGGTAACCACGGTCAGAGGAGTCTGCCAGCGTTGGCCCTTTGATAAGGCCGATGGCTGAGCGTCAGCAAGATAACAGGCGCCACTGTTAGTTCAGAGCTTAGAATGAGCATGCCCTGACTGTAACGCTACTCAAGAGTAATGTAAGGTAATATACTTGTACTTAACTGGGTGTTAGTTTGTAAGGCTGAGCACCATAGGGAAAGGTAGGAATATGTGGCGGACTCTGGCAGCTGTACGGTTGTCCACGACAAAGTTCATATTCCTCCTGATATATCAGAATCTTCAATAAATGTTACTTCTTTAATCAACCGTGGGAGGCTCCTGGGTGCATCCATTCTTTCCTCATTGACTATTCAATATTTTCCACGACAGTATCAGAGTTATTTCGAGGTCTCAATTCTCTGATTTTCACTGGGCTGCAACCCTGCCTTGATCATCTGCCAGCGTGAAGTGGTCTTTGATGAGAAGTTGAACAAAGCTTGAACAAAACTGAAAAACTGTTCAGTCTCCTCACAGCAGTTCACACTGTTCACTCCTACTAGGTTTCAGGTATGTGCTGCACAGGTACCCACTCTGCCAATGTGCTGATCTGCTTTATGCGGGCCTGCACACCTTAGTAGGCCCCTGACATATTGCTGGCATTGTCATAACACTGCCCTCTACAGTTATTTATGTCATTGCCTATCTCCTCCAAATTACTCATAACTGAGTTGAGCAGTGCTTCTCCTGTATGGCTTTCAATGCAGAGGAACTTTACAAAGCGCACCAGCACCTTCTGTCCATCAGCTGTATGAATTCCTCACACACATTCAGAGAGAGGATGGCGTTCCTTTGCCGGTGTTTCCATATTTTTCAATGTGAGCTTTTAAAAAGGGATCAAACTGGCTGATCAGCACCATGCTGCCCAAATAATATCCAGTGTTGGTGTTTCCAAACTTGTGGCTGTCAGGCCGGAAAGCTAGTCCCCTTTCAGCCACATACTTCACAACAGTAACAACCCTCTGTAGAACCTGTGTCAGACAGTGGGGCATTAACACCTTTGGAACAGAATATTACCCAGCATTCCTTGCACTGATTTCCTCCATTCCGACTCCCCTCAGCTTGCGGACCAGTTTCTCGCTGCTTCGGCGTATCGATTCTCTGAGTTTGGTGAAAGAGCCACTTCGCTTCAGGTTACTAGGTCCATCTTGTCCAGAGCCGCTGTCCTCAGCACCGGACCAGCTGGGACGACTATCACCTGAAGGACAGACAGACGACAAACAGAAACATTTATTATTATTTATGTGAATTAAAATACAATCTTTGGGCACAGCAACACTATCTGCCTTAAACAGAAAATGGACTGTACAAGTTTTATGATGGGACACCCAAGTCTTTAAAATCACAGTAATTTAAAACATACACATAAAATAATCCAGCTGAAAAAGGGGGAAAAAAAATCACAGTTTTGTACCTTCTACAGATCCAAACTCCTTTTCATGTGCTCTGGTCAGTATCTCTTTGTACAAGGCCTCGGCTTGTCTGTATTTCCCCTGCTTGAGATAGCATGAAGCCTGAGAAAGGACAAAGAAAGTAGATATGAAAGAAGAAATGTTTGAGTGAGGCAAGAAATAAAGTAAAACAAAGCAAATCCATGAGCAGCTTATTAACGCTTTGAGTGCCATTGATATATTTCAGCGTCATTTAAATTCCGACGCTTGAATGCCAGCGTAAAAATAAGTCAAAGTGTTTTTTTGGCAGCAGGTCGCCGATCATGGTCTCCCGCAGCCTGTGAGTAATGTTGGGGCTTCTTGTAGATGTAGTCAGAGCATAAAGAGTTAATATACGCCACAGAGATCAAAGCAGGAAGTGGAGACGATTGAGATTAGAGAGCAAAACAAACAGAATCTGGACAAAAAGTGGTGTTTCTGGTGAAAATGTCCTCTACCTCTGATAAAACAAGAATGGAAGGTAAAAACAATTTTTTTTCATGACGAGAGTCTCTTCTTTCAGTTGAGCTGTTCAGTGTTTTCAGAGACAGAGTACAAAATATTCTGTGGGTCTTGAAAAAATGGCCAAAAACGCTGGCACACAGCTGGCACTCAAAGAGTTAAAAACCTGATGTTGATGTACTGGGATAACTCTTGCACTTTTGGGGTCATGGCCTCATGGTTGAATGTGCTTATTTGGATAAATGCATCAGCTAATTTCATATCATTTCATCACCTTTGTGAAATGAATATTTTGACAAAAATGATTTGATGCAGAAAGATGAAGAAATATTTGTCATACCAGGTTGTTTTTGGTCTTGGCCACATTGGCGTCATCTGGTCCCAGTTTGCTCTGGTAGATGTGCAGAGCGCGTTCGTAGTACTTCTCCACCTCCAGGTACTTCCCCTGGTTCTGACACAGCAGAGCCAGGTTGTTCAGCTGCTTGGCCACATCTGGATGGTCTGTACCCAGAACCTGAGGGGGTGGTCAAACAAAAATACACTATGAGGAGGAAAGACATGATTTTTTCCATCTTCAGATGCTATACTGGAGTGACAGGAGCAATACAGTACTATTAACAACACTATTAAAATATTTGATGATTGATATTTGATGTCATCTGAAAAGAATAACCATTACTGACTGTCAATGGGTCATGGTGTACTATGCCATAAAAAAGTAATGAAAACGTCATTGTTGTAGGTCCAGAGGAAAATGTTGCACCAAAGTTGTATCATGGTATGTTAATGAAATCCTTAAAACACAATAAAATGCAACATAAAATCATTCATAGTCTAATCATTAGAAAAGGTCCTCATGAGTGTCCTCTCACTTTCTCTCGGATCTCCAGAGCTCTTTTACACAGCGGCTCTGCTTCCTTGTATTTTCCTCTTTTCCCATAAAGCACAGCCAGGTTGTTGAGTGTCGCTGCCACCTGTACAAAACACAGTAAAATACACAATTTATATTACTTTTTTTTGTTTTTACACAATTTATATTACGTATTTATATCAGGGTTCTTACACTTGTTCACCAGTGATTTTCCATGACTTCTCCATGACTTGTCCAAAACTTTTTTACTGAATTTCCATGACTGTGAAAAAAACTTGCTTAATCTGACCACCGAAAACTGATTATCGTAACACTAACTGATTATCATAACACTAAGATTAGGTCTACATCTGAAATGCATGGTGCCACTCTAAAACCAAAAAACACCAGACAGGCACACTTCGATACATTTTCTCACATTTTAATTTCAGAATGTGCAAAGCCTGGAACTCAGTGTGGGACATGTGTGAGACCTATTCACTTTTAACAAAATGAAAATCTATAATATAAAATAAATAAAATATCTTACAGAGTAAACTTCCACTTTTAAAACTAGATGTGAAACATTAAGTCTTTCAAGAACAAATGTCTGTTTTGTAGGTAGAGGTATTCACTTTAGCATAACATAACACTTAAGCAGTCACGTAGCAGCTTATTGCTTCATCTCAGCAAGAGAAACAGTGCATTGGGGAAGCATTTAAAATCGACTTCTACTCCTAAAACTAGATGCAGAATATGCAAAGTATGGGACTTTGTATTCACCTTCAACAAAATTATATAAAATTTAAAACAAAACTATTGTTCCATGTGAACGCCTCCTAAAACTCAGTATGGGACAAATGTGTGTCCTATTCACTTTTAACAAAATAAAAATATTAAATTATCTTCAAAGTAAGTTATTTACACTTCTGTAACTAGATATGGAACGTTCAAAGTCTTCAAACAATGTCTGCTATAACACCACTTAAAACTGTCACGTAACAGTTTATTGCTTCATCTCAGCAAGCTTTTCATCAATTTGCTTTTCAATCTCTTGAAGAGATGCCTTCTTTTCTTTGGCAGTGCGACGCAAACTGTTGGATTTTGTGATGAAGGTCAATTTCCCATTGGATTCAGCTTTGTCAGCGTAATCATCAGCTGACTTCTCCAATGCACCAATGTCCTTCTCTACTCTGATCCTACACTCCTTTCCTTCTCATTGATCCTCTTCTGTTCATCCAGGTAGCTGTGGTATCTTTGTCTTGCTCCAGAAACTGAGATCAAAAGCTCTTTGGTGAGTGGCACATTAGTTACACCACCAACAGATCTGACATGGCCAACGATGAGTCTCTGAGCAACCAAAGAGGCCTCCTTCTGGTTCTCCACAATCAACTCCTTGTTGATTGAGAACCCTCTCTCAACGCTGGCCTGTCCATGAGAGAGAACTAGCACCATCTTCACCACATGCCATACGTTGGAGAAAGCTTTGCTGGTTCCCATTGTCTTGTGTAGTTGAGTGTCCACTCTGTCTGTCCTGGGGTCAAACTCTCTGAAGCAGACTTGAAGGGCCGCAAAGTCACAAAACTCTCTGAATTCTCGAAGGACGTTATCACACATCGACTCCTGAACATGGTTACTGTCAACAAGGTGGTGCAGCATCCTGTCTGATATCTTGCTGATGGATTTCAGTTGGTTAAGACAGGTTTCCGCTGAGAATCCCAGGTTGGTTTTAGTGGCATCCTTGTGCAAGTTGCTGTCCTGAAAAGGGATATGAAGAAGCTTCAGGACTGAGGTGGCATCCTTCAGAGGTTTTTCTTTGCAGAATCGCCCCATAAGTCCTGTGAATAATAAATTTAAATTACTGTAAAAATTCATATTAAATTGCAGATATAGCCCATTACACCAAGAGAGGGGAACATTATTTAGTCTATCTAAATCTAATTACATTTCATACCAAGAAAATTCAAACTCACAAGACTGAAACAATTAACAAAATGGATTAATCAATGAAAAGAAATACATTTATAATCTGAGTCTAATTTTACTAGTTTTGTAAGGTGTTTCTGTGAATGTAACTGTGTGAAATAATCTGATATATAATCTGATTATATAATATATATTATAATGTATAATATATATAATGTGATATGAGTTTAAAAACCATAATTGTTTTAAACCTTATTTCTCTGGCATTTCATAACAGATAATAATAATGATAATCTAACATAGATATCAACAGCTTGTCCACTTGAATTAGTTTGAGAAAATACTAAATACAGGTCAAACAAAATGTTAGGCCCAAAGCAACATCTTCAAACAAAGGAGAGAAAAATAGCATACACAAAATGAAAATCCTTACCTTTCATCAGCTGCAGCATATCCTCGCTGAGGAAGGGGAGCATGGGCTTATCCGTCTGATAGAGCGTGAGGAAGGGGGTGATTTCTCTCGCGATGCTGTTGAAGATCATCACTTTTGGGATGAACAGAGAATCCTTGACGCTGTTCTTCACAGCCTCAAAAGACTTGGTCTTGGGATCCGGAAGTTCACCCTGAAGCACTCTTTCTACGTAGATTTGCACGTAGGGCCAAAGCTTCAGAGCACGGTCAGACACACTGATATTTTCAAGCCAGCGGTGTCTGCAGAACTTGAGCATCATGATGCTGCATCCAGTTGCAGTGACGAAGTCCTGATGACGAGCAGGACAATCGTGGAAAAGCCAGTATAGGCTCGAGAGCGTGTGCTCAATGTCCCAGCAGGTAGCTTTACATCCCTCTCTAAAGGCGTTGTGTATGATATGCAAACCGCAAGACCCAATGTTGAGCAGCGATCTGTCCACTTGCTTTTGCATCTCTTTCTGTAGAAGTCCAAAAGCTTTCCAGTTCACGTGAGGACCGTCCATAGGCAGCTGGATGAGGTTTTTAACTCCTGTCTCAGACAGCGCATTGCTTATCTTTTGACGATATTAACTGCAGTGGAATGTCCCAAAAATTCAGAGCCAATATATTTCGTCTTCACCTCCGCGCCACCCCACAGCCTCACGTGCAAATCTATTTGTTTGGACTGCAAATGGTGGTTCAGGCTTTTGTCAAATAGCATTACATATGCCGTTTGTTGGGACACCGCTGACAATATGAGTCTTTTAAAGTGCGGGGCAATCCCAAATGTACATATATAGGCACACTTGTTCTCACCACATGTAAATTTCGCTGCAATCTCACTGTCCGGGAACATGGTGTCGAAAAGGCGGCTTGTATCCTTGGATGACTTGAATGAGTAGTGCGAATTCATTACTTTGAGGGCCCACAGTATCTCCGCTTTAAGAACTTCATTTTTTGCAGAAATGCTGATAGTTGTCTGCTTTGCTGTAGAAACTGAACTGCTGCTGGGTGTTGCAGTTTTCATGAACTCACCTATTGGCGCTGCGCTGTTAGCAGCTGAGGCTATAGCCTGGTTATTTTTTCCTTTCAAGTGGCTAACGAGTGCTGCTTCGCCCATATTTGAGACGTCAAATGACTTACAGCAAAATTTACATTTGGCACGTCTTTCGTCAATGTCCTTTTTGAGCCATAGTTTGTATTGTTCATTTAAAAGCCAAATGCTATTGAACTGACACTTTCCTGGCATGCTGCTCGTTTTCTGAAAATGTAGGCCGACTAGTCTGCCAGCGCACGCGCAACCCTGACGTCAAAATGACGTGACCCTTCGCGCGCGGCACAAAAAGGCTCCGCGTCTGCTTGTCGCGTACATAACAAAATTTCTATCTTGCGTGTGCCAAGCAGGAAAGGGACCAGCTGGAAGAGGATGGACGCGCTGGAAACCAAGCTGAGCGAACACATCCATCTCTACGAAAGAACATAGAGCCCTATTGCCCTTAATAACCACACTTGTTTAATGTCGTTTCACACTGCACCACTGTCGGAGTTGTTGACTCTCCGTGTTGTTCGCACTAAGTGACTCTCTTCTCCCCCGTCGGAGTTTTAAGGTGTTCACACACTGCTCTCCAGTCAGCCTCCTCTCGCTTGGTTAAATAAATGAGAGGCTCGTTGTTCTCCAGAGCGCAAATGATTAGCAAATCCTTAGCAACCAGGGAGTCCATAGCAACTTCTACTTCCGCTGCTTCTTCTTCTTTGCCGGTGGGTTATGGATGCGTTTTCACAACAGTGACACATCTGTTCGAGAGAGTATTGCATCTACTGTCGAGTCTGTCGTGCGGCAGTATGGCACGCGCGAGCAGACGGTCCGTGGCAATTTACGTTTTATTTTTCCAGGGCCTGGAAATTGAATTTTAAATTTCCATAACTTTTCCAGGTTTTTCATGACCCTACGAACCCTGTTATATTTACTTATGTTACATGTGCGAGAGTGCACCCTCTACAGGTGATGACAGGAATTATCCTTTATCAGGCTGCTGACAGCACATGACAGGGAGGAGGCTGGCCAGTGTTTGTTAAAATATCAGTTGTAAATATATGTTTTTTTTAAATATGCATTCATTGCATAGTCTGGGTTTGAAGTTACACCCCATCTCAGAAATGTGTTTTTTTTGTCTGAGAAATGATTAAACGGACACTGTGTAATTTTTTCTCCCATCTAGTGGTTACATTTGATTTTGCATGCATTGCAACATGGTTGGAACTACGGTAGGGTCAAGTCCCGGGCGTTTTGTCCTATGGGTACTAGCAGGTAGTGCTTTATGTCCCTCTCTGCAGTTCATAGTTTTGATAGACCGGAAATACATGGAAGCCTCCGTATAAGTGACCCGCTCTATGTGAAGACAGATAACTGATTCTTCGCCGAGGAGGATAAGTCAAATTGTTGGCGTAGCTTATTTTACCCCAGTGCGGATCTATTTATGAATGAAGATGCTGATTTGAGGTAATAAAATACTTAAAAACTTGCACAGCGTCCCTTTGAAGAAATATTTTTCAGTCATAAATTGTCTGCAAGCTTATTCTGTTAGAAAAAATTGTATCGTTACATCCCTAGTCAGTGGCAATCAAAGCGTCTCGTTAGACTGCAGCTGGTTTATTAAAGGAGGACAAGGATAAAGGAGACTAACAAGGTTCAAGGAGACTAACTTACAGCTGGATGGTCCATTCCAAGAGTTTTCTCTCTGATCTCCAAGGCATCATTCAGCAAGTTGGCTGCCTCTTTGTATTTGTTCTGATCTCTGGAGAAAAAAAAATGCTTCATATAAAATCATTTGGTTTTGATAAATGGAGTTCCTTGTATTTGTGCAGGAACACTGCTGTTTTGTTGAATATTGTATTTCAATCTATAAAGAACTTTGAGATGCTTAAAGGTGAAAATAAGTTTGAAATTATGGTACCGATGGAACAGCTGACATATTTCAGAGCCACTAACAACTTCAAACTTCAGTTAAAGGACCAATGTGTAATATATTTACTGCAGTAAATCATTAAATGGATGATGACATTTGAGACATTTGGTGGCTAGAAGCTAGTGCTGTGATGCTAACACAAGCAGCAGACGGGCCACGGCTCAAAAGTTTTGAGTTTGGGCTGCAGTCCCCTTTCTATAGCGTTAGCTGTCAGTGATGACGGTCAGCACACCATCATAGAGAAACAGACAGAAGTAAAGCAATGAACTGCTGTGGATGGGGGCAGCAGTAAAACATTATCTGAAAAAATCAATATCAGTTTAGTACGCATATTTAGAATATTTTCACTGCTTTATCTTTCCATCCGGCAGCACTTTCCAACAAGGAACTGACAGTGAAACTTATCTGTGCTTTTCAAAGCCAGCGGACTCCAGTGAAAAAAGTTCAAAGGTTAAATTTTAGTGTCACTTTTGGATCAGTTCCCTGTCAGAAAATATTAACACTTAAACTGATGGACTGTTTTATGTGTCTAAAATCCTTTTTTTTCCTGTGACGACCCTCATCTACTGTAGGTAATACACTGACTATTGACTAGTACCTCATTCAACCCCAATTCAATACACCCGAACTATCTGTGAAAATGTTGTTTTGTTGCCATGGTGGCTGGTCTCACCTGTATACCAGTGCCAGTATATTCAGCATGGTGGCGACATCTGGGTGGGTGTGTCCTGAGGACTTCTCCAGGTCTTCCAAAGCCTGTTGAGACATTAAAATAGGACATAAAATGATTTTAAAATTAAAAAAAAAATCCTGTTTCCTGTTCTCAGGTAAGTCAGACTGAAATTTGGGCCTTGCAACACTTAAAAGGACACACATAAGGCTCCAGTGTGTTACCAGTGAGAGAGACTCAAGCTGGCTGTGGATTTGGGGACTTTAACCTTTCTGATGGGAAAGGAGCCAGAAGTAGTGCAGTTTTTTTTCTTTTTTTGTTGTGGGACCAAAACAACAACACTTATTGTATCAGTGGACTAGCCGGAGGTGAACTCGCCTCTCACCTGTTTGCAAAGTGGCACAGCGACCTCATATCGACCCTGGGATGCATACTGGATGACCAAGTTGTGGAGTGTTCGGAGGCGTGCAGGAATCTCATAGCCGCCCTGCTGGGCTGCAGCTGCAGCGCTGCTGTGGTGAGGCTGGGACACTGAACACCGACAAACAAACAAATACACAACAGACACAAAGAATTTGATACCAGTCTGTATGTAAGCAAATGAATAATACCAGATCCATTAACT
Source organism: Synanceia verrucosa (assembly GCA_029721515.1). Taxonomy (NCBI): domain Eukaryota; kingdom Metazoa; phylum Chordata; class Actinopteri; order Perciformes; family Synanceiidae; genus Synanceia; species Synanceia verrucosa. Next base: position 21,558,682 of record CM056559.1, read on the forward strand.
CCTCCAATAAAAAAAGTGCCATTTCTGTAATTATGGTGTGACTCTCCATGTTGCATTGTTTTCAGATAAAGAAGGTGCTTCTCTAACTTCAGACAAGATCAACAAATAAATAATTTGCCTGCTTTTAAAGAAATACTGGTTGAGAAAATATTTTCCTCTAGAAAGATCTCGATGTGCAAACTCATTACCATCGCATGTGATTAAAATCTGACATCAGAGCATGAAATGTCTTTGCTGTGTGTGAAGAGTTGTTCCTCAAATGAACATAAACAGCAGCTACAGCACACTGAGTTAATATGATATATACAGTCATGGAAAAAATTATTAGACCACCCTTGTTTTCTTCAATTTCTTGTTAATTTTAATGCCTGGCTCAACTAAAGGTACATTTGTTTGGACAATTATAATGATAACAACAAAAATAGCTCATGAGAGTTTAATTTAAGAACTAAGGATTATTCATTTTCCATGGTTTTCTTGATAATAACCAAAATTACTTAAATTCTTACATCAATAGCTATGGCATTGTACCGCCAAAAACACTACTTTTAAGCATTCCATGTTTTCTTTTCTGTTTGCTTTAAACACATGATACACACAAGAGTTAATACTTGATTGCATAACCATTGTTTTTGATGACTGCAGCCATGCGTCTTGGCATGCTCTCCACCAGCTTCTGACATTGTTCTGCTGTCACAGCAGCCCATTCCTGTTGGACAAATTCAAACAAATTTTCTTTGTTTTTGGGCTTGTGGTTCTCCATTTTGAGTTTGATGATTTTCCACAGGTTTTCAATTGGATTAAGATCTGGTGATTGAGCAGGCCAAGGCATGGTGCGAATGTTGTGGTTCTCCATCCAGGCTTTAACTGACCTTGCCGTGTGGCAAGGGGCATTGTCTTGTTGGAAAATCCAGTCATTCGAGGCAGGAAAGAGTTTTCCAGCTGATGGAAGAAGACTGTTTTCAAGGGTAGTCCTGTACTTGACCTGGTTCATTCGGCCTTCACACAATTGCATTTGCCCTGTTCCACTCAGACTGAAACAACCCCAGATCATGACTGATCCACCCCCATGTTTTACTGTAGGGGCAAGACAGTCTGGGTTGTAAGCTTCTCCAGGCTTCCTCCTAACCAGTAAGTTGGCTGGAGTGGGCATCAATTCAAAATTGGATTCATCACTGCAGAGAACCTTAGCCCAATCATCAACAGTCCAATCCTTGTGGTCTCGAGCAAAGAGTAACCGGGCCTTCCTCTGCCTTTCATTGATGAAGGGCTTCTTGCTTGCTCTGTGTGACTTCAAACCAGCTTCAACAAGTCGGTTTCGAACTGTCCTTGCCGAGCAAGTCACATTTCTCGACAGTGCCCACTCATTTTTAAGGTCCCTGGAGGTCTGACGACGATTCCTGACACAGGAACGGATGAGTGCACGGTCATCTCGTGGGGTAGAAAGACGTTTCCTGCCACGGCCAGGTAGCAATTTGGTAGGGTCATGTTCAGCTTGTTTTTTTTTGTTGTAATGAACGGCTGTCTTGGAGATCTTCAGTTTTTTCACTACCTGTCTCTCACTCATGCCAATTTCCAGCAGTGCCAAGATGGCTGCCTTTGTTGCTTCACATAATTCTTTTGTTTTAGGCATTATGTGAGAGCTGACAACTTCTGAGTTGTGCTACGGCTTGAATGTAAGCAGGAAACCACTCTAGGCCTTTGCATGTGCAGTGATGCTTGTGACATGAAATGGCCTCTTATATACCCTGGGAATCAATTAAGCTTAAGAATGTCAAATAGGACATAAAGTATTATGTGACCAGCTGCATTTTTTGTTGTGTTCATTGTATTATACGTTTAGTGGTACCAGATATTAGAATGAACAAGAAATTGAAGAAAACAAGGGTGGTCTAATAATTTTTTCCATGACTGTATGTATATATATATATATATATATATATATATATATAGATATATATATATATATAGATATACGTATATATATATATATATATACATATACACACACACACACATATACATATATATGTACATATATATATATGTACATATATATGTATATGTGTGTGTGTGTATATGTATATACACACACACATATATACATATATATGTATATATATATATATACACACACACACACACACACACAGTACATACACATATATATACATACATATACATATACATATACATATATATGTACATATATATATATATATATATATATATATATATATATATATATATATATACAGTAATATAACAACTTCCATTAAAGAGAGGATTTACACATAAACAAGAGTGAGTATTATAACAACACTTTCCCACTAGTGGTATCCATACGTTTCATTTTCATCTTTCACTTTCTTGACAAAAAAGGGATTGGAAATTCTTCTAACTTATTAATATTTAACCTTTCTTCAATTACACAAAAATGTCACATTTGCGCAGTAAATAATTGTGAATTAAGAGACACAGAAGTCTTACTCTGTGACTGTTCCTCATCCTCTGTCGGAAAAAGGTCATCCAGAGACTCTTTGGAGGAAGGTTTGTCTTTGTCGTCCTGAAACGAAAAACAAACGAACAAAGATGGAGCTGCAGATAAATGACCTCATCATTGCCTCAGTATTTGTTATCGTGTACAATATACAGTGGATGTTAATAATAAGACTGTCAATTCTGATTTGAAACTAATGGACCAACATTTAAAAGTTGTGGTCATGGTTACAAACACAGCAAATAACCACCAACTAAGTAACTATTTAGGGCCTCTGTTTAGCTTCTTGATTGGACTGTTCCAGCAGATTGCCTGCATGGTTCACACTCAGAGCTCTCACCAAGCTCATTACAGCGGCAGCATGCAGCTGTTTTTGGTACTAATAAACCCACTGTATGCCTCCTGTCCAGCACCAAACTGCAGAGAGACACAGTTCCAGCTCTCAATATCGTGGCAGCTGAGCTGGGGGTGCTGACAGTGAAAACAAGACTACCCTGAGGGTGGGTGCAACGCATCAGTGAGGACAGCACTGTAACAGCCATAAGACAGCAGTGTCAGGGCACTGACTGCTAACACTCACATGCATAAACAAGCAATAAAAACAGATATGGCAACAGCATAATAAGAAGAGAGAATCTAGGCAGAGGGCTGCAGATATACACCAACAAACAATTCTGGTGGGTCATAACAGATGACTGACAGTGAGATTTTTTTTCAGTTAATAAATTTCAATTGTATGGACCCAGAAGCTGAAGTGAGATAATGCCCCAATTTGTTTGCTGTATGTGGCCTGGCACCTTTAAATAAAATAAAATAAATTTTTAAAAAAATCAGGTGATCAAAATAAAGGTCGCGCCTGATCCTTTGATAACTGAACACCTGGTGAAGCAGTGACAGCTCACACTTCCTGAACACACAAACATATATTTGTGTTTGTGTGCAGTTTGTCGCCTCCTCACCAGCTGTGGCTCCTCCAGGTCGTATTTGCTCATGGAGGACATGAACTGCAGGTGTTTGTTCTGCTCCTCCAGGGTGACCACCTCCTGCTCCTTCTCCTGCAGCCGCTGCTGAGCTTTGGCCAGCTCGTCCCTCAACCACTGGTTCTCCTGACAGAGACGACGTACCTGAGGAGAAGGACACAAAGAAGGAGGAGGTGACAAGGTAGGGGGGAGGGAAAGGTAGAGGTAAGCAACAAGGAAGAAAAGAAATGAGCAAGAGGAGGATGGATGTGGAGGAAAAAAGAAATGGATAATAGAAAGATGGTAAAAAAAAAAGTGAGAGGAAAGAAAAAGTAAAGAGGAGGAGTGGGTTAGGAGGAGAAGAGGACGAATGAGGAGGATTTGAGTTTGCATGAATTTCTTCTTGTTCAGAAAAAAAACAATGAAGGATTTGTCAGAAAATCTGTTCTTTATCTCTTCAGTTTTTCTCTCTTTTTTAAAGATGCCATGCAGAAACTCACCTGAGCGCGCTGCTTCTGCTTCTCCGCCTCCAGTGAATCCAGATAAGCCGACAAGTCTATCATCACCTGGAAGGAGGAGATATGTCAAGATGAAAAACAAGAAATGACTTACAAACCAAAAGGTCAAACTTCAGAAAAACATGTTGCACTTTCGTAGACAAAATTAAGTCATATGTGCATGGCAGATGGAGGGACGTGGATAAAAAGCTGTACAAGTAAAGTAAATCGCTTACATTAGCTTAAAGTTGATATAGCAAACAGTTTTTTTACAACATTCATCTGCATCTGTATTTTTGGCTCCTTGGAATATGATAATCCAGTGTTCACACTCCTTTTGAGCTCTGTTTTAGTCCCCACCACCTCCTGAAATAACTGCCTCCTTAGCTGCTAAATGCATTGTAACGGCGTCACCTGTACTCTATTCGTACCTGTGCCTCACTCAGACCCAGCTCAAGCCTCTCCAGTGATTGGCTGATGATGTTGCATTTCTCCTGCTCCACACTGACGCTCTCCTGCTCCACCTGGCTCTCCATGGTCTTCTGCAGATTCTCCAGCAGACCGAGGTTCTCCCCTCTCAGTGCCTCCAGCCCAGCTTTCACCTGCTGTATGCTGCACAGAATCTCTTCTGAAGACAACATGGCTCCAGCTCTGAGGTTCCTCTCTCAACAGCTAAGCTGGAAACAGCACAACATAGCAGAGGAGGTCATTAAAGTAGTGTCTGTAATCGAGGTAATAAAGGAGCAGCAGTGTTAGAGGTAGAAGCTTGTGCTATCAGTAGAACTAGTGCAATATGTTAGACAAGTAGTACAACTAGTGGTAGTGATAATAGCAGTTGTAGCAGTGATGGAAGTTTAGCTAAACTTGTCATTACATGTCACAAGTACAAGGTAATGAAATGCAGATTGCATCAAACCAGTAGCACATAAGCAATAAAAATAAATGGCAACATATAGCTACATATGGAGGAGTATAGGTTAGGGAAAGACATGTAAATATTTACAGTATAGTATAATTGCAGGAGGATTAGCAGTAAAAACAATGTCAGTACCAGCAGAAGTAGCAGAATATGTGTGTTTGTCCACTCTGAGAAATGTTTATGGTATTGATTTGGAAAGCAGAACTGGTCACACCTCTCAGTTAATTTACTGTTGACAGGTAGAAAGTGTGTACAATAATACTAACGGAAGTGGCAGTTATAGCAGTCATAATAACAACACAGAAGTACTTCTAGTGGAATTAGTAACATTAGCAGCAGCAGTAATGGCAGTACCTTTGGTAAAAGTAGAAGACTATTCAACCGCTGTAGTAGTATAACAGTAGTGGCAGTGGTTACAGGCAGCTGTAGTACTGTAGTAATGATATAACTCGGGCGTTGATCTCCTGTTTGACATTCAAAGCCTCGGAGTTCCAAAGGAATAATATTCGAAGCTTTGAATTTAAGTATGGAACAAATTTCACGTGACTTCGAACCCTTTGGCTACCTCTCCAGTTTGACACGGGCGAGCGTCTGTAGCACAGAAAAAAGGAGAAAATAAGAAGAAGAAGAAAAAAAGAGCATCTGTAGCATAGACTGTAAAAAGAATGGACACATCATCCGTGACGTCACTATCTGTAGTCCTCATCGGCTCCGGAGCAGTTGTGTTAAACCATTTATGTAAACCCGAGGGGGGGCTTTCCATCCACTGTTTAACATAAGACATAAAACATTTGGGTTGCAGTTTTATAGCTTTATTAGTTATTACCAACATTAGTTATTAAATTATAAATAATCTTTATAGGGATAAAATTGCCTCATTTTGCTCAACTATAGTGGGCATTTAAGTTTTAACATCATTCATCAAACTTTAATCTACTATCATTGAAAAACATAAACATTTTTATGGAAATAGTAACTGCAATGTTTTATTTTTATAAGCTACACAATAAAGGAAGAGAATGGCGAAGAACTAAGAGGTCCCTTATCATGTTAAACGGTGGATGGAAAGCCTCCCCCTCGGGCTTACATAAATGGTTTAACCCAACTGCTCCGGAGCCGATGGGGACTACAGACTCACCTGTTTCAAACCAGGGGTGGGCGATACTGGGAATTTTGGTATCGATCTGATACCAAGGAAATACTGGGATAGTATCGCCGATACCAATACCGATACTTTTTACTTGGAACATCATCATTATTGAATAATTAAAGGAACGGTATGTAGGATTGTGGCCAAAACTGGTACTGCAATCACTTTCAAATTACTGTAGAGTGGTGTCTCCCCTCTCCCTCTCCCCTGACTAGAGGTTGCCAGCTGGGCTGCAGTATCCAACAGGAACAGAAAGTGTTACAGTGAACGAAAAATTGCCACCATGGGCACTTAGATGGAGTAAAATGGGGTGGGGGAGAGCTGTGAGGGCTGGAGTAAAGTGAGTGGAGATCTGGGTCGGGGGCTGCAGATCCGCGGTGATAGGGGCCAATCGGGAGTGCTGCTTCCTGTTCGAGGTCGGCAGGTAGCACCGGGTGTCCACCTGGAGGTCCAAAATTTCAAAGTGTAACAGTGAATGAAAAGCAGCCACCCTGGGCATCACCATGGACACTTAGAAGGAGTGAAATGTGCCTGAGGAGAGCCGTGGAGAGACGGGGTAAAGAGAGCGGAGCTCCCAGGCGGTGGCCGGGGGTATGCGGTGAGAGTGCCCGTCCGTTTTCAGCCGTCTCCATCTTTCAAAGGCATTGCCTATACAAATCCTTGTTTTATGTCAGACTTTGTCACGACGTATTTCGGATTCATAACGAGGTCTTTTAGGTTTCGTAACGTTAGACATTATTTAACCGACATGTTCGTAGCTGCAGCTGTGGTAACTGGAGCAGAGCTGGCAACCTGGATGCTGACACACTACTGACTTGGTGATTGGGAGATAAGTGGAGGGTGGAGCATCAGACCAAAACACAACATGACAACATCAACATCAGCTGAGGGCTGCAACTTGGCTTTTTAAATGAGAATATCCTGGCTGGACTACTGTTGTCAGTGATATAAGTATTTGAAATGAACATTATTTCTTAATGTCTGGTGACATATCAGGGCCATTTTATGATTAATTTAAATACATTTCTTACATAATTTGCCTTTAGTTGGTTGATTATAATAAAATAATACATAAATAATAATAAATATAGATAGATACTTCATTTGTCACATATATATCGCTACATACATGAAATTTGTCCTCTGCTAACCCATCCCCTCAGGGAGCAGTGGGCTGCCATGTAGGGTGCTGGGGGTTCAATGCCTTGCTCAAGGTTCAAGTCCAGTTCAAGTCCAGCGACCAGCCCAAGTCACTACAGACTGAGCTACTGCCACCCCCAAATATAAAAAATAAATACATGAATAATAGCAGCAGAAGCAGCAGCACGAGTACTACCTGTAGGTTTAGTGCCAACTTACTAGTAATAGCAGTAGAAGTATTAGTGATATTAGTATAAGTACTGCAGTAAAAAACTACAAAATATGGGTTTCACAGCCAACACTCAGACCAAATTTACATAATATCTTAAAATAATTCTTGATTGCAGTATTTGAAAGTCAGTATACTGTTCATTTAGTTGCAAATTATTGTTGAATTCATTCATTTAACTCTGAATAAATGTAGGAAGGTGGTATAAAGATATTTTACAAAGATTCAGCAACAGCAAAAATTAAAACTGTCAGTAACCTCAGTAGACACACACACACACACACACACAGTGTGATAGTTTCCTCTTGACTGAGAGGAGATGTAGGCACATTAACACAAATGTTAGGTACATGAATATGATGCAGACAGTTTAATAATCCAATGTCTGTAGTTGGTTTGCTTGTACTCCATCACAAAAAGTCCATATAACCTAGTCCACTGACCTCTTTTCAAATCCTTCTTAAGAGTGGACAATATTAGGTGTTAAAACAAAACAAACACAAATATACACTCACAGTCGGTGGGCGGTGCTACAGGCCTGGGGGTCTTTCTGCCAACACGCCAGGAATAATGTATTTTTAGGCAAATTTAAACTCAACACAAGCCTGTCTGCTAATGACGACTGCGTCACATTGCGACACATTTCTGTACATTTTAGATGAAGAAATCATTGGTTAATGTTAAACAAACGTTTGCGACAAACACTATGTAAATACACACAGCACACCCGCAGCCTTCATTTCAGACCCACATCAACAAAAAGTTATTTTTAGCCTACCTGCTAAATCCAGGCTCCGACAGGGTGGTTGTGTCTTTTTGTCCACTCTGAGTTGTTATTATGATATTTATGTATAAAAAAGGAACCACTCAGACACAGAGGCACATTTCCGCTCACAGTATGTCTCAGTTTGTTGACTGTTGAACAGGTGGCCGCTGAAAAAGCTGTAAATTGATTCACCTGCTGCCTCCTCGGCTCTCAGCTCCTCCCGTCATCACAGACTCATTAGCATCAAGCTAACATGACAACACTTCCGACATCCGGTTCATACCTTCAGAGTAAAATTCTGCATTACCGCACACCACAATAAAGTGAAAAGCTTTTACTTATTTTCCTTCGAAATAATATAAATATGTGTCAACACTAATATTAGCACTAATAAGTAGCCTAAATGTTACTGATAATAACTGTATCAGACCTTTATTCAGTCATTTGTTCACCTGCAGCTCTTCATTATTTTTATCAATTGAAATCAAATCAAATGACTTAGTGCAGGTGTTTTTTTTTAATTTGCAAACAGTCATGAAACTATAAAACCATAAACAACTAAGTTAAAAATATAGAGGGGGGATTTACAGGTTTTACGATAGACACACTAGAATTCACACTTATTGCACAGTTATATTATGGTTTGTTGGAGTTCCCATAATTGCACAGTTAAGTAGTATAAATGTTATTTTGTTGTATGTATTCGGTATATATATTTTTTTCTTTGTTGCATACGCTGTACCTAAATTGCCATCGCGTTCTTGGTTTTATTCTGAAGGCAAAGGCCCTTTACTTCCTGCATCTGCCACGTAATGAGCACTTGCTTTGACCTCTCAGTTTAGGAGCTTACCTGGTCCCATATTTCCCACCATACACCGCGGCACCAGGGCTGGCCGTGAACCGGGACAAAGCCACCTATCTGTCAGAGAGAAGAAGTGCCTGCAGTAACAGAGAAATTACCAATTATTAATAATAGATTATTGAGGATCATTTATTAATGACAAGTTATTAATGACTATCTATTTATGATTGACTCTTAATAACAGCACACTGATAATTTTGACTATTTATGCTATTGCCTATAGATGTGAGTGTGAATGGTTGTCTGTCTCTGTGTGGCCTGTGATGAACTGAGATTTGTCCAGGGTGTATCCTGCCTTTTGTCCTAAGACAACCAGAAAATGCTCCGGTTTCAATGGTTGACTTGTTTCTCCAATTTATTGTTTTACCAGAAAAAAGCTGAGAAAATATCAAAGCAAGTTATTATTATTATTATTTTGACTGAGATGTTAAATCCCAGTTATTTCCTGTCATTCCTGAAAAATGTGTTTTAGTGGTTGTTTGTTATTCTGAATGAATTTCTGACTTCTCAGAGAATTCCAGTGTTCTGGCTCAAATTTGGGTCGAGAAAGGAGAATTCAGTTTAAATTCCTCACTCCTGTTCAAAATTGTGAAGAGTGGGGAACTCAGTGTCAAAGAAAGAGTCCACTTAAGTGAATGAGACAAACAGGTGATGTTTTACTTTGTTTCAAAAGTATATTATTGAACATTTCCTTAAGGTGTATATTTATGCCACCATGTCAGATTACCTGGGTGGTTCATGTATGACCCAGAGGTCCCAGTTAGTCTTATTAACATCACATTAAGCCTGTGGAGGAACAAGGTTTTAGGAAACAATCGACTTAAGTGATATTAAGACACCATTAAAGCAGCATCGAGTGGGAGCCAGTGGAGCCGAGGTTCACCAGCAGATGGGGCATTAACAAGGCATTGATTTAGGTTTTTGAGATGATAAATATTAACTAAATGTGTTGCTTTTGTGACTTTTGTGGTATTTCTGTGACCTCATGAAGATCACAGTGTTGTGACATACACACACAAATGTGAAGATCTTACAACCATGTTGTATTGTTACATACTTATCCATCCAGTAATATTCCCTGTACTACTATTCTGTGGACCCAGTTAAAGCTCCACTATAACCTGCTGCGATATTTAAGTATGAGTTAATGCATCAATGACAATAATAATAATAGTGTGGTATTCTGCTGCAGAATCAGTACTTTTATACTTTAAAAACATTAAAATATAAATTTTGGAGGACCTATACTTGCACATGTATAATACTGCATCATTATTTTGACAGGAATACATTGCCCGTCTCAGGGTGTGGAAGGCAGATACTCAGTAATATTGAAAATAATAAGAACAATAAGGGTCAGGAGTAAAAACAAAAGGCAATTAAGACTGTTTGGTCATCCCGACTGTTATCTGAGCTCTTTTACAGTGGCTGTGTCCTGTGGGATTGGTCAGTTATCCATCCACACTGTTTCTGATGGTGAAGTTTGAGTCTCTGCAGATGGCGCTCTTTATACTTTATCAGCTGTGATTATTAGCTTGCTGCTCATGCTGATGACCACAGAGTTATTCTAAAACTAGCATTTCAATATCCTTAAAAACATGTCCTGGCAGGTTCTGGTGGTTGAGGCAGGACACTAAAACTCCTCTTTAAAATCAAATTAAATACAACATTCACGCAGAAGGAGACAGGCCAAGAAACTACAGGAGACAGTGTGTTTGACAGCTATATGAGCCGGCTGATGGACGGATCAGCTGTCAGGTAGGCAGGGAAGCTGCAGGCAGGACCTGCCCATATAAGGTCACCGTACCCTGGGGAAACTCCTCCAGGCCTCTGGGCCTCCTTCAAACCAGATTCCTACTCCTCCCCACTGTTCACCCCTAAGGGTCAGGACTGGGATCAGGGTCAGGAATGGGTTCAGGATCAGGACTGGTATCAGGTTTTTTGTCTAGAAAAACTCATTAAATCATCAACAGCTTGAATTTAACAGCAGCAGATGATGTTTAAAAGGAGCAGGAGCTAGAGCAGCGCAGAGAGTGTTTGTCTACACATATTATGGATCAACTGATTGCAGCTGATCAATAAATACAATATGTCAACTGCTAAAAAAACATAATTAATCACCTGTCTTGTTTTCACCTTTTCTAACAGAGGACCAGAATGTAGATAAAAAAATGCTTTAAAGATTCATTCTACGTATCTTTTCTTTTACCTGGACATCATTGGTACCCATCGACTGAGCTTCAGTATATCTCCCAAGGAATATTAAAAAGGGTTAGGGTATGTTTTGTATCAGTATATCATGGAAAAAAAGTACTACTGGACTACTACTATTACTGGACTACTGCTACTGGAATACTACTACTGGACTATTACTACTACTACTGGACTATTACTGGACTGCTACTGGATTACCGCTGTATTACAACTACTGCTGGACTACTACTGGACTATTACTACTACTACTGGACTATTACTGGACTGCTACTGGATTACCGCTGTATTACAACTACTGCTGGACTACTACTGGACTACTACTATTACTGGACTACTACTACTGGACGATTACTGGATTACTACTGGACTACAATTACTGGATTTTTACTACTACTACTGGACTACTACTGGACTAATATTACTAGACCAATACTGGACTACTACTACTAGACTAATACTGGACTACTAGTACTGGACAAGTACTGGATTACTACTATTGATCACTACTGGACTACTACTACTGGACTACTACTGGGCTACTACTATTAATTACTACTGGATTACTACTGGACTACTACTACTGGACTACTACTATTAATTACTACTGGATTACTACTGGACTACTACTACTGGACTACTACTATTAATTACTACTGGATTACTACTGGACTACTACTACTGGACTACTACTATTAATTACTACTGGATTACTACTGGACTACTACTACTGGACTACTACTATTAATTACTACTGGATTACTACTGGACTACTACTACTGGACTACTACTATTAATTACTACTGGATTACTACTGGACTACTACTGGACTAGTACTACTGATTACTGCTGGATTAATACTGGATTACTACTTCTACTTGACTACTACTGGACTAGTACTACTGATTACTACTGGATTAATACTGGATTACTACTTCTACTTGACTACTACTGGACTAGTACTACTGATTACTACTGGATTACTACTGGACTACTACTACTTGACTACTACTGGACTACTACTGGACTAGTACTACTGGACTACTACTGGACTAGTACTACTGATTACTACTGGATTAATACTGGATTACTACTACTACTTGACTACTACTGGACTAGTACTACTGATTACTACTGGATTAATACTGGATTACTACTACTACTTGACTACTACTGGACTACTACCACTGATTACTACTGGATTAATACTGGATTACTACTGGACTACTACTACTTGACCACTACTGGACTACTACTGGACTAGTACTACTGATTACTACTGGAATAATACTGGATTACTACTACTACTTGACTACTACTGGACTAGTACTACTGATTACTACTGGATTAATACTGGATTACTACTACTACTTGACTACTACTGGACTAGTACTACTGATTACTACTGGATTAACACTGGATTACTACTACTTGACCACTACTGGGCTACTACCACTGATTACTTCTGGATTACTACTGGACTACTACTTCTGATTACTACTGCACTACTACTGGACTCCTACTGGACTACTACTACTACTGCACTACAAATGGACTACTACTGGACTACTAGACCAGTGTTGGTTACAGTGTTGAGCAGGTCCTACAGGACACCCTGTCATGGTACAGATAAATTATTTTATAATGACAAAGTGAAAATGTGTTTTAGAAGATTAGTAAATTTCTTAAAAATAAATCATTGAAATATTGCATGTACATTGTACAGTATTCACAACTTTGCTTTGGTGAAGCACCTTTGGCAGTGATTACAGCCTCCAGTCTTCCTGGATGCTCCAAGTTTGGCACACCTGGATTTTTTTAAATTAATTTGCAAAATTTTCTGAAACACATTTTCACTTTGTCATTATGGGGTATTATGTGTATGTTCGTCCATTTTGAAATGAGGCTGTAACGTAACAAAATGTGGAAAAAGTAAAGAGGCTGCGTTTTTTTCATACTCAAGAAAGATTCAAGATAAATTAATATATCTTAAATCCAGCATATACAAATGACATGAGGCCTTTCTAGAAATATTAGTTAAGAGATTTATAAAGTGGAAGAAATGTTATTATTCGTAAAGATGACCATTCAGAAGAGACTTTCCTGATCAATCTAGCATTAGTAGTATTAGTGTGAACTCCTCAAGCAGGAAGGCATTCATTCCTCGACCTCTGACCTCTGTGTAGACTAAAGAAACCAATTAGTTTCAGTGGAAATATTTGTTTTTTTTATAGCCGGTGTCCACAGCACACTTCTACTGTGTTTATGGGAAACTAAGCACCTGGCTGAGCCACTTGTCTTAATGGTTTAGCTTCTCTATTGTATATTTTATTTGCTTGTTTTTGTGCATTTTCTTGTTATGTTTTTTTGCTAAATGTGAACCTCACCCTCTTCATTTCCTCTTTTGGTTTGTCTAGACTGAGGACCAGAGGGGGACGTAAAAGGATTTAATGTAAATTCCACTGAGCCTTTTTAAATCAGTTTAATCTCTTTAGAAACCTCACTGACCTTCATAACAACTGTTAAGTCTTTGTTCTTAAATGCAGTATTATTGACTCATTAACTGCTGACTTCAAAGTAAACTTGTGTTTTCATTCTTTTTCCTCCTTTTAAGCAAAATATTGTTTTTATAAAGTGATTTTAAAAAGTTATTGCAATATCTTTTTATGTTTTATTTGTCATTTCTATTCCTAATGACTTAGTAAATTAGGTAAATTTAAACAAACACACACACAAACACACACACCATACTAACAAGACAGCTGACTATCATGAGTGACTATATCATTATCGTATATATTTCATTTTGCTGTCACCTCGCAGTTGCAGAGCTCCCACACTGAGGTCACTTTAACAGCGCTGCCCATCATTAAAATGTCAACACTAAAAATATCTGCATTAATTTTTAATTCACACATAAGACAGTAAAGATCTGATTCTTGACTGACTGGCTGCTGATGCAAACTTCATCTTTTCATTTCATAAATGTGTGTGTATGAGTTTGTCTGCTGGTTTGGAAGCTGTGCAGAAAATGAGATGAATGCTGAGATTAGACTTCACACTGGCCATACAACACTGCTGCCGACGCCCAGCAGACAGCCGACAACAGGAGGAAATGATGCTACGCTCTGCAGGCAGATATGTGTAACTATATACAATACCTACATGCACAGAGACGCACATTAAGATTTGCAATGACAGAAAGAACACAGGGGATTCATGTGGACGCATCATCAAAATGTCATGCAGCACACACTTCAGAGAACTGCACCTTTAAAACTTTACAGCTGTTTCCCATTGATGTAAAATTAGAAATGAATGACTTATAGAGTGAATGGGAACAATGGCACACATGCGGCGTGTTTTCTTTTAATAGAGCTATGAGAACACTTATGGGCTCTTTCATTTGAAACAACACCGAAGGCATGCAGACATTAAGTCCTATATCTAAGAAGATACTGTGACACACACTGTGTCCACTCATCAGTCCTGCTTTGATAAAGAAAGTACAAGTTGTGTCAGTCTGAAGTTGGATGAACAGATGAATGGACGGAGAGAAGGAGGAGTGGGAACGACAGACTGATAGCTGAGTCGATGCAATTCAATCTGGTGAAGTGGTATTGGAGATGGGAGGACCTGGAAAGGCGGCACTAAAGATAGAAATCCACGGTTCAAACCGCCGCCCCCCTCACGAGTTACTCAGGCACCTCATGTTTCACTGCAAGCTCACCACTGTCACCTTCACAAAAAACCACTGAAAGACCCAAACTTAAGATTTCACTAAGATTACTTACTTAATCCAACACAGTGTAATGCAGATGTGAAGATGGGTAGATAATCAATAGCGTGATTCTCTCCCACATTGTTTTTCTCTCTTTCTTATCATATGCACAAGCATCACTGCTTCATCCCACCTCGTCTCACGCTGACACTTTGTGAGATCCTTCGGTGTAAACACATGCTTGTGGATTAAACAAAACCACTTAGGTTTAGGAGAAAAAAACAGCATGGTTGGGCTTAAAATGACTAGATTTTCCCATTGTTTTATTGTATGAAAGTGTTGTGTTGGTTGGACCCACTCAGTGTGTCTCTGTCACTCCTAATAAACTACATCACCACAGCACTTCAGAGCACAGAGCGTCTACTGTTGCTGTAGGGTCATGTTGTAACAGAAAGGTGTTTCATTCAGGCGCTAAAGATTGCGTTGTGCGGCACCATCGAACGGCGACGGCAGTGACAAACCGTCAGTATTTGACGCCCGGCAAAGAGAACCGGCCAGTTTATTTCCCCACTGTGAGAAGACATCACTTAAATCTGAAGCAGCCTGACAGGATTTGTCATCCTTCTAATATTACTGGTTCAATATAGAATACATCTAAATAAATCCCTGTCTATTGTCCACTGCTTATTATATTATCTTTCCCTGAATGTGAAACAGTACAGTGATAAATGTGCTGCCAACTACAAACTCTACAAACTCTGCCAGTGAAGAGAGCTTAATCTTTTTAATTTTATTGATTTCAAATTCAAAATATAGCATCTGGTATGATAACCACTGAGTTATATTATTAACATTTAGTGCTGTGCAGCATTACAGTTCATTTTTGTCAACATTTTGCAAAATATGTGTATATGAATAAAAATCTTTTATTAAACTTGACCATGGAATGTGTTGTGTATAGTTTTCAGCCTAAGCCTTAATGTAAATGTAATTTTGAAACACAACCCACATTTTTATGATTGTGTATAGTGTATATTTTGTATTTGTTCACATTTCTGCCTTTTAAATTACCTTATTTGGCTTTAAGATGCCTTTATACATCCAATTGCTTTCATCTCTGATCCATTTTTTCACACTTTGATTTATTGCTCAGCCTTCAATGAGAATGGCAAAGGAAGTATTTCATTGTCCAGGGAAACATGTTTCCTTACTGTACATATGACAATAAACACTCAAAAATGCCTCCACTGGTTAAAACAATAATATGAATATGAATTTGTGGTTCAGAAACATTGTATCTACAGTAAAAATGTTCAAAAACATTTCAAATCGTTCCACCTGCAGACTTTATTTATTTTAAGTTTATTTGACAGGGACCAAAGATAACCTAAAAGCTCATTTTCATCCAGTCTTTTCTTAATCTTAACCAAGTGTTTTATTTACTTTTGACAAACTCCATTTCAGATACAGGATGTGAACCTTCAGGTGCTTTGTAACCATCCAGCCTGATAACCAGGGTTAACATCTCTGAGTCAATATAACTCATCATAAACTTATTTTGTAGGAGAAAAAGCTGAAGTGAAACAGAAAGTAGTGAAATATTTTCGCCACCGTTGATTCATTCACTGTTGTGAAAAAACCAAACACGGTCCAACACTTTTCACTGTGTGACTGACTTAACATGCACATGTTGATGGAGTCATCTTACAAATGCCTGGGTCTATTTGTGGTGCTCGTCCAACTGTTAACATGACTTCTTTCCTGCTCTGGCTCAGGACTCGTGTGTCTGAAACAGTTCACGTCAAATCTGAGGAATCCAAAGAAGGCATGAAGGCTGCTGCTGCCTCCTGAGATCAGTGGTTTTATACACAACAGCATCATGGCATGGCATCATATGTGGATGTGCAGTTTCAAACACTAAAGACAAGTCTTTGAAATACATACAAAAATACAGAATAACTGAAATTCAATTTTGAGCTCCTTCAATTCCAGTTACATCCTCAGATTTCACTGTCTTTCCTCTCAGTACAGGATCCACAAGGACACATTTCAGAGCTATAGGATGCTGCATAATGTTGATACAAACATCCCAAATGTGCGTCAGTGGAAGTCGTCGGTGGCCAAGACTGCCAGTTGTTCCTGGCAACACCCATGTGTGAACGTGTGAATGCATGTAACCCTCGACTGATCCCTGAAGTCTTTCCTGTGAATAAGAATCTGCCATCAGACTGCAGCTCAAACAAGCTCTATATAGAATATCTAATATCCACTGTATATGTCATGTTGCTGCTCATCATGTGATCAGGTTGCATCACAAAGAACACAGTAATTATATTTAATGCAACTTTCTTCTTTTGTGCATGTGTCGATGCACTCAAACTGCACCACATCCTCACACATCCTGCTGCTACTTTACAGTTTTTCTAACATACAATCAAAAACTAAAAATGTGTTCCATTCAATATCATGTCATTTAGCACATGCACATAAATAAAAAAGTATTTAATCAGACACTCTTTTGCACATGAGGTTTAGATGGACTCATTATAAATGATTCACAGCGTTCCTGCTTACATAACTGTCCTTGGTGGCTGTTTCCTCCAGGGCAGCTGCAGGGTCCTGGGGCTGATGGGTGGGGGTGCTGTGGGTGTGGGGGGGTGGGGAGTGCTGAAGGATACAATGACAGTCTAAACTGGGATACTGGATCTATGCCATGGTGGCAAGCAAGCTGCAGAACTGAGTGGTCTGAATGGGCAGCAAGACAGTCAGAATGACCTTTGGGTTTTATTGATGGAGGTTTATGGTAAAGGATATAGTGGAGGGGTAAAATGTCTGTGGATGGTCAGACCTCAGCTGTGAAACTGAGGCCTGTTGATCCGAGCAGAGTTAAGACTCAGAGTGACCATTAAATGAACACACACACACTTAGTACAGGTGTGTAAGTGATGCAGTTACATTACACTAATTATTTGTTGATCTATCTTAAAGTCACTTGAAGGCAGTTTCATTGTGTGTTGATTTTGGTGGCCCCAAATGTGGAAGTGTTTCCGCTGAGCATTTTGTGTCGGAAAGAAATTCTGCTAACAGACTCCCTTTAGAAAACCTCTAATTTTACTGCAGCAGTGTCAGACAGTCCCCTGGATCCATCCATGGTAGGCTGGTTGCTCCTGGTGATCTTGCATCAACAGTTTTGTGGGGAATCTGACCAAATGACAGGTATTAAGAAATATATAGAGATGGGTATAGAAGAACTACATAGGAATAGCTGTAATAGTTTGTCATGTAGGTCACATCAATGTGTTTCATAACCAGTTAAAAGGTCCTTGTAGTTGTGAGTGCCAACAGGCCCAGAACAGAGCCTTGTGGTGCACCAAAACAGAAAAATGAGCATCAAAATATATTATAGCATGTCCAAAATTGCCGTATAGATGTCATCATCAAAAAAATCATATTATAGTATGTTGAATTAATTCATGGTATAACGTCTTCAAAAAAGTAGCTGGATAGAAGCGGTATTGTGAATGATGTTGTTTTATTTGTTAGCCCTGTATGTTTTGGGGAAGCTTGATCTTTTGCAACAACTATAGAAATATAAGTTGTATAAGTTAAGTCCCCTCGTAATACATACAATAATACAAAACAAGATCAGTAGCAAAAGAGGTATTCTTGAGATACCACATTTTTTACATATTATTTATCTATTTACTTTTGTTTGTTATATTTCACCACAATTTGTTTTCATTATTCATTTTATTTATTTTGTTGTGGGGCTGTATGGATTTGTGTGGTGTATTGAGGCAGGAAGGGCAATGTTTAGAGTAAAAAGAAAAAAGAAAGAAAATGTTTATAATCTGTTAAAATTGGTGACTTGTTATCTCACCTAAATAAAAAAAAACCTAAATAAAAAGACATCTGACTCCTTGTTCTCTGCTGTTTTTGAACCTTATGTGAAGCTGCTGTCTGCTGTCACAGCGTCTCTCAGCTCCACCCTGCAATTTCTATGCGATTCTACCACATGATGTGATTTAATCTGATCTGTCAGTGGGTCGATTACTGAGGGCGATCAGATTACCTGGGGGGACGATGCTGGAGCTCTAGGTTTCACAATCGGAACCAGATCTGTCCCAGAAGCTCAGACTTAATACAAAGTGATACCAACCTGAAACAGGCAGGATATTTAACATGATAAATGAATATCTTGAGGGAAGCATACTGTAAAATATGCTAAGAAAGCTGCATGCACCAACAAACATGCATTTTAATACAGACACATATAAACACACTTGAATCCACATTCTCCTTCCTCTGACTTGCCAAATTGCTAAAGGTTGGACAGCCTGTCGCTATGCATCCACACAGAGAGCAGCAACACCCACACACACATGCAGACTGCTGCAGATTGGTAGGTGAGCGGGGCCACAGCTCAATGAAATACAACCTGTAATGTATGATGATGTAATGTAAGACAAAGTATTTTTTTAACTCCTGAATATGATGACAGACAAAACTCCAGTTCCTCACCAGGGATGCTTATGAAAGTGATTTCATTCAAGTGAATGAACGTATATGAACACACATATACATACATACATACATACATACATATATATATATATATATATATATATGTGTGTGTGTGTGTGTGTGTGTGTGATTGTGTGTGTGTGTGAATGTAATGTTAATGACTGTGCATGTGTTTGCTATATAAAATGTGTGGTGCTTCTGTCCATGGCCGTCCACCACTGCTCTGTCCTGCAGCCTGCTAACAGCTACCAGTAGACAGAAGGTGAAAGGTTGGACTGAGCGGCTGCAGCTGTTTGCTGTCTCGAGTGTTGTGTGATGTTCATTCTTGCCTTTTAGAAACTCATCCGGGCACAGAGGACTCCCTGTGACCAATCAGACAGGGGGACCCCGGGTCTTGTCTGCCAATGGGGACAGAGGTCTGGGTATAAAGGCTTAAGCCCGTCACCTGGCAGAGTTGGGCAACCCCTACATTTGGTGGACAGGATCTGATCCCAGGATCTGTTACCTCTTTCTTTTCTCCTAAGCAGGTAAAGAAAAAGCAAAATAATGCTTTAGGCATTCATAGATCCAAAGGAAAGATTGTGATGATTTTTCTATATCAGCATGGACAGAAACTTTTCCCTGGGGAAACATTTTTAACATCTGTCACATTCCTCCATTGGTCAACTCAGGCGCCATGAAAACCTTTTCTCTCCTCGCATTTTTCTGTCTTGGATCCCTGAAAAGCTTTGCACATTTTTTCCTAATATGGAAACTACTAAATGTACTTCTTCCATCAGTGAACACTGTAGTGAAGCTTGTTGCTCTTGGTTTCTTGGATTTGGGCAGCACTTGTCTGATAAGAGGAGAGTTGATTGCACAACAGCTAAGTATCACTGAAAAGTTGTGACTATCAGCTGTTGCTGACATTAGCAGGGCAAACTTGAAGCGTGTCTTGGAATAGTTTAGGAGTGCTTGATTTAGTCATGGAACTTGTGGAACCATATGTGAGGCATGCAATGCTTTGACCTTTCTGTGCACCAGGTGTCATCAATCAACTCCACCTCATACAGCTGACCTCTGTCAGCTCTGTTAATAGTGATCAACATATCTATTCTGACTGATTCTGCAGCTCTTTTGATTTGATTTTTATAGAATACAGCAAGTAGGTTATTATTAGAGTTTGACAAAATTTTCAGCCTTAACATATATTTCATTGCTTCTGGTACCAAAGTACTTTCTCTGCTATTGGAGCATTGCACAGCCTCTGACTTTGAGTTAGGATGAGGCTGAATGGAACGAGACAGAAGACTATCACTCATCTTCATGCTGCAAACTGTAGCTCCCTGCAGAGATGGGAGGGGTGCAGGACAAGAGGCTATAAATAATCTTCACTTTGAGACAGGTGGGAAGACAGTCAGAGAGGCAGGACAGCAGGGAGAAAGCATGTAGGCAGAACAGTTGAGAGAGGGTGAGGGTGAAAAGGAAGAAGAGAAAGACAGCAAGACACAATGAGACGGTGTCTTCTCTTCATGAGACGACTCATAGACAAAGCGCTTGGAGAAATACCAGAAGAGAAATATGGTAGTCACTACATCACAGGCTGGTTTCTTATATCACTCCAACAAGGGAACATCATTTTGAAAATATACCTTGTTGCTAGTTGAACTACGAAATCAAACTGTTTCAGTGCTGCACAGACTTGAGCCTGTAAAACACTGCTGAGGTCTCACCAAATGAGTCTATGAGAACTGCAGTTTCTGAAAATGTTCTTGTCCCTTCTTAGGTGGAGTAAGAACCGCAACCATGGCAAAGAACTGTCATAACGACTACAAGATGAAGTTCTCCGCAGACGAGGAGTACCCCGATCTGTCCCAGCACAACAACCACATGGCCAAGGTACAAAATCTATTCTGACAGTGTCTACCCATGGCCTTCCACCCAAAACACCCTCAACAGGCAGCATGACAAATCATTTAAAAGGGACGTTTTCTGTACTTCACTGACCTGCTCTGGGTGTCGTCTGCTGTAGGCGCTGAACAAGGACATCTACACCAAGCTGAGGGGAAAGTCCACCCCCAGCGGCTTCACCCTGGATGACGTCATCCAGACCGGTGTTGACAACCCTGGTAAGAAGCAGCAAGTCATCAGCATAGAAACGAACACACACTACAGCAAAGACAGCTAAACTAACTGGCCAAATATGAGTTATGATTATGGATTGCTGCTAAAACCTGACAATATTAGCATCCTTCAGTTCTTCTAAGGAGACACCAGATATTCACGAAGACACAGGAACAGATCCTGTACCCCTCCAGGCATGACAATTTTCAAAGTTGAGCCATGTTACCGACTTCCTCAACCCCCTCTTCTTGTTCCCAAGGTCACCCCTTCATCATGACCGTGGGCTGCGTTGCTGGTGACGAGGAGAGCTACGAGGTCTTCAAGGATCTGCTGGACCCCATCATCAGCGACCGTCACGGTGGATACAAGCCCACCGACAAGCACAAGACCGACCTGAACTTCGAGAACCTGAAGGTGAGCATTCGGGTCCTGCATAATGGTGTTGTTATACATCTTCATAGCAGGATTTGATGTCATCTAGTGGTGTGGTTACAGACTGCAACCACCTCCTCATTCTTCCCTTTTTATAACTGCGATAACGCCTCACTCAGAGGCCATCCATAATACCATAATATCATGACTGTAGCTTAGGTTTTGGACTTTGCGGCTCACATTACTGCAGTTAACTTTGTAACTGTAGTTCCTAACATGTTTGGAGGTTGGCTCTAGAGACAGTGGTCGGTTTGTCTGTTCTGGGCTACCATAGAAACATGGCGGTGCAACATGGCGGACTCTGTGAAGAGGACCTGCTCAGGCTCATTTTAAACTAAGAAGAGACTTAAAAAATTCCTGAAGAGAAATTCAAATCTCAAATTCAAAACCCTCGGGGAGCCTTAGTTTCAGGTTACACACTGTACCTTTAAGAAGTAAGGTGTTTCCATACCAAATTAATGGCCCTTGATTTATTAATTGTGTTAACAAATTGCAAGGTAATTTAAGGTAAAGTTATTCTCAAGACATGGTAAGCTAAATGTGAAGCAGTGAGTTTGTAAAGAAGATGGCTACGATACAATATTAATGTGTTTTCTGTCCTGCCTTCTCCCCTCAGGGTGGTGACGACCTGGACCCCAACTATGTGCTGTCCAGCCGTGTTCGTACCGGCCGCAGCATCAAGGGATTCACCCTGCCCCCCCACAACAGCCGTGGAGAGCGCAGAACCATCGAGAAGTTGTCCATTGAGGGTGAATGTCAACCTGACGACAAAAAATTATCTCTATACAGTATGTCTGTGTCAGAGAGTGACTCCTCTCCTCTCCCTCTGTCCCTTTCAGCCCTGGCCAGTCTGGAGGGTGAGTTCAAGGGAAAGTACTACCCCCTGTGCGGCATGACCGACGCCGAGCAGGAGCAGCTGATCGCTGATCACTTCCTGTTTGACAAGCCCGTGTCCCCCCTGCTGACCTGCGCTGGTATGGCCCGTGACTGGCCCGACGGCAGAGGCATCTGGTGAGAGGAAGTTTCCCAGTTATGTGCTGTAACCAGCTGGAAAAGCAGATTTTAATTTAATTTATGAGAAACATTTCTAACAAGAATTTTGGCATGTTATTCATCATATGTCGCTATTCCAGGCACAACGACAACAAGACCTTCCTGGTGTGGGTGAACGAGGAGGATCACCTGCGTGTTATTTCCATGCAGCTGGGAGGCAACATGAAGGAGGTCTTCAGACGCTTCTGCGTTGGTCTGCAGAAGGTAAACACACAAATTATTAAAATTAAACACACTGTCAACTGGGTACAAGAATTAAAGCACTAACATAAATTAAACAATTTATATAAACCTTTCATGGCTGTGGTCATTATTAACAGATCTTAACATTTAGTGACCTCTGTCTACTTATATTAACGATGGTCCTTTGAACTTTCCCCATCACTGGTCAGATTGAGGAGATCTTCAAGAAGCACAACCATGGCTTCATGTGGAACGAGCATCTGGGCTACATCCTGACCTGCCCCTCCAACCTGGGGACCGGCCTGCGTGGCGGCGTGCACGTCAAGCTGCCCAAACTCAGCACACACCCCAAGTTCGAGGAGATCCTGACCAGGCTGCGTCTGCAGAAGCGTGGCACAGGTACTAAAAATAGCAGGGAAAAAAGATTAAATGGATCAAAGCAAGTTTCCAGGAAGTTAGCCGAGGCAGATGACTCATTCTCCACCCCTTCTCTTCACTCCAGGTGGTGTGGACACAGCCTCTGTCGGTGGTGTGTTCGACATCTCCAACGCTGACCGCCTGGGCTCCTCCGAGGTGGATCAGGTGCAGCTGGTGGTCGACGGCGTCAAGCTGATGATCGAGATGGAGAAGAAGCTCGAGAAGGGAGAGTCCATCGACGGCATGATCCCCGCCCAGAAGTAAAGTGGACAGACATCCAATGACTGAATGACTGTCTGTGTTTGTTTTTTTTACATGATAAAAAAATGAACAGGTAGCCTTTTGTAAAGTTATCTTACTGGTTTCGGCTACTTTCCGCTTACTTCTTTCCATCAAGAAGACACTCCACTTTTCTCTCTGCACCTTCCTTCCTTCCTTTCTTTCTTACTTCTGTTAACTTATACTCATCCTTTCCTTTCCTTTCCTGCTCTATCTTTGGCTCCTGATTTCCTGCCACTTTAATCATCTCTCTCCCCATCTTCTCTGTAACATCCTGGGATCAATCCATGCATAGTCTGGTATGGCTATGCACTGACAGAAAATAAAAACATTTTTTGGTTGTAAAATATACATGGACGATTAAATTATGCCCCACTTAACTATCAAACCTTCCCTGTCTCCTGTTTTCTTTATGGAAATTTTATGAAATTGGTATTGGCTTTCTGACACACACACACACACACACACACACACACACACACCGCTGAGCTTCTGTCTTTGTGGGGACCATTACCATGACATATCACGTCTGAACCCTCTTTGTAGACATGAGGAACGACTAAAACATCGTCACACACCATGCGACAAAAACACAAAAGAACTGGTGGAATGAAACAATCTGGGAAAACAAAACAGACACGAAATATTAGAGAGGTTGAAAGTCTTTATTTTTGTGTCACACATTATTTCCTAGGAGACATGCAGGATTGCAGGTCGATCGTTTTTCCGTTGTTTCAGCCCATAAGTTAAGTTTTTCGGGATAACAGCGACGGCTTCAAACACACTATACAACAGAACTGTGCGGCCTTAAAGTGTTAAAGGCCTCCAATGTATCTACACAACAGGTTCAAAGAGCGAGGCGTGTGCACATACACACACGCACACAAACACACACACGCACACACACAAAATAAAAAAACTAGCCCTAAATCACAGCTTCACATTTTCAGACAGTGATGGATACCTGCTGTGGCTGAACTCTCGCATCAGACAGATAAACTCCAGCTGTAAAAATTCTCATCCAACTTTTCCTTTTTGGATGCCGCACACTTTAAAAGAACAAGTTATAACTGCTTGGCTTTTATAGTTACAATACAAGTGAAGTCAGTGTCGTCAGTGGCGCTATATCACTGATCATTGGGGCACTGTGGAGTCTTAGTTCTGTGATGAGCAGACGAAAAAAGACGAAAAACACTTTCTCAGATGTCTCATTTTAAACCACTGCCTCATCACATGCTTTGAAGTTACACAGAAGCTTAATGAGGTAATGATCTGATTGGCTAACAGTCATACACCTCTTAACAGTAATGCTGGAATCTGATTGGTCGACGGAGGGTAAAGGCTGTAGTTTGTGAATAAACAGAGCTTAACAAATTTATTATTCCACCCCCTAGTCTGTTTACCACCACTGCAATAAATTAACAGTATTACTGATTATGTTTCTGTAATGGTTAATCCACCAGCTACATCCAAGATCTACAATCAAAATGATATATTTAATGCTGAAATTTAATTTGTGTTCATAGCCATAAATTTTACAAATATATCTGTATATATATTATTTTTAAAGAAAAGCTTGTTAAATTCCAGTTATTTCCTCTCATTCCTGAAAGAAAAATGTGTTTTAGTGGTTGTTCATTATTCTGAATGAATTTCAGACTTCTCAAATTCAAATTTGGTGAATGAAATGATGCTGGAGGCTCTTTGAGACAAACGGGGCAGGTGGTCTAATACATCTGTTAAACACTGTGTATATGAAAGTGTCGCTGAGATTAAAAACTCAAATTTGAAAACTGGACAAAAGAAAACTGTTAAATTTGGACAAAACTTTATAGAGACAGGTCGCCAATTTGAATTTTGCTCAGTTATTACAAGGAACTTAACATTTCATGTTGATTTTGGCATCCCATGTGGATAACAAGGATAGTAATAGTAATGTTTCCATGACCACCGACACTTTGTGTTAAAATCTGCAGCAGCGTTTGAACCTGCACGCTGTAAAAGATTTCGACTGAATCTGCAGGGATTCTTGTTTGCTTCTGTAGGTCATACAGAGGCATCACTATTAAACTGAAACAGTTAAAAGTTCCTCGCAGTTACTTTAATGAGAGTTTGACTAAAACTGAATGGCTCCTCACTGAGAGAAATGAAGGAAAAAGGTCATTTGAAAGGTCAAATATTCACTTCAGTGGGCTTTAAACCACGTGAGACAGTGAGACTTTAAAACAACTTACAACAATAAAAATACAGATTTATCAGAAACTCTGCCAGTACAGCACAATGTAACCCTGGCTAAAAAAAAAAAAACCCAAAAAAAACTATGAGAAAAGTGCTCAATGATTTTTTTAACAAGTTATCAACGATATCAAAACTTAAAAAAAATAAATCAAACAAGGCGCCCTGTTGAGTCGATGCTTATTCAAGTCTAGGTTCTTGGCTTTGTGGCTGTATTTTGCGTTATATTGCACTACATTTGAGGAAAGTGATGGTGGTGACGGTCTGACAGACTGTGATATTGTAAGTGCTACCAGTAAAACCATCTCCTCCAGTTACTATAAACCAGTATGAGCTTCTGTCATCATGTGTGGGGAATTGGATTTTTGGATCAAGAGATCAAATCTATTATAAATAAACATGATCAAATTTATTGTGGCTGCTTAACTTTTAACTGTTTGATGGCCAACAAGTCATGGATTTTTTAAGCTTCATGTTGAATCAGGTTTCTGAATAATGTCTTAAATTTTCATCACATCACATCAAAAACCAGGACTAGTCATGAAAAAAAGCCAAGTTATTTGACCAGTAATAAATAAAACAGTCGGCTTCTCAAGCTTTTAAAAGACGGATTTAAACACTTTTAGTTAAAGCAAAAGATATGTGCTTCATTATATAAAAAATGTGGTTTGGCTAAATGTTAAAACTGTTTTACTTGAACTAATGGTTAAACCAGCACATAGTGGTCTCAGAGTAAAGTTTTCTGATCAGCTCAGCTGATCTAAATAGAGAGTGTAATCAGAAACTCCTGTAACATAAATAAGGGTCAGTACTGTTGGATTTTTGAGAGGACTTTGCTTGTTAAAAAAAAGTGGAACGGGACAAAATGTTGGCCAGAGTAGAATATATGTTCAAGCTCAAATGATCAGGTCAGAAAGTACAACATATCAGCTCGCCCGGTATTATTAGGTATCTTTCTGCCAGGTATCAACACACAGGAGAGAATTTTTTATGGAGAGCCGGCAGAGAGGCAACATTTTACCACAAATGGTACAAACAAACATGAAAACCCCAGCTGAGCGATGAATTATCAGCGTTATCAATGGATGGGCAGGAAGGCTGCGATGCTTCATTCAGTCTGTCTCTAGTCTCTGCTTTTCTGCATGTCTCCCTCGAGAGGTCAGAGGTCAGACTGAGACCTCACTTCTGAAATATGTGACATCTGAACAACAACAGGTGTCAAACTTCTGCCCATTTGAAAAGCATTAAAGAAAGAAAATAAACTTACTAAAAAAAAGAAAATTAGACATTTCTTTAAATAGCAGCTCTTTAAAAAGGAATGAACAAATATGACACAACAGGGAGAACAATGTGAACAACAAACTATCAATCTCCATCATTCTCAGCAACACCATACTCACCACCGGACATGAAATCATGAAAAAAAGACTCCATGGGCTCATATAATGTGGAGGTGGTGGTGTGTTTCAAACAGGGTTCCTACAAGGTCAAAGGTCATCATGAGTCTGCCGATGGCGGTCTATCCATGTCTGTGCATCCGTTCGTCTGGCTGTGATTGGTGGCATCAGAAGAGGAGGGTCTTTGGCGGAGACGAGGCATCGCTAGCCACGTCGGCTGAGGTGGAGCCCAGGGAGGAGGAGGAAGAGGAGGAGGAGGTGGCGATGGCTTCGTTCTCATTCTTCCTCCTCCTCCTCCATCAAGCTGTCCTGTCTGGTTTCAATCTGCCTCGCCTCCTGTTGCTCTCAGAGCTCCAGCTCTTTGGACACTTTGGTGGCGATGTCTCTGAAGGCTAGCGGTGCCCCCCACAGGCGCTTGAACCTCACACCGCTGCTCTGGCCCAGCCCGCTGGGCAGCTGGCAGACCTCGGCCTCGAAGGCCACTCGGGCGCCGGCTGCTCCGTGGGTGCAGGACAGGAGGAAAGGCCCGGCCAGGTGGACCTGACAGCCGCAGCCCTGCGCCGCCTCACGCAGCGCTAGCACCACCTCGGCCGGGTCGCGAGGGCTCCGCACCCTCACATCCCAGCCGCATCGGGGGGTCCGGGGCTCGGCCGCCTTCTGATGCCCAGATAGATGGCGACTGGAAGGGGAGGACGGGAAAGGAGGGTGATGCGAACACAGGATGGAAATGTAGGAAGATGTAGAACAAAAAGGACAGAGTGAGGATGATGTTTACAGCAAGAGGGAATGAGGGGTTAAAGAAAGAGGCCAGGGGGTCAGATGAGAAGGATTTAAGGTTCAAAAGTAAAAAGGAGTGAAAATATGGGATTATGGATGTATGGTTGTATGAATGTGAATGTACGAGTGGTTTGGGAAAAGGGGAGGAGAAAAAAATATATTACTATCATGCATTAATGGATTTTTACGTCTATACACAACACTCTAGGTCACAGATTAAAAAGGTACTTTTTCTCTCTACACAATGGATGTACAAAGGAAAATTAAATCAAACCTCAAAAGAATCACTTGTGCGAGGATCTGAGAGTGCTATTATTTAGTTGTTGACTGAGAGTTCATAATGAAATGTATATATACAGATCACACTTAACACAAACACACAGAGAGATGTGGGAGGGAAGAGAGCTTCAGGGACTCATCTGTTAGAAATAAACACAAGGTCATTTTAATTTTCTTCTTTCCTACAAATGAAACAGGTGATGGTTCTACCCGCAGGGATCATCTACCACCATGAGAACCACAGTCTGCCAGCTAACTTTAGCACGGTGCTGCTGGTTTACCTGCTGTTTTTAACCTGAGACTGAAACTGGGCTGAAGCAGCGGCAGCTGAGAAGAAGTACAAGACCTTTAGTGACTGATGGATGAGCTGATACCTGATAGAGTACAAGATTTATACATATACACTGTAATCTAGCGTTGGTGAACGCTTTCGCAGGGAACTGTTTTGGGATGTCACCTGGAAATGAAGCAGGTAACTGACAGTAAGTGAGAAAAATATGCTTTTCCATTCAATCCTGTTACAGTTTTGTGTGTTTAAGTCTCTATTCAGCATCTCTCTGCAGCGAAAAATGAAGAGTTTGTTCTCTAACATCCAGATAAATTACGTGAAAAAGCAAAAAAATTAAACAGAGCACCACCAGCACATTCCTACTGATGTATACATCCTTGCAAATCAAAATGGAATGGAATGGAATGCTAGCAGTCAGGATAAAAACAAATAGTTTCACATTTTCAGAAATGTGCCAATTTACTGTCTTGCTGATTGTCATCATCATTTGTCACAAAATCTGCTTTTCTCTCTTATAACTTGAAGATTACACAAAAGGTTGTTAACATTCTTTAAGTGTAACTGACAGATAAAACATGAAAAGCAGATCATTCTACTGACAGCTGTAGATGTGAACTCACCTTGTGACCGGA
The DNA here is from genome assembly GCA_029721515.1 of Synanceia verrucosa. Lineage (NCBI taxonomy): Eukaryota > Metazoa > Chordata > Actinopteri > Perciformes > Synanceiidae > Synanceia > Synanceia verrucosa. Next base: position 21,588,236 of record CM056559.1, read on the forward strand.
GATCTGCTGATTCTCTCAGGTTCGTCTGTGACCCTCAAGAGGAAGACAAAAATATCCGTTAGGAATCAATTGGCTAATCACATTTCCACACCTGCCCACTCCCTCCCCCCACTTCCTGCTTTAGTGCACCAAACAGCCGAACGGCTGAGTCACTCAGTCCACGTCAATCACAACACAAAACACAACAACTGGTCTTCAAATCACAGATGGAGCGGCGTCAAATATGACTCGCCACACTGGAATACTGAATGTGAAACAACGAAATGTCACCGACAAAACAAATGAGAAGGATAAACAGATGAAGAGGGAGTGAATCTAGTCCAGAGAAGCAGGTCTTAATTAATTAAAAACACTAAACCTGTTGTGCTGCAGCAGCGACCAGACCTGACTCACATAAATCTATAAAAAGCAACAATTTGTACGTTAAAAGAGCACAAAAAACATTTTTCATAGTCTGTGGTTGATTTTAACTGCTGTCTCAGCTCAGACATGGATCTGTAAGCTCTAGTTTTAAAGGGACACTTCAACTAAAATATCCAAAATATTTGTTTCCCCCCAAACAAAAGACTGGTTTGGTGTCTGATGATGTTTTGGGGATGCAGCCTGTAGAGATGGCTGCCCGCTCTCAGATGTAATGGAACAAGAAAACATGATCCAGTTACTAAAGACAGCCATTTAGTGACAGCACTTTCATGTAGGAAGGAACTATTTTCTTTGTACCAAACTACAACCATCATTCCTCAGTGTTGCCAGGTTATACATTAATCATCATAGTCACTTGGGAGTCTTTTCTTGAGGCTTTAGGTGAATAGCATCATCTTCTAATCACATGGGATGTAGCTATGCACTTATTTTGATCACTGTATTTCACGTGCTATAAAAGTGTCTTCTGAAGGTGGAGTTTCCAGCTGCTTATTGCACTTCCACTGCTTGACCACCAGGAGCTACTGTTGCTGTTCTCAGAGCTTCTTTACCACCAACCTGGCAGCCTGATCTCTGCTCCAAGAACTAAGGGAGCAGCCTGGAGGAGCAGGAACATTTCATTGATAGTTTTTTTTTTTTATATCTCCATTCAAAATGAAACCTACCCTGATGTGATGCTGGCTGTGTTGGAGGAGCTGAGGCTTTAGACCTAAATCATGTTTCCTTCATGATTTATCATTTCTTTTAAAGTACATCCACACGGTTGATCACTGGTATCTGGATGGAGGTGGTTGACTTTTAACACCATTATGTTGCTGAATGTTATGTTTTGTGACTAAAGTGTTCAAGGAGTCCCATCTAGATTAAATGACTTGGGTAAAGAAAAAAAAAACACTTTGTTTCTCCCTCTGTTTTCTGAATGAAGAGTAAAGAGTGACAAACTCTTGTGCATTGAGTTACAAATGATCTGTTCATGAACTGTACAAGTATGTGTGCCAGATGTGTAATCTGTATTAAGGCAGAGAGAGAGAGAGAGAGAGAGAGAGAGGCTGGAAGTGAGAGAAGCTAGCAGCAGCCTAACAGGACAATCTGCTCGTATCTTGAGGGAGAGCTGTGCAAGATCGCTGTTTAAGAGAAGGATAAGTCCTGGTTACATAACTAATCCTGATTTAAAACGGCAGTGATGCTGGGTCAGTCCGACAGGATGCCTGCAGGCTTCTTACTGGCAGTTTGCTCCTACGGAGGGCTCATGCTGTGTGCTCATAATGTCACAGGTTCAAAGGTACAATGATGCCAAAAAACTTATTTTTAACCAGACATGAATCTTTACAAGGAAGGGTTTAACATTTTTGAGGACACAGCGTTTAAAAGAATGCCTCACCCACAGAATGACCATTTGTATATCAGTTAGTCACACCGTGACCATTGGTGAATGGAGAATAAACAAAATGAGACAGTTCCTGATGATTTAATTAACCAATGGCAACGTTAAACAACAGCAAAACTATATCAAAAGATCCGTTTACAAACTTTCACACAACTCATGTAGTGTAATCCAAGATTGATTTGACAGGTCATATGTTCCCTGCACAAAAGTGAGACTGTTATGCAGAACAAAAACATGTTTCTTTGAAGAATTCATGGTAGAAAATGAACATCACCAGAAACCATGAGTGGAACTGCAGAGCAAAAGCGAAATTAAAACACAATGTCTTGTGCTTATTTCTCACTGAATGGCATCTCTTAATACTGGTGTCTAAACTCATCTCCATGATTCTTTGACCACAGTTTTCCCACTTATACTTCTGTGTGTTGGTGTAATATGTTGGCTCCAGAAAGAAGCCTTCGCTCCTTAATTCTGACACCAAACACTGTATCAACATTTGAAGGATATCTGGTGGTATGATGCACAAAAATAATTACCACTACATTACCTACTGGTGGTGATGAGGACAGTGAAAGGACCTCTGTCTCTCATTGTCAAGCCTCTTCATCCTTTACTGCTGTTTTCTGTCAAACACTAATAAAGCACCAGCTCCTATCTTCCTTCCTGTCCTGCATCCTGCTGGTTTGTTAACAGCAGGGAAAACATATGGTCCAGATTGACCTGAGATATGGTCCTAGCTACCAGATACTAGTACACAACTGGTTACTAAAAGCTAGTGACTGTAGTTACTAGCTGCTAGTACATGACTCCAGTTACTAGTAGATAAAAAAAGTTTCTATATCACGACTCTAGGTACTGGTTACTAGTACATGACCAGTTATTAGTATGAATCTACTTACTAGTACATGACCAGTTATTAGTATGAATCTACTTACTAGTATATGACTCTATTACTCTGTTACTCGTAGACTCTAGCTACTATTATGTGATTCTAGTTGCTAGTTACTATTACATGACTCTAGTTACGAGCACATGACTCTAGTTATTAGTTCATGACTCTAGTCACTAGCTCATGACTCTAAACACTAGTTCATGACTCTAGTTACGAGCACATGACTCTAGTTATTAGTTCATGACTCTAGTTACTAGCACACGACTCTAAACACTAGTTCATGACTCTAGTTACTAGCACACGACTCTAAACACTAGTTCATCACTCTAGTTACTAGCTCATGACTCTAAACACTAGTTCATGACTCTAGTTACTAGCACACGACTCTAAACACTAGTTCATCACTCTAGTTACTAGCACACAACTCTAAACACTAGTTCATGACTCTAGTTACTAGCACATGACTCTAAACACTAGTTCATGACTCTAGTTACTAGCACACGACTCTAAACACTAGTTCATGACTCCAGTTACTAGCACACGACTCTAAACACTAGTTCATGACTCTAGTTACTAGCACACGACTCTAAACACTAGTTCATGACTCTAGTTACTAGCACACGACTCTAAACACTAGTTCATGACTCTAGTTACTAGCACACACGACTCTAAACACTAGTTCATGACTCTAGTTACTAGCACACGACTCTAAACACTAGTTCATGACTCTAGTTATTAGTTCATGACTCTAGTTACTAGCACACGACTCTAAACACTAGTTCATGACTCTAGTTATTAGTTCATGACTCTTGTTACTAGCACACTGACTCTAAACACTAGTTCATGACTCTAGTTATTAGTTCATGACTCTAGTTACTAGCTCATGACTCTAAACACTAGTTCATGACTCTAGTTACTAGCTCACGACTCTAAACACTAGTTCATGACTCTAGTTACTAGCACACGACTCTAAACACTAGTTCATGACTCTAGTTACTAGCAATACCACTCTAAACACTAGTTCATGACTCTAGTTACTAGCACACCACTCAAACACTAGTTCATGACTCTAGTTATTAGTTCATGACTCTAGTTACTAGCACACGACTCTAAACACTAGTTCATGACTCTAGTTATTAGTTCATGACTCTAGTTACTAGCACACGACTCTAAACACTAGTTCATGACTCTAGTTATTAGTTCATGACTCTAGTTACTAGCACACGACTCTAAACACTAGTTCATGACTCTAGTTACTAGCACACGACTCTAAACACTAGTTCATGACTCTAGTTACTAGCACACGACTCTAAACACTAGTTCATGACTCTAGTTACTAGCACACGACTCTAAACACTAGTTCATGACTCTAGTTACTAGCACACGACTCTAAACACTAGTTCATGACTCTAGTTACTAGCACACGACTCTAAACACTAGTTCATGACTCTAGTTACTAGCACACGACTCTAAACACTAGTTCATCACTCTAGTTACTAGCTCATGACTCTAAACACTAGTTCATGACTCTAGTTACTAGCACACGACTCTAAACACTAGTTCATCACTCTAGTTACTAGCACACAACTCTAAACACTAGTTCATGACTCTAGTTACTAGCACACGACTCTAAACACTAGTTCATGACTCTAGTTACTAGCACACGACTCTAAACACTAGTTCATGACTCTAGTTACTAGCACACGACTCTAAACACTAGTTCATGACTCTAGTTACTAGCACACGACTCTAAACACTAGTTCATGACTCTAGTTACTAGCACACGACTCTAAACACTAGTTCATGACTCTAGTTATTAGTTCATGACTCTAGTTACTAGCACACGACTCTAAACACTAGTTCATGACTCTAGTTATTAGTTCATGACTCTAGTTACTAGCACACGACTCTAAACACTAGTTCATGACTCTAGTTATTAGTTCATGACTCTAGTTACTTGCACACCACTCTAAACACTAGTTCATGACTCTAGTTACTAGCACACGACTCTAAACACTAGTTCATGACTCTAGTTACTAGCACACGACTCTAAACACTAGTTCATGACTCTAGTTACTAGCACACGACTCTAAACACTAGTTCATGACTCTAGTTACTAGCACACGACTCTAAACACTAGTTCATGACTCTAGTTACTAGCACCCCACTCAAAACACTAGTTCATGACTCTAGTTACTAGCACACGACTCTAAACACTAGTTCATGACTCTAGTTACTAGCACACGACTCTAAACACTAGTTCATGACTCTAGTTACTAGCACACGACTCTAAACACTAGTTCATGACTCTAGTTACTAGCACACGACTCTAAACACTAGTTCATGACTCTAGTTACTAGTACATGACTCTAAACACTAGTTCATGACTCTAGTTACTAGCACATGACTCTACTAGTACATGACTCTAGTTACTAGTACATGACTGTAGTTACTCGTACATGACTCTAGTTACTAGTACATGACTGTAGTTATTAGTACATGACTCTAGCTACTAGTTATTAAAAGATGACTCAAGTCACAAGATCATGACTCTAGTTACTAGTTCATGACTCTATACACTAGTACATAAATCTAGTTACTCGTAACTAGTACATGACTCTAGTTACTAGTTACTAAAAGATGACCCAAGTCACAAGTTCATGACTCTAATTACCAGTAGATGACTCTAGTTACTAGCTACTAGTAGATGAATATAGGTACTAGTTAGTAGTACATGACTCACTTATTGGTACATGACTAGTTACTATTTACGAGTGGATGATGATCACTACTGATGGAGTTTTCATTGAGGTGTACAGAAAGTGGTGTGTTTGAATTAGAGGCAAAGTTATAATTCACATACTCTTTTTACATTTGTTAGTAGTCTTCCACAACAGTTACGTATCTGTTGCTCTATAACAACAATAATATAGCATCATGGTTGTCATATGTGTTAATGTAGTTGTGGCTTTCTGCAGCAGGTTTCCATTGCATTTGTCTTGGTTTGTCTATTGTCATGTTTTGGGCAGTTTGTCCTCGTCGGCCACCGTAGGTAATGATGCTCTAATGAGCACTACAGCATGAAGCCCAGCCAGCAGAGACGCAAGCAGTCCAGACAGACAGACAGACAGACATTCAGGCAGACAGATGCTGATCAGAGTTTAATCACATAAACATACAGTTTGGAGATAAAGCTGCTCTACAGGAGTTCGGTCAGACTGCTACAGCCTAAACCTCCATTTAAATGAAAAGGAAAGGGGCATTTTATCACAACTGCCAATCTGTTGAGTTTGTAGTCCAGAATGTCTGTTATGTTTAGCCTGTCATTTTATAAAAATGGACCAGGGCAAAGTTGTTCCCTGTTCTGAGCCTTTTGTTTTAGTGGAGACTGACTTAGAATGCCTTTAAAGACTTCTCTGTGACCTACAGATAGCCAGCTTTTTAGCGGATTAGCTGGATTAGATAAGTGGACCGTCACCTATAAACTATTTAATTGTCAGAAAATTCCCGACATATATAAGTATCGAAAAAATAAAAAAATAGAATAAGAAAAATGCATAAATGACATTCACTTCTATTAAGACACATTTCAACCAAGTACACCTGACTCTCTTTAAACCTTAGTCTATTCTTAATGGAACATAGCACTGAAATAAACCATTTAATGTTAACTTTCCTTTGTATCTATAAAGAAAAAGAGGTTTCCCAGCTACAGTAACGACTGGTTGACTTGAAGTAAACTTCCTGCCTGTAGAGAAGCTTTTGCTCAGGTGAAGTAGGTCAATGTTTGTATAACTGAACTCCAACCTGCGGCAGACAGCACATGACGGCTCGAGGGAATGACACTGGCAAGCAAGCAGACAGTCAGACAGACAGACAGAAGCAGCCATTGAACATGGGAAAGGAAAACTTACTAACTGTTTTTGTCCCCTGTGGGAGGGTGCAGCCCGACATGGACTTGTTTGAGCTCTGACGTTTAGAGGGGTCAAGAGTGACCCTAGGAAGAGAGAGGAAGAAGAGAAGGTGATGAAGAGAGGATGAGAGGAATGGAAAACAAGGAAAATAAACAGCAGAACGTCAGAGAGACATTAAACAAAAAGAAAGCCAGCGAGGGAAGGGGGAAGACAGTATAGAAACAACAGTAAGAAGCACGGAGAGGAGGAAAAGAAGTACAAATCAAACTCAATGTACTGTAGTTCAGGGAAAAAGAAGGACAGAAGATTGGCAGGTGACTGGCAAGGAAAAGCAAAAGTTGTTAAACAAACAAACCAACAGATAAAGCAACAATAAGCAGCACTGTGAAATACAGTATGTCCACGTGACCAGCAGACCTGGGTCAAATAGGCTAGCTATACAATATTGAAATATTGTTTCTGCTGCCATAATGCCTTCCAGTTCCAAATTTTCAGTTTTATGCGTCTCTCATTCACTCACTCTTTTTTCAGGGCTGACTTCACAAAAGGACTATGGCTTTTGCAAATCCTATACTAAGACAGAAAATAATTCACAAAGGCTCTAACCTGAAAAGGGTGAAATGCACCTTAACTGTACCTGTGCACATATTTAAATTAAGTAATAACATGCAGAACTTTGGTCTTTCAATGTCAATGAGCCTCATTGAAAAATCAGTCTAATTCACAGAGGTCAGTGCTAATAGTCGCACACATCTTCAGGGAATTCAATTGATAAGGGTCATCTGTTAGTCACTGACTAACTCTGGGATGTAATGACAGTTGTTTCATGAAATATAACTGAGTAAAGGTCCCTTAAATTATAAGGGACTATAAGGGATTTTTTTATATTTCTTTGTGGAGAGGGGAAAATGAGAAATGGATTTCAATTTTTTCATAAGGTCTCAGTATTTGTCTTATCATCCACATTTCATATAGGCTACATTTTCCTGTGGGATGAAGCAGACACATTTCCAATAGCAAATGCTGTAATCCCTTGTTTCAGCAGGTAAAACAAACTGCACGAATTCAGCTTAAATGTTATTAGACCCAGGTCTGAGGGCTGTAAAGCCTTATCTTTAGAGAAGAAAGGCTGGCAGGTTAGTGCTGGTTAAGGAAGAGACGGTGAGAAGCTGCAAGGTTAGCTCACTGATCCTTACGTTTACAACAAAAACAGCTACACTGTCTAGCTGAAAGCCTGTAAACCTACAGGCGTATCACTTCACCACATGTGCATGGTTAGCAGTAATCAAACAAACACATGCAAACCATAAAATACTCCCAAAAAACCCAATGAGCAAACAAAATGCATTTAGGGGTCAATTGTTTAAATCATTATATCGCCTCCCGTTTCACCTCTGTCCTCTCCTTCTCCCGGCTTCTCCTCTTACCTGCGGGTCAACTTGGAGGTGAGTTTGCTCAGCAGGTTGGTCGTGGTCCGGGTTCTGCCGTGGGGCAGCGGGCTGGCATCGTGGGATGGCGTTGGGGAGGCTGGGGGAGCATGGGAGGGAGGACGACGGTCTCTAATCTGCCCTCCGTGGAAAGTGCTCCTCACTGTGGATCCCCTGGAGAGGCGAGAGGAAGGCGTGGAGGACGAGGAGGAGGCCCCAGATGCCCCGGCGATGCTGTGGGTGGAGGGGGAGGCAGGGGGCAAGCGATGGGACAAGGAGCTGGAAGGAGAGGAGGAGGAAAACCACGAGAGGAGCGATCAAAATCGTTTCAAGTGCAGGAAATAATCACAAGTTTACCAAAATCGCTTCACTTTTCACAAAACCGTATCAACCTCATGACACTACAGACACCACCTCCTGTGTATTACAGAGGAGGACTTAATTAAATCATACAATGCAGTCAGATTTAGTCAAACATATACCCCAGAATTACTATGTTATATATTAGATATTATATATAAGGACTTTATATATTATACAGTATATCAGGACTTTGAAGAGACATTGTTGAGATTTGGCCCTCTTCACCTGAAAACAAAACCAACAATGTCAGAGAGATTTTTTTCTCATAATATTACCTTGCTCCACAATATTTTTTTTTACCTACTTACCTTTTTACCTGCCCTAACACACATATACAATGTAGGAATATAATCCATAAATCAATACATATGGGAATCACATATACCTTACATTATAGTACCTGCTGCCATTTTCCAAAGCATATTTTTGTTTTCCAAACATATAGTCTGTATCATCATTGTTAATCAGTGTTAGTCAAAGAGGAACAAACTGTGCATTAAAACACATTAGGTGTGTGACTGAGTATCTACCATGACAGAGTATTGGGAAATCACATTCTGAGTCAAAATACAGTGTCCATATTCATCGTAAAGACAGAACATGTCAACCACTGTAGTAACTCATTGATATTCTTAGACAAAAACAGCACAGAAGAACAATATCTGACAACACTTACTGGAATCACCCCTTTTTGTCTTTTCATGGGATTTGCTATACATTTTAAAGTATTACCAGCCTGAGTCTTTGAGGCATATTTTTGTTACATTTATTTTAGTTCATGGTATGCAAAGTCAACTGACATTAACAATGAAAGACCAGAACAGACCATAATAAAAGGCACAAAAGCCTCTTACATAGTGTATTTCTGACAGATCATGCCTCTTCAATCTGCCTTATGGAAGATCACAAACAAAGAAAAGCCTCTTTGGCTTTACTTTGTGGACCATTTGAACTGTGTTTAAGGTTTAAGGGGCAGCTGCTTCTCACATCACGACATGACAACAGTTATTCTTAAGTTCATAAAATTGATCCAGAATGATTTCTTCCCCCACCGGGACCCTGCTGTGTCTCCTCCACACTCTCACCTCTCCACCTCTGACTCTGTGGCTGGCTGGTGGCCTCAGGCTGCTTTTCATAACGCTCTAGATAACACCCACACACAAGGTTCTAGTAGGGCAGAACCATTAAATGAGTTAAGATGAAGCACAGCCGTTAGACGACAAAATCGTTTAACATCAATGTGAACTAGCAGCCAACTGCAGGTCATGGAGGGAGAGAAGAGGAGGGTATGCCACTACAGTTCACACATGTACATTTCTCGAAACTCTGTTTGCCTCCATCAACCACTGTGGCATGGCATCACACTGACAAGGCCTCTGAGTGGATGGTGACGCTGGGACAAGGCCAGTCCTCACTTCAGTCAGCTACTCACCTCCCCTTTTCTGACACCATTTGCAGCCAACATTGATTTTTAGTTGTAAATTTTTCTTCACCATTTTCAATGGATTTGTAGACTTAAAAACCGTCTTCGGTTTCTCATCCATTCGATAACCCCCCCCCCACCTCTTCCCATCTGTGCAGGATTTTTCTTTTTTCCTGGATAACATACAACAGATCAGAAACCTTCTGGCTCTTCTTCTGACAGGCAAAATTACAGAGTGATAAAGAGACTAAGGGACGGAAAACAGGTCAGCCAGAATGAAAGCGAGCTAGTGAGAGAGTGACCATAGGAGAGGGAGAGCGAGAGAGAGCGAGAGACAGAGAGAGAGAGAGACAGAGAGAGAGGAAGATGGTGGCTGCTCTGCTTTGACACTGACGAGCAGACAACCATCTGTCACAACAACAGACAGTTCATATCGGGTAGATAAACACACACGGGCGAACCCACTCATGCACAGTTCAAACCCTTTATCCTCTCTTGAAGAGAATAAATGTATGTGAGACAAACACTCTCTAAGCTCTGTGCAGAAAGAGACAAGCTGTTCCCGAGGACCCAGTCTTCACAATATTCTCTCTTACTGTATTAACTATAAACATCAATAGATTTCATACACTAGCTTGAATAAGATGCAAATCAAGCCCAAACTGTGTAATTTATTCCACCTTGCTATTTAAGGATATTTCAGGTGTTTTGCAGTGGGGTTGTATGAGGTACTGATCCATAGTCAGAGTGTTACCTACAGTAGGTGATGGTCAGCACACCTCCAATTTGTAGAGGGATGCACCACTAATGTACTCTGGAGGGAGGCACCAGGAAAGCCTATTCTAGACACATATATATACAGTATATATGTAGGTATATATATATATCAATTTAAGTGTAGGCTATAATTAGAATTTTGTCACTGGTTTACCTCACTTTGACAGCTGTACAGTTCCAACAGCGAACTGAAGCTGTTATCTATGCTCTCCCCAAACCAGACTCACACCAGACAGTAATTTTATCATTTTATTTCAATAGTCTGGTGGTTTTAGTGAAAACACTGGTGGATACAACGGCTTCTGCTCCCCCTCAGAAAGGGCTCTCTGATGGTCAGTATACATGGTAAAGCAGTGAAAATATTCTACAATAAATATAAGAATGTGTAAACTAATATTGTTTTTTAGGTTGGTTAAAATACATTTTTCTGTTGCAACATTTTACAGGAACATTGCTTTGATCCTGTGCTGTAACTCCTGTCTGTTTGTCCAAACTGGAGGCGTCACCTACTGTAGGTAACACAATGACTGTGGATCAGTACCTCATACAACTGAAAACACCTGAACTATTCCTTTAATTTACAGCCCGTCAGAACAGACTGCAGGTTGTAGTGATGATGCTGAAACCTTCAGTATCTCTTCTTATTGTTTATGCATGTATGTTTCATAGCTATGGGTCCCACAGCAACAAGAATCACAACCAAAATGTCTGCTGAACTTCACCGTACACATGGAGCTCCTCTCACCTGTTTTCCTTGCCATTTTGCAGCAGTGTGTGTCTATCAGTGCTGGACCGGTCGGTACACACATACGTGTTTCTTCGAGTCATGGCACTGCCAGAGATGTTGTTCTGGAGAAAGACAACCAAAATCACATGAAATTAGCGATTGACTGAAAGTACTTCACAAAACAACACAATGAAAGAAGGACTTCAAAGGTGAAAGACAAGTATTAAGTCTTTCTATGCTTGACAAGACAAATATTAAGCTTTCCTATGCCTGACAATTTTCATGACACTTAAAATACCTACTTGAGTAAAACCTGCCTGTCAGGTCCTCCAAGCAGGTAGAAAAAAAGGACAGACTTCCCTGCCTTGATTGTTTAACATCAGAACATTAAAGAGTTAATGTCAGGTTAATCTGGCTTCAACTCTTTCCATTCCTTTAAATCACTCATGCTGATCTTATTGAACAACCACGACCCCCACGTTCCCCCTGCTGGGTGAATCTACAGTTTGTTATTCATCCATGCATGTGAAATGTGTTACAGTGTTACTCCTTTCTAATCTATGGAGGATGTTTACGTTTGTGGTCTCTGCACAGCATCTGTGTGGTGTAATCTGAGGAAATGGGATTACGAAGATTGAAGATTCTGCCTTCTGCACCTGTTCTATTGATAAAGGATTAAAGGTGACAGATGTCTGAAACTGGGCGAATCATCGTACCCACAAAACATCCTTTATGCCTCACCGTGGTTGTGTTCACTTCTTTGCGCCGGTCGGGTATCTCTGCCTTGTTTGGGTTATGAGCGGAGCTGACCATGGGGCTGGAGGGTGTCGGGATGCTACGGGAACCAACAGTACTGGTGCTCGGCTTGCGACTTGACAGCCGCTCCTCCTTTAGCCCCACACCGTCGCCTACTCCACTGGGACTCCTCTTGGGGTGCATCGATCCTGGAACCCCTGGACCACCTGAGAGACAGGAAACAGAGATCTCAGTGAGGCACAATTATCTATTTAACTAAAAAAAATCAACGTTAGTTGACCACAAAATATCTGTGTCAGTGATCTCACAGAAGTCAGAGTGTCGTCTCTGCCGGTGGTAAGTGGAGGCGCTACGTTGCGCCTTGTGGCCAGAGGAGGAAGGAGGTGCACCAGAGGAAGAGGAGGAGGAAGCTGTGTGTTTGCTGGTCCCATTGGTGATGGTGCCGGTTCGGACTCGTGCAAGACTCAGACTGCTGCCCGACCGAGACTCACTGCCTTCCGTCTGACAGTCACAGAAAGAATAAAAACATTTTCTCTTACAATCTAACTGCAGACGATTTATTAGATTGTTTACAGCTTTTCTCCCTGCATCAAGCCAGAGTGAGATCATAAAATATACAGCATGCACTGTCAAAGAAAGCCTCACTCACCTCATTCTTGCGTCCCAGCAGCAGGTATGTGGCGGTGACCTCGTTGTATTTATGACTTGACAGCGAGTCCCTGATCTCTTCTCTGGTGAAGCCCATCCCAACCATCACATCTGGAACAAGAAAAATTAAATTACAAGCACTGTAACTTCATAGCTTTCCACAGAAAATACCAGGCAACACAAGAATGACAAAAACACAAACAAGTGTAAGCATTCACTGGGAAGTTGACCAGTACAACAGAAAGCCCTTATAACCAATCAAAAGTCACCATGACAACAGTGATGAATTTGGGGCTCCAGACAGATGCTCCTGTAATGGAGGCCATTTCCCCAAACCTTCCAAAAAATACAAAAACGGGCAGCAGCTAAACTTGTTTTAAACACCTAAAAAAGCAATTATAAATGTATGTTATATTGAGTCAGTTTACCTTACCAACAGAGAAGTCCTTGTATTCCTCTCTCTTAAAAACCACCAGACTCCATTTAAAAAGCCTTTAATTTTATTTTGCAGAACACAAGGGTTGCTGGTCTACCGCTGCCTCCATTAGTTAAGTTTGTTTGTGTAATTATGTGACATTTATCTTTATTCATCTTCAAAACACTCAAACCATCCCCTACAGTAAAATAAATAAGTAATAAAACGTGTTTCTCACCAATGCGACTGGTATTGTTGAAGTCCTCCTCGGGCTCTACATGGGGCTTCAGATCCTCACCATCATAGCCAATATTAATCCACTTATCTTTCATAATTTGCTGGTGATGGAAGAGAAACTCAATATTTAGACATGCCATGTGGTCGATGTGAACAGGCTGTGTGTGTGTGTGTGTGTGTGTGTGTGTGCGCTGTATGTTTTTGCCTCACCTCAAGCGAGCAGCGCTTGGCAGGGTTGAGGACCAGGAAGCGGCGCAGGATTCCCTCGCAGTCTGTAGACATGTAGAAGGGCACTCGATATTTGCCCCTCAAAACACGCTCCCGCAGCTCCTGAATGCAACACATATTGATATACAATGAATTGAGAGGTTTTAAAATAAGTTTGCACTGTAGAGGACGTGTGCGAGAAGTTTTTTTTTAACAAAAAGGGGTTAAATTTGACACCAAGCCATCTGGTGTAATGGTAAAGTGCAGTGGAATGTGCTTATATTGAAATTACAATTCAATAATGAAAATAGAGACAACAAAGAAGAGATAAAGCCTAAGAACGGTCTTGCTAATTGTCCGCCATGTTCTCACTGCAGTAGACCAAAACCTAAGAAATGTCTTTTCAGTCACGTCAAATTACATTAATACTGGACCACAGAGCACACACAAGCTGGTCCAAAACAGCCTCTGCATCACCCACCTTTAGGTTCTGTCCATCAAAGGGCAAGGACCCACTGACCAGTGTGTACAAAATGACACCCAGGCTCCAGATGTCCACCTCCGGACCGTCGTACTTCTTCCCCTGGAAGAGCTCTGGGGCGGCGTAGGGCGGCGAGCCACAGAACGTGTCCAGTTTGTTGCCAGCAGTGAATTCGTTGCTGAAACCAAAGTCGGCTATTTTGATGTTAGAGTCGGCATCTAGTAGCAAGTTTTCCGCCTGCATGAAACAACAAAGAAAAAATACACAGAAAAAAATCACTATGATAAGTTGAGGGCTGAAAGATTATTTTTATATTTAAATCGACATCTTTTTTCTGGGGCACCACTGTGGCTCAGTAACGGTTATAAAAATGACTGAATGAAGGAAGTTCTTTAGTGGCTGGCCTGTACCCAACCATTGCAATAGCAGATATAAATAAATAATTTTTCACTTATCCCTTACATACCATTATGGATATCATATTTAAAGTCTGTCTGTTACTCTCTACTTGATCTTCATCAATATGTGTTTTTAGTTTTACATGCAGTGTTTAATATGTGGTAATGACTAAGATGTTAGATGTGAAGAAGGCTCATAGACCCTTTTGAGGTTTTGTCTTTGTGTAATCACCTTCAAGTCTCTGTGGACAATGTTCTTCAGATGACAGTAGTGCACCGCCGAGACAATCTGAGGAGACAGAGAACAAGGCAGAAGATAAGTATGGATGGACGCTAAACTAGGAGCATTCACACACCCTGCTCGGACAACATTACAACATACAAAATATATATGTAAAGTGGAAGACTGGATTTCTTGCTATGCGGTCAAAACCCAGAGTTTACTTTATGTGGTCTGAACCACAGTGGGAAAATGAACTGAATTTCTGTTATGGTCTGCTTTAGGTCCAAACTGCCCTGTCACAATCAAGCAGAGTATAAACAATAAGCCACATCAAAAAGCTCTGCGTTCAGCTTGACAATATTTGGTAAGCATAATGAATTCAAATGGTTTCTTCCTCTCCTCTTCAGTCCAGACTTTATTTTACAGAACTGCAGCTTTTACAGGCTGAGGTTTGAGGTGAAGGTGGGAGGTTTACCGGACCTGTCTGAACTTGGCTCTGGCCTCCTTCTCCTTCATTCTGCCATGAGCCACGAGGTAGTCGAACACTTCGCCTGGAAGGGAAAACAAAAGAGAGGGCATGGCTGCAGTTCAGGCAAGCATAGAAGTTGTTTAAGAGTCATAAGTTGCATCCACTTTTCCTAGAAACAGTCCCCAACAGCTAAACTGTCCATATCAACAGTTGAGGGACTTTCTTTTTAATATATCTCCCTCCAGCTCCAACACCAACACTTGCAGAAGATATGTTCAAGTGTCATAAAATATCCAACACTGTGCTGAGTGTTTATGAGTTTAGAGTCGGGTCTGACTGTATTCACACATGTGAGAAAGAATAACTGCCAGTCCTCAAATGTCTCTTCTTCCTAGTTTTGTTTGCATCATTTTTCAGCCCAATAAAATGTATTTTTCAGCTCATTACTGTTAACAACTAACAGTTGAAACTGGAATATATGTATGAAACAGCGACACGTTAATGTTTCATCAATTGTTCATAAGTTGTACTGTACAGCTCAGTTAATATTTGTCCATGATGACGAGGGTGGTGGGAATGTCACTCACCTCCGCTGGCATACTCCATAATCAGGTAAAGAGTCTTCTCAGTCTCAATCACCTCAAACAACTTCACTGTAGTACACAGAGGAAGAGGTGTTAACACAAAGGACAGCGTGGAAACACAAACACAAGATAATTACCTTGAGTGTTGCTCACCTATGTTGGGATGGTTGAGGGTTTTCATGATGCGTACCTCTCGAAACAACTGAGAAAAAAATACAAAAAAGGGGAGAAAATGAACCGTCAGACTCCAGTGTTCTGGTCAAGTCTCCATTATAAGATCGTTCAAAAGGTCTTAAGACACACAGCATAAAATATTCAACACAGAGGATAATAAAGTAAAAGGAGTTTGCTGTTGTTGCTATTTGATTCTGTGTTATGTGTGGAAGCATGAGAGTAAAACTGAATTTTCATTAAAAATTCAAAATAACACAGGGAGATTCATTTTATTTTAGGAGAACAAAATGTTATTATCAAAAAAAGTTATCTTTATTGTAAATGCTGTATTAGGTATCCCATGCTGTTACACATTTGAATAAATTAATTCTGTTATCATTTATTTACATGTAAAAACAGGCAATATGTAGAATTTATCATTACAATCACTACAGGGAGACACAATGACCAAAATTACAGTAAAATATACATAAGTGAATAAATTGTCATTTTTAAACTCTTTTCTTTGTGCTTGAAGTGCATTTTGGAAAAGAAGGATGGCTTTCTCACATCTTCATTTTAATTATTTCTCATTCATTCATCAAATGAATCACAGCTGGTGTATAGACGCTGTTCCCCGTCACCACTTCCAGACCAGAGGGAGTGTCTTTACTGTGCCAGGCTGACAGCGAGGCCTCCTCCCCTGGGTGTGCTCTCTCCCTGCCCACCCCTCATCCATCACTGAGCTCCAGACTGCTGCCTCATCCTGCCACACTGATGCAGTTTTTCTCTCTCTCTCTCTAATTAAAGTAATGCATTTGTCTGTGAACTCCATTTTAAAAGATTACAGGGGGAAAAGTGCCAAGCTAGATGAATCACAGTCGGACATTCAGCCTGATGGACAGTTAAGATGGTTCACCACAGAAATGATGGAAATCACAGAAAATATCAGATGAAATCTTAAGTCAGTTTGGAGAGTTTAGACAAAGACAACATACAGCATGTGTTCAGGGTCTACATACAGCTTCTGTATGTAGACCCATCCATCAATAGTTGTTCTGATTATTAGTATCACAGTGTGACAGTCTGACTATATATATGTGTGTCAGGACTACTTGCATCTGCAGGAAGATGAGGCCAATTAATGCATAGGCACAGGACATGAAAACAATATGAACATAGAGGGGAGTAGGGAATAGTACAAAGAAGATAAACGGCAAAGTGAAGTTGTTATGGTGTCATTTATTCCTCAGCAAACCTGATCCTTTCAAAGAAAAAGTTTGGAAAGGTTTCAAAACACTTTTTTACGGATTAACCATCTGTCAATCAAAGTAACGAAAGTGCTCACATACTTACACATGCCCTGCTTCATTCCTACTAAATTTAATTACCTCCGCTCAAAGATGGCAATAGCGCAACAATAACTTCCTGCTTCGTTTCCTTATCACAGAGTTTCCTTCAAGCGACTTGCTCAAGGAATTTGCTTTCTCACAGTGAGCTATCAACACTTTCCACAATGACATAACTTCACAGTCCCCAGAGGCCACGAATGTGTGCGTCCACCTGCGTCTGCATATTTTCACAGACAGATTCCTGGTATGCAATAGAGCCAGTGGACAGTAAAGCAAACACATACATAGACTCACTGATTAGCCTAATGCATGTTCCTGTGCTAAGACAACTCACTGACTATTTCTGAAGACATTCAAATAACAAAGATCTAAACCATTGCAAGATGTTTTACTTTAACATAACTGCCAATTTCGGTAATCTATGCATTGTTCATGTTATCAGTCATGCACTGATTTCTCCTACTACCTCCACATATAAAAAAGCTGCAGCCGCGGTGATTTGGCATCTTGTCTGTTATTTTTAAAACCCAGTTGTGTTGGAGAAGCTTCCCCACAAGAGAACCACAGGGAATATTCTCTGCCTAGTAACGTGCTATAGTTTCTATTCCTCTCCGTCAGTCTTCATACTCATAAAACAGGAAGCTGCATCGTCATAAACACACACAGGTCCTCTGGGAGCGTGTGTGTAATTGAATTAAGTGCATGGTGCATCAGCTGTTCATCTGAGCTTTAAGGAGAATTATCGGCTCAGCCTCTCCTCCCTCACCTCGCTACCCTATAAACCCATTTACCTTGCTCTCTCCTACACTCATTTACCTCTTTCTCCACCACCTTTTAGCTCCTTATTTTGGCCCACCAAAAGTTAATGAATCTATCATTGTATTGTTTTCACCAGGAGCAAAATTATCCACAGGTTTAACAGTTATTAAAACCTCTAAAACCACAGAATAAAGCAGTTTAATGTAAAAAAAAAATGAGTGTTTGTCACAGGATGCTGTTTGCTCAGCTTGTTTCTCAGATCTCAGTTCAATGACTAAAATTTATAGTTAAAACGACTAAGATCCAAAACGTTTATTCTGAGGCTGAATGGACTTAAAGTCTCTTTACGACAGCATCTAGCAGACACCCACAATAGTGATGCGTACACAAACTGGATAAGATGCCACTGACAGGTGATTAAATGAAGTCAAAATCTAATTTAATGAGGAAAAGTTCCACCTTTAAGAAGCAGAAACCTCAGCATCAGGGCAGGACATTGTTGAGTCACCGGTATTGATTGAACAGTCCAATCAATCCTCAGCTCATTCTGCTGACATGCTGTTCTGTTCAGCAGTAATAAAAGTTTTTTTATTACACCTTTACAAACATTTTGTAGCTCAAAATCATTTCTTTCCCATCGCATCTGAATGCAGCATTTGTCCACTGATCCAGCAGAATAACTTTGCTCTCTATATGTTCTCCTCTCCTGGTTATCTCCCATGGCGATGTCCCCGCGTCACAGTTGCCATGCCAACCCAGGTATTAATCCCTAGGCCTGACCCTCCTGCCTCCCAGGGGGTTGTGGGAAGTCACGGAGCACCGTGCACAGAGAAACCCTCTGAAACACAGCTGCTGCCATGTGGCCTCCTCTGTGGGTGACGGACACCTTTTACAGCGAGAGAGCGTCACTTTCTTAGGCAATAAACAGACAATGAAGAACTTCCTGCTTCAACTGACCACTGACTGTATTTCCCTTTAATTCAACTGTGTGTGTTTAAAGTCTTAAACTCTTCTGGACAAAAACAACATATTTACACACCACTCTCCCCTGCTGCTACTCCAGAATATCTGACAGTGGTGTATTATTTTCCAGCATCCTTCACTTTTCCACCCTCGTTTCAGGAAGGATTAATCAACTTCTGCGTGTTTACATCCCCTCCGTCTCTCCCTCTGTCCTTGCCAGGAATTATTAATCAACTGCTAAGTCAGAGCTCTTACTGCTTTTCAACCAGGATTTACACAAAGCTTCTTAATGACGGACTGTCGAGTTTCCTTTTCTCTTTCTCACTTTGAGAGTAGCGCTGCGTAGGTTTGATTCATGTGTCTGGTCTGCCAGTCTGTCGACCTTTGACTTATTTACATACACTGCTTGAGCTGAGGTAGATGGGAGCATTTTAGTGGTATCCAGTGTAGGTTTCTTCAGATCCACAGTGGTCCCTGAGTATCTGACTGGAGCAAAACAGTTTGCCCAAAACATATTTTTTTGGGGAAAAAACACAGATATTAAGAAACTAAAATCAATATTATATCAGAAGAAAAAGTATCACAATATATTGCTAGATCAATGTTTTTTCCCCACCCTTACGTGGCAGTCAGTGTTATCAATGCATTGTTGATGACGGACGCTACAAGAGTGTCAGGAGTCAGATGTCAAGTGACAAAAATTGATTGTCAAGATGATGTCAGAGGATTTGGTGTGAAAGCAAAGAGCAAAAGTGCCTATTTGTCAATATTTCAGATTCAAACCCAGTGCTAATATGGCACTTCTTGGCATGCGACACACAAACATTCATGTATTCATGTGAGCAGCATACAGTTACATAATTCATTTACATCAGTTGAGACCACAGCGACCGATCACAGCTTCATGAAGCAACCTGGGTAGAAGAAAGCTACTAGCCTCAGCAAGGCACAGCTCAGTCAAAGCAAGCCCCTCTGGAGCAAACAGCAGAGATCATCTAGTATGTGACCTGTGAACAAACAGTGAGTGTTGCTCTCCTGGATTAAACCTGTGATGCTAGCCTGTTAGCCTGAAGCCCAAGATCATACAGGTGGATTAAGGGGGGAGTTGTAGAGGATTCACACCTCCACAAAAACACAGCTACACCTCAGGGAAGCAAACGTGATACTTTACGTACATAAACTAAAGCAGAAAAGTGTGTTGCAGTGGTGGAAACAACTATAAATCAAATCCTAAACCACAAAACAAAATAAAAGTTTGCTTGATGTAAACCTCTGACTCATTTTAGGTCTGAGCTTTGAATTTTATGTTACAAAAAATGAATCATAGTAAACCCACTTAGTACAAATGCTTAAGTCCAACATGTGACACCAAATCAAATTTAAGTTTAAGATGATTGACCTTAATTATACCACATCACACAATCTATCCAGGAAGCCAAACACTTCTGAATTATGGAACGGATGAAGAGATCCTCTATTTCTGCCACAGACATTTCAGACGTGTATTTAAACCAAAATCTGAGGGAAAACAGTCAGTCAGTGAGCTACTTAAGCACATGCTGATGACTCTCTAGCAGGGATAAGGGCAAACAGCAAAAGAAGCACATGGTCAGTGTCCTGTCAAATGATTTGGGGCTCCCAAATGAGCAACATTACTCAAGGTTTCGCCCTCGCTTTTTTTCTTGTTGCCAGGGAACATCTGAACAGACTTTTGACCTTGTTTCTGCTTTTGTTGCCTGTTGCTGGGAGAGCTGCCCTTCTGCATTATCCCAATAAAACACCCGCAATACCAACACGTCCATTCCCTCAATGTACAGAAGTTACCAGAGATCTCAGGCTGCCAGGAATCAATAATGAAGAGTAGCTGGAGTTTAATTCTGCCCTGTTTGACCCAGATCAGAAGAAGCCTGACTCAGCTCAATCAAATAAGGAGAATTAAATATAGTCAAGGGAGGGAGAGGGAATGTGAAGACAAGCTTGTGGGAAAACCTTCTGCTCTCTCACTCCGCCCGCCCTCTTGTTCCATTATTGCTTAATTATTCCCTTTGCAAACTGGCCCAACCACAACAACAATGCATACAGTAACAACAATAAGATTATGCACAGACACCCACATGGGGACAATATGCTGCACACAAATAGCAAACCAGATAATGGCATTACACGTGCAGACAAAAGGTAGAGCAGAGGCCGTGTCGGGCTGCAAGTTTATCCACCGGTTATCATACACAGAGGCCGTCTACTTTCTTTGGTTCTGCTCTGTATCTTGTCTTTCTCAGGGTCCCTGCTCTGCTGCCAAGGCCTCAGTAACATCCCCCCACCCCACCCGATCTGGCCGTCCCTTTTGTTTGCCTGTCTGGAATTCAGCTCCTGGCTGAGGGGGCCTGGGTGAGGGACAAAACACACTTGACAGCATTAGATGGTGGTGGCCCAAACACCGTCCTGCATGCACGACACACACATTCACTTCGTGTTAGTGAAACAGTGGAGGGCTGCCCACAAAATTCTCCTGTCCTCAAAGTAACGCTGGGCTTTTGATGGGGCCCTGCACAGTCTGGCACAGTTATCCATCGATTACCCAACAACTCACACCACAGAGAAGAAGAGGGCACTAAAGTCCTGTATGTTTACAGCTGTGGCGTTCGGGATAACAGCATAATTATTTAGTGAGGTATTCACAAGAATTCAGTGGACAAATCGGGTTTTTCCCATTTCTGACATGCACCGTCTGCAGCTCTTTTTTGCTGCGTTCAGTTGTGAGTGGGGCCATCAGCATTTCCAGCTCTGCTTTATAGTGTTTTCTAACACAATCAACACCCAAAGGAAGAATGCAAACAAAAATGAACCGGTGCAGCAGTGCAATTTGAGGACCCTGAAATAGTTTTAGTATAAGTGTAGTGGTACAGACAGCATAGAGAGTACAGCTGTGATTACAGTGTAGAGCTACTACTGCAGCACAATGCCTGAGGAGAGAGAAGTGGGACACTGAAGCTGGAGTAAAGAGAAGGAAATAAAGAGGAAATAAAAAAGGGAGCAAGGAGAGAGAAAGATGGAGAGAATGTGGTATGAAAGCACAACACTGAGAAGAAGTTGACAGAACATGAGGCATAAAACAATGTGAGCAATACAAGGTTTTGAACATTAATGTTGTGGAAATTAAAATGAAAATTGTGTATTGTGCACACTTGAGTGTCATATTCCTAAAGATAAACCATTAGCTAATGGTCATGACAACAAAAAAGTCTAGCAGCCTCACACTTTAAATGTGGAGGAAAGTTATATGTTAGCTTTTATACTCACATTTACAGAATTAATTGTCAAGAAGCTAAATTTCCAACATTTACTGTTCTGGTTGCTAAAACAGAGACATTTACTATTTTCATTGTTAAATTTCTTCAAAAAATAAAGATTTTGAGGTTTTGGATTGAAAAAAAAAACATGTCACTTAAAGAACTTGGTACTTTCTTTGGTAGACTGTAGAGAAAAGAGGCAGTGAGGCAGAGGTTATGTGACACACAGAGATAGAGGGAGACAGTGTCACCTGGCAGCATGCATCGTGTCCAACACTAACTGCAATAATGCTGACAGGACAGGACGCAACTGGCAGCGCTGCGCTATGCAGCAGTGGACCGCCACTACTCTGCTGCAGAACACACACACACACACACACACACACACACACACACACACACACACACACACACACACAGAGACAACCATCCATCACCTCAGCCTCACCTCTGCTAGAAGAAGTCAATAGCTTATCAGGTGGTGTTGATAACACTCTTTGCAGTGAAGTGTGTTTCTGTAGACTATAACTGCAAAACAGCACTTCATAGAAGATGAAAACCATTCATAGTCTACTGAGACACAAAATGATCAACTGCTGTCAGCCATGAAAACAAGCACTGTGAGATTTGTAACTTGTAAATTTTGATCAGTAAGATGTTAGAGATTAAATACGCAGGTAATTTATTTTTTTTAAATGTAGGCCTATTCTGTTTTTTCGAGACAGGCTGTTTTTTTCCTGGATTAGACTTGTGTTCAACTGAAAGTTATGGTGCTCAATGTCATCATGGATGAATATTTGGCTGATTTTTGAGCCACATCATTTTAAAACTGCAGATACACACAGGACTATGTGTTTCAGCCTGAACAGAATTCAAACTAAAAGCAGCAAGTAAAGTATATAAAGCAGATTATGAGAAACTACACTCAATGCTGTCTTTAGTTACATGGGTGTACATGATGATTTTATTCATTTGGAGCAGCAGGGTGATAAATCCTGACGGTATATTGGCCAGACGGACCAGCTACCGCACACAGCCATCAATAATCCAACTCTGTGTTATCAAAAGAGTCAAATCCCAGCTACTGGGTAGGTAACCAGCTGAGCAGTCATCAATACGCTCGCTGTGTGCGTATGTGTGATGCACTATCGATCTGGATGATGCAACTGAGTGTGTTATTCAGAGAGACGGCACTGACAGAAAAGAGTCATAGACAGGCGAGGCCACATTTTGATCAGCAGAACAAAGACTGACTTGTTTGTCACTGTGAGAACAGAAGCTGCCCACAAGGTTAAAACCAATGACACAAACAGTGCGTGACTTAAAAAGGTAAGGTTTTGAAGTTAGTTACACTATAACCAAGGGAAAAAAAGTCAACATTTGCAGGAAACAGCTTCTTAACAAGCGAGCACTTTCTGCTTTTCTTTGTTTTCTATCTATGAATTGTAAAATTCTTTACATGTTGGACTGCTGGTCAGACAAAACATGATATTAGAGGAAAATTAGAAAAAAAGATTATTTCACTTTCTGACAAAAACAACGAATAAATCAGTTGAAGAAAATAATCAGCAGGTTAGGTTTTTAGTTAAAAAAATCTTAAAGTTGCTAAATGTATTAATATTATAAAGGCTCTATTTTCCAGCCTGACAGATGGAGTCACTTGTCAGTTACGAGTCAAAGCTCGTCTCCAGCAAATTATGGAATATTTAGTTTTTCTCTCAACTATGAAAGATTTAAGCTGCAGAGGCAGCGTGTTAAAAAAAAAAAGAACATCAATATTAAATCAAGTGTTCCACCAACAAAGCCAGATTAGCTCTAAACAAGGGCTTGAAAACAGAAATCAGGCCTGAGGCTGTTTCTCACCCAATTTTGTTTCATTAGATCGTTCTCAATTAATACATGCATCACACACAATTAGCGGCAGCAGGCCAAGTTCAGACAGGAGAGAGCTTAATCTCATTACAGCCATGAGTGCAACACATGGAGTTAATACATGACCCTTGATGAGCACAGTGACGTACATTACTCCAAGTATTTAACCTAGTTAGTTCCAGTGGACTCAGTTCTTCACCAGCTTATTGAAAAGCCTGTATGAAAGTCTAGCGCTACAGCTGATGTTCAAAAGAGGCAGCCAAACAAGTCTCAACCTTTAATAATCCTCTCTGAACTGATGATGCAGAGCTTTTTCAACACCAAGTTTCACATGACAACCAAAAGTTCAAAGTTCAGGTCAAACTGCTGCACACCGGGATCATCTGAGAGTTACAACCTGAGGCAAAGCAACCCATGAAGACGCCACTGTGCTCAACGATGCGGCACGGATTCACATAAACTCACTTATGACGTGAGTGTATAAATACGATGCAGTCATGAAAGTAAAGAAGCGAGCACACAGTTTGCACAGTAACGTGTCACTGACCTTCTGTAGGCTGGTTGGGTTGAGTTGTGTTTTATCGATGATCTTTATTGCAACCTGGGAAGAAACAACAGAAAGAGAAATGAGCAAAAACACAAAAAAATTCTAAACTGTCTCAATTGTAGGGCGGCACGGTGGTGTAGTGGTTAGCACTGTTGCCTCACAGCAAGAAGGTACCGGGTTCAACTCCCGGTCCGGGACCTTTCTGTATGGAGTTTGCATGTTCTCCTCATGTCTGTGTGGGTTCTCTCCAGGTACTCCGGCTTCCTCCCACCATCCAAAAACATGCATGGGGATTAGGTTAATTGGCTAATTTAAATTGACCGTAGGTGTGAGTCTGTCTCTATGTGTCCTGTGATGAACTGGACAGCAGGGTGTACCCTGCCTTCCACCCTAAGACAGCTGGGATAGGCTCCAGCCCCCCATGACCCTATGTGAGGATAAGCGGTAGATAATGGATGGATGTCTCATTTGTTATTAAATAAATTCTGCTGAACACAATCATCAAGTTATACGGTAGTGTCCTTCCTGGGCCACCGTATCGTTTTTACTGAACAGTTTCAGAAAGCACATCCACACCGTGCCGTATTTTCATGTACAACACTAGCTTCATAGTGAAGTAGTAGTAATACTACTACTGGCATACTTGACAGCATTTGCAGATTGCGCGTCTTGTCAAGTGTCGGAAACACCATAGGACAGGGACCAAATCACTATATAATCGATTTAACCATGGAATTTACCAATGCAGACAGACTAGAAGCAATGCACCAAAAAATTCACCCGTAAATTACATCCGATGCACCCCGAATTTACCAATGCAGTTGCATTGCACAAATTTGTATCGGACCACCAATTTGAATTGGTGAATCTCACCATCCCAGTAAATATCTCTGCAACATCATACATAGATAACATAACATCAACAAAATAACCTCTTCACAACCTGTTGCTCATTTTAAACTAGAATCCTGGCTAGATCTTACACATTGCATCTTTAGTATTAGTATAATCTATTCTTTAGAGATGAAAAAACAACCCACATTGTAGTGAGTACAAGTCATTAAAAATACACAGGATGCAAAGAACACACAAGCTGAGATCCACTAAACAAACCAACAAATCTTCATAAGAGGCTTAACAACATGTGGTGATCCACTGAAAGACTGCGTCTAACTACCACTGTAAACCACCAGTATATGACTGTCTTCTGCTTTATGTGGGCTGAACACAACCGCTCTCACATGATCCAGCCAGCAGCAGAAACACTGAGTTTCTACTGATTAACCCAACAACTGTAGGTCAGGGTTTTACGAGAAGAGAGACTACAGTGTGTTTAAACACACAGGCATACACCCACACAATGGAAACACATGGCTGTGTTTCTTCAAAGAGTTTGCTGTGAGACTAGACAGCTTCGTCTGGCTGTGAAAGCTAACAGCAGGTGATCTGATTCTGAACTCTGTGGAAGAGTCCTTGAAAGCTCCATCCTTCCTGCTTCTTTAAAACTCACCTCTCTGCCGGTCAGGATGTGTCTTGCCAGTTTGACTTTAGCAAAGTTGCCCTTGCCGATGGTTTTGAGCAGTCGGTAGTTCCCGATGTGCGGCTGCTCATCTGAACACAAGGCGATGGAGTTACGGCATCGGGCGCCGAGCGAGCGGCTCGACCAGCCAGTACCCTTCTCTGAGCGGCTGGCCGACAGGGAGGTGTGCTGAGGGAGACACACAGAGAGACTGTAATGAAGACATTTACATACAATATCTGTTTGTCCTTCGGCTTTGAAAATGTTATTATTACGTTTCCTTCCATGTACTCTAGTCCTGCATACTGATCTACAGGGTCTTCATCAGGCAAGTAAGAAAATCTGAGACCTGCTATTGTTATTGCTGTCATTACATAAAGGGAAATGTCTTACCCTTGAAACAAACTGGTGTATTAGTGTCTGAATTCTAAAGCAATACCATTTGACTACTGTTGTTGCATTCAGGGCTCATTAAACATATAACATACAAACAACGTTTGTTGTTTGTTTTATATCTATCTCAGGTCACCATTTTGAACAGGAGTGAGGAATTTCAAACTGAATTCGCCATTTTTCTGATCAGGAATGTCAGGAAATAACTGCAATTTGGCATCTCAATCAAAAAATAATAATGTGTTTTGGTATTTTTTCTGCTTTTTTGTAAAAGAGTAAATGAAAATCCACTGATAACAAAATAATAATAATAACAAATAATGATAATTATATTTCAGCATAATATATATCATTTGGATTAAAGAGGTTTCACACACTGATAATAATATGACAATCACAGAGCATCTCTATCCACATGGTTCGAAAACATCAAGGCCACCAAAAAACACTGTGTAACATTGCTCATGTAGTCATGTGACAGCAGCCTGGCACCAGACACCCAAAAGGTGAAAAGCGAGAGTAACAAGGAGGTCACGTATGACCCTCACTTGACCCCTCTTAGTCTGCATCGCTCACATTCCTGCGTGACTGTGAGCGTCGCCGGCGTTTAACACGAGCTGCTGCATCTCATGTGACATCACCACAACAATCTGCCCTGAACGCCAAACACTCTGCAGAAATATGTGACCAGCTCTTGGATTTTCAAACTTCTGCATGACAATCACACAGGACCATTTCACACACATCCTAATGTTTGGTATCTGCCAATCCAACATCCCTGAATACTCAAAAGGAACTATGAATTTCCATGTCCCTGCTCTGCAATTACTGGGTTGTTGATGTTTTTGTTTGCATGTTTTTTTTTTTGCATGAAACCTGCTGTGATAAAAAGGATAACCCTGAGTACAAATT
This sequence comes from Synanceia verrucosa, assembly GCA_029721515.1. Classification (NCBI taxonomy): domain Eukaryota; kingdom Metazoa; phylum Chordata; class Actinopteri; order Perciformes; family Synanceiidae; genus Synanceia; species Synanceia verrucosa. The sequence continues at coordinate 21,615,747 of CM056559.1, forward strand.
ACCAAAATTAAGTGCCTGACCCTCCATGAACCCTCAGGTCAAGTGAGGTCTGAGGTCTTTCAGTATAAACATCAGACACTAATCCCTCCATCTGCTCTCCTCTGAGCGGAAACAGAAATATCCCATGGAAACAGACTAGCTCGAACTTTTCCCTCTGCTGTGGAGATGACATGTGGACATAAGGAAAAACATGAAGCTCATGGTGGTACTTCAGTTCCCATCAGGCCTCAGTGCCATGAAGACGAGCACAAACCGTTTCTGTCTTGTTTAAACTAAAGAAAAAACAGCACGGTGGTGTTTTAAATAAGACTCCAGATATTCGCTCTTGACATTAAAAGAGAACACCATGCTTTTCAATATTTTAAACTACTTTTAATATTTTTGCCTAGTTGGAAGCATCAGAGTTTTTAAAGCTGTAATTACAGATTAAACGCTATCAAACCACAAAAACATGACAATGTGGATGAAGGGTAGAGGAAAATATGTATATACTTAAGTAGTGCCATTTCATGTTTTCTGTGACTGTGAGCTTTGCTGGGGTTTAACACAATTTTCAAAAACACTATGATTTTTTTTTTTTTATAATAGTTTACAATGACTGACTTGGTCAATGCTCTAGGTCTCTCACTGCCCATGAGATGAAACTGATTTACACTATGATGTGTTCAGGCTCTATTCAATAAAGTTTTGGGAAAAGTAAATTCTTATGTTTTATTATGAGGTGTTCAAAGACTTGGATAAATCCAGCTGTTTGAAGGTGATTTTTTCACAGTAACATATAAAAATATAAAAATAGAGAAAGAATTATGACCTGTTTGAATTTAACCTGTTTGAAGTACATGTGATTTATTGACACTTCTTTACTGTGGCATTGTGAATCGACTCCTGGTTCTGTAGCATCCCTAAATGAAGATTTAAATAAAGCTAAAGGGTCTTAAACACTCTCACGCCTCACTCTTCCAGTCTCTGCTGTCTCTTCTTGCTTCAGCCCAGTAAATCAGTATGAACACAAAGCCGGCAAAGGGGCTACAGGTCTTGTATGGATTAGGCCTCATGAACAGAGCACAGATATTAGTGAAAATATGTAGTCTGGACTGCATTGCTGTGAGAAAAGCCAAATATAGAGCCCCCGGAGAAAGTGTGCAACTCATGACAAGCTCTCAGCACAATGGCTTTCTATTTGAACTACTCTCTATCTCTCACAGATCTAAACCACATCACCTTGAAATGCACCCAGTGCAGTAAACACGGCGGTGAGATCACAAGATCAAATGAATTTCCAGCATGCATGGGAAAGTGCACAGGCTCAGACCCTCAGTACCAAATACTGATATACTGTACCTGAGATTAATCTCACTGGTATACTTGCACAATGCAACGTAAAAAAGGTAAACAAAATCATTTGTGTTCTAAGTTTTGATGGAAAGTATTGAGGCCAAAGTGACTAAAAATAAAGTACAGTGATTAACTAATATATTATTCCACCACCCAGTGTAAGGTGTTTACCACCGCTGCCCTAAATTAACAGTATTGCTGATTACCAAAATTATTTCTTATGTTTCTGTAACGGTTATGTGCAAGCTCTTTAACTGGAATGATAAATTCAATGCTAAAATATAATTGTTGCTTTTATCCAGGAGTTTTCTAATTTATTATTTTACCAAAAAAAAAGCACATATTATATTATATATTTTTTGGGGATTGTGATTCCAAATTCCAGTTATTTCCTGTCATTCCTGAACAGAAAAAAAAATGTGTTTTGGTGGTTGTTTGTTATTCTGGATTTAAAAATAAATGGTGAAGCGTAGGGAACTCACTGAGAAAGAAAGATGCTCTTTGAGACAAACAGGACAGGTGGTCTAATAAATATGTTAAACACTGTATTTGTACAGAAAGTGAGCAGAAACCAACAGTCAACATCCGCAGCCATACACAGCCTGTTATCAATTCTCGGACTTGATTTCGAGGTCATCGTTTAGGAAGCTGTTTGGGCTTTTTGCACACTGCATGCTACAGTATGAATCTATGGTGACTTCTGAGCTTAGGAGTAGAAAGTGCAGGAGCAGTGATGTAACCAGCTTTGATGGATTTTAAAAGAAGTGTTTGTGGGATTTAAGACATTCACTGAACTATACTTATCCAGCAGAATGTCTTCCTTTCCCAGTTTGTCCCACCATGTTCATTTTCACCTCCTTTCACCCTCCCCCCCACGTTTAATTCACCACTTCTTCTTGCCTCCCCTGGCTCATCCCATCCCCCAGACAAATCAATTTGCCTCCATTCTCCTCTCTTCGCCAGGACCCGCCCTCTCTTTTGTCTCGTGCCGCTATCTTCATTTTTGGCGACCTCACATCAATTTGAGCTTCATGCTGCCCTCCATCACCCGTGCTCCCCTCCCCCCGTCCCACATACATACTCCGTTCAAGGAGCTTGGCTCATCGATTCACCCACTCCTTCTGATTAACATGCCGTTTCATTCAGGACAAGGCCACTGCGTGCTTATGTGTGCATTTGGGCGAGGTGAAATGGGGTCTCTAATGGCAGCAGACTGGGGCCAAAAAAGGTATTCGGGTGGGGTGGGTGGAGGGGGATGAAAGCCACGCACATCATTATACATGTAGGGTGACATTTGGTATAGAAGATGGATGGTTCGGCGATGAGATTTGCACATTCAGCAAAGAAGCTGCACCTTCCAAACTGGAAGAAATGACGTCCTGATCCCTTTGTTCTGCTGCTGAGGGGAGAGTCAAGGGTGAGGCTGAAAACATCCTGACATCACTTTAAATGATCTCAATCCAAAGTAAATCATTTAATTTTAACCCATTACATAAAGGGCCTCTTTCCATTTTCAATTCATGGCTCCAAGATTGTGGCAAAAAAGATAAAAAAAGATGCTGATCAATCAAAAGGGAATATGTGGCGCACTGTGAAGCTAAGTTATCCTGTATTTGGGGTACTTTTAATAATAATCCATGAACAGCATAAATCCAGCTCTGGGCGAATCCATTGACATCAAATCAAAATGTGATACTGCACCCAGCCAGCTCCATTTGTTGTTTAAACAAAGTCACTGGGCTTTTTATCCCTTTAGATTCCTGTGTGATAGTACAGGAATGAAAGCTTGACGTCACATCTGCGACAAAACGGCGGACCAAAGTGTGATCATCAGATGACAGTAAACACAAAACAACCTGTGAACAACAACAGCAGCATTATCATCACTAGATCACATCTTCAAACACGTTAAACTTGTTGTGGAAAAACTTAATTAGCAACACTTTTCATCATGTGCCAACTTCAGATGAGGAATAGACTTTTAACACAGCTGGAGTTTCTCCAAACAGTAATTCTTCCCTTCATGAAGGTCATCATGTTCAGTTTTAGAGAGGTGTTGACTCAGTTCTGTTTGGGGTGTAGTTGAATTATATGAGGCGTTTCTGTTATTTAGCCTCATTGATTTGAATGGGATGGACAAAATAAAAGCAAGACCTGCCCTTGTGCCAACATGTACAAAGTATCCCAGTGAAACAACTCAGCTTATTAATCAGTGACTAATTCCACAATTTTTTTCCCCCATTTTGATTAGATGATGGCATGTGGTCTTCGTCAAAATCATGTGTGAGCAGAAGAAAGATCTGTCCCACCGCCGACATTCAGCCCTCAAAAAAGTGGGTCAGCTGAGTTGCCCTTCCAAATAAGAACCCCAAATTTTACAAAAATGCATACAGTGTTTTAAAGTGGCGTACAGTTTATCAGTGCTGTCTCTGATCCTACCTGTGCAAGTTCAAAATAAAGTGATTATTATTTGAGATTTTTCTCATAGTGGATCTGCACGTGAATCAAGAAATAATGACTCCTCTGAGGCACATCACAGATATATGTGTAAAATACGTGGCAGCGTGCATGTTAATGTATCTGGCAGTCTACCAGCAGCTCTTATATCTGAGCTGGTCTGTGACGACAGCTGAATAAAAATGCATATGAACGCATGAATGGAAACTTGGGAATCTTGCGAAACAGCTACTTTACTCTGAATATGTGCATAATTTGTGCATGTTTTGTACGTCAGATTTCATAGACTGGAAATATGTCATCTTCATTGAACAGTCAGAAACACAAACTGTCACCTTTGCTTTTTCTTTAATAAACATGCTATATTCAGCTACTGGACTCATCAGGGTTCACTGTGCCGTTATTGTGGCTTTAATTAAAGCTGGAGGTGCGGAGAGGAGCGTCAAAGGCTGGCGGCGTGACGAACATAAAAACGCTTCCAAACAATGGACCACGCCCTGAGTGAGGCGTCCTGCTGCTGAGGCCTGGACGTACTGTAAGGTCTGGGTGTGTGTGTGTGTGTGTGTGTGTGTGTGTGTGTGTGTGTGTGTGTGTGTGTGTGTGTGAGCGTTGCTAGGGCGGTATTAAGCAAAGACAGGATGTGTGACATCGGTCCTCAGCAGAGCAACGATATAACCTTGAGCCATCCTCCACCCCTGCTGACACACACACTGAACCATAGTGCCAGTCCAGCTTCCTCTTCCTGTCTCTGGCAGCGGAGGCTGTCGGCCTCGTGGCCTCTAACTGCCGTGTCCTGACACACACCTCCTCCATCACACAGCAGACACACTGTCTGCACAAAGAGATCACACTGTTGACAATAAAGCAAAACTCTTCAGTAACTCCCTGCCTGAACTTCGCACCATCTCAGTCTGTGCGAACTTGACCTGCATCACTTCCTCTCTCTGAGGACAGAAACGTCACAGCAGAGGCGTCACATGTCGCACCGCCTGTGACACTCAAGCAAGCGTTTCCTGACAGGCCCAAGAAAGAAAGAGCTGCCAGAACAACATGTCAGTGATGGTGACAGACAGGCTGTTGGAGTCGTGCTTTGCTCAGTAACACAGTGCACAGCTCGCTGAAAAACCCAATGCAACGAGTATCAAACCAGTGTCATCGTTGCCACAACAATGAAAAAAAGTCACAAAAAATGATCACCATCGTGGCACAGGTCATGAAGCAGAACTCAAAAAAAAAAAAAAAAAAATCACTGAATAACACAAATTAAGGTATTAATTTTGACAGTCGTAAAGAATATATAGAGCAGAGAGGGCAGGCAAACTCACTCCAGTAGAGGGTGACGAAGGTAAATCACCAACCAGTCTTTCACACATGATTTAAAAAAAAATTAAAAAAAAAATAATAATCTCTCCACCTGAAGAATACCAAGCAACCCTCAGACACGTCAGCAGCACTGACAAAACAAAACAAAATCTAACCACCATCATGTTTCACAGGAAATAATGTTGTCATGACTATATTTTTGCTGCTCTAGTAGAAAACAGAAAAAAGGCATGACAGACAGAAATGTCTTTAATACTCAGAATAATTAACGATGAAAAGCTGCTAATGAAAGAGACTTTCTTTAAAAGGGAAATGACAGACTGAGAAAGGACGCTCTGCTCAGATTCCTCACAATAACCATTAGACTGAGTCAGACCAGTTTGGCTCCTTGGTATTGCACAGTCACCGCAGTGTGTATTCACCCATTGTTGTTCTTGCTGGAGGATCAGTCTTTTAACCCTCTGCTCTACGTGCCAAATACGGCACCATTAGCAAGGGAACAGAAAACCTTCCAGAAATCTCATTCGGAGGAGCCTCATTCGATTCCCTCCCATTTCTGAAATGTTACCATGGGGCTTCCTGATGCCCTCAGGACAGGGAACTTGCTCCAACACTACAAAACAAATATCACTTTTAATTGTAAAAACAAGATTATCATCAGGTCAATCAATCAGTCATGGAAGCGTTACTCCTCAGCATGTTAAATGCATGTTATTTAGGGTTTAATTCATCATTAAATCAACTTGAAAGTGCAGGGTAGGCTATTCAACGATATTAATGTATTAGTTAATAACTAACTTTGGCTGACAGTTTACTGTATCAATAACTTTTATGTTTCTGTTATGGTTAATCTACTAGTATGTGCAAGCTCAAAATGATATATTTAATGCTAAAATATAATTATTGTTGTTATCCGTGAATTTTTTTTAAAAAAAAAAACTATATATAAAAAATATATAATTATATATTGATTGAGAAGCCAAATTCCAGTTATTTCCTGTCATTCCTGAACAGAAAAATGTGTTTTAGTGGTTGTTTGTTATTCTGGATTCATTTTTGACTTCTCAAAGAATTCCAGTGTTCTGGATCAAATTTGTGTCTAAAAGGGTGAATTCAGTTTAAATTCCTCACTCCTGTTCAAAATGGTGAAGAGTAGTGAACTCAGTGAGAAAGAAAGAGTCCAGTTAAAGTGAATGAAATGATGCTGGAGGCTCTCTACTGCTCTGATTTGTTAAGCTCTGTGCATGAGTGAATGCCATCATCGTGCTGACTTTGTTGCAGATATTACTACCCAACACTTTGGGTTAAATGCGGCCTGCTTCGCTCCTCCAGTCTTCACATTATCAGGCCCCAGAATGCAAAGCGTAACTGGATGCCTCTGTCTGTACAGTGCAGGACTGCAAACACAAACGCCCACAGAGATGCTTTCTGTTCGCCTCTGGAGATCTGCCACATTACTCAGCATATCATTCACCGCAGGGCTGTGATCATCAGAGCGGGCTGAGCAAAGGGTCAGATTTATTCTGTTTGGATCAACAGCGGTGGATTAAAGAGCTGAGTCACTCCTTGGCTAGACCTCGGTTTCTCTCTCTGTCTGTCTCTTCGCAGACGGATTCATCCCTCTGTAACGATCTGTTCAATAAACCCAGAGTCACTGCACGCTCTGACACAACACATTTACACAACTGCGAAAAAGACAAGAGTTTCTTTTTCGGCAAACGTTGCACACAAATAATCAGGCATATTATGAGCACCTGCTTAATACTGTGTTGGTCCCTGACCCCTGAAGGTTTATTCTGTGGTATCTGACTCCTTTCTATCTTCAGCAGCATGTTGGATCAGACCACCAGGACCAGCCTTCACTCCCCACCTGCATCAGTGATCCTTGTCCTCTCATGACCCTGTCTCTGGTCCTTGAAAAACGAACTTCAATACTTTTGTAGCACCAACTGAAAAGCTCTGATCCTATCAGGTATCAAAAAATGCTCTCGGACGGCACTACGGACAGGGGGGCATTTCCCCTTCAGATCCATAGCGACACCGATCCGTCCCCCAACTTTCCCAGCATAAGGCTGCAAACATTGCCGGTAAAACAGAGGATTGATGTCATTACAACAGCACTGGAGCCAGTCGTTTGTCTGCTTAGCCATCTGGTGCGTTCCAGTTGTAAAATAATGTCAGAATTCCCAAGCTCTAAGTCAGAATTTAAATCAGAACCTGACCTCTGAAAGTCTCACCAACCTGACTTCATGCTATCTGATACTGACACTCAGTACTGACAAACAGTCACTACACATTTAACTGTACATCTGTAAGGATGGAAGAGCTGGGCGCACTAAACTTTGAGGTTATGATGATGATGATAATGATGACCATGATTAAAGTCTAAATTACACAAAATAACAGAAAAAGTGTCATTCTGGAACTGATATTGAAACAAAGGCATCAAAATTAAAATCATAGCAAAAAACTTGGAACGATACCCAGTCCTACTTCCACCAGAGCTGCAGTTCTTGCTCGGACCCAGTCCTCTAGACATCACTGTTTGCTTCTAGTTGACAAACTCACTCAAATCCTGAAGCTTGAACATCTTTCCTGCTTCTAAGATCAACACTGAAGACGAAATGTTCATTTGTTGCCTTATAATGGCGCGATAATTAGTGTCGGTGGTCATGATGTCAGGCCTGATCGGTGTAAAAATCACATTTCTACAGGTACTGATACACCCACACTCACTAAAATAAGTGCAATGATGAGATCCAGGTTCCTAAAATGAAGACTGACAGGTCAGGAAACTTGCAGTGAGACAAGCCCACAGCTTAGCTCATTTATCCCAGAGCTTTCTTTGCAGATGAAACAAAGTGTCCACACCCAAAACATTTGTGATGATGCCTCACTGTTCACGATACCTGTGTGCACATACAACCATTGGAAGTACAAAGATGAACAACAGCTGAAGCAGATTGTCTGTGTAAATTGCAATGAATTGGAAAGTTTTACAGTCTTCAACTGTCAGACATCTTCTTAGCAAGGTCTCTGATGAGTCCTATTGAGCATTATTACTGGCAGGACTGTTAGCCAAAACTACAATAATTAAATAGTTTCAAACCATAACCTCCCTTCAAAGACCCACAGATTTCTAAACATCACTGAGTCAGACAGTTGGTCGCCTCTGGCACATGCCTTTGGTTTTTACTAGTTGAAGAGTGGGAACAGTTTTACTGGATTTTTACTCTCACCTTTCACACTAAATCACCTCTGTACAGGAAAAAAATAAGTCTACAACATCTCACAATAATTAGTTTTCTTCCATTTGTCTGGGCAGTCAAGCCATGGGGTTTACCTGTTGACAACGCAAGGAATTTTCATTTCCATGTTAAGACTTTTTTAGTAAACTAGTGTTTTTGAAAATATGTTTTGAGGAACCAAGACTGTTGACCAAGATGGTTTCACTGCTTAAGATTACAGTCTGTCTGCAGCAGGAAGCGATTAGCACGTCACTGTCATAGGGGAAGTCATGACACAGCTGTACCTACCATGTATACATCTCCACCGCTGATGAAGCAACAACATGTCTGTTCAATACTGAAGGAAAAACCCAAACAGGAAAGACTACTGCTGTACCGTGTGTAACACAGGCACACAATTAAAGGACTCAGTTTTGTTGCACAGCTCCTGCAAGTTAAAGACTTTTCTGTTTAGCAGGAACATTTCCACAATACTGTCTTTATAAAATACAGAAGACCTGGAGATCAATTTGTGAAAATATATCTAGAGTGCTTAACAAATGTGTCAGAGCAGCATCACTTCAGAGCTTTAAGTCAGACTGTTTCTTCCTCACTGAGTTCCCTACTCTTCACCATTTTGAACATGAGTGAGGGATTTAAACTAAATTTACACCAGAGACGCAGACACACTTACAGAGAACAGGTAGAGCATACTGCATGGGTGAACGGCAGCAGCTCAGGCCTGAGGAGAGACACAGTAAGCTGACACCTGAGAGCCTCACTACACAATGAACACAACAGGCTGTCTGTGAGCTCCGACCGCGAGCCGCTCAGCATCCTTTATGCTCCTCAGCCAGTTTGTTTTCTGTAATTGTGTGTGATAACATGTTCGTCTGCAGGGGCTCTGTGAACGGTGTCATTGTGATGTCCACAAAACACCACCTGTCCAGAAACCTTTGAACTGGAATTACCTAATCGCTGGTATGAAATCTATTAGTTCTGACAAAGTGAATGCACTTGTAGAAGTGTAATTAATGAGAGTTTTACCAACACATTAGAACTTGGTCTGTCAGCATCAGATAATTCTGGCCTCAAAAAGCCTGACAGACCGTGCTGCTAAAAGGACTGCCATACAGTAGAGACAGAGTTGGGTATGGAAAATATGTTGTACATTACTATTAATTTTGGTGCCACCTACAGAAACTCAATCCTGAAGACGCCAGTGAAGAGAAAATGAAAGACGATATTTACACAAGTAACACTACTCTGAGCGTACAGGGAGAGTAAATACTGAAATTTCTCTTAAAAAAAAAAAAAAAAAAGCTGCTACTGCTGTTGAGCAAGTCCTTTACAGGAAGGTCTGATAATATCTCTTTAGCTGTTTTCTCAGTGCCCTGCCCTACTGCCCTGCTTTACCAGTTACACTTTCACAACTAAACCTGCTCAGTGCTACCAGTTTACCCACTGACAAGCATCACTGGAAGCTACTGGGAGCTCAGTGATTTGCTCATTGGTTCCAGGGGAGCAGCTGTTAAGGACATCTCACCTCTCTGGGGATTTAAGCCGGAAATTTCCCTGCTGCTGGCTCACTCTCTGACCTTTAGGCTGCTGTTGTACCCATGACTCATAGCACATTTCAGCTGGTTAACACATAACAGGCCAGTGTAGGCCATCTAATATCAACCTCATTTTATACCGATCATACACGGCTGAGTTGGCCTCAGTTGAACTAAATAATTGAAAGCATTGGGCCGTTCACCACCATGTTTCTAGATGATGCCATCATGTGGGGGATCAGAGGTGGACGCCAGCATTTTTTGGGTAACAAGTCAAGACAGCTTGTGAATGTTTTTCGCTTGTCTGAGGAAACACAAAAGCCTCGCTCTGCCCTGCGGTGGCACACAGAAAGACATGCTAGCTTTTCTTTTTTCCAGAAACACAGCTGTACATGTGCACACAAGCACTCACCCACACCTACTGCATGACTTCCTTTCCTCTCTCACACAAACAGATGAAAGCTCACGACTCGCCCCAAGCAGAATAATTTGTCCTTTCTTTCCCACAGTAAGGCAACAAAAAGCACAGACAGAAGGACCTCCGCTGACTGTATCCCAGCTTCACGCATCACCTCCACATCTCTTACTGTACCTAAAAGATCCAAGCGCTAATGCAACATTGGGACTTTAAAGAAGTGACCAAGATAATGTGCAATGTGCAGGCTACCATCTCTATTTAGTTATTTTTCATATTTAGTCTTTCTCTTGACCTCTCAAACACTGATACCTGCAAAGTGTAATGCCATTCAACATTACACTCAACATAAAATGCATTCATTTTGACATACCAGGATAGTAAATTCACATCACCGTTTTGGAGACTGTGATATTGTTAAGATACTTAGGTGTTCAGCAAAAGGCTGCATCAGCATCCATTCAACATATGGGCTAGTTTTTTTGTCCAAGACATTTATGGAATAGCACTTAAGCTAAGTGGAGGAATAAGGTAAGCCTTGTTTGAAACCAGAGAGAGAGAGAGCTGTGAGATGGATTCTTAGATCAAAATAGCTCAAATCAGTAGCGAGCGTCTTAATTACATTACAGCTTCCCCTTTGTGCAAACAGAGCGAGTGCACAAGAAGACCAGGAGCCACCATAATGTCATAACCATCTGTGTGAAGGCAAATGACATTGATGTGTGTTGTTTGTTAAAAATGGACAAGGCCGGGTGGCGAAGGGGTAATACGGAGGACCCCTGCTGCCATGGTGAGGTTGCTAACAAGAGTGGCTTGTGACTGAGTCAGCACAGCAGTCACCCTGCTGTACAGCTCACAGACAAAGAGTTTGGCCCAAATAATAAGGGGGAGCTCAATGTGATGCAAAACTACTGAGTTTATACTGTGACTGACGCAACAGCTCAATGACAAATAACGGATTACTGCTGCAAGCGTTTACTTACATGATTACTAATGTGTCCTGCCTTCAGTCAGACAGAGGAGTCATCTGCCAGCACACAACCACAAGTTCACTTTCATCAACGGCAGTTAATCGGCACAATTATTGGTTTACTGCTCAGCTTTGCTCAGGAGAAACCGTTTTATCACCCCGGTCCCTGATAGAGAGTTGTCTCACAGAAACCACTAAACAGCACATGGCCATTCAGGATGTGAACGGAGATATTGTCTGAACCTTTAATTAACTGGAAAGGGAGTGTCCTGTTGCCATGACTGAGCTTCTTTACTTTATTTTATTATTACTGGAACAAAAGGCTCCATCTAAACACAGCAGCACTTTATTTCCTGGGTGTGGCCTGACAAACTGTCCACAACATGCTCATATAAGAAGATCAAGACACCTGGATTTTGCCACCTCTATCAGTGGTAATAAACACCTAACTGTAACAATTCTAAGTGAGTCGGGAGCTCATCAAAATCCCACTGCAGGTTAATGTGCTAAACGGTCAACGTGGAGGCCGTCCAACTGTGAATCAGCACTACTGATGTCTGTCATTTATATCCCATGAGAAGCTGAACTCATATGGGGACTGGGATAGTGACAAAAACAGTGTTTTGTCAGCTGCTGCGAGAAAGCTTCAAAACCAAGAGCAGTGAGTGAGTGATTTCAGGCTGCTGGGTTGGTGTAAGCTAGGTGCCCTTGAGATTAAAGGTGGCGATCCTTCTGTGCAGCTGCACTGCTGGTGTCAATATGCGGTGATGGGATATTTGAGAGAGAGAGAGAGGCTTGCATCCTTACAGGAAATAGTCTGGTCATAGATGCAAGAAAACATCAGCTGGACCAAACCAGGCTAGCCTGACACAGCATATTTGTGCAATATTGTGCTACCCAGGGGATGGACCAGACTGGGTGGAGGAGGTGATGATGGTGGTGGTGGTGGGGGGGGGGCAGACAAGGTGAAAAGCTGGGAGGAAGGTGATGGAGTGGCAGAGGAGAGGAGGGATGGGTGCAGGGCAGGGTGGCCTTGCATCAGATGCATTAATTATTGATCAGCTGTGGGACAAACATGCGCACTGAAGACACCGGTGGGTGAAGATTTTAAGGCAACTCATTGAGTAACTGTGTGTGTTTTGCAACACCCCCACCCCTCCATCATCTCCATCCCAAATGAGCCATGGAGGAGATTAACGCGTCTGTGTCGCCTTGCCTGATTGCAGCTGCTCTTTGCACATGGACAGACTAACCCCAGGGCCTGAGGGTTATTATAATACTGATCTTCAAAAGGCACAGTAACATCTAATGGTAACCTGGAGGTGCCAAACACACACACCCTGAGTCTTTTAATTATCTACTTACATGGTCCGGGTTCCGCTCGTTCCCAGGCAGTGCCGTGCGTAAAGACATGTCGTCCCTGAGTGCGTTTTGTCGTCCGAGAAAAAAAAAGAAATAAGTGTTGCTGTTGGTTTGTGTTCACACTGGGTTAAAAAAAAACACCCAGATTAGCCTGGCTGTCAGTCACAGAAAAAAAGCCTCACTTCTTCTCATACAATCCTCATTGTCACAGTCCGTGAAGGCAGCACAGATCACCACAGACAGTGACCCAGCTGAAATTGATGCGTAAAATAAAAACTACATCCACCTCATGTCCTGTTGGTTCCAGCCAAGCCTCATCTGAAGAGGAAATTAAAAAAAAAACACCCCCACTTAGCTTCTCACTTTCCCCCAATCCTCCCCACACGTTTTCGTACCATTTCGTTGGACACTGGTTGTCTCCTTCACAAAAACAAACACCGGTTTATCTTCAGCTGCGTAAAGGAGAGAAGACTCCACCATATGGACATCTAATGAGGGTTAAAAAACAGCCAGTGAGGGCTGAGTCGAGGAGAAAAAAAGGGGAGTTCTGTTTTCCAGTTAGCTGGCTAATGTGATTTTTTTCTGGGTGACAAACGTCACATCGGCGGCGGAAACAGAAGCAGGAACCGGCTGAGGCCACATTTCAAGACACCGAGGGGTGAACGGAGCCCCGGGACACAAATGAATGGAAAACTGCGGTTGAGCTGAAGAAAGCAGCGGATGTGCAGGCTCCCTGTCCTCCCTGTCCTCCCTGTCCTCCTGGTCCTCCTCCCCGACTCTTCCTCTCAGCCCAATCCGCCCTCAGCGCCTCTCATTCGGTTCGGTTTCAGATGATTTCCCGGTGAAGGATGAGTCTCCCCTGTGAGCTTGTCCTCTGAACCAGACGGTAAGTGTCCCCGGAAACATCTGGGGTTTATTTTCCTGCTAAGAAGACGAGAGGAGACGAGAACCCCGTCCTGAAAAACAGCCCGGTGACCAGAGAAAGAGGAGGGACGACAGCGAGAACAACAGGGCTGCGTCGGTGGCCGCGCACGCGCACAGGCACGCGCCTTTCTCCCCCCCTCGCTCTCCCTCTCTCGTGCTGCCTTCTAGGACTCCCCAATAAATCCGTCTTCAGAGCATCACAAATCCTGAAGTCACAATGACTTTATCATTGTGACTTTATCAAAATATATCATTATCACGGAATTGTGGATACATAAAATATTTTTAAATAAGAAATTGTCACTTTTGAGTGTTTTTGTTGTTATTATTATCATTATTATTATTGTTCCCTCTGGAAATACAGAGTCACACACTATGTTTTTTGTTGGACTACTGGAACAGCTTATATTTATTTCTTCTAATGTATCATTATCGCCTCCTGGTGGCTTGTATAATTTCAAAAGGAAAAAAATCATTATAAATACATTAATTAGTTATTTAAAAAACATTATTATTATTATTTTATTATTGTTATTTTCCCTTCTGCTTTTAAAAACATATATTATATTGCATGGTTCTTGACTTTCACAGTGCTTGTTTTATTTTTTATTTTCTCTTGGTATGCAAGGACATTTCCTGGTTTTGTTTTATTTTGTTTTTAGAAGTAGAGATAGTGTTGATGTACAGCACTTTAATCTGTGGCCACTGCGCCCAGATTTCAGCCTTGGTAAATAGTGGCTGATATTAAAAGCTCAGATAATAAACCATTTCCATTTCAGTGAAATAAGTATATAATAATAACATAACAAAGGTTCAGCCCATGTTTTTGTATGTTTTCAAAAGAGCTTCAAATACATTCGAAATCACAAAAAAAATTAACACTGCAGTTGATTTCCCCTTTTTGATGCTTTTCTTCATGAAGATTCAATATGTTCAACATATATGCTGACCCAGAACAGTTTACTCAAGCATCATGTGTCTATGATGTTTCAAACAAAACTCAAACACTAAACACAGCAACCCTCACCCCTTTTCTTCATGTGATTAAAACTTAAAAGCACAATCGGTCCATTGATGCAGACATGCAGAAGTGTGTGTGTGAGAGAGTGAGGCGTCATGTTACCAGATGTTGGTGAAGACCTCCTACCAGGAAATCTGCCTCTACCTGATCTGTGTTTGTTGGCTTTACGATTCAGTCCATTAAAAACAACTCATCCAACACTTATACACAACTTACAAGAAGCAATGAAACAGCAGATGAATGCAACAGAGTTTTATGCATCACATGCTACAGCTCCTGATAAAGGTTTTACAGTAAAAGCCAGATATGTTGAAAATAAAGAAAAGATTATAGCAGCACCATTAAGGCATCAACCGTGGATCCTGGATGGTAGCATGACAACAGTTAGTGAAACGTGTCCTTGACCTCCGACCTGGTTGTTATTCACTGTTTAACATAAAACTAGCGTGTTCTCTAACACTCTTAAAAGATCATTTTATTGCACCAAAGTCCAGAAAATAAAATGTTATTACTTTGGATTTTATGAATATGTAAAGTGCAGGTTAAATATTCTGGACAGCAAAATGTGAACCATCCTCTCCATTCAGCATGGAGGGTAATAAACCTATATTTGCTTTCCAGTATCATTACTGATCCATTCACTGTCTCTTTCTGTATGTACTGGATGGCACTACAGCCCAGAACTTCAATCTTATTTTGCTTATTGGAAAAAATAAAATGTACAGAGTTAAACTAAAATGTATCAGAGCAGCAAAGAGCCTCCAACATCATTTCATTCTCTTTAACTGGACTCTTTCTTTCTCACTGAGTTCACTGCTCTTTACTATTTTGAACAGGAGCGAGGAATTTAAACTGAATCCATCTTTTTACACCCAAATTTGAGCCAGAACACTGGAATTCTCTGAGAAGTCAGAAATTAATCCAGAATAACAAACAACAACTAAAACACATTTTTTTCTGTTCAGGAATGACAAAAAATAATAATACTGTACTTTGGTATTTTTTCAGCTTTTTTTCTGAAACAGATTTGAAAATTTATTGTTAACAACAGTTTTAGAATAGAATAGAATAGTTATTTGTTTTTTTAACCAATTGGGGGAAAATTCCCCTGTCACAGCAGCATAGACAAATTACAGTAATAAAGAAAGCATAGATAACAGCAATGACATAACAGATGTAATTATAATAGAATAAATATTTACAATACATGCTAAATGAAAAGGAAGAAATATATGTTTTTCATTGCAAAATGAACTGTTAATGAAACACAATTATCAGGTGAATAAAATGTATTTTTACTATTTGTTATGTGGATGTGACCTATATCAAATAAATAAAATCAAATAAAAAAGCAGCACAATTTTTTTCTGTGCAAAAGGATAGTGAAGCATTACAGATAGATAAAGACTTTGATTAAAGAGGACATGCACATACTGGTGGATAAACCATTACAGAAACATGAAAATGTTTTGGTAATCAGCAATACTGTTCATTTAGGGCAAACATCTTACACCTCAGGTGGTGGAATAACACATTTGATGGCACTGTACTTGTACAAATGGCCTGTATTTTTAAATCTCAGAGTCAAGGGAGATTAGTGAAACCAAGGAGACCTTCAGACCAAACACTGCAGAGTACAGTCTTGTTTATCTTTCTGTCTTGTGCTAATCCTCAGATGGCTCAACTGTCCTTTCACTTCTCATAGGTGGAGAGATTAGAGCCCTAAGAAAAGCACAGGTATTCACATCCTTGATTCATATAGTTCACTAATGACTAAAAACAATTTAGAAACCATACCTGGACTGATCTGGACCTGTTGGATCGAACCCAGGGCCTCATCCTTCCCTCACACCTCTACTTCCTCTTTAAGGCTGGGGCCTTCAGTGACCTGGACCCCCTGCAGACCGAGAGGCCGACGCTGAGAGCAGGTGAGCGACAGGAGAGCAGATTCACCGTCGTCCTTCACAGAGCGGTGGCAGAGAAAGAGAGGTTTGAGTGGTGCTGCTGAAACAACAAGAGGATCGATGCTGGAAAGGACAACAGGAGCAGCGCTCCATATTTCCATGGATAGCAGAGCCTGTTCTGGACACTGTGTTACAGAAAGTACCGGCACCATCAGCATCTCTGTCCGGTCAGCTGTGTATAAACCAATTAGTGTGAAAAAAAACAGTGGATGTGGAATCATCAATACATCTAATGGGCTATGGAAAAGTAAGGGAGGGAGGTGAGTCTGTTTCTGTTGCTCTCTGGTGTAACTGTGTGCAACAGATAGTGATTTCTGCTGATCTGAGCACGTCAGCAGGGATTGATCCAGCCTGGCTCAAGCTGACCCTGAGGACATCAACACACATTTGTGGACATCACTGATGTGATGTATTCCCTTGAAAGAAAAAAAAAAAAAAAAAAAGAATGAAAGAAAATTGACTTGATGCAGTCATGTTTTATGTATTTTAATCTCTGGCTGCAAAACAAATTTCCCCTCAAGGACAATAAAGTTGACCTTACAGTACATGTGATATTCTTTTTGTTATACAGTCACATTAAATACCAAGTTACATGGTAAAATGTCGATACGTAATGTCATGAAAACTAACAACACTTTTTAAGATAAGTTATTATCTTCTAATAGAAAATAGAGAGAGAGTGGAAACAGGAGAGTCTGTGGATGAAAGTGAAGTGAGTGGGACAGTCTGAGGACATCTGGTGGATGGACACAGAAAGACAATGAAGGGAAGTTAAGTGAGGATGTGGCTGATTAGATTAGATAGATTATTAAAGCACATACACAGCCACAGAGATGAATAGCTTCAAAGTTTTCAAAATTTTGAATCACCCAGTTTTAAATTCCGCTGTAATTCCTTCTGTTTAGTCATGGTAAGCTGACAAGAGGTGAAGAGACAGCTGGAGGTTGATGATGATAGTTCTTTTTAGCTGGATATCCAGATATTTATTACTCATTAAGTTTATGGATATGGTGTATATGTATGTCTGCTTTATCAGACTATATTATTATAAGCCCATAACTTATTGACTCTAGATTTCTAATGGTGGACCCTTTGATGTGGTTTGTCAGTTTTGCAGTGGGAGTTTTTAGTCTTGCTTTGCAGCTACCTCATCGGTTTGACCAATGAAAACTTCCCCTGTAACAGATAAACGTACGTAACAAAGCATCTTCTGCAGTCAAAGAGGCAAAGCCAGCTTTCAGCAAAACTTTCCTGCAGAAAACACAACTTCAAGCACTGCCTGCTCATCAGAGGTAAGTTTTGATTTCAAAGAAATTACTACAATATAACCAGAGGAACAACTGTTTCACAACTGACCTCTTTTAACTGAACATATTTTAACACAAAAAATATTTATCTTGAAGCTATTTAAGTTGTACTTTTCCCTTTAACTACAAGTGTTGCCATTGAAACAACTTACAATACAGAAAAAAATGACTAATTCTCATTAGCCAAGTTATTTTAAAAATATAAATAATACTAGTTTAATCATAGTGGTGCTTATATACAGTATATACATACTGTATTTGGGATGTGTAAATCAATGCTTCACTACCTCCTTGTTTGTTTTCAGCTGCAGCTGTCGACCATGCTGGCAGCTTTAACTTTGGCCTCCCTGAACCTCTTGGGGTGGGCGTCCAACCTCTGTCCCCCAACCTGCCAGTGTCTCTATAACCTGACCTCTGTTGTGTGTCAGGACAAAGGACTAGAACTGATCCCAGAGCTGCCAGAGAGCTCAGAGCAGCTCTACGTCTCATACAACCAGATACAGGAAATACCCAGACGTGGGCTGGAGAGGCTGCAGGTATGAAGCACATAACAGGCCGGAAACGACTGCTTAGAGACTCCTGCAGCAGGAAAGTCCCTGGTTAAAACAATGTCTGTGAATATATATTCTAATATCATATTATTATTCTATCAGCAGTGTGTTTACCACCGCTGATTAGTAAAATGTTTCTGTAACGGTTAATCCATCTTTAATGCTAAAATATTATTATTGTTGTTATCCAGGAATTCACTGTTTTAAGAGTAGGGAACTCAGTAAGAAAGGAAGAGTCCAGTTATTATTGACTCAAGCTATTAAATCTCACTTCTCAGACTATAGTGAATGGAAACCTATGAAAGACAGGAAATCATTTTAGCACTAACATGTTTTATAAAATGAATCAGAGGTGACGTTCAGTCCCTCTGTATTGTATCTGTCATGCTACATACAGAGTAGGGGACTAGTTAACATCTAAGAAGAGCTAAAATGAGAGCTCGAATGGATGGAAACACAAATGTTTTTTTCCCCCATGATGAACATGTTTGAGTTTTCTGACATCTTAACTTTATTACATGTTTTTTATATTATGGAAGCCAACAGCCAGTTAGCCTAGCTTAGCATAAAGACTGGGAGCAGAGGGAAAAGGTTAGCCTCACCTCGTCTATAGCTCACCAGCTAACATGACTCATTTATTAAATCTGTACAAACACTCCAGTGTAAACCTGACAGTGACTAACAGGGGAAATTACTCATAGCCAAGAAATAGTCCGGCACATAACTTCCAGTGAATTGTGTGGGGTTTTTTTTTAACAGATTAAACGTATAAAAACACAAATGAAAATTGTTGCAATTCTGCTTTTGAAAAGCAAATTTCCAGCCTGCAGACTCATGTCTACTGAAAGAGACTTCATGACCAGTTAAGTCTGATGTATTATTTGTCACCAATCATAAGAGGATATAATAGACAAGTGGTCTCTCCTTGCTGGATATTCTGTAGGTCCTGGAGCTGACTGAGAACCAACTGAGTGTCTTCCTATCCCTCAACCCAGTTTGGCCCAATATGACAAAGCTGTCTAAGCTCTTCCTACGCAACAATGACCTGAGGTTTCTCCACCCTGGTCAGTTCCTAAACTGCCCTGCTCTCACCTTACTGGACCTGAGTGGGAACCAGATTGAATATCTACCCACCGGATTCCTCCGTGGTTTAGCTAATCTGAAGACACTCTACGTAAGCTTCAACCAGATTCAGATGTTACAGGTTGGTGGATTGGAAGGAGCCTTGGCCCTCACTGACCTCCACCTTAGCCATAATAACATAACAAAGATAGAAGAAGGTGTGTTCAAGAACTCCACTCTGTTGGAGAAACTTGTTCTGTCCAGAAACGGGATCAGGAGTGTGGGCAAGGCCACGTTGAGAGGAGCGTCAGGTCTCCAGCAGCTTGACCTGAGTGGCAACATGCTGGTGTCTGTTCCAGCTGAGGCCCTGAGGCACATCAACGGGCTCAGGTATCTGTATCTACAAATGAACCGAATCAGCAGCCTTCCAGAGGATTGCTTCTCCTCATTGGGCCTCTTGGTTCATCTCGACTTGAGCAACAACAGGCTGACTACCCTGCCTGAGGGATCGCTGAAAGGTCTGACCGCGCTGAGTGAGCTGGACCTCAGTCTCAACCTCATAGATTCTCTTCCCTCACAAGTCTTCAACGGCCTGAGCTGCCTACAGTTACTTGATTTGTACAGGAACAGACTTAGATCTCTTCCTCCGGATATATTCAATGACTTGAACAACCTGTCGGAGTTGCAATTGGACAGTAATCAGCTCTCTGCCATACCAGATGGGGTATTTGATTCGCTGTCCAGGCTCATGGAGCTCCACCTGTCAAACAACCGCATCCTGGAGCTCCACTCTGCCTTGTTCAACCGGCTCAAGTCACTACAGAACTTGTATGTGGATGACAACGCTCTGAAGCAGCTTCCCAAAGGCCTTTTCCACAAGACAAAGGCCCTCAAGGAGATACACCTCGATGACAACCACATCAGGTCTCTACATCCCTCAGTCTTCCATGGTCTGGAGAGACTGAATTTGCTGAAGCTCTCTCACAACCATCTCACGTCTCTACACCCGGACCAGTTCAGAGACCTTATTGGTTTAAAGGAGTTACAACTTGATGGGAACCATATAGGTGACCTTCCTGCAAGACTGTTCATGAACCTGTCAAATCTTACTACGCTGGATCTGGACAGTAATCGTGTCTCAGAGCTGTCTCCTGGTGTCTTTGCTGGGCTGACACGCCTTAAAGAGCTGAAGCTGAGCTTCAATCAGCTCCATGACATCCCGTCGGACACGTTCTATCCCCTCAACGTCCTCCGAAAGCTTCTGCTGAACAACAACAGCCTGGATGGTTTGCACCCCCAGCTCTTTGCCCAACTTTCGAAGCTAGCAGAACTCAACTTGGATGGGAACAAGCTGAACCAGCTGCAGCCTGGAGTATTTCAAGGACTTACAATCCTCAAGAAATTAAGTATGAGGTCCAACCAGTTGAGAGCAGTGGAGAACGGCACATTGGAGCCTTTAAGAAACCTAAATGCCGTGTATCTATCAGGTAATCAGTGGGACTGCACCTGTACACATATTCTCTACATCAGCAGCTGGGTCAACATGCACAGAGACAAGCTGGGAGACCAGCCCGTGTGCTTCCTCGCCTCTTCTTCCTCACCTGAGGAATCACCACTCTCTCTGGCAGCTCTGTCTCCCCAGGTGTTACACGATCATTGCATCGCAAGTAGCTCAACACCCTCATTTCCTCTAGAAATGCTGAATCTGCTCACTGTGACATCCTTTGTAGTGGCTTTCTACTTTCTAAACGTTCCTTTCTGCCTTTGCCTTCCAAGTCTGCTGTTGGGTTTTTAATTATTTTGCACCATAATCTTATTATACTGCAAGTTGGAGTTTGTATAAATGCATTCGAAAAAAAATGTAAACTAAAGAAAGGGAAATTTACTGGAATAATGGAATCATGCAAAAGTACAAGATAGATTTGTCAGTAGTTTACAAAAACAGTAAACTTTTGATTTCATTTAGAATGAAATATAGAGATTAATGTGGATATCTGTGAATATGCTTTGATTCTTCAGGGTGGAGTATGTGTCAATAAATACTGTAACGACTGGCTGGATGACAGAAGATGAGCTGAGAGCTCATGTCTGCATATGTTTTAGACAATATACCAGTCAAATATTATAGGTATTATAAACATCTTTAAATGTATTATCGGTATTAAATAAAACAAAGAAAACCTTTCAGTGTTTCGGTTTGACTCGCAGTCACAAAGCTGAGATATAACAAATATACACTCGAAAAGTGAAAAGATGACTGTTTCGGCATTATTGTTCTCAGTGAGCATGGCAACTTTGTTTCCAGAAGGTCACATTTTATTGATCTATTGGGAGATCATCTCCTGGAACAAGAGAACAAAATCACACAAGTTGGTAAAACCATTATAAATATCACTCTTGCAACTTCAACAGTGTTGTTTAAAAAAATGAAAAAAAGCTGCGTAAGATATAATCAGACAGTCCCACTTTGATAGTCTTGGATTTTGCAGCTTAGATCAGGACTATAATTGATCACCTGTCAGCAAAATATAGTTAAACTGTGGCTAGTGAGACTGTTTATGATACTTCACACTTCAAAACTAAAAAGAAATGAACACCACTTTTCCATTTGGTCTTGAGTCGAAAACTTTAAATTAAAGGGACAGAAGATCACACTGCTGACATTTAATGAGGTGTCTGCAATTATTGGGTTACATAAAAGATAACTGCACATACAGTGTTATTTAGCAGGGAAAAGGCCATATTTGGGAAATCCTACCAGATTAACACACACCTCTAAAACCTGTGCCTTCAGGATCGGGTGTAGCGATGCACTGTGACTATATTTCCATATATGACTTGTGCTGCTCTTTGAAAAGTGAAGGTGTTTCCAATAATGTATATTTGTCCACAGAGTTTAAATGGTTAAGTGTGTGAGAGTATAATCATTGTGCAGGTGAGTAATGGGATTATCATCTGATTTACCTCACTAATGGATGCACGTTTCCATTTTTTTTCATTGTGTCCAGTATGTTGTTGTTTTAAAACTTTTAATTTATTTTAGCATTTTCACTCATATTTGATAAGGTCAGTGTAGAAATGGGGAGTTTCCATGTTGTTTTCCTAAACCTAACCAAGTAGATTTAGCGCCTAAACCAAACCAGACAGTGGTGTGTCATGTGGTACTGTGACCAACCAGTGACTGAAGATCTGGAGGGCATTTCTTTATAGAAAGAAGAGCACAGAACAGCACTGGAGGCTTTTCTCCACAGAAAAGATGCTTCTGCTCTTCTGCCGACCTGTTTTGCTCAGAGTTTGACTGGCAGATGGTTCATCCATCCTTTTCCAGTGTCCACACCACTTTCCGTGAGTGAAACAAACCAAATTTCATGGTCACCAAACCCACTTTCACAGCAAAATCTTCTTTTATTGTCAACCCAGTTAACTTCAGATGTAGAAACACTTGTGGTCCTTCAGGTTCCTCAGGTAGGAGAAACTCTTCCCACACTTGTCACACATGAACTGTTTCTCCCCGGTGTGTATCTGCTGGTGGGCTTTCAGGCTGTTGCCCTGGTTGAAGCTGCGTCCACAGATGTTGCAGCTGAACGGCTTCTCCCCAGTGTGGATGCGCTGGTGTCTGTTCAGGTTCCCCGTGTTGCTGAAACATTTCCCACATGTGTCGCAGCTGTATGGCTTCTCTCCTGTATGGACAACCTTTGGGGAGGAAGGTTAAAAGAAGCAAAAAGCTTTAACTCAAATCATTTTGAAGTCTTGTATAAAGACTGTGCCGTATGATTACATACGGGGTCAATGCGCAAAGTTGTGCAGGGCCACATAAATGAATTAAACTTTTCAGAGTGAGAAATTTGTGTGCCACTGGATCATGAAAGCCTATTCTCCTGACATCTTGATGTTGTTGAATCAGATAAGAAGTAAAGAATAATCATTGCCATCTGTCATGGATGGTAAACATCTTAAATGGTGGTGAATTATATAATTTTACCAAGTATGTCGATACTAAACAGTAACATCACTGCTGTATTTATGCCCCATTTATACTGCAGCTGCATTCGGAAAACAAGCATTTTAAAAGTTGTTTACTTGATGTTTTACAGACAGACCTGTCATGAACTCAGGCTTTTTACAAATCCTCATGATCATCTATTATAAAGAAATGAACTTTAATTAATATTAGATGTTGACAGGGGGCGGCACGGTGGTGTAGTGGTTAGCACTGTCGCCTCACAGCAAGAAGGTACCGGGTTCGACTCCCATTCTGTGTGGAGTTTGCATGTTCTCCCCATATCTGTGTGGGTTTTCTCCGGGTACTCTGGCTTCCTCCCACCACCCAAAAACATGCATGGGGATTAGGTTAATTGGCTAATTTAAATTGACCGTAGGTGTGAATGTGAGTGGTTGTCTGTCTCTATGTGTCCTGCGATGAACTGGAGACTTGTCCAGGGTGTACCCCGCCTTTCACCCTAAGACAGCTGGGATAGGCTCCAGCCCCCCTGCAACCCTATGTGAGGATAAGCGGTAGATAATGGATGGACGGATGGATAGATGTTGTTAGGAAGTGTGCTCTGTTTTTCTGAAGGACCATAACCTGTAAAACCATGAACTGCTGTGGTTGATTTGCCAGTTGTAACAGACTTGTCCATCACAGCATCTGTCGCACTGTCAAAAAGCTGTGTTACTTCTCTATTTATATACATTCTATGGTTGTTTCCAGCTCCTGTGACTCCGTAATGAGCCAGGTTACAGAAAAACAGTGACATGATAAATAAAAACAAATAGAAATACATAAGTGTTTTTATCCTTTACACTTCATGAAATTATGTATTTTAGACTAAAATAATCCTTATGAAATCATAATCATCACTGTTAGGGTTAGTTTAATTTGACTCCTTATTGACACTTACATTTCTTATTTTGTTCACTTGTTTACCTGGTTTGTTGCTTACTTAGACTTTTATAAACTGTTTACGGGTGTTCTTATTTTTATAGGCCCTTATTGTTATTGCTGCTCTATCCTCTTTACTGCTGTTACGATGCAAATTTCCCCATTTGTGGGACTAATAAAGGACTTATATCGTTTCCCTTTATAGATGAATATTTCCATGACAAAAATGTCTGATGTAAACCTACCTGATGTGATTTAAGGCTGCTGTGCTGTGTGAACATGCGACCGCAGATGTCGCAGGAGAAGGGCTTCTCGCCGCTGTGCGTCTTCAGGTGGATCTTCAGGTAGCTGGATGACTTGAAACTCTTCCCGCAGAGCCCGCAGCCGTGAGGCCGGTCCACCGTGTGGTGCTGCTGGTGGGAGCGCAGCTCGGTGATGGAGCTGAGCCGCTGGCCGCAGAGCACGCACATGCACGGTATCGTCGCTGTGTGCGTCTGCAGGTGTTTGCGAAGCGAGTCCACGCAGGCCATCGTAGTGCCGCAGGCCACACACGCCCGTGATTCCTTCTCACCCAGGTGGGACTTCTGGTGCATCTTCAAGGCACTCTTCTGGATGAAGCACTTGCCGCAGGTTTCACAGCTGAAAGGCCGCTCACCGGTGTGTATCCTCTGGTGGCCTTTCAGAGTGTCCGCCTGGTTGAAGCTTTTGCCACAGGTGTCGCACCTGAACGGCTTTTCCCCAGTGTGTATGCGCAGGTGGCGCTGAAGGTTACCTTGTATTGTGAAGCTCTTGTTGCAGTACTGGCAAATGTAGGCCCGCTCCCCTGTGTGGACCATCTGATGCATCTTCAGCCCGTGGGCTCGGTAGAAGCTCTTGCCACACTGCTCACAGTGAAACGGACGGACCTCGGCGTGGAGCCGCTGGTGGTTCCTCAGCAGCTGCTTCAGGGTGAAACCCTTCCCACAAACATCACAGGTGTGTGGTCTCTCACCTGCACATGGAGCAATGAGTAAAGTAAGAGAAGCATGGAGTAATATGGCATATGAGCTCCTCTGTTTGAAAAATAAATCAAATGACAGGATGTAAGGTGAAAGTGAAAACCTTCAGTGCAGGATCAAGATAATAGTTCCCCATATTGTTTTCTTCTGTCCTGACTCCCTTGTCTCTTTTACCTTCTCTGTATTATACTATTTTGTATTATACTGTACCATATTGTATATTGTATAGTATTGTATTACACTGTATTGTACTGTATTATATTACACTGAATTGTATTCTATTTTATCTGTATGTGTATACATATAGGATGTATTTTTGAACGTATAATATAAGCTGTATCTAATTTTTTTGTAATGTTTAATCATGTGAGTCATTTAATCGTGTTAATTTGCTTGATAGGTATGTTCTGTATTTACAAACCACACTGTGTTTGTCAGTGAATTGCAGTTTGGTTACATTTTGGCAGGAAAAGAGCTCCACACAGGGCTGCTCGTTGGTCCTCCTCTCCTCCTGAACTGTTTGACAACACTCACCTGTATGGAGCAGCATGTGAGCATTGAGGCTTCGCTGGAATGAAAAACCTCTGCCACACTGGGAGCAGATGAAGGGCTTGTCAGCATTCGCTCCATGGACGGCCTGGTGAGCTTTGAGCTGCAGCAGCTTGGTGAAGGTCTTCCTGCAGAGTTTGCAGCTCAGAGGCTGCTGGTTCTCACTCTGACTCTCCTTCTTCGCTCGCCCTCGATGGGACTTGGGCTTTATGACACGTTTAGGTCTGATGGTGAAACCTGGGTCGACATCAACTGGATCCTCTGGCTCCAACTAACAGAAGAGATGCACAAATTATTAATGTCACTGGCACACACTGGCTATAATAGAGAAGTCTCCATTCACACATTTACAGACAATTTAACAGCATTCTTAGTTGGATCGATCACGTGTGCATGTGTTAAATTCTTTACAAAATAAGAACAAAAATACATGAAAACACAGACAAAAAAACCCACAAAAAACAATTTGTGAAATCAACCTGGTAGTCTGGGTCATCATCACCATCCTGGCCTGGAACAACTCTGTACTGAGCGGAGTCAGAGGACGCCTGGTCAGCGAACGCCTCCAATCCTTCCTCTTTTATTATCACAGCCTGGATGCTGTCCTGAGAGGCAGACAGAATATGGACATATTATTATATTCTCTTAAC
Source organism: Synanceia verrucosa (assembly GCA_029721515.1). Classification (NCBI taxonomy): domain Eukaryota; kingdom Metazoa; phylum Chordata; class Actinopteri; order Perciformes; family Synanceiidae; genus Synanceia; species Synanceia verrucosa. The sequence continues at coordinate 21,642,300 of CM056559.1, forward strand.
ATCAAATACTCTGAGGGAAACTCAGATTTGAATATCTGAGGCGGTTGCAGGACTGTAATAAGCCCGTTCAATCATTTCACTTGGCCTGGATGTTATTAATTATGATCATTCTGGAGGGAGTCTTTGTGATGTTACAGACTTGTCGACCTTTCGAGTTATCATCGCTGCTCCTTTCATTGAGTTGACAACAGTGGGCTGGGTTTTCTTTTTAGTTGGATATTTGTTAAAAAAAATCTTGTGCACTCTTATTATGAACCTAACCTTCAATTCCACCAGGAGTAAAGCTTAATGCTACAGTGTACACTGGTATTTCTGATGATAGTGTGCCCCAAACTTTGTGGCAGCAGTTTGTGTAAGACCCTTTCAGTTTCAATATGTGCCTCCTAAGCAGAGCACCAGCTCCTTAAGGAAATAGTTCATCCAACACTTTCTGGACTGAACTGGAGAGCCTCTAAGGCTGTCATCTCCTGAAATGTTGGAGAAAGCCTTCTCTGAATAGGCTGTTACAGCAGCAGACAATAAAGGTTTTCTGATTCTGATTCTGGTTCAGATAAACACCCACCATCAACAGTCACATTTGGGTGCAATGGACAGGTATACATCTATTGTTTTTATTTAAAAACAAACAAAAGAATTTCAATAAAACTTAATAGGTATTTTAGTTGGCTACATTTATATCCATCATAATAAAATATAGTGAGAGGAAGGGAACAGGAAGTTAGAGGGAATGAATATATGAATAAAACCCAGTTCAGGGTGTGAAGGATAAGAGAACACTTCACCTCATATGTTCTGCCTTTCCACAGGTGGATTATAGGTGACCTCTTCACTCCAGCACCACCGCTGGCCACAACTGTCAGAAAGTCACAAATAAAATAGTTCTTTGTAAGTCTCTGTGATTGATGTTGATGTCAAAGTGCATCTTTCTTACCGTGTCATACAAGATGATAAAATTAAAGAGAATCCATAGACCTGTTTATACCAATTAACTTGAAGTCATGAAGTATTTAACTTCAGTAAAATAAAAAAAAAGCATCAAATCATTACAACATACTCAAAGTACCAAAAGCAATAGTACTCATTATGCAGAACGGCTAATTTTAGAATAATATATATATTATATTACTGGACTTTAATCATTCATGCATTAATGTTGATTAGTTTTTCACTACTTTTAATGAATTACCTGTGATAATATATGTATTTATTGATCTGATAGGGACAGAGCACATTAAAGAACATGAGAATAAAAATACAGGATACCAGAGTTAGCAGGAGCACTAATAGAAATATACAATAAATAAAAAGGAAAAAAAAGAGTCTTTAAAACCCTGTTTTCAAGGGTTCAGACTCACCACAGAAACAAACTGAGTATTCTGTAGGTGTATAAAATCTGTTTCTGTATCCACAGCAGTAGATTGCTTTGTTTCTGTGCTGGTGCTCTAAACTGGGATATACGATCGATAGATGGATAGATAGATAGATAGATAGAGACTAAAACTAAAGTACTAAATCCTAAAGAAAAAAATAAAACAGTGCAAATAGTGTCCAGGTATGCAGATGTGTCCATATCATAAGCAACAGAACCAACAGAGTGAAAGGATCATCACCTCTTCGACTCGTCCTCCCTGACTGCTGGCTATGGACAGCCTCTCCTTCTGCTTGGATGGTCGCAGTCCTCCTGCCCTCCTTCTCTACACTGCTCCCCTCCGTCAGTTCCTCTGTCACCTCCTCCACCTCCTCCACCTCCTCCTGGCCTCTGCTGCCCTCCAGCACCAGCTTCAGCTCTGTCTCTGCTGCTTCCAGTCTCCTCCTCAGGTCCTCAATCTCTGCGACGCCTTGCGTTACCTTCAAAGACAAACATTTCAATGGAAATCAAGGCAAACGGAGCATGTCACGAGTTTGGAGTCATCTAGTTTTCCACTAGGGTCGGATTATATCGAGCCTTTGGGAAACTGGGGCTACTGACTTTGCATTACATTTTAGGGAAAAACTATGCCCAAAGACAAGATATAGTATGATGAGAAAATGGAAAGTATGATGAGAAAATCTAACATATGCACAAATATGCTGTGTAAAATTTCATAAGGAAATCATTTAACACACACAATAGTGGTACATGTGCTTAATAAATGTCATGATTTCTGAACAGTCAGAACTAGTCTTTGGTAATAAATGGATTAATATTCATAACAATGCTATTATTTTCTGTTTAAAATGCACGTTGTGTCTAGAGCAAGCTGAATCATCAGTAGACACAAATGTAATATTGTTAAAACATGGAGACTGTTTGAAGGCAAAGGAGTGCTATTTCAGTGACAAACTACTCATTATGCAGCATTTGACTTACTTTAGAATATGGAAAGAAACTAATTAAATAACAGACATCTTAGCTTCAACTGTTTCTTCTCACAAAATTCTGAATCAAGTGGAGATAAAATGATTAGACAAATAATTGATTCATCTATCAACTTGATGTAAAATCTGAAATTTTTTCAACCCAGATTTGTTTCTCAAAGGTCAGCGTTAGAGACTAGGTTCAGCGTGAGGAAAACATGCTGTTATAACAATAGATAGGGCTGACAGGAAGTGAAGTGACAAACCTCCAACAGCAGCAGAGACGAACATTCGTGGAAATGCTGGCAGATCTTCTCCACAGCATCTCGAGCCAGAGACATCATGAAGACGCTGAGCTGGACCACCTGATGGGAATAACACAGACACTCAGTAACCATGTGATATACCCTCTTGTATATTATTACATACAGTACTGAAGAATTTGTGTCATGAATGGTACATGGTCATGTAAAAAGCATATTAATGCTGTTGCTGGTGAAAGTAGAGTTAATTTACTGTTGTTGGATAGCTTGATAATGTTATCAAATATTATAGGTATTTAATTAAGTGGATAGTCAACCAAAAGCCAATTATTATATTGAAAAATAATCAGCTTTTTGAGGAAATTTATGAAGAAGTAACAAATGTATCAGAGTAGCAAAAAGCCTTCAGCATCATGAAGAGCTTTAACTCTAACTTTTTTTTTTTAATTTTTATCTGGGAAATCTGGGAATTTTTAGACCCAGATTTGAGCCAGAACACTGGAATTATTTTTCCTGTTCAGGAATTACTGTAAATAACTGGAATTTGGCATCTCGGCCCAAAAGATAATAATAATATGCTTTGATGTTTTTATTTTTATGTAATTTAAAAATTCTTGAATAACAACAATACTTATATTTTAGCATTAAATATATGATTTTGATTAAAGAGCTTGCACATACTGGTGGATTTGCCATTAAAGAAACATGAAAAATATGTGGGTATTAGCAATACTGTTGATTTAGGGCAGCAATGGCAAACACCTGCACTCAAGCATTGGATTTTAAATGACATATAAATACATCAATGACACCAAAGAGTTAATAATAATAAAATTGTTCGGCACTATATATCCCCAGATCAGTGCAAATAACTGCAGCAGGAATCACAGTGAAATCTGAATAATATTTTATTGGCGTAGAAACACTAAAAAATGCAAATCAGTGTGTGCAGCACGAGTAAATGCACATAGTTCAGTTAACCAATTGGTCCTACTGTGCGTCACAGGTAGACAGTAACTAGTACATTTACTGAAGGACTGCACATAGGTCATGATAGGTACAGCAGGTAGATATTTAGCTAGATAAATATATATATAAATATATATATATATATATATATATATATATATATATATATATAGCAGCAGAGCACACAGAGAAGAGATTATCAAAACTCTACCCCCCCCCACAAAAAATCCATAATTATTACAAAAAATCCTACAACATACACGCAGAAATATCCACTTGTGTACCAAACTAAACTGTGCAAATAGTGTGAAAGTAAGAAGGCATATGTCCATTTATGTCAGCTTTGTGCTTTACTTGAGTATATTTAATTGCTATTTTATACTTGTATTCCACTATATCTTAGAGGGAAATATTTGTACTTTTTCCACATTTATTTGATACCGGCAGTCCTGTTAAATAGTTTTATTTACTTCACAAACACTGATTAATAATACAAATAAAACACTGAATGAAACCTGTTGTAGTTGAAACGCTTCTAGACATACAGCAGATAGATAGGCCTGGGCCTGTGCCTAGGTCAAAATGGCGAACAAAGATGGACTCTTCTCGGTTGTTTATCAACATATTTTAATAGTATTTAGTCGGTATGTTGGCTCCACTTAGGGTATCAGTCCCACAGTGAGGGGTTGGTGGAATTTAACCGCTGAAAGCTAACTAAGGTTGAAGCAGCTAGCTAGCTCTTCTATTTCTATGCTCAGCTGGCTGTTTAGACGCCAGAGAAGGAGGGACAGAGGAGAGGAGCTGACCGACACCGATAGCATCAACACGGATACCTGACCCACGGTAACCGAGGTTTAACCTACCTTGTCCTCTGGAAACCCGTGTGTGTTTTCAGTCGACGGCACTTCCACATGTGTTAACGGGGAGCCGGCGATAACTTTGGTCATTTCTGCCACCGTCGTGTTCACCATTATCTCCAAAATGGAGCTCACCCTTCCCTCCAAATCTGCCATCCTGACAGGTTGATGTGTTTAACTGTCAGCTCTTGTTTCAGCGTCACCATTTAACGATAGAGTAAACTGCAGCCTTTTGTTTTTACAATACTGTCGTTATGATGAAAAAAAAAAAGACCCACATGTATTTAACTCACAGCACGGATCTTCCTCTTCCCAGTTCATTTCCTTCAAAATAAAAGCACGCTTACGAAATAATAACAAGTAAATAATAATAGATAAGTCCCAACAAATAAATAGTAATAATAACATATAGATTAAAATAAATAGCCATTGAGATTCTTTAGTTCAGTAAAAATACTTTATAAGTTAAGATTCTGCAAGTTTGGTTTTTACTGTTGAATGAGGGAACTGATGGTTAATTTGAATAGTGCTTATTTTCATTATGGGTTAATAAGCTGATTATTTGTTTGGTTTATTAAAAATATAATGGAAACATCAAAAATATTAAAAAAAAACATTAAGCACAGTGATGAGCAGAGTCAAAATGAGCAAAGTCATAAATGTGTGTTTAATATAACGTTAAAAGTAAAAAGTAGTTTGTATAAAGCAGCCTAAAGCTGAATTTTTTTCTCTGTTCTGAGCATTTAATGAGGCGGCATGGTGGTGTAGTGGTTAGCACCGTCGCCTCACAGCAAGAAGGTACCAGGTTTGATTCCCAGCCCGGAGCCTTTCTGTGTGGAGTTTACATGTTCTCCCTGTGTCTGCGTGGGTTCTTTCCGGCTTCCTCCCACCATCCAAAAACATGCATGGGGATTAGGTTAATTGGCTAATTTAAATTGACCGTAGGTGTGAATGTGAATGTGAATGGTTGTCTGTCTCTATGTGTCCTGCGATGAGGTGGCGACTTGTACAGGGTGTACCCTGCCTTCTGCCCTAAGACAGTTAGGATAGGCTCCAGCCCCCCCGTGACCCTATGAGGATAAGCAGTAGAAAATGGATGGATGACTCAATGCTAAAGGAAAAGTGAAAATATGAAAACAAGCTTTCTTTAATCACAGACTTGTGAGGTCTACCTCTTTCTATATATTAGCTGCATCTTTAGTAGAAGATGAACAATTACACACTGAAGCTTCCTAAACAGACTACAGAAACACAAATCGCTGCTGCATCATCATCATGTTCACCAGATGCTCAGTTTCAGGAAGCATCTAGTGTGTTTGTGTTATCTGACACTTTCTGGTGTTTCTCAGCACAGTTGTGTTTCTTGAGCAGCCTTGAGTCTGAAAATCCAAGTCCACAGCTGCTGCAGGAGTATGGCCTCTCTCCTGTGTGGACCTGCATGTGAAACTTCACGTGTCCGAGCTGCCGGAATCTCACGCCACAAACTTCACACTCATAGGGCTTCTCCCCCGTGTGGATTCGCAGGTGTCGCAGGTAATTTGTGTAGATCCTGAAAGCCTTGCCGCACTGCTCACATCTGTGTGGTTTCTCCCCTGTGTGCTGCAGCTTGTGGGACTTGAGAGCCTGAGGGATGATGAACGTCTTCCCACACACGTCGCAGCCAAATGGACGCTCTCCTGAGTGGATCCGTTGATGGTAGTCATATGTCGCTTTGTAGAAGAAGGACTTCCCACACGTGTCGCAGTTGTACTGCATCTGACCCGCGTGGATGAGCTCGTGTCTCCTCAGTGAAGCCGCTGTGTCAAAGCCCTTGTGGCAGGTCTTGCAGCTGAACGGCGTCACGTCCACCGTCGTTCTGTCCCGCCGATAGATGACCCTGCGGTTGGCTCGCTCTCGGGTACGTTGCCTGGTGACCTGCCCGTGCCTTTCGTCATGAGCCACTTTCTGGTGTTTCTGCAGCTGGCAGTTGTAAAGAAAAGTCTTTCCGCACAGGTCACACATGAAGGACTTTGAAGCGCCGTGGAGAAGCATGTGGGCTTTCAGCTTGTTGTCCTGAATGAAACTCTTCCCGCAGACTTTACAATGGAACGGCTTCTCACCCGTGTGAATGCGAATGTGCCTCTTCAGGTTCTGCTGCAGGGTGAAGCCGGCGCCACAGGTCTCGCATGTGAACCTCTTCCCTTTGTGGACCGACTGGTGTGTCCTGAGCGACCTCCTCTTCACGAAAGCTTTGCCGCACACAGTGCATTTGTGAGGATGCTCGCCGGTGTGAACACTCTTGTGGCTCTGCAGCGTGATCGCGTACCGGAAACTCTCGCCGCAATCAGTGCACTTGTGCGGCTTTTCGACCGAGTGCACAACCTGGTGAGCCTGCAGGGTCTGTTTGGTTTTGAAGGCCTTGCCGCAGGTGGAGCAGGTGAACGGCCTCACGTCTGTGTGCACCAGCTGGTGAGTCTTCAGGTACATTTGTTTTTTGAATGTCTTCTCGCAGAGCTGGCACTTGAAGGTCGCGTACTTCCTCTCCTCGTGCCGCAGCAGGTGATGCTCAAATGTCTCTGTGCTGTGGAACTTTCTGGGGCATTGATCACAGGCGAAAGGCCTCTGCTCTTTGTGGGTGTTCATATGCCTCGTCAGATGAAACTGCCGGTTGAAGCTCTTGTTACAAACATCACACTCAAAGAGCTTCCCCTTGTTCCTGGATTCTACTTCCTGTGTGTTTTGGCTGCCAGCATTTTGGGATTCTGCCGTGTTTGTTGTGGTAAAATCCTCTGCTGTGTCTGATGAAAAAAAAAGTAACAGAGGAAAAGACTTTTTAAAGAATGAGGGAACATAAATCATTATTTAACATCAATGACAGATGAAACTTAAATAATCTATCTAATAGTACCTTTATAGGACTTTAATCTTTAAAAAATGTAATTTCAGATCATTATTATTAAATTATTCCTAATACTGTTTATATTTTGCTTTAAAAAATTCTTCCTCTAGACGTACAGTATTTAATACTGTAATTAATTAATAATTAATAATTAATAAGAGCTATTGACCCTTTATATATTTTTTCAAAAGGAAGTAAGGTCGAAAAACTAAAACTAAATTCCTTCACAGGATTATTTAAACTCACCATTGTTGACACTTTTCCCTGTGTTTACAATCATAAACTATATTTGTTATTATTTATATTATATTGTTGTTATTGTTATATTAGTCTTTTATTCAAAAACTGTTGTCAGGTTTAGCATCAGCAACCTAATGATAGGAGATACTGCATGCACAGGATGCCATGTGGCATGACTCTTAGATTACCCTGTTACCCTAACCCTAACCAGTCTCACTGATCATGCCTAAACCCAACCAACACACCAATGAAGGCATCGAGTGCGAGCCAGACGCAGAGGAGGGAAGGTCACGTCTTCAAACTCCTGAGGAATAACGTAGTGTTTTCAATAGATTAGTATTTTAAAGGTAAATCTTTCCTTTAATGGAAACTTACTAGCGTCACGTTCACTCTCTATCCCTGCAGCAGGCGTTGTTTCTGTCGCTCCTTCCATCTTTAGTTTTAACTTTCCAAAAGGCTTCAGGGTGAAGACCAACCCGCTCTGCTCAAACAGGACCGGACATCCGTTCAGGACGTTTTCTCTCCACATTCTGGCGTTTTCATAGTTTTCAGTCGTCGTCTTCAGCTCACTCTCCAGCTGCTCCACTCTGACTTTCAGGGTCCAGTTTTCGTTGCGCAGCATCGAGGACACTTGTGAGAAAACGGCGTGGATCTTCCTCGTCGCCTCCTGTGCCAACCTTTCTGCCATGCTGTCAAAATCTGTCTGCGAGGATTCAAATAAAGCAAAAAAATGAATAATAAATTATCCTACAATTAGTTGGAAATGGAAAACGGACTGGTGGTATAATTGCTGAATAATATATTGCAGAAGCACACTATACAGACCCTCCTTAATTTAAAAATAATAATAATAGTACAGTAACTCAAGAATGACTATTTCATATGTGAAACAAAATATTAACTGAAATATGAAGGAAATGACAAATTTCAGCTTTTTTGGTGGAATATTGGACAATTAGACATCGTCCTGGTGAATTAATTAAATGAGTAAAAAGTAAAATAAAAGTATAAATTACTAGCATTGAAATGTACTGATTGGCAGGACAGCCCATTTCAGAAAAAAAATAAATAAATCTCATATAATTGTTGGATAATAACTTTTGACGCATTCGGGTCATCATTATCAGTCGGCTATAATTAATATTACTGATAAAGCATCGAATACATTATTCATTCATTAATTAATAGTAGCTTCATAGTAACATTAACCTGAATCTGCAAAGTAAACTAAGCCACATAAGTGTTGACAAATAAGTAATAACATAATGTCATAAAGTACACAAGAGAACTTAGGTAAGTGTAGGATGACTTCGTTACGTTACTTGCCACTGTTTGAACCATCTTTAGCAGTGTACGCTTCATTTGTACGGGGGTAACGCACTATATTTTATACCAGACTTCACGTATAGAAGACAAAAATGCAGCCACAAAAGGAAACAATATTAATTATAAACGTAATAATATCCCGTCCCTGCATGTATATGTCACTGCGCCGCTGAATGCGCATCAATATACTTATGTTTCCTCGCATAACTCGACGGTTAGCTACAGTTGACAGTCCGCCATCTTTGATGCGCTTTCATTCGGTCCAGTCTCCTCCAGCAACTGTTTCTGACCCAGTCATCGCCATAGACTCTTCAGAAAGTTCCAGTACATCTCTGGTTTGAACGTTCGCTAGCAAAAATAAAGTAACACAAATATTAACCGCCGACTAACCTCACTTCTCATATTTGATTCCCTCATGGTTTTTTCTTGTTTTGAACTTCCGACGTCAACAGCGGTCTTTATGGCCGTCTCCACGATGGACTTTGCTTCGGAATAAAACACCAAGTTTTCGGACATTTTTAAATTAAAGTTAACAGTCTACTCGTGAAGAAGCGCTGATAAACAGCAGCGGCCATTGGTTCCGGAGAAGGAAGTACGGTAAAGGTGAAGTCACATTTCAAAATAAAAGTCGATTTAAAGTTGCTTCAATTGCAAATGTTCTTTAATTGCAATAACGAACGACAAAAATATACAGTATCTACAGTGCCATGATACAGACAACTCTACATTAGAACGGCATTTTACAATTAAAATATCTGTTTGAAAAATTACATCCTTAATGCCTTTTTTTAATTAATTATGAATTAGCACAACATAAATTAATACAAATTATGGAACCCTAAAACAAAATGCCATTCAAAAGTGACTGCAAACTTTACTTTAATATGATCTCAACTGGAGGAGAGAAATAATTTAGAACTATAAATGGCATGGACAAGGCTGCTAACAAATGTGAAGACTCAGAGTAGAGCTGCAAAACACCTATGCTATGGATTACTATTTTAATTCTTCTGGATTCATCCTTTAACTCTAGCTCGGTGACATCAGTGAGTTACAAGCATCCCTTTGTAACTGTGATATACTTTTGTATATTTTTACAGACAAATCCCCTGTCATTAAACTAGTATGTTAAGATAGTGGATTGTACCAGCTCTCAACACATTAGGAATTTATTTTTGAAAACAACAGTTTGGACACAAAAGCACTGCAGCCACACACAAGTAATTTGGTAATGTTCCTAAGTATGATTACATCACGGTGCCGTCACCTACGGCCCGTCACAGCTGTGCTTCTTGAGCTGCCTTGAATCCGAGAAACCCTGGCCGCACTGCTGGCACGAGTACAGCTTCTCCCCCGTGTGGACCTGCATGTGGGACTTGAGCTGGTTCGACTGGTGGAACTTCCTGTGACAGTACAAGCACTCAAAAGGCTTCTCGCCCGTGTGGATCCGCATGTGCCTGTAGAAGTTCCCGTCTGTTCTGAAGGCCTTGCCGCACTGGTCGCACTTGTATGGCTTCTCGCCCGTGTGAATCCGCTCGTGCTGTTTCAGGCTGCCTGCGTGGAAAAACCTCTTCCCGCAAACGTCACAAACAAAGGGCTTCTCCCCCGCGTGGCTTCGCTGGTGATAGCCAAAAGAGTACTTGTTGTGGAAGGACTTCCCGCATATGCCACAGTTGAACTCCTTGTGCTCGCTGTGACCTCTTTCGTGGAGTTTGAGCGAGCATGCGGCGCTGAAACCTCGCAGACAGATCTTACAGCTGAACGGTTTCACTGATGACTTGTTTTGCTGCTTCCTGGTCTGGAGCGATCGCTGGGTGCCGTCCACTTCCTCATTCCTGTCGGCATGCACGTACCGCTGATGTATCTGCAGCCTGCAGTTGAAGAGGAAGGTCTTCCCGCACAAGTCGCACATGAAAGGTTTCCTGGCGCCGTGGATGAGCATGTGGGACTTCAGCTTCGTGTTGTCTGAGAAGCTCTTGCTGCACTCCTTGCAGGCGAACGGCTTCTCTCCTGTGTGGATGCGAATGTGCCTCTTGAGGTTGTTATTCAGGCTGAACCTCGCCCCACATATGTGGCAGGTGAACGGTTTCTCCCCGGTGTGGACCATGCTGTGTCTTTTCAGGGCCGTGCCGGTGCGGTACGACCCGTTGCACACGGTGCATATGAACGGACTGACGCCCGTGTGTTTCCTCTTATGCACGGTGAGGGAGTGGGCGTATTTGAACGTCTCCTCGCACATCGTGCATTTGTACTTTTTGGCGTTCGAGTGAACCATCTGATGGAAGCGGAGGGTGTCTTTGCTCTTGAACTCCTTCCCACACGTCGCGCAGCTGAACGGCCTCTCCTCCGTGTGCACCGACATGTGACACTTCAGCTGCACCGTCGTCCGGCATGTCTTGTCACAAAGCTGGCACTTCAGCTTCTGGTTCCATTTCTCGTGACGCAGCAGGTGGTTCTCCAGAGACGGCTTGATCCTGAAGGTTTTGCCGCACTGGTCGCAGGTGAACGGCTTCGGCGGTTTCATCCGCTCGTGACGCTTCAGGTGATTCTGGAGCGACTGCTCTTTTCGGTACGAGCGTTTACAGCGAGGACAGGGGAAGGGCAGGGGGGCTTTACTCGTCTCATGGCGCTCGAGGTGATTTTCCAAGGACTTCTTCACAAGGAAGCTTTTGCCACACTGCTCACAGGGAAAAGACATCTTGTGGACCTTCATGTGTTTCTTCAAATCTCCTTTCCAATGAAAGCTGGCGGTGCAACGCTCACAGGAAAAGCGCTTCACAGTCTGGGGAGCTGATTGTTTGAGCGCTCCACCCTGCACTCCTGTGGCCTTCATGTCCTTCTCTTCAGTGCTGTTGTCGATGAAAACTGGGAACACAGAAATTAGTCTATTATTATTATTATTGATTATTACTTTACTTTGACATTATGGTCTTTTATACATACATCATACCTTCTTCAGCTTTATAAGTTGGTCTCCTCATCCTCCTCGTTCTCCTCAGAGGAGTCTCTTCCACAGATTTCTGCTATGTGTGAAAATATAATTTAAGTTTAATTTTTTCATTCAATGATGAGTGATCAGCACCTTAACAGTAAATGGTTTCCTTAGCATTACTTTTCCTATTTATATAGAAACTTGACAGTAGAAACATTTGACAAGATTATTGCTTAAAGACAAGGACCCACTGACATGTAGACAGTAGCTCCAGAGCTGGAGAATACACATGAGAGTTTTAAATCTGCTTCAAGGTGAATCTGAATCTGAAATCAAAAGCTGGACAGAAACAGCGACCTTTTCCTGCAGCTGCATCGAGTCGACACCACTGGAGTCTGGACTGGGGACGTCTTGAGCCGTGGACGCTGGCGAGGATGTTGGTTTGAGGACCAGCTGCATTGTTTCCGTGGTTTCGAAGACAGTCGTCAACGGTGCGGGGGGCTGGTTGGCCACTTGGCTGTCATCCACAGAGCAGACGCCAACAAACACCTCAGGCTGAGGCATGGTCACAGATCCAGGAACAGCTTCAGCGCTTCCTACTGAAAGCAGAGAGTTCGAGGTGGAGTCCATGGCAGCAGGACTGGTGGAGACGGGTGGTGCTCCTATGTCAAAGACAGAGAGAGAAAGAGAGCGGTGTTACATCAGCTTCACCTCATGAATCAAAGGATTTACAGAACTGTGTGGCCAAATCTAAAACACCACAGGTTGTTGCTGCAGCTGCAGAACTCATTTCAGTATTATTTCCTCATACTCAGTACACCAACCATGACACATGGCACATTAATAACATAAGGCACTCACCTGTCAGGGAGCCGCTGGCCGGGTCTCCCGGTGTGATGCTCCTCAGCTCCTTCTCCAGCTGCTCCATCTCTCTGCCCAGCTGACCCACCCTGGCCTCCAGCTCATGCTCCAGCTGCCCGGCTTTCCTCTGCAGGACGTCCTCCAGCTGCTCCACTTTGGCCCGCAGAGCCTCGTTCTCCTCGAACAGCTCCGAGGAGAACTCCGTGAACACTTTGTGGATCTGCGCCACCAGACACTTCTCTATCTCCTGGATTTCACCGAGTTTCGCCTCTTCCCACTCCGCGGTTGGCGCCTCTTTCGCCCAGGCGTCCCTGAAAACGGACACGGCCGCCTGGATGGCGACTTCCACGACCGACGCCACTTCGCTGCCGAACCTCGCCTCCATCGTCCTTCAGTGGGATCAAAAGCTCAGCCGAACATGTCTGTTAACCAGCAGAACATCTTACAGCTCAAACAGGGGGTCGATCAACACTCAGCAGGACTTTCGAACATTAACACCACCTTTCTTCCGTGGAACTGTTAATCTATGGCGGTCGGTGCGCCTCTGAAAAGTGTCCGTAGTGCTCGACTTCCGCTTCCGGCGTCACGTCTACATTTCAAAGTTAAATGCCAATAAAACCACATAACTCTGTTTACTCTGTTTAAAGACCTTTATCCTTACCTACTTACCTTACTATCCTTAAATTATCTATATATCTATCTATTATATCATAACTGATTAGTTAATGTATGTTAAGTACTATAATAGTAACTGATATTGTCAGATAAATGTAGTGAAGTAAAAAGGATAATATTTGCCTCCAAAGTGGAGAAGAATTGGAATAGAAAGTAGCATGAAATGAAAAAAGTAGCTCAAATGCACCACAGATAAAAACTAGAATGTGTTGTAGTTATGTTGAAGTCAGCTAAAATACAATTTTTATTGATCAAGGGTCATAATATTACTGGATGGGTTTTACATTTTAAGTTCATTATTTTATGCTTCCAGATATAGTTTTTTCTACAAAAGTTTCAATGACTGATCATGTTCTTTAACAGTTTGGCAGAATTTACTTAATTGTAAAAGTAGACATCTTTGGGGGCTCAACTGTTATGTACTGCACAATTATACAGGCATTCATCAGCAAAGACAGTTTTAGGTTTGTTTTAACAGAGCTTTCAGTATTTGTTTTTGCTTTGCAAAGAAGAAGACACACAGACTTTATCTTTCAGTATCACAATTTGTATTTTTCAATTCAAAGAAAGGCCTGTACCGAGCAAATGATCGCAGTTGATTCTGATCGTTTTACACTTCATCATCAGTTCATTCACCCCTTTCCTCACATTGGTAGTTGTGTTACACAGTGATTGCATAGTGGAAGGATGGGACTCGAAGACATGCACAGCAGTACCATGATAGAGACTATGCCACTCATGCAACCTCTTTGTCCACGTCACCATGGATCAACTCCTTATCCTGTACAGACACAGACAGGCTGAGGGCAGATAAGACAGTGGTGCTCTGGAGGCCTGGGAGGAGAGATTCACTCATCAGCACTGGACTATCTCACAACTTAATCTGGAAGAACAAATAATTCAGAGGATTGAGGGAGTTTTTTTACTGCAGAAAAATGAACCCATGTTAGGAATGATGTTGCTTAAAATCATCCTAAAGTGACGGAGGAATATGTTCTAAGAAATCCGGTGCGTTCAAAGATATTAAACCCTCCTATAAAAGATCCACGTGTCCACAAAATCAGCCTCCCATAACTCCCCAAAATATCAAAACTGAAGTCACCAGTCACCTCCACTACTGAACTGAATGTTCCTATTAATGTGTGGTTAAGTGTCAGCTACACTTTTTGAAATTATCGATCTCCTTAGAAACTTAAGGTAGAATACAAATGTGAACACATGAATGAAAGCTACAACCAACAATTGATTTCATTGCCGGTTAAAATGGCGATTTGTCAGGATACACAGGCTTTGTCTGTAAAATATTAGAAAACAATGAAAAATCCCTGTTGCCATGGAGCTCAAGGCGATGTCTTCTATTGTTGTTTTGTTTGACCAACTGTTCATAAAGATAATTCAGTTTGTAAAGTCAAACCAACCAAAGTATGTTTGCTTTAAAAATTAATCTTGTGTGGATCAATCAACTGATTAATCATTTAACTTTTTCTCTAACTGATCCTGCAGCAGCTTCAGACAAACTTTTCTTCCACCTGACCAGATTCCTCTTCAGGATCCCCAACACCACTGACCATCAGGCCTCACCTCTGCATCCACTGTGCAAAGAAAAAGTTGCATAAAGTTTCAGTCATTGTCATCAATGTTACTCTCTGTACTTCTGCATACTGCTGTGTGGTTTTGGTGTACACAATGCAACATGTCAAATACTGAAACTGTTTGATGTTTGTAGCTGAATGACTCTTTCTCTAAATATTAAGTTCACTTTCTGTCTGGTTTTAGATCTTCTCTGATCCACACACTGCAGCACCAAACACCCAAACTGAAATCAACACCGTTATGAATTCATTTCCAGAGAGAAAAGAAAACACTGACTATAAATACACGAATGATAAACCAAAAGGTATTTTATTCGTCACTTCATCGCAGCGACAGACTGAGGTTGATGTGAACAGAACAGCAGAGATGCACACAGACAGGCAGGGTCTGTCAGGAAGTCAAACACAGCTTCTGCTTGTTTCTGACATCCTTTGTGACGTTAGCGACTTAGCTGAACCCTGCATGCTTTGCCCTGTGTGCATCCACAGCAACAACGTGTGTCAGTTTATTTTGCTGTTAGATTCATCATCGTACACAGCAGAGGACTGCACCGTGTCACCGAACACCTGGAAGATTTGCTCGTTCGAAGTTCACCTCTTTTAACTCCACTGTGTCCAACATGCATGTACATGATTGCATTGATGCGGCGCTCACATCCAGCTTAGATGCATAAAGTGTTCAAAGTAAAACATGATTACAGAAAGTCACAGTTCTCCAGATGTGTTTTATGATAAACACAAACCACAAACGGATCAGGACAGAATATAAAATCCAACCAAAGGAGCAGTCAGATATAATAATACTATCATAACCTCAACATTACACCTTAAAAAAAACAGAAATGAGTAACCTGGTAGATACTGACTGAAAGTGTAAAACAAGTTCTGAATGGGATTCTTTATGAAAAGTTTAAAGTCCAACTGAAATCACATTTTGAGGTCAAAAATAATGTCAGTATTTCTTTGCTGTTGATGTGAAGAAAGGGCAGAAGTTTAGTTGGTTTTGATCTAGAAGCTCTGCTCCTCCATGAAACAAAGCACAGCTGTTCCCAAAAACATGAAAAATATATTCATGCTCATTTCAAATAGATGAACTTATCCTGATACTCCTTTTACTGGGATTCACAAAACCAGTCAGTTGAGAAATTTTAATTGTGCTGCTCGACTTTGAACCAGAACGAGGAAGACAAAAACAAAAGATCACAGGTTTTTTTTTTTTTTTTTTAGCTCCCAGTACAATTTTTTTTTCTTTTCCTGGTTTTACTGGTTTTTATTGGTTTGGGAACGGCCTTCATCACAGACTCTCTGTCATTTTATAATCCTTCTACTATCACGCTTTATATTTATCATCATTCTTAATGATAAATATAAATTTATCAATAATGATCTCTGTTTTTGATTTCACTGGCATATTATAGCATCAACTATTTTTTTAATTTTATTGTCTGTCTGCCTTTGTTTTAATGTGTTGCATTGTTCTTTTGGTAAAGCCCTTTGATCTACCTTGTATAAAAAATGTTCTACTAATAAAGTTATTATTATCTGTGGACTGGAAACTAACTGTATTCTGATGAAATTAATTTAAAGCAGGGAGGCACCGTCATGAAACCAAAAATAAAATTACATAAATATTTTTACAGAGCAGACGTGTGTGTGTGTTGTACTGTAGCGTGATTTCAGCTGGACTTAAACTGAAAGAAAAGAAATGAGTGAGGTGTTCAAACAGTAGCAGTGAAGCTCAGAGTGCTTTTAAAAAGGACCTTAAATGCTATCTGACACATGACGCTCCCACCAGTGCAGTTTAGGAGCATCGACAGGTTTAGGAGACGGTTTCTCCTCTTCCTTTTCATTTATGGCTTTGTGGAGTTTACAGGAAATGTGGACGCTGAGTCAGCGGCTGCAAAGACGAGCTTCTATTGACGAGCGATTCCTCTCCAAGCAAAACATGCAACCTCACAGCTTTTTTCTGGATATGTGGTCAGTCTGATATCCTGGTTCTCAGCCATGTGTCACTTTCATTCATTCATCCATTCATTCCTGTCTACACTGATGGGATGTTGACCTGGACATTTTGATGACCTTTCACACTCTGGAACGTCTTCATGACCTTTGACATTTTAAAGTTACTTCTTCTGTTTGTTGTGTTGTGGATCGGACGTGTCTGGAAGACTAAGGTGGTGTCTGAGGGGACAAACACATGAACATGTTAAGCACACGCTAACATAAATAACCTGAGAGCTATGGAGACCCTGGGAGAGGAGAGCAGCAGCAGCAGCACACACGCACACACACACACTCATGCAGAAATACTGTATTTAAAAAAACCACCAGTGAGTAGTTTGATGTTATAAGAGAATAAAAGAGTAGATGAGGGTCAGCTGTAGGACTTTGTGCTTACTGTATGACCAGACTTTTATGGAAAACTGATCCCGATGCAAAAACCAGCAGATTACAGAGAATTTGAGGCTCTATGGTTTCGTAAAACATGATTTTCGCTGTTGTGTTTTTTTTTTAAAAAGCATGAATTAAAATGAAACAACATTTAATAATTGAGGCCCGGGGATCCAGAGTCAGATTAGTTTGGATCTTTTTCTGATCACTGATCTAAGAACTGTACATGTGGTTTTTGTTAATAAATGAAGCCATCTGTCCTTCAGATATCCATAAATAAATCCTACAGAAACAAAGGGATGCTGTTCTGTTTGCTCCTCATGGGAAGCATTTCAAGGGAGATCTTTCTTAAGGATTTTAAGCCTTTGGATGGATTTCTACGGCTTTTTGAGGGTTGTTCTGATTGGACATCTACTCTTCTCTTGTCTTAAATCATCATCTCTCCACCTTTCAGGAATCATTGTAGCGCTGCAGCTGTTTGTCAGCATCGACTCATCCGCGGTCAGGTTAGATGAATGTGGTTTCAGTGCTGTTTGCTCTCAAAGTAAAATCAGTGTCACATTCACAACTTTTCATAGCCGGACTTCAACACTTCGGTGGAGAAAACGGCTGACCAAACCGAAAAAAGTTTGTCTAAGTTTGTACGTCTGTCAAACATTTTGGCATAACTTCATTCTCTTTCTGACGAGTAATAAGACAGAGTGTAGGATGTCTCGACTTACAGACAGACAGATAGATACAGTAGATAGGGACAGACGGACAGGAAATACATACAGCTACAGCTCATCTCATAGAAAAAACAAACATGGAACAGAATGAGCTACATTTTATCGCACTACCAGCAATCAGTGACAGCCTTTGAGTTAACGTGGTGCGTCTCGCTCTGGCGTTAACGCCGCCCCAGCACCAAACTCTCGGAGGAGTTCTCTGAAACGGCCGCCGGCAGCATCAGTGACTGACGAAAGAGAGAGAGGAAGCTGCTCTGAATCCGTCCTATGAGTGAGGCTGGGTCAGTCCTTCTGTCCTGTGAGTCCCTTTCCATCCAAACACAGTGCTGGAGGTGGAGAGAAGGAGGGGGGCGTTCACTACCAGTCTACGGCCCGCCTCCTATCCGGAGTTCGTACGATTCAATCCCGACCGATGCGTCACCACAGCTCACTTTTTCTTACCAGACTTTTCTGAGCGCTTTGCGTCTGACTTCCCTCCCCGATCTGACCTCTCTGACCTTTCGCCCCTTTCCTTCTCCTTTTCTTTATCTGCCCGCTCGATGCGCTCGGCTCGGTCCGAGCGGTCGCCGCCACGCTCTGACCGGATGTCTGCCTTGCTGCCGTCGCGGCGCGTGCCCTCGTCGGTGGATGAGGTAGTTGGTTGGGGTTGACCCCATTTGGCAATCTCCTCGTGCTCCGTAATACTGGCGGTGATGTTGGTCACCCACACTTTGAGGTCGTCCTGCACAGGGAGAGAGTGATGACAGATGTTTATGTTTCTAAAAGTGAAAGTGACATTTTGCGTAATGTGATCGACAAAATTCAGCCGCTGCTATTTTGGGATGAAGCTGGAATAAATAAGAATGTCTCACCTCATCTTTTGCATGGAACAAAAACTCACTGCCGTCCTTCGTTCTGCATTAAAAGAAGAGAAAGTGAACTCACAAACAGTGCAGCGCAACACGTGGTTGGAGGATGAATTTAGAAAGTTTTTTTAGTGAAGAGTAAAACCTGGCTCATATCATATTTGCAATCAAAGGGATATTAAAGTGATGCTCAGGTAATTTAGTACATCATCTCCATAAAGTCATCACACATCTAAAAAAATCAAATCGAGATATTCTGACTTTTAGGCTGCTTTGTCAAGCCCCCTGTGCTTGGTTTGTTGGGGTTGATGTGAAAGCTGTCGACTGAAGATTGTATATAAGAAGTGTCACAGAGTTCATCCATCACCACTGTCATTCAGCCGGTCTTTTGCAACCAGTGATTTGAGGATGGAATTAAGTACAAACGAAAGGCCGATTGTTTTTTCATTAACTGAAAACAAAACTATGAAAGGGTTAAAGTTGTAAACTTGTAAACCGAAAACAGGAACAACACCCAGACCGAACGACACCATAGCAACAACCTGTGCATCAGCAGCTAGGGCCATCCTACATCATCCCCTGATTTATGGTCTGTTTGACTCTAAATAGGACCATAATTTACTAAATGAGCATCATGCTGGATTGAAGAACACTTGAAAATAGAGATTGAGACCATAAACTAGAAGTAGGATCATTTTCTAATAGGTTTCTGTACAACCAGAAGAGTCGCCCCCTGCTGCATATTAGAAAAAAAAACAACAACTTGAGGCATTTTTGACTCTTATTTTACCTGTAGGAAACAGCAGGAGCTAAACAGCTACTCATGCTAACTCATGAATCAAAGATCATCAAAGATAAACTGAACGCTCCACATGGAGCACTTGTTGTTGTGAGTAAACTCACTGATGATGGATCTGGTCATAAATACTGAGCGTTTGACCTGTTTGTAAAAAGAGAAAACTCATGGTGAGATTTGTTGCCCCTCACTTGAGCGTGAAGACGTTCTTCTTCTTCTTGTAGCCGTTGGTGACGTCGCAGTGGCAGTGGGAGAGGCTGAGCAGCGGTTCGTTGTTGTAGGGCGTGGCGGTGTTCTTGGCGTCCTTGTAGAAACCCATCTCCCCTTTGTTCAACACGCAGTACAGGTTGACCCATGACCTGCTGTGGTGTGGGAAGGCGGGAGGGGTGTGGGGAGGAAGAGTAGAGGAGGAGGGCGGTGGAGGAGGGAGAGGTGGGAAGGTGGTGGATGGTGGGTGGGGGGGGAGATGGGAGCAGTCAGGAAGAGGTGCAGAGTCGTTCTCGCTAAGCTAACACCTCACTCACCTGACCAAAGCAGACAGGTAGGTAGGCGGGATGGACCGGCGCCAACAAGGGAGGAGGAAACACACTGCTGAACAATCACAGACGAAGGGACGGACACACAGACGGACGGACGGAGGAGGAGGAGGGGGATGGAGGGGTGTGGAGGGAGGCTACTCAGTGTGTGTGTCTGTGTGTGTGTCGTTCACATGGGACTTACCTTGGAGGAGACGAGAGGAGCAGCCAGCAGCACCGAGGAGGAGAGGAGGAGAGAGGGAGAGTTTGGTTAAATGGCATTTTGGCAGCAACACAACTTAAAGTCAGAGTCATGCTTCGTTTCTCTCTCTGACTGAGTTTACATGCACACGGCATTCCCATTAATAAGCTTACGCCCAATTAAAGGTATTATTCAGAGCAAGCTGTCCATGTGCAGCTTAATGTCCAGATTTAAAACACCTCTGTAAACTAACGATGGAAACTAGACGAGAAGGGACCAGCGGTGCATGTGATGAGGCCTCTACATTCCTGATATTAGCCTGCTTTCATGTTATTCATCTTTGTATGCACAATTACAGAGAAGCCATGGTTGGCAATGAAAATCTTAAATCTCAGGCTCCTCTGAAAATGCCATTATTGACATAACATCATAAAGAGGCTCAAATAAAAATAGAAATATAGGGATAATATGACATACTTTATCTTTAACAGTAATGTAGACTATAAACTGAGTTCAGTATATGAAGCTAAAGTGATATCGACTATCAGAAAGTTCATTTAAAAGTAAAACGAAAAAAAACATGGATGTAGGGTCATTAATAGTAGATGTTTTAATGCAGTGTGCTATAATGCATTTTTATTAAATGTGAAGCGCTTCTTTAACTGCTGCTTTGAAAAATGCTATACAGGTTTATTAATATGATTATTAAGCATAATATAATTCTAATAAGGATAAAGAGTGATATCTGTATCTCCTAAGACAAAACAAATGTTGACAATTCAAATAAATAAGAAATAACTTATCACAAGATGTTGCAAAATTTTCCAAATTGTAGAAGAGCTTAAAGATACTTATAAGTTTTGTTTGCGATAACATTTTGGTGAGCCCCACCTTTTATATAAAATCATTAAAAGTAGCAGCATCTTTATCAGAAGCAACATGAAAGTGATGAGCATGTTAATGTAGCAATAATTAAATCATTCTGAAACGGGTCATTCTGCATAACTATTTCATTTAAAGTAGTTTGATATTAATACTTTGCCTGAATTAATTTCACTTTTACTTGTAACAGATTTAGACGCTGTGGTATTTCTACTTTTACCTACAGTATGTTAAATAGTAGCAGTAGATGAAGTGACAGATTAGTATATCAGATATCAGGGTGTTATAAAGAGCTCACACCATTCACATGCACCGTATCCTATTATTAGGAACACTCGGTTATCCTGAATAATACCAGAATATTCATGTGCACATAAACATCCTCAGTGCCTCCTCAGGTAGCTGTGTTACAGAGACAGGTTGAACCTCAGCCCTTCCTCTCAGACTCACTGTATCCTCTCTTTCTCTGGACTGGAAGAAAAGATCTCCTCCTCCAGTCAAAGTTGAATAGAAAGTGAGCAAACAATGAGCAACAAGGAGTTGTTTGGAGATTCACACCTGTCCAGATTGAAGCCATTCAGGAGTATGCTTTACCTTGCCATGTACATAACAGGGCATGTACATACGAGACATTCATCCATTGCCTTGAGTGGGAACGTGAGTGGGACTCATCCAGAGCTGGAGGGGGGATGAGCTGTTAGCTGTGCGTGGTCAGCCCAGCCACTAGAGGACAGTGTGTTGGTGTCTCTCTGGAGGAAGCAGTCATCTACGGAGGCAGGTAGTAAGTGTGTGTGTGTGTGTGTGTGTGTGTGTGTGTGTGTGCGCAGGCCAAACGACGCAAGCCAGTGTGCGCCATCAACAGCTCCATCAGCCTCCACTCCCACCGCATCCATCAGCCAGCCAGCCAGTCAGTCTGCGAGCCAGCCAACCCTTCCTGCTGAGCTTTCCTCCGTGGGCTCGTGTTAGATCATTTTAAGAAGCATCATGCAAGGTGTTTTCACATGCAGTAAATTTCTGCAGGTTTCATGAAACTGTTGTCTTCACGTTCTGATCCTGATGACCAGAGACAACATACGTGAAACATTCACAAGCTCCAATCGGACATGAGAATAACATGGCGACTCCCGGTGCCACTGTCAGTGTTTAGATTTCTGCATCAGTGTTTTTCTTCATTAGCTCAATTGTGTAAAAATGGTCATAATGGATTTGCGAGTTATTGTTCAGTATAAATTAGCAAATGACAGGCACTGCCATTTCTATATTCAATCAACTCTTATTATGTTTTGGAAGCAAACAACACTTTGCAAATGTCCACGTTCTTTGGAAACAGATGAAACTGGCAAAAAGTAAAAAGATATCTTCAGTAAAAAGATAATAATCTGACTGTGCCCCTTGAGCATAAACGTGTTAATCTTAGTGTATGCATGCGTCTAAAGACATATAGGTCACAATAGGTCTGCTGAGAAAACCCAAAGCTTAGCTGTTGCCTGTGTCACGTTGTTCCACACGATGGGACCAAACAATGAGGCCTCGGGGGGGGGGACAGCCATGCATCTGTTCGACGTGTTAGACGTGGTATCAGCGGACTGTGTTAGCCTGTTAGCGTAGCATGCTTGAGTCATGCCCCCGTCATCGTCAAATTAATACATGGAAGGGTCAGTGATGTCACGAGACAGCAGAGATATGACGTGTGCCGCAGTCAACGAGTGGAACGTCAAAATATTATAAAAATTTGATGCAATATATATATGCTCTTTTGCGGTAAATCCTAACCACCTGGTACTCCAAGAAGGTTGGAAAAATCCTTCCTGGAGCACCAAATTAATGAATGAATTGATCAGATTCCCTAAAGTCTAATACTCATGACACCAGTGTCCATCCTCCTTCTTTTTGACTTCTATCATCTGCTAGTCCAGATGTTACGCTCGTCGTTGTGACCCTGGACACCCACCTATTGGTGCTCTTCTTCAGGCTCTCGATGTCCAGCTTGCGGAAAAGGAAGCCCTCGTGGTGTGCAGTGTGTGTTGGTGGCTGGGGGACTGCCGGGCTGCTCTGGGCTGGAGCAGACCTGGATCGCCGGGTGGTCTCTCCTGGCTCTTTGGGTCGCGGTCGACGCCGCGGTTTGGGTCTATCCCGAGCTCGAGGCCGCTCGAGGCGGGAGGACTTCTCTGGCACCCCGTTGGGCAGGCGGGGCACCTCACCTCTGGCCTGAGGGTGAGGGAGGGACCATGGAGTCAATCAGCCTAAGGTTCATGTTTTAAAAGTAATAATGTGATTACTGCTGACAGGTTATCTATTAGTTTTTCTACTTATCTACTGACATCATCCAATGTTTATGACACTGTATTTTAACAAGATGAAAATCTGAACTAGAAAGAACTGGCATGTAGTCATCAGGACAGTAGCTGTTTGAAAAAATGAGCTACAACAGGCAACATAAATATACTCAGTGAGCAGTTTCTCATTCTGTATTTGGATGAAATGCACGTCACATGAATCTCCAGACCTGTGCTGCTTCTCTTTCTTGCAGCTGCTCTACAATTTCTAACAGGGTAGATCTCCTTTCTCTGTAGAAAGAAATTGAGAGAATCATATTAGAGTTGACACTGTGCTATTCATCATTGCGTCATTTGGGAAGGCCTTTTTTTCACGATGAACTCAAAAACACCTCTTTCAGAAACATATTGTGTGTAACCTGCTCCTGGTGTCCATGTGCACTATAACACGTTAGACAATCTAAAGGACACCTCAGCACACTCAAAAGTCTCACCCTCCTCCTGAGCGTCTGTCTGAGTGCTCTTTCCCGGTCTCATGTTCACTGGATTCCTGCCTCTCCAGTCGGTGTCGGTCCCTCTCTCTCCGTCGGCCCTCGTGGCCCCCGTGGCCCTCCTGCTCGCTGGACGTTTGTCTTTCCAGCGTCCGTCTTTCTCGTCTCTCAGCCTGTTCTCTCCACACCTCCTGAGGCAGCTCGTCCCTGCGTGCCTGGATCAGCTGCTCGCTGGACAGCTGCCGCTCTATCCTGTGGTCCCTGTGGTGGACCTGGGGCTCAGCTTGGCCCAGGGGGTCAGTCCTGGACCCCCGGGGCCCTCTGGTGGGCTCGCTGTGCAGACGCTCCCTGCCCGGCTCCTGGAGCACCACCTCGGCCATCACAGCGACCTCAGCTTTCTCGGTCCCTAATTCTCCCATCATCTCTCTCTCCCGCCCTCGCTCCCTCTCTCTTGCTTTCTCCAGCCGGCTAGCCACGATCAGTGGCGTCACCGCATCATCCATGTGTTTGATTTTGGCTTGCCGTAGATACTGCGATGATTTCACCTCCAGCGTCCTCGCCGCCTGCACCGGCTGGAGGTGACTCATTGCCTTGGTTGCTTGGTCTCTCGCCGCACTGGTGCTCTCTCGTGCCTGGTTGGCCGAAACAAGCATGGCTGCCGTGGCAACTGAGGCGATCGAGGAAAGTGCAGGCTGGCCTAGACCTGCAGCCACACCCACTACGCCGCCATGCCGGGCCTCCAGGGTGTGTCGGTAGTTTGAGCCGTTCATCACAGGGGTGTAGTTGGCGACTGTCGACCCCAGCCGACGAGCTACAGACGAAGGGGAAGGTGTGGGCGTGGCAGGCGAGGGCGAGGGAGGAGAGTTGGCTTCATTCTGCTCATAGATGGTCTGTCTCATGACCGGGGAGACTGGGAGGCGGAGGAGATTGGATGCACTGGGTGAGGAGTCTTGTGGGTCCAGGAAGACTTTACGACCCAGCAAAGGGGTTGGGGGTAGTTTACTTTGTTCTGCTTTCAACTTTTCTACCTGCAGAAGGAAAATATAACCAGCTTTAAAACTCATAAAGGGCTTTGACAAAATGATATTGAATATTGTGGAAACATCTGTCCTTGTTGGAAAATCTGTGATCTAGCTGCAGATTATCATTTTTTTCTGAACTTACAATCAGCAGAAGAAACTCTCTTATTCTGACCACATGATGTATTTACACAACAATGTTGATGATATTACCGTAGTGAGGCGTCGCAGAGAGCTGAAGCGCTCTTCCCAGGTGGCAGCGGCTTTGCGGAAGGCTTCATGGCGACGAATCAGCTGCTCCACCTCATCTACACTCGCACCCAGCTCGTTGCTGCTGATGAGTGGCTCCTGAGCGGTCAGCCACGCCTCCGCCACTACCGCCTCCTGGGCGAACTGGTGAACCTCCAACACTGAGGGGAGGTGAAGAGAGACGAGAGGAGAGACTATTCAAGAGCAAATAAAAAAAGCTTCTATTTTGCATCCTTCCTGTGTATTTATACTCAGTGTTTGTATATCTGTGTATACTTATGAAAGACTGTAGATGTGTGTGGGTGCTCACATTGCTGTAGGACGTCCCAGTGCTTGTCCCACTTCTCAGACAGTTCATATTGCTTGGCAACCACCTTGTCCAGCCTCTCCTTGATCTGAGAATCAGAATCACAGCATCCCTGGGGTCAGAGTTGTTGTTTTTTTCTGTTATTCATGTGTGTCTCGTCTGCTGCAATTTCCTGTCTGGTATGTTTGTCAGAAAATGGAAATACAAAAGAATGTCCTTATGAAAGCTCATTGTTTTTCTATATTCATAAGGAAAAGTCTGTGGTAGTGGCGGGGGGGAGAGCTGCGACAGCAAACAGAATTAGCAATTTAATTTATTGTTACTGCGCTGCACTGTTCCAGTTTCCCGTGAAGAATATTCACTGACATTTTTGATAATTATCAATTATCAGTTGATCTCACCTCTTCAGCTGCTGGGTTTCTAGCAGCCAGCAGAGTTTTGCCCATCTCGATGCACTCCAGGGTGCTCCGGCTGCGAGCCTCCACCTCACTCTTTAGACTCTGGTGGTAATTCATCAGCACCTCTACTGAGGACACGTCCCTGCAGGACCCACACAGCACACAAAACACCACAGCTGCTTAGCTTTTAACTAGCATGTTTTTCATCAAATGTTGAGAAGGGATACTTTATGAAGATCATGACAATGTTATGTTCTGACAAGTTCTAACTGTATATACTGTATGTTGTGTTGTACATTTAAAGGCACAGTATGTAGAATTTCAGGGGATATATTAGCAGAAATGAAACATAATATTCATACCTACATTTTCAGTGGTGTAGACGCACTGTGTTATTTTTTGGCATAGATCTACATAGGGAGCCAGTGCGCTATGTTTCTACAGTAGCCCAGAAAGGACAAACCAAAGACTGGCAGCAGTAATGCCAGCTGCCATCTGACTGTTGCAGTGTTACCACAGTTTTGCTATTGATGGCTCATGTTACTGCAGTCTTGGAAAGGGAGGATGACGGGAGGGATACTCAGTTTAGTTATACTCTGCAACTACACCACTAGATGACACCAAATCCTATGCACTGTCACTTTGAGATAGAGAACTGCTACACAACATTGAGTAATGGAATAGAATAAAAAATGCCAGTTATTCTTTATCAAAAACAGGTTTCGTCACATCACATCTAGTATATGACACACAGTATGTTGTTTAGTGTCGATACCTAGGCTTCTCTCCAGTCCCTATCTGACAGATGATCGACTCCATCCACATGATCTGATCTCGGACCATGCCAAAGAACCTCAGCTTGTCCGTCTCAGTGGTAATCTGTACTCTACACTCTTCGCAGGACGTCAGCAGCTCTTTCCAGAACTGCATCACCTCGTGCTCGCGGCATGCGATGGCTTCGGCCTTCTCGCCGGCATACACTGTCCTCAGCTGGGCCGCGCTCTCCTGCAGCTGACGCACCTGCAGAGTGGGAGAGCAGATTTCAGGAAGACACTAAGCAAAACAGGGAAGAAGCAGAAATTAAAAAATAGAAAGTGTTTCTTTTCCAAGTGACGCACAGAGCACAGCTGCTCTGACAGCTGTGTTTAGTCACGGCCAAATCGTACAGGCTCTGTCACTGGAGGTGACACTGAGCAGCTGTGATTTTGCATCGTTCCTCAGTAAAATGTACCACTTTTTCTCTTCCCCAGGTGCGACAGAGACCAGATGAAGCAAAATTAAATGCAGAGTAAGAAGGCAGTTTTGCCATCAGGAATCAGACTCGCAAATAATTATCCAATCAATCTACTGTATATTCAGTTTCACTTTCAAAAAAAAGTTTGAATATAATGATAAATGAATCAAATGAACGTTCCAAGCATATACAGTATGTACCAATAAAATATCTGTTCAGTAGAATATGATTATACTCCAGGTTTTACTGATCTTATGGATTTCCCTACACTACAGTGCATTTTGCATGCTGCCTGTTGGTGTGCATGTTTCTGTACTTGTGTGACCAGCAGCTGTATGTCCTGTTCGAAGCTCTGCAGGAGTCTCTGCAGGGTGCTGGTGTTGGCAGTGCTGCCCTGCCGAGCCTGAACTTCCGGCAGCCTTCGATGTTTGTCCTCAATCTGGGCCAAAACCTTGGAAAGAAGAACATGTGAAAATGAATTCATGTCTGTTGACATATTAAAGCCACAACATTTTTCCTGACAATTTTTCCTGAAATTAAAAATACCTTCTGCAGGACACTGAATACATTCCTTACTTTGCTGTTCCCACCACGCTGAGGGCTTGGTCACAGTAAAGTGAGGTGAACAGTGTCTTCTTTTACCAGCAAGCACTAACATTTAAAATGCATGACTTTGATTGAATTTGTCCTCAGAGATCTGGTGTCTCACCTCTCTGCAGTCAGAGAAGAACTTGTGCAGCTGGTGTGAGGCAGCCAGCATCTGCGCCCGGGTCTCCATGAGCTCCAGCAGGTCAGCCCAGGCCTCGTTCACCCCGTCTTTCCATTCAGCGATGGTGGCGGCCTCTGAGTGGCCGTAGTCGATGAGCTCGTCCACCATCTGGTTGACGGCCGTCACCCGCTCTTGCCCCACACTGCCCGTCTCTGACGCAAACTCTGTAAACTTCTCCTGCAGGACCTGGAGATGTGGCGGAGATAAGATCAGAAGGGAAAGGAAATACAAACATAGGAAATCTTCCATATACTTACAGGTATAGTTATTTATTCACAGAGTGTAAAAGTTGTCAAACAAACAAGACCGGTGTTTTGCATTGACACATTTTTTTCCTTAAATCTATAATTCATAAACAGACAGCATCGACACACTTACAGTGACATGCTCATAGTCTTGACCCAGTTCAGGCGAGCTGGCGACCACCTCCCTCTGAGCAATCCACTGCTCCAGCTCATCCACCTCCCTGTTGAGCTGGTAGAGCCAGTACTGCTGCTCCAGGCGGCTCTTCCTCTCCTCCACCAGGTCCTTCAGAGACACGTACAGACGGTCGATCTGTGACTGCCGCTTGCTGATCTGCTCACTGAAAAGGGAGGACAGAGAGGAGGAATAGTGTGTCAGGGCAAGTATAAAAAACAGGGACGCTTTTGAAATCATGTTATACAATTTACACTCAGTGGCCGCTTTATTCACAGGATCCCTTAACCTTCCATCTGCATGTCACAGGAGAAATCCAGATTCCAGATTTCGTCCACCAAAAGTACAGCTCACTGAATGCCTTTTTTGTTTTTTTGCACCATTCTCCCTCAATTTTAGAGACAACTGTGGTGAAAATCAGGAGATCAGCAGTTTCTATACACTGAAACTGGTCCTCTGGCTCAAGACAATAACTGATGTTGAGTCTGAACAACAACTTTTGACTATGTCTGCATCCTTTTATGTATTTCTGGAGCTTGACTGCACAGTGCAAAGCAGGCACAAAACTTATGTCGCTGACTTTGATTCAAAATCTGTCTAAGCACTCTAACTGCTGTTATTCCTCTTTTTCACCTTTCATTTAAAATAGCAGTAACAAAAACTGCTTGGTTTGTTGTGTTTGTGAACCAGAAGTCCCTCACATTCATCCTCAACACAACCAGCAAGACCAATTGAAAAAGATAGTGTTCATGCAGAGTACAGAGCTGTTTTTAGATAAAGATTAGATTGTTTTTTATGATTAGCTTTCATGGCCATAATGCAGACAGTTGAGACAGAATGACAGATGACAGAAACCCTCTGTTAGATTGTGTGTTTACTTGCTCACCAGTCTGGATGTCCCATCTCCAGCAGCTGTCTGCATTGCTGTGACAGCAGGCCGATGGTCTCAGCGTAGTCCTCGATGGTCTGTTCCAGGACCAAGTGTTTCTTCAGCAGCTGCAGTGTGCTCGGCTCATCCTGGTGGGAAGAGGGAACAAAGAAGGCTTTCTCTTTTAAAATGAACACAGCATAATTTCTGTCTCTTTGTATTTGTCTATGTGAAGAGAAACAACTCATGTTCAGATTCTGATTAGGGTCCAGCAAGATGAATAGTAAAGAGTCACTGATGGTTCTAGTAGCTCCACCTTCTCATAGTCGTTTTTTAAATTGAAGTGGCCAGCATTTCCAGACACACACCTTCCCCTTCTCCTCGTTCATCATGTGCAGCTCCTGCTCACTCAGCCAGGCCTCCACTTCAGCCGTGTCGAAGTAGTACTGCTGGGCTTGGTACATGGCGTCCAGGACCAGCTGCCTCCTCTCGGTCTCGACCCACAGCAGAGCCCACAGCTGAGCCAGCTGATCGTGGCCTGCCCTGACGCAGTCGGCCTCTGGGCTGCGTATGGAAGCGATGATCCCCGCCCTCTCCAGGACATCGTCGATCCTGCTCCTGTGTCCCTGCAGCTCCCTCTGAAGTGTCTGGAAGAGAGGCATGGGACAATAACAGCAAAGAGGAGGTGACTGCTTGGATCTTTTCTGTTTGAAACAGAAGGATAATGAGATTCACAAGTATAGGACATGATAAGGTATTTGAGCAGGTGTCATCTTACATCTACATTTTCTTACCTGGTTCTTCTTCATGAGCTGCTGGACTGCCTGCAGAGATGAGCCGTGCTCCTGAGATATGGCCATCGGGAGGCGCTCCTGGACCCACAACTACAACCACAACCATGTGACACACAGCATTGAATATTTGTACATATGCACACCTCATTTATTATGGCTAAATTAGTGTCTCTAATTAAGATGTGGATGGTGAGTAACGTGAAGAAGGCCAGTATAATCTCTAAAGCCTGCCTGTTGTCATGATGTCACTATCATGACAGCGTAAGTGAGTTTGTGTGAACTTGTGCAACTCATGTTGACGCAAAATGATGTGAAATAAATGTGAAGCAGCTTTCCTTTCAGTACTGAGCTCCATTGACTCAATGTGCTTTGGGTGTGAAGCTGACTTTTTGGTGCCTATAGACATATAAACAATAGACCAGCATGTGTAACCAGTCAAAAATATATTCACTGACTGATGTTAAAACCACTGACATCACAAGTGACACAAATCTATCTACATATCGTTGGGTGATGACGGTCAAACTCACAATCTCATCCTCCAGGTCTCGTCCCACTTGATGAACTTCCTTTGACGCCAACAGGATGCGTCGTCTCTCCTTCAGCGGCTCGATCAGACGCACCATCCTGGCCTCCACAACGGCTTGACGCTCTGCAACCGTCTCCTTGATCTGCGTCTGCTGCGGGATAGTGGCCACTTGCACCTGGAGCTGCCCCACCTCCTTATACCACTCCTCCATCTGGCTCTCCATAGTCTGCGCAGGAGGACAGGCAGGAGAGGGAATAGAGTTACCAAAACGCACAGAGGACAAGAGGGTGTGTTGAGTAGGAGAGAGAGACCTAGAACAAGTTCAGTGGAAGAGCGGGAAAAATGGGTGGAGAAAGATGGGATGAGTGGGATGTGGGCTATTTTAATCAATATTATTTCTTTAAGGCAAGTGTTCATTTAACGTTAAGAAACTACAAACATTAAAGATTTTTAACTTACCATAAGTATATTAGTGCAGAGTGTACACACTAAGAAAGCATGAAGTTAAGGTTTTGAGGAAAAACATGCTGTGGCCTATTCAAAGAGATAACACCATCACAACAATAATTTATGATAACATGGATGTTTGTAATGCCTGATTTTTTTTAAATTATATAGTAATAAAATCATACTTAAACATAATTTTGTAATATATATTATATGTTGCTTGTGTTCACTTCACCGAACCGGCATAAATATGGACATAAAAGCAAAGACGAGACTGAAAATAAACCAGAACAGCAAAAGAATAACGGACACACATGAAGTGTAGTGAAGTTTACTGTACCCCTTGCCAGGATGGATGCTGGGTAGTGGAGTTTGAAGTTAGGATGATGTGGTAAAGCAGTGCTAATGGCGGCCTGTTAAAGGAAGCTGTGAGCAGAATGCTGTGGGAGAGGAGAGTGAGATGTCTGGTGAAATGATGAAGTAATGAAAGGATGAATCTGTGTGT
Source organism: Synanceia verrucosa (assembly GCA_029721515.1). Taxonomy (NCBI): domain Eukaryota; kingdom Metazoa; phylum Chordata; class Actinopteri; order Perciformes; family Synanceiidae; genus Synanceia; species Synanceia verrucosa. Next base: position 21,673,892 of record CM056559.1, read on the forward strand.
CAACCCAGGTCACACCTGCCTGCTGCCTGACATGTAAAGAACCGCACTCTGTATGTCACAAGTTACATCATGTTTACCATGAAATTAAATGTGAAACATAATAACTGCTTTGACAACACAAAAGTTATGCACTAACACTTTAATTTTATCTTTATTACGTCCATCCATCCATCCATTTTCTACCGCTTATCCTCATAGGGTCACGGGGGGGCTGGAGCCTATCCCAGTTGTCTTAGGGTGAAAGGCAGGGTACACCCTGTACAAGTCTCCAGTACATCACAGGACACACAGAGACAGACAACCACTCACACCTACGGTCAATTTAAATTAGCCAATTAATCCCCATGCATGTTTTTGTTTTTCAAAAACTCCATTGTTGTTTCATAAAATTAATGATCGAACTATAGTAACCAGCCTTTAAAAACCTTTTAACAAACTGTTGTTCATCTAAACTCAAATGTTTTGAGAAACACATATAAGACTCAGTTTCCAAACAAGCCACACCTACATCACATAGGATCAAGTAGCCCATTTCTATGGTAACAGCAAGCTCCAGCAATCAGAAACATTGGTGGGTAGTGTGTTCATCATTAGATACCATGTGGTAGCTACCCTCAGGATTTTTGGCTTCTCCAGCAGTATATACCTTCTCTTCATAATCTTGGATGGTCATGTCATTATGGCTAACAATTAATGGGATTTCATTTCCTGAACCTCACTGATGAGCTCTACTGAGGCTTTCAGTGGGACAACTTGACTTTACGCACACACTCACAAACCAAAGATGGCAGAGCCAAGATCTTCACAAACCACAAATTTTAGGGTTTCAATCATGAATCATGCTAGCTTACAGGTTCAAATTAAATGGCTTATTTTTCCCGATGATAACACTGTAGTTGCACCAACTGAGTGTTTTTAGTGTTTAATTAGGGCAGAAAATGGAAGTTCTATTAGCATGTACTATAGTGGAATAACTGAACTGTAGAACAAGGTAAAAAATAACAAAATTCTACCAGATGCGGGCATCTGTATCCTGGGATGAAACTCGCCAGGTTATGACATGAATGCTGATGGCTTGTAGTGCTTTAAAAAACCATCATCAGAATTTAAAAATTCATATTGGTGTGAAAATAAATGATGTCGTTGAAATGAGATGAAAAGCTGAATGGAAAGTAGGTAAAGGCTCAGTGAGAAATGCTGTTGTTAGTCATTTTCAAACATGATGATTTGTTCAAACATTAATGAAATGAGGCCCTCGCTGTGTGGTGATGATGATGATAACTGTTCACTGTTCGTGAGTCACTGTGACACAGGTCAGCATGTAGTAGAGTTATATTCACAATTTAGGCCAAACTGAAAAATCACTAGATGACATCTATGTATAATAAATATACATTGTTTTTAGCCTGATAGTGCACAAATATCTATTTAACAAACAAATGTGATCATTAGCCGCATGAAATTTTTGCTATAGCTAAAACTAGAGAGGACCACGGATTCAATAATTCAGTAATTCACAAGGGCACTAGAGATGCTTGTTATAATGTAGTTGGATGCTTGTTAGACTGATAAAAAAGTTCTACAGTCCTAAAAACAACCCAGAGGAGAAACAGAGCTGCATCCAACTTAAAAAAACGTAACGTAACTTAACGAAGCGAACGTGAACATCAACGGATGTCAAAGCGTTGTGTGGCTGACTTGTTCAACACTCTGCTCATGCACCTTTTGAAGAGATCCCAGCTCAAAAAAAACGTTCTGTTTTAAAATCCTACGTACGTGTAGTTTTTTTAGCTGCTTGTTGACAGTGGTGAGGTCCTGTCCCTGGTCCACGTAGGCTAGTTGACCCTCCAGCTGGCCCAGTCTCTGGTCCAGGCTTTCGTAGCTCTGCACCAGCAGGTCGGCCTTGTTGGCCTCAAAGAGCTGGCGGGCTTTGGCCTGGGTGGTGCTCTCCAGATCCTGCCAGCACTCCCTGATCTCCTCCAGCTTCTTCCGGACCGATGGGCTGAGCTCCGGCTTCTCCTGGATCAGCTGCTGACCCTCCTGGATGGACAGAAGGACACGGTGTGAGCGGTCAGACAGGTTCTTATTTTAATATGAAGGGACCATTAAAGGTGATAATAAAACTAGTGAACAGCTGAACATGTAGATCTGAGTAAACGCAATGCTTCAGATAAATACTGAACACGAAACACACTTAAGCTAGCAAATGTCACGCCATCATCACCATGCAATATTAAACATAACCTGGTATGATAAGTAAAAGAACTACCACCTTAATCAGTCAGTCTGTGCTTCTACATGGCACCTGGGATGTATTAACATAAACTCATAATCTTTAAGCATATATCAGTTTGTTGTTAATCACTTTTTCCTCATCACTATGCAAATTTATGCCAAAAAACATTCCACATCTAATCAGATCATCTGCTCTGATAACATGATGAGCTCATGAGATTTAGACCAGATGAAGAAATTTTCTCTACAGCTGAGTATATATATATAGATAGATATATATATATATATATATATATATATCTGTGTGTGTGTGTGTGTGTGTATACACATACATATATATGTATGTATGTATATATATTAAGTTTTAGACAAAGATTTTCAAGCTAGTTTTTTAAGTTTTTTAATTTGTTTGTTAATGTAGTTATTTCTGTTGTGTGTTTGTGATCACAAGCTGAATGTCCCATTTGAGATGTTTGCCCTTAAGTAATTAATGTAAATAATAACAGTGATAAACTAATAATAATAACAATCTAATGAGGCAATGACATGTAGACTGCTATCTAGAAAATTAATTTAATCAATTAATTATGAGTAATCTTAAAATAAATCTTAGTAACATATTGTAATATAGCATATACATGTTGGGGTTTTGGAATTAAAACAAATGAAGAACATGAACTTGTGCTCTAATTTGTTGACATTTGTAGACCAAACAGTTAATGATGATGTAAGAAATAATTATTATCTGCAGCTTTACTGAAATGATACATCACATTTATAACAGTAAGGAGGCATAAAGCTCGTTTCATCACATCCACAAACATTCACTGCATTTTGTGTTGGGATAATTATGTGCAGACACTGGAAACAAGGGTGTATGTGTGTGTGTGTGTGTGTGTGTGTGTGTGTGTGTGTGTGTGAAGGGATTAAAATGCCTCATAAATTACCTAACCCCCTCCTCTTCAGCCTCTTTTTTCATATTTATGCCCCTTTTGCACCTCATCTTGTCCTGAACCCTTTTTTACACACACACACACACACACACACACACACACACACACACACACACACACACAATATTCCTTATGTACACCTGCTCCCTTCCTTTTTTCTCCATTTTGCCTCCCCCACAGTGAAAACCTCCCCCATCCAATTGTAATTCGTCTTTGCAGCCTGTGTGTTTGTGTGTGCTAGAGAAAGAGACAGAAAGTGTTACAGAAAAAAAAAACAGAAGGAAACCAACAAAGACATCTAATAAATAACAAACAACTAAAGAAGTGGCTTAATTTACTCCTGCTTCAAACTGCTGATCAGATCAGTGTTACGGAAGTATATTAACTACAATTAACTATATTTCTATATAACACCTGCATTACATTATGCTAATGGATTTATAAAGTGATGACTCTTTCTACTGTCTGTAAAGGTAAAAACAGCGTTAACACGCACTCACACACATTTTAACTACTGTCTAATGTCTTTGTATCCATAAATGTTTTTTCATGTTGTAGAAACAATGCAATTAAAACTGATTTGACAGTTGAAAAATTTACAAATACAAAAAATCCACAGCCATGCTGGTTTACCTCTGGTTTACCTCCAAACGTTACTAAACTAAAAAAAAACTAAATGTCTCGTATAATTTGGGGAAAAACACAAAAGGTGTTCAAATGTGTTCAAACTTTCTGACACCAATTTAGTTCACTGTCAGAAGTTGAAATTTTGAAACTTCACAAACAAATAATATTGTGCTCGGTAAATTCAGGCTCTACCAAAAATTTCACAGAGATGAAAGAATAATTTTGAGCCGTGACTCATCAACCACAGAGGACAACATCCTGCTGCCTGATCCACTCAAGTTATGATAAAATCTGCAGACACACAGCGCGGCCTGGTGACTGGAAAAACTGGACTGAGATGATTAAAAAGGTTTCCAGTCTGTCAGTCCAATGAGAATGATTGAAGATATCTCTGGTTACACCAAGGCAGCTCCACAGTGTAAATATGTGGATATTATAAACACATGGTTCGTCATAGGACATAGTAATGAAATATTAAAAACACTGCACGTCTTAAATCTTTCCTAAAAAGCTACTTTTGAGGAGCTAGAGTATATTACTGCATTAGGTGACAGTTAAGTCATTTGAATTTATTCAAATATATATGAATTCATCTTTACATATTTGGTTTTAATTGAATTTTGATTTTATTTTCTAAATATTGCTCAAGACTATGTCAAACAAAAAATAAAATAATGTAAAAATAAAATGACAACATTTCCGGTGGAAATTACCATACTGTATATGATAATACATTTACAGTGCATACTGTATAAAAAGTTGCAAATAATAATATAAAAATATATTTCTATTGCATAAACCCCTGAACCAGCTGAGTACAAGTACAAGAGCAGTAGAAGAAACAGGATTACTGATTACCAAAATATGTTTTAATGCTTCTGGAATGGTTAATCCACCAGTATGTGCAAGCCCTTTGATCAAAATTATATATTTAATTTAATTATTTTAATTTAAAAGATAATTATTGCTGCTATCCAGGAATTTTCAAATTTACCTTTTTACAAAAAAGCAGAAAAAATATCAAAGGTGATTATTATTTTTGACTGAGATAAAGTTAAATTCCAGTTATTTCCTGTCTTTCCTGAATAAAAAATGTGTTTTAGTGGTTATTTCTTATTCTGAATGAATTTCTGACTTCCCAGAGAATTCCACTGTTCTGGATCAAATGTGGGTATAATAAGGTGAATTCAGTTTAAATTCCTCACTCCTGTTCAAAATGGTGAAGCGTAGGGAACAAAGAGTCCAGTTAAAGTGAATGAAATGATGCTGGAGGCTCTTTGAGACAAACAGGGGGCAGGTGGTCTAATGAATGTGTTAAGCTCTGTGCATTAACACATACACACACACACAGAAAACAGAGAGACACTACACCACTCATTGCCCTGTTTCCAGTGTTGGTGTGTTACGTCAGCTTCCATTCTGAGTTCCCTTGGCTGTTGATGCATGCCGTCCTCTGTGGTGAGTGGGAGGACGGCGTGGGCTTGAACAGCTTCACCCACAGGCTCTCAGCTTCTCACACACACAGTTCAAAGAGCATCACCATATCCCTCTGCTCATATAAACAGTATCTACAACAAAAGAAGACCATGTGAAGAATTTAGTTTTAGCATTTCAAAACTGAACTAACATAATTAACAGAAATGCAAGGGGGTGGACATACACAGTATGTACTGAGTATCTACTGAAATGAGCATTAACCAGCTAGCCTCGGCCGTACTGTCTTGTCTTACTACTTGTACCTGTACCTAATCACACTGGAGCTACAGGATCTGTGTTTGTTTTGATTGACTGTTCATCAGATGAAATCCACAGTGGTAGAAACACATTCAGATTGTAAGACTTATTTTACTGTCTCTCACTATTTAAGCTGTTTGGTTGGAGTTTTGGTATTCTTGTCAGTTTGCTAAAAAGTAATGACTGTAAATTAAGATGGTTTGGACTCAGTAGAGGTAAAATGCTACTCCCTATTTGTTTGAATCAGGTGGCCAGACATCACACACCTTCAAGACGCATTCAACTGACTTTAAACATGAATATCAGTTTATTCGGCCTCTGGAAACCGCTGTATAATGATGAATTTTGGGTGTTTACCATGCTATCCGCTTGCATTATGGCTTCAAAGGGAGCTTAAAACTGTCTCTTTTAACCATTCTTCTTTTAATCGAATGTTAATTACTTTTACTTTTATAAAATACTCACAGTAAATACTACTCAATGTGGAAAATATAAAAGCTGTACATATTCCTGGAAGCCCTGATAGCCACAATTCTACATACTCATTCGCTTCTCTCCCTGTTTGCCTCTTCACTATCATCTGTCCCACGAAGGGGAAAATAAAACAAAGAAGAAGTATTCCTCTAAATCAGTCTCTCAAAGTACTTCCACTCCCCTTCAAGTAATTCTGATGCTAAAGAACAGTCAAAACAAAAGAAGAAAACCAGCACAGTGACAGACGAAGACAAGAAAGACTCCTGACAGAACAGTGATGCTAACAGTAACAGATGGGCTGCCCTCAATCTGCTGTCTGGTCTCTGTATTACAGCAGACATCTGCTCCTGAGCATCACTGCTGACACTCGGCTGGTCAGTGAGTCTGTCACGCTCAGGCCACTGCAGCTATTGTGTCAATATTTACTCCATGCGTAAAAAAAATCTGCTTGTTCGACCAAACAGCAAAAACCCTCTCGGTATGTTCCCGGTCACAGCGTTTACTTTTTAAAGGAATAATTGGTGGCAAACTCTCCTGTGTTCGTAGAGTCGAGCTCAGCAGCAGGTGATTCTTTCCTCCATCCTCTAGTAAACAGGAAGTGTGGCTATAGCAGTGGCAACAGCTGTTCATATTATATAATGAGTGTTGGGAGTTACTGTAATCAGACTGCATTTGTGTATAACGCAGCAATGTAACGCGTTACTGTTATTAGCTTTGCAATCATATTGTACCTACTAATCAGAAGTCATGTCTGTACGAATTTGACTTCAGAGCTCGAGCTCATGGATGAGGAGACGGAACAAAGATGGAGGAGCTGTTAAGATGTCTTTAGAGGGTGGAAATATGAACATTACTGAGAATTTGTTGCTCTAAAGGAACCAGAATGGGACGCTAAAGATGTGAGAGCGTTTTACTGTGAAGGGCTGTTTGGACTGATGGTCACTACTTAGAAAATAGAGATCTGGTGTCTGTCCTCCTTTTATTACACTAAGGTGTTTTACTTTGAAATTATCTGGTGTCTGTCCTCCTTTTATGACAATAAGGAGCTTTACTTTGAAATTATCTGGTGTCTGTCCTCCTTTTATGACAATAAGGAGCTTTACTTTGAAATTATCTGGTGTCTGTCCTCCTTTTATGACAATATGGAGCTTTACTTTGAAATTATCTTGTGTCTGTCCTCCTTTTATCACAATAAGGAGCTTTACTTTGAAATTATCTTGTGTCTGTCCTCCTTTTATCACAATAAGGAGCTTTACTTTGAAATTATCTTGTGTCTGTCCTCCTTTTATCACAATAAGGAGCTTTACTTTGAAATTATCTTGTGTCTGTCCTCCTTTTATGACAATATGGAGCTTTACTTTGAAATTATCTTGTGTCTGTCCTCCTTTTATCACAATAAGGAGCTTTACTTTGAAATTATCTTGTGTCTGTCCTCCTTTTATCACAATAAGGAGCTTTACTTTGAAATTATCTTGTGTCTGTCCTCCTTTTATCACACTAAGGAGCTTTACTTTGAAATTCCTTGGTAGTTTAGTTATTGTGCACCTCAGGTGATGTTACAGAGTAATGTAATCAGTAGTGTCACAAATTATGTAGCTCGGTTATGGATATTACATTTCACCCTAATAGAGTCCTGGAAATGTCAAACAAGCAACTATGATGATTAGTCTATGGTGTATATTGTATTATTGTGTTGTATATTGGAACTAGGATACAGCTAAAGAAAAGATCAGCACCTCCTGGTGCCTAGCCACACCTTTGTACCAATTTTTAATTCCTCAGCTAACAGAGTATAGTTTAGACAGATATGCACTGACTGTATATATACAGCCACACACACACACACACACACACACACACACACACACACACACACACACACACACAGCTGGAGATGACATATTTTCCAGAAGGTGCCCATCTAGAGCCAGAGAGGAGCACTGTGAGCACCCATCTACCAAAAAAGCGCCCTCCTCTCCTCTGTGCTGCTATAAAAGCATCACTTTGACTTGAAGAAGAGAGGGATTGAACCTGTTTGACTTTTTCATTTGTCTTTTTCATCCCCTCGAGTGCGTTTTTTTTTGTACTGAGAGCATCAGGAAGCTCAGAGTGCTCCAGGATTTGGGAGGCTTAGGACACAACGCTCTGCTGGAAATCATTTCATTTCACTGCACTTTCCTACCTGGTATGGACCAAAAGTACTTAAAGAAAAGTAAAGGTGCAGTGAGCTGTTTAAGAATTTAATCTGACAATTTTTCATGATTACGGAACCACAGAAACTAGGATTTCTTTGAAATCTTGACATAATAAACAGATTGCCAAATTTTATTTTTTTGCTAATTTGTGCTCAAAATCATGGAAACATTTTAAGCTTAAAACTTTCGGGTGTGCATGCTGGTTAGACAAAGTGGAGCTCTCAAAGAGGGATCGCAGTCTTTTGCAGTGCAGGAGGAGGAAGTATCACTGTGAGACACACCGAGGTCACTCCGAAACTAGACGATGATCAGCTTTTTACTGGCATTATGATGAAGTAATAAAACTGGATTGATTGAAAGAGGCCCCCAACACCACCAACGCAAAAAAAACCCTGCCCAGCAAACACACACACACACACACACACACACACACGCGTACACGCACACACACACGCGTACACACACACACGCGTACACACACGCGTACACACACACACGCGTACACACACACGCGCATACACACACTCACACACTGCAGAGCCATCACAGGTCAGAGCTTAATGCACTCAGGGTACACAGTATGTTAAAAAGGGTAAGGACATTGGGTCACTAATGTGCATACATAATTTATGTTTTTACCAGCTCAGTCAGCAAAAGATGTAAAAAGCTGTAAAATGACTATTGACTCAGCTCTAGTCATAGCAATGGCCGCAATGCTGGTCCAAAGTGAGTTTGCATCTAGCATCAGTCCAACACTGCCTCCCATCAACTTACTGTAAAGCTGCCAGTTGAGATGAATGCTAATGGGGCATGGAAGCAGGCTAACACAGTAGTTTAACATGCTAAATGCCACACTGAGAAAAAAAGGGTTCTGGTATTGTAAGTATCCAGTTACAAAGCTTAATATTGTAATACATGTTCCAACATCCATGCTAACACTGACATTAGCTGTGGAACTGCTAAAGAAAGGCTACGTAAAGCTCAAGCTGATGAAACCTGAGCCGAGTCTGACAATGCAAAGGTTAAGATATCCAAAAAACCCACTGTGCAGAGGACAACAGAGGAAAACACACAGCACCACCTTCAGACCGAACTGCCCACTATTAATGAGGATGTAAACCAACAACTAGTGTTGAGAGAAACAACAAACCTGTTTTCTCTAAACATACTGGTTACACACAGAATCACACATGAGGGGCAACCAGACAACTGCTACCATTCAAATACCAAATAAAATGTAGAGCCCAGGCAGTTCTTCTCTATTCATCTCTTTACTGGTGTGTGATACGACACATAGAGTGAGAGTGGGATCAGGGCCACAGAGGCAGAGATGGTTATTCCGAACAAGTTAATGAGGCCAATTAATTATCAAGCATAATGGGAGAGAGGGGCGCAGGAATCAAAAGCCCATTGGATTTAGACTAGCAACTGCACGGGGAAGAAGCCATGTTCAGTGTGCGCTCACACACTCCCCCACACACTCACATACACAAACAAACACAATCTGCTGCAACGGAATTGAATCACCAGGAACAGCCAGCAGCTTCTATTTGGTCTACATCACTGCAGAGTTACATTACAGAGTGACTCGGCACATCTTTTCAAACAACACGTCTTCTGAAGGCGTGCAGACCACTGTTACATTAATTTACAGCTCTGGAAATAGAAAAACACAGGTTCTATTTTCGGTTATCGAACTAGAAACCTGCACAAGTAGCTGAAAAAAAATGCTCTTGCATCTGGGCATTAGTGTTTCATCATTTTGCATCCTTTCATTTTCCTGTTATGGAAAATGTTATAGTTTCACTGTAAAGACATGATCCACATACAATCTGATTTGTCTAGCTGGCCTGTTGAGGAAGACCAGTCATCCTGCAGTGACGGAACAGCAGAGTTATTGATTAAATAATACATTACACTTTCATAACACTGCAAACCTCAGCTTATTAAATTCAGCCCTCTACACTACATTAACACCTACTGTTGTGGGCTGAATGTTAACACTCCAAAGCAGCTCTCTGCGCTCTCTTACATCACTTCCTGCTAAATCTTGTTTCCTAAAGTTTCCTGTCCCTGTTAAAGGGGAAGGGATTGATATATATATATATATATATATATATATATATATATATATATATATATATATGAGAAATGACCTTCACACATGAGCCGCACCGAGAGGAGGGATAAGCTGAAGTGAGAGGGGATTGGACAGCTGTTGCCTGGCAACCAGCACAAGCACAGGAAGAGGAGGCAAGTCGCTCCAGCGGCTGCCGGCCACCTGACGTCAGAACAGAAACCAACATAGCACCCAAAATGGTGAAACAGACTCAGGAGGAGGATATAAAAATGTGTTAACTCAATTTTTTTAGCCTCTAAAATACCAAATGGTGCTCAGAATAAAGAGAGGCACAAAACAGGACTAAATCCAAATGCAAACATCAGTTACAGAATATATTTTCTACTGTAAAATTGTTCTCATCAAAATTTTTTCCATCAAAGATAATAATGGGGATGGAAAAAAATTGATATGGCAATATATCTCGCTACTTTTTCTTCTGATATAATATTGATTTTTAATTTCTTCATATCATTTTTTTCACCCCAAAAAGTCTGCCCACAGTCTGTAAGTCTGTAAATCCAGAACAATTTCCGCATGCTGAAATAAAAAGTTTAATAAAAATAAAATAATCCACGGTAAGACGGTAACTTTGACAGCCCTAATATGTGTATATGTATGTGTATATGTACATATATATGTATATATAAATATATGTTTAAAATATACATTAAAATAAAATATATAAATAAAAATAAATAATAAATAAAAAAATAAAATAAATTAAATTAATTAAACTTTTCAGTGATCTATGTAGCATGTCACAATATGTCACAATATGTCACAATATCACAGTAATGTATTGTATCGTGTAGGTATCACAATACCTATCGTATCGTGAAGTCCCATCCTGACTCTGCACAGTTTTGAACTTGGCATTTTAGTGTGAAAGCCCTTTGAGGATGCAGTCACACATGCAGATGTATTTTATGTTAAGATTCAATGAATTGATTTTTTGTGTTTAGTTTAAAAGTTTAAAAAATCAATGGGGAGCATAACCTTGCATGAAGTGAGAGATGTGGCTGGGGCTTCACGTAGACATTTCACTGGCAGCATGGAATCGTAACAAATCAGATTCTGATGACGGTGGACTTAAAACAAAACAGCTCACTTAGAGGATGAAGATATTTCAGGTGTCTTGTCCATTTAAGTTGAACAGATCGGGTAATATATTGTTCAGTTAGCTGGTAAGAACTCTGCACTGCACACTGAAATGCAGATACAGTTAAAGATGGCTGATGCTAACCTAAAAACAGGCAATATGCTTCACAGTCCTCCTTCAGAGTCCTTCACGGCAGAGAGGGGTTCTTACCCGATTACATAAATAGACTAGAGACTCTCAGAGGACACAAGCACAGAGACACAACCAGGGCACATAATCCAGAATGTTGGGACAGGAAGTACCACAGTGAACGGGACCACAATCAGCTCTAAAATAATACAATAACAATAAAAATTGACTTGACTATTAACTAAATACAAGCAGGATTCAAATATATTTTTAAGATTATTTTTGGGGCTTTTATTGCCTTTATTTAACAGAGATAGTGATGATGAGAGAGTATATATAAAATATACATTCATGTCAACACAAATAAAACAAATGTGTTGTGTACAAATGCTTTTCAGTAAGCCAAATCCTATGAATGCTATCTTGCAAACAAAAAGTTAAAGTTGCTAAGCAACCATGAAGCAGACTTTTTGGGTGAAGATGGATGGTGTCTACAGTCTGCTACTGAGGAGCACAAGCTAGGACCAATAAACACATCTATTCTTGTGAGCATCACACTGGCATAACATATTCCCCATCCATCCTAAATGTGATTTTATTTGTAAGCCTTTATTTTTAGACAGATCTTTGAATCCTAATCCTACAAAATATCCTCATTGTTGACGTCTAAATTAAGGAACAGTTTGTTCTGTGGAAATCATATGGCATTTTTTATAACATTTGTGCACAAAGTCAAACTTATTCATGGCAGAGAGTAAGAAATGGTCCAAAACATGACTTCACTTCTCAAGGAAAGATGACAAATGTGCTGCTTTGAATGTCTGTAAAATGATCATTTTAAGTAAAGGTGGAAACACCACCTGATTTAACCAAGGGTAATTGTTATTTGATATAATAATATTAGCACCACGCAGGCTTAGCAGATATTTAAACATAAATGAAAAGGAACAATGGTGAAAACCTGTGGGATATTTTTCCCCACGCAGAATATTGATCAGGAATTAATAAAGAATCAGACCAATGAGCAGAATCAATAATTGTATTCATATAAATACAAATTTTCCAATGTAGATTGCTGTCTAAAATTAATCCTCACCAACACTGTGCATAAAATGTAGTAAACCATTAACAGCATAAGGCCACTATTTTTTTTTCACAATTTGGTCAAACCTAATGACTTTAATTCACATTTTGAACGTGTTTCCTTACATGTTTGTTAGAATGAGACAAGGAAACTCATTGTGCAGAGTAAACAGGCTTCACAAAAGACTCTTCACACCTTTCACTTTCCTGCACAGCTTGAGCAGAGCCAAATTGGACTTTCCAGTATAAATACTAAAGGGCAGTATTTTAGGATTCCAGTGTTGTTTGAGTAGTATAAGATGTGACAAGTGTTGAGTAGGTGGTCATTGTTTTTTTGCTGTAAGCCAAACTGCATACTTTCATGAGAAGATGAAAACAAAGAAGTGCACTCAACCATATTCTGATACTTTAGCTCGTGGGCGTAAAAACCCCCACAATGGACTCCATTATACATCAGAGCAGCAGCAGATTTCTAGACGTCCATGTGCACACTTCCTTTACAGACCATATTTTAGACATTTTGAACTGTTGTCCAAAGTAATCATGCCCTGTATTTACATTATGCATGCAAGCAATCATTTAATCAGTCTTTTAACGTAATATTATACTTAAACTTGAAAAACTAAAAATGCTAGTCAGGTAACTAATCTATGTAACTTTACCATTTAAAAATTTGCATTTAAAAATGTTACTGTTATGCAAATACAAGAAACCAGTGTTTCTCCTCCTCTCCTCTTTCTCTTTCTATCCTCCTATAAGCATTTTCCAGTAACCCAACTCTGCCTTCAGATAAACACATGACCTATGAATATATAATGGGAACAGCTCGGCGCTCTGAGGCCTCGCAGTGCCGCTCTCTCTACGTTATAGCACTGTATATCATTACGCATCTGTCTGCCAATTTTCCTCACATCCTATGCCCACGTTACAAACATGCACACACATGCCAACACACAAACACAGCGACCTCACAGTGCCCACTATAGGAGAAATAATAGGGAGAAATGACTGGGTTCTCAGCAACAGGCGCAGTAATTAGACATAATAAGCAGCTTGCAGGCCAGTGGTAGGTGAAGCTGCCTACCATGTTACAGTGATCAGTGAGCTGATTGCACAAAACACCCAAACTTCACAGATTTATTGAAGCCTACTGTAAAAGAAAGTTTTTACCCCAAAAATCAACAGGATAGTGTTTCTATGGTCGGGCAAACAATGATTGTCCCGTTTTAGTGGCTAAAACAAACACCTTTGACTGGCTATGAAACCATCTGAGTTTAATACTGTACATAAGCAAGCAAGAGTGATGATGTAGGCTATTTCCATTATTATAGTATTGCCTGATATCAGATCTGCAAACAGACAAAACAGTTAATGGCACGCAGGTTCACCAGAAAATCAATACAAAATGAAAGTCCCTCATGGTAGTTATGGTAGACATATCAGGTAAGAGCACCTGTGTCTACACTAGAGCTGCTAACAAATAATTTAATTTCTAGAGCCCAGAGTGATGTACTAGTTTTTTTGTGTGTCCAGACCCCGAAAAAATTCAGTTTACCATAATTTCAGTAAGAAAAGTAGAAGATTCTCACCTTTAAGAAGCAGCATCAGATGGTTGTTGCTTGATAAGGGATAAATCCATTGCTAAAATACTTTTTTACTCACTGACTAATTGCTTCAGCTATAGTTTGAGCTGTGTCATAGGCATCCTGGCAGTATGTGTGCACAGATAATGCAGTGTTGTGCCTTGGCTCCATTACTCTGCCCACCAGGGAAGCTCAGTTCCAGCCCTGCCCAGGATGAGACTGCAGAGGATCAAGCCATGATGCCACAGTCAACTGTAAACACCACCATAGCAAGGCATGAGGAGGTGTAGTGCCTCAATGCACTCAATATAGCAACATTTAATGTATCCAATAGTAGAATAATAAATGCAGTGTCAGTTTGATTTTTAGGTCTCCTCAGAACAGATGTACTGCCAAAATGTGTTTAAAACATACAGCCACAGGTTTGATTTTCTACAAGGGCCCAGATGAGTCCATTATCATCCTGTGTCCTAATTTTACAGGCACAGGTGAGAACTTATCTATCATCGATATCTGATTACCTGAAATAGCAGCACAAGCATGGAAAAGAATTGGATAAGAGCTTACCTTAACCATCAGTAGGCCTGTTTTAGCTTTAGTTCAGCTTTAATTTGGCAGAAGTTACACACCAAGCAAAAACTGAGGTTGTTACATTCAACTAGTGAGTTGCAAAAAGACAATTTCAGGTCAAGCGATTAAACTGGAGAGATGCTGAAATCTACTGACAACACAGGCAGCAACTTATCATCTAAGGCCATCTGTAGTATTACAACACGAGCAAGTGTCATTCAATTATCGCCTTCACTGCCTCTCACAGGCTAAACACAGAGGCACGCACACATATAACACTGTGTGAATTTGGCTAAAATAGGATCAGTTCTACTAACCGGTACTGATTTTACACACCCAGATTCACGTCACTGCAGTCAGTCAGAGGTGTGAACACAACAGCCCAAAGTGAACCCAGTGAGAGCTGGATGTGTGTGCAGCTGGGGAAACACAGACTAACCCAATTATGTCTGTGTGTACTGCAGATTTACACCAAAGGCTGATGTGCTTTATAAATCTCCTTAAAATGAAACACATCTTATCAGGATCACTGGTGAAGGTTACAATGCTCCCCCCTCCATTTAAAACCCCTCTGTAATACTTTCCGCCATTGCCACTGGCTTTGTGGCGCTTTTAATTAAGTTTAGCGCTTTAGCGTTGACTACAAGGACTATTGTATAAAACAGTTCTACATAAATTTGACATTGGGTAATGAAAGGCTGTTCATGTCCAAGCTTTGTTTACATCAGTGATGCCTGGCTGAAGGGAATCAGACACAAGAGGTTACTTTTGTCTTTACAATTCACACATATACAACAAACCTTTAGTGACCAAACTGATTTTTGACAGCCGCAATCTATCTCTCCAAACACAACTAACATGAACATTTCATTACAGTAAAACATTTGCTCCGCATACCATAAGCACAATAAGCTAGTTGAGTGTTTTTTCAATTGTAGACTCAGGTAATGTAAACGCTTGATGAGTACAGACTTTATCTGTGCAGACAATTAAATGAATGAAAATGAATTAATTAAATTCATTTGTTATAACAGCATTTCACAAAGGAACCTGAAAGCCAGCACTTTCATATGTGACTGTTCAAACCAACAGAAGATGCCAAATCATCTATGCACGAATTGTAGAAGCAATGGTCGGAGAATGGACGAGAAAATGACAAACAGACATGCTGCAACAAGAAATAGTCAAAGACAAAGTCCATACACATGGCTTGTTTGACTTCACTTCCAAACCATTTTCTAATTTCATGTCATTCTTTCCTAAGAAAATACACAAAAACATTTTTCCACATTGCATTAAGCAGCAGCACTTCAACCATTCAACAACAGAATCAACTTTCAAGCAAGTGGATCAAAAAGTACCAAAAATTTGTTTGCATGGCAGTCAAACCCTACCCTTTAGAAACCAGCTGCACTCACCTTTTCAATTTTGTCCAGCCATTCCTTGTTCTGGGCCAACTCGGCCATGAAGGCCTGGTGCTTCAGCCATTTCTTGTGAAGCTTCTGGGTCTCATCTCGGCTGCTGTCCCTCGCCATCAGCATCTTCTCACACACCCAGTCCCCCAGCTGAGTGCGAGAAGCAGGGAGAGGATGAGCACATATACTGTAAAGAACTGCTGGTGTTTCTTTGTTTTGAAATTGTGATTAACCAAAACACTTTCGTACACACTTATAAGTAGAGAAATCCTGCTTGGTTCAGAAGAGAAACACAGTTTGCTTGACTATATTATCATAATTTATACATTCATCTAAAAATGAACAGATTACTGTAGATAAACAGACCTGCAACACATACAGTGGGAAATACAAGGTCAAACACACAGACATGAATATTTAATGACGCACAGCAGGCACATGTAGGCAGACACAC